>OZ001260.1:17683290-18338290 GCA_963924015.1 Macrophya annulata
AATAAAAATAAAGTATAAAAAAATTGAAACTCTTTACTCTTGATATTTTTCTTTTTTTTTCGTCGACCTCGTATTTTGAATGGAATTTTTTTTTCTCGTTTTTTATCGCAAGAAAAAAAAATCTTACGACCAAAACAAAAACAAAAAATAAGAAATTGAATTTTTCTGTTGTAGATTATGAATGTGCACTAAAAAATAAGGGTTTCCATTTAAAAAATCGAAAGTTACTCCATGAAAACCCCATAAAACCCCATTCAAATACGAAACTCATATATATATATATAGGATTATTATCCTATGTCTCCTTCAAAACCCTTCAAGATTTGTATTAAAATTTTTTTCAAATATATATCTTTCAATTTTTGAGATACTCGCCTGGGGCGATTAAAAAAGATCACCCTGTATAAGACGAAGAAATAGAAATAGAAGTAGAAAGAACGGAAGAAAAAAAAGAAAAAATAAATAAGAAGAAAAAAGAAGAATCATCAGAGTCAGACTTTGGTCCATTTAACATAGTATACTGCTGCTTGATAACTACCAGATAATTGAAACCACCCTCCCTCCCTTCCCCCAACTGCCAAAAATTCCTGTTTTTATGGGTATGTGAATATATATGAAAACCAGAAATACGTAAGTTTTATTAAATACGTGTAATCGTGTGTATGGATACGTATTCAACGAGACACTTGATTGCCTGCTTCTGTTTGAACGAAAATGATAAACCAGCATCTTGAAAAATGAAAAACAGAAAAATCCTCTCAAATAAAAATATATATACATATATACTAAGCTAGATATGTATTTTAATAGTTTCCACGAGACTATGTACATATATACATACCTATACATGCATGAATACACACATTTTTACACACATTTAATTTTGAAGATACATACGAATACAAATATACACGTTGGTCATCGTGTGGATTGTTGTGCTGTATAACCAGAACTAAAGACCGGTCCTTCTCGGAAAGTTACTCATGTTGTTAGTTTTTTTTTTTTTTTCATTTATTTTCCTTTTTTTCTTTGACACAAGAATTTCTGTGGGAACGCGACATTTCAGAACACAGAAGACGAGCTCAAACCGCAACAGGTCATTCGTCAAATATCTACGCTAGCGGAAATTATTGTTCATATACTATGTATATACATATGATATATATATACTATACCAAATATATACATATATTACGAGAAGGATTAAATTAACCGCGGAAAAATGTAGAAAATTAATTTGCTTAACTAATTTTTGGATTATTCATTCGTTTATTCATTCATTCATTTCTTTGTTCTAATGTGATTCATTTTCGTAAATTTTTTTATTATAACATAAAACACGTAAAACTTTGCGGTAATCGTAGCGCGCAAGCGCCGAATAATACTCATTTTATGGGGTTAGCCAACTCGCTAAAAATCTCCCTAGAGTGGTTATTGATTACTTACATTGTTGAACTCAACATACCCTAGAGATTTTCTAGCATGACGAGTTGGCTATCCTCATAAAATTCGTATTATTCAGCGCCTGCGCACTCCGACCGTATAGTTTCATGTGATTCTCACGGTAGAGATTCCTTCTTATGGCTGCAGCGAACTAATTTTATTGTATATTTATGTAACTATAAATTTTCTTCGTTTATTAAACGATCTATTATATATATAAATATATATATATATATATATATATATATATATATATATATATATATATATATATATATATATATATATATATATATATATATATATATATATATACACATACATATATACACACACACACACACACACACACACACACACACACACACACACACACACACATACTTATACATAAAATATAAATGTATATCTGTATATGTATATTTTATTATAGCCACATGACTATTGGAATTGAAGAATGGGAGAGTGAGAGATGGAGAGAGATAGAGACATACATATGTATATATATGTAGTTAGATAGATAGATATGATATCGTAGACTAATTCTTGACGAAGAGAAAGTATATGTGTATATATAGGTATAAAGGTTGATTGCGTAAGAAATGCGAATTACCATCGGGAGAGAAGAAGTAGGTAAATGTGTGGTGTAGCCTGTTTCCTCCTCCTACTCTGACCTACAGGAAGTTTACTAGATTGTTATCGTTAACAGTGCAGCAACGTAGCTCAGTCACACATGAGTTTTTATCAATCTGTACCATACACGCACACGCATAAGTACACGTTCTTGGTCGTTGAATTTTTTTATTTTTTTTATTTTTTATAAATCGATTCACATATTATATACACATAGGTATAATAACGTGTATATTCAAAGTATGTATGTGTATGTATGTTGGTAATGGAAGTGTACATAGCACAGCTTTGCAGGCAGCATCTAGTCTTTTGAAACGCTATATATATACATATATATAAGCACGATCAATTTCCCTTTCATCTTTTTTTCATCTTTCTCTCGCATACCTATATATACCAATATATAAAAATATATGTATATGTACACCTATTTAATGAATACCGAAAATCTGACGCACCCTTAAATTAAAATTTATTTACACTCACTCGCTATAGGTCTTCTTTTTATTTTTGGTTTTCGTATTTTGTTTTTTTGTATTTTTTTCAACGCACATCTCATACATACCTTGGTCCGAAAAAAAAAAAATCGTATGTATGTACTTTGAAGTTTCGGAACTGGAGTGGCGAGTCCTGGACTATAGTTTATGTATAGTAAGTTCGTATTATAATTCACGTTGAAAAAGAAATCGCGAAAATATTATAATATATGAGGCGGGAAGTAAGAAAGTATACACCTATATGTATACGTATACATATGTATATACATACATACTTGTGGTTTCAAGACTTCTTTTCTCTAAATGCGAAGATTAATTTTACTTTTTTTTTTTTGTTTATCTTTGTACATAAATATTTATTGATTTATAATTATAATATGAGTGGGGCGGGGGGGAGGGAGGGGGGGGGGGGGGGGGGGGGGGGCAAAATTCAAATTTTGAAAATTTTAGGTACAAACGATTTCTTACTTTACATCCAATAAATCGAATAATATTTTATTACTTAATTGTAAACGATGAAAAAATTATCCAAAAACTCAGTTTCAAAGAAAGAATTTATTTTATTTTATTTTTTTAACAAATTCACACAAGTGTCTAAAAATGGCATAACGGTCCCATCCATCTGTTACAAAACAGATTTGTGTATAGATACCGTATTACGTAAATGTGTATGTATACCCTAACTACCTCAGCAAGAAAATGATGAAATTTTATTTTCTTCCTATATTCGTTTATCGTCTTTAAATTATGGATTTATAATTTTTTATTTCTTGTAATCTTTAATTATCTATCTTCGTTTATTAAAATTATAAACTCGTATATATGTATGTACAATTCCTATACATATATGTATAATATACTAAGGAATTTGTTATACATCGACATTCTAATTAGCAAATTGTCTAACTCCACTTTTTTTCGAAAATCGTTTATTTTTTTTTGTATTTTCTGTCAAGAAATATTATGCTCCATGTGTTTTTTTGCCTTTTCTGAAAAATTTATGAAAATTGAGTTAGACAATTTGCTAATTAGAACGTCGATATATCTCTTTATTACAATTTAATTTATTGTATAAGCTGTATGACGTATATAGTCGTGGTCGTGGTCGTGGTCATGATCGTGGTGATATAGTAGTCGGAATTATTAATATTTTTTATTTGCCAGCGAATTTATAATACTACACATTTTTCTACTATTTGTCTGTTGTAACTCAACCTTGCAAAATAAATATATCTACCTACGTGCGCCATGGCTATATATACATATATTCAAGGTGATTCAGGTTGAACGCACTATATTTTGTGGGTAGATTCCTCGAGACATTATAAGACTAAATTTCCTTTACCAAAAATTCGAGAACCTAATAGTTTCCGAGCTATAGAATATCTTAGTTGACCAATCACAGAGTCTAGAGCTGACGGAGTCAGGGCCGAGTCAAAAGAATAAAATTAACAGTGTCCGGGGGCCTTAGTCTATAAAATTTTATTTTTGTTTTTCATATGTGACATCGACATACCTGTCGAAAAACAAAAATAAAATTTTATAGCCGGACACCCTTGGGCACTGTTAATTTTATTCTTTTGACTCGGCCCTGACTCGATCAACTCTACAGGCTCTGTGATTGGTCAACTAAGATATTCCGTAGCTCGGAAACTATGAATCTCTCGAATTTTTGGTAAAGAGAATTTTTTCTTGGAATTTCTTAAGGAATCTACTCTCAAAATTTGATGCGCTTAACATGAATCATTCTGTATGTACATACATATATTCATACATACATGTATATACATAATATGGCATCGCTCTATGACTGATAATGATCATTGAAACATTATTTCTCGTTTATATGCTAAAATAGACTAAAAAAAAAAAAAAATTATAATTATAGTAAAAGTCTGACATTTTTTTTTAATTCTTTTTATTTTTTTTGTAATAAATTCGATCTCTTTCCAACGAGTTTTTAACTTTCTTTATTTAAGTCGACGCGGTTATTACCGAAGTATATATATATGTGTGTGTGTCTTTATTTTCAACTTACGAAGTATAATATACGCGCCATATGGACTGTGTGTAATACATACGTGCGGAGAGAGAAATTCGAACGATGATAGTGAAAGGATGTGATGAGGTTTACAGCGGGAAGTAGGTATTATGTACATACACTCCTCTTCGCTTGGCCGCTAGGAGATAATGTACTTCAACTGCAGTAGGTTACCTCACCTCACGCGAGGCATCGTAATTCTTTACATCTTTGAACATCATCTTACTTATATATGTAGATATTATCCATACATAGCTCGTCCGCTTTCACGTTTCGAGTAGATCTAATTGTTCATCATATTATTGCAGTATGGGTATTAAATATAAGCGATTTTAAACTACGCGGTATAATGCGAAAACAGAAATTTTATATAATGAAAAAATTAAAAATTATTGTTCATATTTTTTCTTATATAAACCTTCGTGGTCACACCTCTGATTTTAATCAAGCTGATCACTTGTACTAGATATAGTACGTTTAGGAAAAAAAATACTGCTATAGTGTGTGTTCCAAAAAAGGTATTTGTTTTGGGAGGAAAAATCGATATTTATCTTCAAAATCCAAGCTCGGGTCATTTTGACTCGCGGTGACCACGAAGGGTTAAAGTTAAATAATAATAACAATAATGAAGATAATAATAATAATAAGGATCATTATTATATCGAGGTAATATATATATAGGTAATTATATTGCATTAAAGTCGATCGAGACTGATTTGATTTCGTCTTGTAGTGTAATGATCGTGTAATATGTTGCGTGATTTTTATTTATTTTTTTTTTCTTACATATTTGTTTACTATTACTCAGCACAAGCTATCTTATACTTTTGACACTTGCTTCCTCCACGCTAAGGAGATTTACGGTAAATTAATTTGTGTATCGTTTTAATTTTCGAACACACACATATATATATATATATATATATATATATATATATATATATATATATATATATATATATATATATATATATATATATATATTTTTTTTTTTTTTTTTTTTTTTTTTTTTTTTACAGTACCCCCATCGGACCCAACGGATTTGAAATTTTATTAGATGAATCGATGCTGTTTCATATATTTTTGAACTAATTCTATTTTCGAAATAATCGACTTAATAGTTTTCGAGATAACAAAAAAAAATCATTAATTATATTTCTTGCACTAATATTTCTTGAAAAAATATCAAAAATTTTGAAGTGGCTGCTATACGCAAATTTGGAGGGTCAAAAATACCCGGGAAATCGTGAAAATTGATGAAAAAAGATAGAAATTTTTGGTTTTTTGCGATTATCTCTGAATCTGTATGGAATTTTAAAAAAAGTTTCAGATAAAAGTTGTAGAGCTGAGAATTCTTCGTCGAAAAATGTCCCTAGAAGTTAATTTTCGTCCAATATTCACAAAGTGACAACGAATTTTTCGATTTATGCATAAAAAATCGGAAAACTCGTTGTCATGTCGTAAATACTGGACGGAAATTAAATTCTGAGGACATTTTTCGACGCAGAATTCTTAACTTCATAACTTTTAACCGAAACTTTTTTTGAAATTTCTTACAATTGCCGAGATAATTGCGATAAATGAAAATTTTCCTCTTTTTTTCATCAATTTTCACGATTTCTCGAGCATTTTTGATCCTGCAAATTTGCGTATAATATTCTTGGGTATAAGACGAAGTTAAAATCAAGTTTGTAGCCACTTCTAAATTCTTAAGGTTCAGACCTTGGTTTAGTAGACTATATAGTTGAAATCAATCGATTCAGTATAATAACTTGAGTTGAAAAACCACAAAACAAAAATAATAATAACCAACTTTCTGCTCTTAAATTCCTTTTCCTTCTAATCAAAATTCTTACTAATAAATCGAAAAATCCGGGCAAATATTTCTACCCGCTATACCCTATAGAAAGTAATCCAATTAACTGCTAATTATTTATCTTTTCAAATATGTCATATATATATTATAATTTTTATTTTTTCTCAATCTTCCCATCTCGCCACTACGTTCATCTCTTTCCTTGACCTCTTCAAGTGCAAACTTTCTCGCTAATAGGTTCTTAATTGACTTGACAGCCGTATATTAATGTTACACAAACATTTGACCACTTGACAGTAATATAATACCTACAATGATCGACGTTTTAAAGGTCTAGATTTGGCCTTGGGTAGAATTATCTTCTTACAAACTTGAGACAAGAATTATCAGGTTATTATAACTGCAGTCTAAAAAATATTTTTTCTAATTTTTCAAAATTTGTTTTTTGGTTTTTATTTATTTATTTTTCTTCTTCACATTCTTACAGAGATTCGAATGAAGATATTTTCTTTCGATTCTATTTTTTACAGTTTTATTAAATTATCGGCTATCAGGCCTATGTATAGGGTAATACGAATAGATCGATGATATAATATTCACGATCAGATAATTTCAGTTCTCCCCGAAGTGTGAAGTATGAAGTACACATATGAAGTAGGTATATATATAAGTAGTGTGAATTGTGTGGAGTGTGAAGTGCAAAATGCGAAAGTTTAAGTAGAAACAACGCGCGGTGGTCGGAAACGTATATTATGTAAATGCGACGAAGGGGCTGGTTATGTTTACATGCAGTACAAACCGCGATATACCTACTTCTTCTTATGTCGCCGAGGACGTACCTTATACGCTTCGAACTCTTACGGATGAAAGTGAAATGGAATTTTGATTCGAGCCTTATAACTTCGTTCCGTGGCACGCCGGGACTATATCTTCTTACCTAACACACGTTAACCAACTTTCAACCAAATTAACCGTTGCGCAATATACGACGCGATCCCATCGCGTATATGTATATGCGATGAGACGTCGGTCGAGAACCCGCTCACTTTCTTATACCTACTATAGGTATCTGTACTGCACCATGCTGCTGCACACGCATTAAGTATTATATATATACTCGCAGATATTATGTAAATCCGTAAACGTTACAGGACCACACTTAATTTTTTTTTTTACTAAATCCTACAAGCATTTTTTTTTTTTTTAATGATTAATTTTTCGGTTTACTTTTAATTAGTTTTGAACTATATAGGTATGTAATTATTGTCAAGGAATTTTGATGAGAATATATGGGGACTTTCACGTTAAATCACTATAGGCCACTGCGACCCTAATAATTTTAGATTCTGTTGATTTTAATATATTTGTTAGTCCTCATCCAAAAAACCACCAAAATAAAGGAAATTTTGTTTTATTTATTGTTTTTTTTTTCTTGTTACCGTTATTTTTTCAATAATCATTTAAGCCTTTTCGAAAACTATATAATTGTAGATTTTCAAAAAAATTACACAAATTCTATTCTAATGTTCAGAGTCCCAGGTTTGGTGATTTGACGTGCGGGAAACATGTTAGGTTAATGTAAAAAAAAAAAACAAATTCAAAAACCTATGATCCATGTACACCCTAGAATTACATATATTCAAATTTATTTATTTATTTTTTTTCAAATTATATCTTTAACTTTAAATGTGTGTAATATATTTATAGGGTAAAAAAGACGTTTTACCTATATACTATACATATTATATGTCAATGCCAGCCACTCTTAATATACCAATACGCATATCGTCGATCAAATATCAATGCAAATATTCGCGTTTCCGTTCAGTATTTATATACATGCATATATATGTATATATATATATAATAGTAACAGTATATACGTACGTATAGATTTATATATACATATATTATATGTATAGATACGTACAACAGCTGTATCGTACCTAAACATACTATATACACAAAGAGATAATACATACATACGTCGGGCGTATATAGAACTCAGGTAAACACGTATTAGCGATATACCAATACTTGTCTTCACGTACTTCGCACGTGTCTCATTTGAATAATTTTAACACGCGTGTTTCTCTTCTCTTATGTATATATGTTTATATAGAATTATTCAGATACATACAACATACATAGGTACATATATCTGGCTAATAAAGTGATAAGAATTATTCATTTCCGACATTTTTTTTTTTAATTATAGCTATCACTCGAACCACAGCTGCTTTTTTTTGAACACCTTTCCTCATTAACGTTGTATCAATTATAATATTAGCTTGATTACAAATAAAAAAGGGCACATGATCTAAAAATCGTGTTTCCTTTCCATTTTAATTGAAAAATAGAAAAATAAAAAACAAAATAGATTAAAATTGCAAAGTGAAAATAATTATTACTGTTAAGACAGTTCACTTTATGGAGTAGTAGAGGTAATCAGAAGTAATACAGTTAACAAGTCATCAGGCCAGATTGTCAATTAATTCAGAGCAAGGCAATCACCATCCTTGATGAGAAACTTGTACTCCGTTGGGATTTCTGGCTTACTTAATCTTGACTATATTTTAATTCAGAAATAGAATAGCTTTAACACTATACTTATACTGTCCTCGCGTCTTGTTCAAATTTACTTGTGAAGTAGGTACAGTGTACCTGTAAGTATAAACGTTTTACTTCAAAGTATGACGAACTTCAGTTGTTGTTCTCTGACGATAAGGTTATGTAGGCTAAAAATATTCTCCCATAGGATAAGATCGAATCGACTCATTTTTCAGTTCAAAATATTTCTTTCATTATACCTGTACTTTTCATCCTAAAAAAACTGCAAAGGGTCTTCGTCTTTAATCAATCTTCACTCTATTTCCAAAAAATAAAAAAAGGCTTTAAAAAGAAACTAAAAAGACGAGAGATTTATGATGGACTTAGGTATATCCGCAGATATGATATTTAATCCTTCGTTGTCACCCTGGGTCAAATTAATTCGGCGCCCAACTTTGGAACCACGTACCTATTATTACTTGTGTATTTCCAGAACGAACAAAAAAATATTTAAACAGAAACTGAAAAAACGGAAGATTCATGAGAAACTTAGGTATATCCACAGATATGATATTTAACCCCTTTGTTGTCACCCTGGATTAAATTAATCTGGCGCCCAACACACAATAATTCACATATTTATCGTTGCTTGCCCTACGATAGAGATTTTCTTCGGACATGTTATCATTTGTTTTCTTATTAAACAACTGTTTCTACATATTTGACAATGTTCAAAGTATCTTTCATAATTTTTTGGTCTCAAAAATCGAATCCGCATAAAATTTCACAAAATAAAAAATTGAAAATTATCGAATAGAAAATTAGGTTTTTTTCTACGTATGTTCAGGAGTTTGGAATTTTTAACTTCCCGCTAAGAAAATCAAAGATTTTCGAAAAATCGGGAAGTTATTGGTTTTACCCCGTTTTGCAAAAATCGAGTTTTCAACAGATCTCGATGTTTTGAGGTCTTAGGAAGCTTCTCTGACTACTCCTGAGAGGGTGTCACGATGTCTGTATGTATGTGTGTGTGTGTGTGTATGTATGTAAGTATGTGACCCGCTTATAACTTTTGAACGGCTCGACCGAATCGAACCAAACTAGTTGCGTTCCAAAGAGTTTCATCAAACTTAGATTTCCTACAAATTTGAACCGATTCGGACCGGTAGATTTCGAAAAAACTCAAAAAAAGTAAGAAATTTTTTTTTGTTCAAATGTGGTTTTTTTCGAATAACTTTTGAACGGCTTTACCGATCAATTCCAAAAACTAATCAGCTCTTAACCTTGAAAAACTGCATCGATCAACGCCGGTCCGGTCAAAATCGGTTGATTCCTTCGAGAGATATCGTTGACGAAAAAAAAATCGAATAATGTGTTTTTTTGTAATATCTCCGAAATGTTTCATCAGATCAATTTTTTTTTGTTTCACATTTTTTTTTATTTTAACTTGAAAGATTTGTGCGGGAAGTTTTAGGTCTGGCCCATCATGGTCAGCCGATGTACCTCCTTGTTTTTCAGGGTTTTCTTCTTGTATTCAAGTTTATAAGAAGTTTGAATTTGAAGTATATATCTGAGGTAGTTTTTTTTTTTTTTTTTTCTTGAGAAATTAAATATTCTCTCAACTATGTATAGTATACAAAATTGAAGTATTTCACGTGCTCGTATTAGAAACTATGTTAAAAACGTTATCATGCAGTAGAAATTATTTTACATCGTTATGTATATATAAGGCATAAGTTTAATAGCTTTTATTATACTAAAACCATAACCGCGGACGAATTCTTCTAAACAACTAAATCCAACAAAATTATGTATACCCAATATATACAAAGAGAATAAAAATTGTCACGCAACGAGACGAGAACTCTGCACCGACCTGGTACCAATATTAATTTTCAACCAATTATTTTGTGAATCGTAAACCTCGGGATTCCAATTTCCTTTTTCTTTTTCCTTATAAATTCTATTTTTTTTATGTTCTTCATTTTATTAAAATAACTCGTTAAATACTTGACAGAGATGAAGCGAATGATAACTCACACACACGGAAGTAAAGAAAAAAAGTTCATACTTTGTTTAATTTCGTCCTTTTTTGTTTTTTTTTTTTTTATTTTTATATTTTCATTTGTTCCCCCCTCTGTTTTCTTCCTGACCCTTGAAATTGTCCGACAATTCAAACTTTTTCGGATTTTATTGTGCCTTTGAGTGTCGTTCCTATTGTTGAAACAAATCGTCGCGGTATTTCTCTCCGGTGTACAATTTATCAGATGAATGTGCTTGCTTCGTGTTATGGCTTTTTTTTCGAAGATCAGACTATGTTCCTGAAACGACTATATTTAAGGTACACTGCAGCCACAATTTTAAGGTATAGAAATATCAAGTCTCGATGCACAATTATAAACCGAGAAACAAATACATGATACATATACATATACATATATATACCAAGTGTATGATGCTCATAAAAATTCGGAAAAAATATCGACGTCAAAATTTCTTCGCATAAAAATAATAAAATAATATAAAAAACGAAAAAAATCAAGGTTAAAAAAAAAGTTTTTCATGGGCTTTAATCATCACCCCGAAAACCCTGCATATGATGACGTGATTACCAAAATCTCTGTCAATGATGTGAACAATAATAGGTTGACTTTCAAAAATTAAAAGTCGAATTTTCGTTTTTTCGTATAGATAAGTAAACCGTTGAGATTGAAAGAGATGTGGCAATTTTTTTATACCCATCGTCTCAATGCAAAGTCCTGTAAATTTCCGTTTGTCTTATCCTACCGTTTTCTAAAAAATTAAAAGATTTGTTGAAAGTTTCAAAAGTCATTTTCGACGTAAATTAATATACTTTTCTTATATACATCACCGAGTTGATAGAAAAAAGTGAAAAATAAATTCTCCTTATCTTAGTACAAAAAATAAAAAAAATAAATAATGTCCTTTAAAAATCTGGCAAATCCTTTACAGTCGCATAAAAATTTCTCTCTTATATATTCATTGTATAAATTACCGTTTAGAGAGTGGAAAAAAAAGTTTTTTCTTTTTCTTTTCCTCCGCGGGCCATTCGGACCGTTTTTTTTTTTTCTTTCCCTCTCCTGGATTCGGGCTGTCGTAGGCTTTAAAAGATCCCGAATCACACGACGCTGATCCTGTGGGAAAATTAGCTGACACTATATATACACAGCGAATCTTTTGGACGTACGTGTCTCGCGTTGCGGGGGTGTTCTATACATTTACTTTCACAACTGGCTAAACAGCTAAGGGTCTGGACTTCGAAGGGCTGTAGTATTAGCAGCTTGGTTATACCAACCTTCTATCGGTAAGTTTCTTTCGTTCTTTTCTCTATTTTCTCTGTACTTTGCGGGTTAAGCTCTGGCATTAGCGTTGACTTTATCCTATAAATCTTTCTTTGTCCAATTTGGGTACATATGGGGCTTTCCAGATTAACTTAACTAACCATCGACACTCGTGTCAAAAAACAATGTTTCTGTAAACACTATAACAGATCTTGCATTCAATTTTTGACAGTGATACAATTTTAAGTAAATTCAGACGGCTAACATTTGAAATTTTTGTCGAATGTAAATACGAAAACATACAGCCGGGCACTAAAGTTCATCAAGGGTAGAAATTTAGGCTTAAGCGTTTCAGTGTCTACGCTGTTGAGCAGGCCCCTCGCTCCGCATACCCCTCTCTATGAGCCCATCGATGCATTACGGCTGGTCAATGGGCTAGTTTACCCCGGCCGGTGGATTTTTCGGAAATTAATTTTTATTTCTTTTTTGAAAGTATTTCGTACTATACTTCGAGTAGGTAGTCGGGAAAGGGGTATGCGGAGCGAGGGGCCTGCTCAACAGCGTAGACACTGAAACGCTTGAGCCTAAATTTCTACCCTTGATGAACTTTAGTGCTCGGCTGTACATATTATAGAGAAAAATGTTGAATACAAAAAACAACCGTTATCTTACGAATTTCAACTGAGATTAATTACCGAATTTTTGAATCATTTACTCGATCTAATTCCGCTCGATAAATGTCGAGAATTTCGATTTTTCCAAATGTTGCCATAACTGATTTGAATGAATTTTTTTACACACAATACTAGATCAAAAAACAAAATTTTCAATACCTAATCCAAAATGTCTGAGCCTCTAGTTCCAGAGATATGAATTTTATTAAATCCAATATTGATGAAATCAATTAAAAACGAGTAAGGGGTCGGTTGAAAAATAATATCATTCAAAAAAATTGTTCGATTGTTTTGGAATAAATCCTCAAAAGCATTATATGGTGATTAGTATACTATCTTGTATTATTCTTAATTCGACAATGTATTTTCAACCAACCCCCTTATTCGTTTTAAATTGATTTGATCAATATTAGTTTTTGTAAAATTCATATCTCTGGAACCAGAAGTCCATGCATCTTGGTTCAGGTCTTGAAAATTTTTTTTTTTTTGATCTATGATTTCGTGTAAAAAATTCATCCAAATCGGTTATGGTAACATTTGAGAAAATCGAAATTCTCGACGTTTATCGAACAAAATAAGGTCAAAAATGATTAAAAAATTCGATAATTACGGTTGTTTTTTGTATTTAACATTTTTCTCTATATGTTTTCGTATTTACATTCGACAAAAATTTCAAATGTTAGTTAGCCGTCTGAATTTAGTAAAAATTATATCACTGTCAAAAATTAAATGCAAGACCTGTAGCTTACACAAACATGGTTTTTTTTGTCGGAATTTTAATATATATACTTTCGAAAAAAAATCGCAGATATGAGTGTCGATGATTGGTTGAGTTTAGCTGGAATGCCCCATATACATACGTGCAACACGTGTTTCTTGTCATTTTTCTTTCTTTCTTCTTTTGTTTATTTTTCATCATTAAATAAAGATAGAAATTACCCGCTAATCCAATGGTTCTTTCCTTATCGATGTATGTACAATCCTATTAGGTACTATATGTATACATATCTATAAAGATTCAATTCCGTCTTATTAACTTAACTTTATTTGCTCAGTCCTTTTCGGAAACGAGCTTCTTCGGGCTTTGCTCTACTCTACTTTACTCTACTCTACTTTACTTCACTTTACTTTACTTTACTTTACTTTATTCTACTCGGGGGTCAAATTGAGTCCACCTTTATTCCCGCCCCCCGTTCTGCGGACGTAATGTCCGATGATTGTTTGAGACACGGAAATTTCGGGGTTTCATGCGACTATAAGCAACTATATATATGTATAGTATATAGTATGTATACCGTCAGGTTTTATTATCGGGTTGTACGCTGCGTGCTTTGCGAGCGGAAATGGTCGGATAAAAAAAAAAAAAAAAAATAGAGAAAGAAAAGAAATAGTAGAAGGAGAAGGAGAAAGAGAAGGAGAAGGTGGATAAGGAGTAAAAGGAGGAGGAATTTGGTGGACGTCAAGTAGGTATAAGCTAAGCCCACGCGAACTTAAACGTTGAATTTATACGCTTTTCCAACGCGAATTACTTAATCGGTAATATCTTTGGATTAACGACACACGAATACAAACAAACTTGAATTTAACATATTATTGCTCTATATAAATTTATACGAATAAAAAGTACGGTATTCAAAAGAATAACATAGAAAATTACTAATTTTTTTTTTTTGTTCTTTTTTATTAAATCGTTTATCAGCAATTTTTGAAATTTCAATTGATTTTCTGAGTCTCGAAAGGTTGCGATGTATCGAAAACTCAATTTTTCATTTTCGGGATTTTTATAACAATTTCTAAATCTTCTTTTCGCCAGGAAGTTAAAAACCCGTGTGTCAATTATAAAAACAACCAGCAGGCAAAACAGTTTTTCGGAGTACTTTTCATCAAGAACAAAAAAAGTACAGGTCTGTCAGGTAAAGAAAAATTATAAAAAAGTAATGAAAAACAAAAAAAAAAAGGATTAAAATTAAAAATTTTAATCTTTTTTTTTAAACAAACGCCCTATATATCGGCAAACAACAATTTTATACAGCGCATTTCATTCTAATTCGATCTGCGTATATTTACAATTTTTTTTGGTGTCATTGGCAAGGAATGCCCTATATATACATAAAATAAATAACTGAACACGGACGAACATAATCTTTCATTTAGAAAGATAATACAGAGGAAAAAGTATACGTTTGTCGGTAAAACAGCGAAAATCGATTTATTTCCGGTAGAACCGGAAGTTAAAATTAAACGAGACATGGCACTTTTTAATGCTCATCGTTTGATTGCAAAGTCCTATAAATTTCAGATTTTTTCATCGAACCGTTTCCAAGATCACCGCGCGAATTTGTCGAACAGACCGACAGATAAACCGACATCTTTCTAAAACCCTGTTTTTCGGATTCTAGAGGATCAAGAACGTAAAGATTCGTTGAAATTAGCAAAAGTCTCTTTCCGACCGAAACAAGTACTTTTCTTATGTCACCGTAAATGATGAAAAGTCAAAAACTAATTCTATCTAAAAATATCAAATACTTGCTCTAGTTGTTATCGATAAATAAATATATACCTACAGGTACATGTACATACATACATACATACATATACGAACAAAAAAATAAACTACCTCTGTACGAGACAGTATAGGTTAGACGGCGAAACTACGTCAGGACGTCAGGACTTTGCCATATATATATATTCTATAGAAGTGTTATTGAATAGGACTAATTTGGTGCTGTCGAGTTAATTGTGTATTCAGGAAACGTTGTACCCTATACTCTGTTACGGACACGGTTCTGCTCAGAAAGAGAGATAGATAGATAATGATAGAGATAGAAATAAAGATACAGATAAACAGAGAGAGAGAAAGAGAGAGAGACAGGAAGATATTCCGGAATATTCGACGACTACCGAGTACTAGTATAAGGTACCTACATATTATAATACGCACAGTATAACCTACCTGCTTTGTAGGGAAGGCTTCATCACCACCTACTTTCAACCGTGAAATTATCCCTCACCCTTACCAGTTAACATTATAAATAATAAACCGGAGGTATATTGGCTGCGCTAGAGTAAAGAAGAAGAAGAAGAAGAAGAAGAAGAAGAAGAAGAAGAAGAAGAAGAAAAACATCGGTGTAAAGCAATTGATAACGAAATGTTGTTTCATTAATAGGCAATTTCTACCAAAATCTATTCAAGTGCCAGTTTTCCTTTTTTTCTACAATATATTTGAATTTCTGATATCCTAAAACTTGAAACGCGTTAACGAGAGACTAAGGGGTAGTTTCTTTATTGCCATACTTAATATATCTTCAATCTACCGACAAGTACCCTATCTGTTGTGTAAAGAAGAAAAATAAAAGAAAGTTTACATCTACTTCTGAATTTTCAAATCCTTTGAATAATATTCTTATAGAATTTTTTTAGAAGATCAAAAAATATTTTGATCTATTATTATATGAAGAGATCTATATAATTAACCAAGTTACACCCTACAGGATTCTACATATTTCTATTCTCTATCAAAGTAGGAACAGCAAAGAAAACGAACGGCAGCCATCTTTATTTTTGAATTTATTCCGTATTCAGTCAGAGAACGAAGGAAACCCTTGAATAACTAAACAGTACCCATGAATCATGCATCAGTAACACCAACACCAAACGAGCCGAAATGAGGGTGTTGCTATGTTGAGCTTGAAAGATGAAGGGTAGTCCGATTCCCAGATTGCTTTTGCAGAATTGTTGTTGTTAGATATTCCGATTCGAATTTGACATAAATATTTCATTAACACCGTTATTGTGTTATAGAAATATGGTTAATTTCGACATTAGTTGGACAAAGAATATCGTCTGCAGAAGCAAAATTGAAACAGTCTCAAATTTGCTCCACATTTCTACGTCGCAAATTTTTGCTTTTCTATAGATGCCTGATTTTGCTCTGGCATTGTATTCTGACTTTAAAATAAAATATTTTCAAAAGTTATGATTTACTGAATGTGAAAAAAAAAAAAAAAAAAAATTACATATTTTACATAATTTTAAAATGTCCCATTTTGCCACGTTCTATAAATTCTGAATTTAAACACCATGTTGATTCAAACACTAAATCGTTTCGTTGAAACACAATTTTTCAATAATTTTTAGGCGTCTCATTTTGCCTCATCATTCAATACGTATCCCCAATCTTTTGTCCTATTTTGCCTCTACGTGTAAGACGCGCGCGTGCATTATAGACGTGCATAAGTGATGATATAATACGTACCTAACAGCTATTTGACAAACCAAATATCTCAATTCTGTTATTACCTCGTATCACTACGGTATTCAAACCCCCGACCCTATTAACAAGGGTGGATCCATGTCGCGGTTCAAAAGCGGAACAATGGTGGTGAGAATTTCATTCTCTAAAATTGTCGCGTTTTGTGTTCCTCCGGATGTATGTTTGTCTGTCTGTCTGGAGTCCAACGCGGAACGTTCAAAAGGTAGGGTCTGTTTAATTGCTCTGCGGAAATGATAACGAGAGGCTGTATATTATCATCCTGAATACAATGAGAAACAAAACCCTCCGTATTGAAGAAAAATTTCCGAGATTGTATTTTGACAATTTTTTTTTTTTTCTTCTAATCGAATAACATTTTCATTGGAAAACTTATTTTGGGAGAAAAAAAAATTATTCCTGTTTTGAAGGAAAATTTTTATATCTTTTTGGGGCGAGGTGGAAATTTTGATACTGGTAAAAAATTCCGAATTTTTATATCACCGATTCACAGTATTTTTTTTATTTTTTCATCATCATGAATTTTTGTTATTTATTTAGATAGAACATTTTCCCGAAACTTTCCGTAGGCGATTTTAAAAACTGTAAATCGAGAAACATCGGAGGTTCAAAAATTCCAAAAACCGAAGATATCCAAAAAGTGAAAATTCAGATCCTTGAAATTCACGCATGAAGCTTCGTGCCTCGAAATTAAATTTTCAGATCCTTGGAATTTCTGAGTTTCGAAAGTTTATGAAAATTCTAAATCGTCTCAAATGAATTCGTAACATCGACCGTCCGGAACTTTTGAAATTCGGTACTTCAACTCGGTCCAATATTTTTCAGAACATACGGCTGAAGAATGGAGTCTCATCTTTTCTTCTTCTTTTTCTCCGTCTCTTTTTATCTTCTTTTTATTATTATTATCATTATTATCTTTTTTTTCGAGTAGTTACGTAAAGGAATTGACCTAAATAAAATCGAGCGATATTTCCCACTAACCGACACCGCGAACAAGGCAGCAGGGGTATCTTCTGCACAAACGATCGTAACGCTGCTACTCCCACTGAGGGAGAGAGTGTCTGTTATCTCCTGTGGGACTTGTTTCTCCTTCTACTGCTATCCTGAACTTCCTGTTTCTCAGATACACAACTGCAGAGGTTCTCACCAAAACTTTGTATGTATTATACTAAGCTTTAGATGTTTCGAAGTCCTCACGGTGTATATATGTACCTATTAGGTATATATGAAACAAAAATCACGACAAACTAATGCAGCAGCAGTTTCGATGAAGATTTCTACATTATTAATTGTCAATTAATTATTCTTAACTCTTTAACAGATTTTGTAAGAAATCATAATAAAGAGAAAATAATAGGTACGGTTTTTTTTTCTGGTGTAATTACTGGAATTACCATCCAAAATTAAAAGACCAAATTTTGTTTCATAGAAGAAAGAGTTTCAAATTCAATGAAATATGGCAATAAATTTTCACATTACCTTAAACGGTCTGAAAACGTGAAGATTATGGACTCGTTAAAATTGTCAAAATTCATTTTGAACTGCAATCCCAAAAATTTTTCTTATATCTCTAAAGTACGGTGATAAAAAGTAAAAAGATTAGTAGGTAGGTAATCGTAAAGCTCGTGGTTTGAAACCTGCAGTTCTCATCCCTGCAAGTATTTTTTTTACTATTTTTTTCTTACTACCCCTGATAAAACACACGATAAGACACATTTTCAATCTTGTACTACATATAAGATATATCTTCTCACTTGATGTTTTCTCGCTATAAATGAAGCACAGGCTTCTGATATATACCATTGAACGACAGATATGGGATATTCTTCATATTATACCTACAGTATGTGTGGGGGTATCTACACGGTCATACACAGTGTGCAACTTTCTCGACAAAGTACTTCGAAGCTATGTGTGTGTAAGAAAAGTGTTTATTTTTTCTTTATTTTTTCTTTATTTTTGTCGGTTTTTTGTTCCTCTCTCTCTTTCTTTCCCAAACGTTTACCGCATCATCTCTTCGTATGAGTGCTTTTAGCCTATGTATACGTATGACATATGTATGTATAGCATAACATCAACGTGACGATATACTCGAGTTAGTTGGTAGGTAGGTAGGTAGGTTGGTTGTAGTACTGGAGACATTTGCCTCCTGTACAGAAGCAAGCAAGCTCTCTAGAGGGATGGGATGAGTGGAGAAGATCTGGTAGTTGGATAGGGTTGAAATGACGTACTTAACCCAAGCACATCTACTACGCTATCAACTATATATATATGTGTAGGTATAATGTATGTACATATATATACCGAGTACTCAGGGCTGCCTGCCTCTCTGGCCAAAGGAGAGCTTATTGCTGGTATAACCTACCTTACCCACTTTCAACTTACCTGATGCAAGTGCAATGTTGTAAGCAAACTTGTAACTATAAAATATACCTATATATACATCGTAATCATCAGTGGTTATGTATTCAGGCCATATCTACAACTTTAACCCTTCGTTGACTCCCTGGGTCATTTTGACCCGGACGTTTAGACGTTTATCCTCTAGAATGTTCATTGCGCCGAAATTAAATATTTTCAATAATTGTTTTTAAACAAGTTAATTTTATATTTTACAAATTTTTATGATGCACACATATTAAAAAATGTTTAAAGTGTATTCATAATTTTTTTCAATAAAAACCGACCGAAGGATTGTCAACGACAGGTGGATAAAAACTGAGTTTTGATCATTTTCACAAGCATGTGATTTCTGCATTTTTTTTTTTGTTTTTGATGATATATTTTGTTATAGTGAAACCACCATCGGTGAACAATACGTCATCGTCCTTTTCCACCTATAGAATTAACCTGGGTAATCTAATATCACGGGTCAAAATTTCCCATCGTCTTTTATTTTTCCTTACGAAAGACATTAGCGGCAACGATATGTGCATAGTCGGGTGTGTTCCATGTCGTTCAAGGTACTGAGAGCAGAAGGACGACCATGTCTATATATGTAGATGGAGTGTACATAGGGTGTCCCAAATTAATCCACCCTTAAATGCAAACATTATTCTCTTTACTTTATCACCTTGTGCGGTTTGACTAATATTTTTAAACGTATATAAGGACGCAGATAGTGCCCTGCGCCATGATCTCCTGCTTAGAATTTTTCTTTTTATATTTTATGAAACTTCGCTTTTTCGATCGATGAAAAAGTGGTTGTCGTCTTAAAGTGTATACAGGTCCCATAGTTAATCGAAATTTTGAAATTTTTTTTTCAAAATAACTTAACGATATTCGTCGATATTATTATTATTTTTCGAATCTCGTATGAAAATTTGTTAGGTTTTTTTTGTACATCTTAGAAGCCCTCCCCAAATTTCAGATCAATTAAAATTTTTTTTTTCAGGGTCGTTATAGAATTTTGAAAATTCCAAAGATGGTTAAAAATCGTTTTTTTTTTTTCCTAATCTTCAATTTCTCACTAAGTCAATATTTTCTATGTAGATTGTAGAGGAATGTAGATACTAAAATTTCAATTCAAAATATTAATATTTAAAGGTCGCTGAATTATGATATACAATTAAAAAAGCAAACAATTCTAATATTTATAATGGTTTATAAATTTTCAAAATTCTGAAGCGACCCATAAAAAATGTTTAATTGTTGAAAAATTCGGGCAGGTCTTTTTAAATGTAAAAAAAATTAACAAATTTAGATACGAGACTGAAATAAAAATAAAATTAACAAAAAATGAATAAAAATATATATATATATATATATATATATATATATATATATATATATATATATATATATATATATATATATATATATATATATATATATATATATATTATAGTATAACCGGTCAAAATTGGTTGCCCTAATATATAGGTGGGTATATATTACTATACATATATATATATATAGTATACCTACTTTATATCTATGCCTACAAAGGTGCGGTGGAATATTAACCTCGTACGTAGATATACATATATACATATGAAGGTATTTATATGTATATGTATAGTGTATAGTGTATAGTGTATAGGGTTTCGTTTATAAAAGGCGCAGTGCAAGACAGGTGCCGATTGCTTCAGGATCAGGGCAACGCGCGTGGGAACGGCGCAAACGACGCAGCACGACGCGCCGTGCCGAACGATCATTTCCGCGGATCTGATCATATCGCTTGGCTAATGAAAGAGACAAGAAATATATATATATATATATATGTGTATGTGTGTGTATGTGTGTGTGTGACTCTATGTACATATATTATATACATGTATGTATATTTTATATAGAAACGCCGTGTATAGTTTCTGATTCTTTAACGCGTGTGAATGAACCTTTAGGTATGTGATAATAGACGATAAAACGAACGGTGCGAGGCAAACGAACGCTCGCGAATCTACTACGTTGCCACGGCAGTATAGCGACGTAGAGATATTGCCACCTGACGAATTCCACCTATTGCATCGTCATTCACGATCGATATATGTATATAACTATACACGCCATCGAGATACGAACTTAACGAGATGTATTCAACATCAACGAATGCCGACTCGAACTCGTCGAATAATCTCAATTTTAGTCAACTTCTCTTTTTTTTTTACCTTAGACCTAGATATTTCTCGAAGTGTATACGTAGGTAAGTCAAAAAACAGAAGTACGAGAATGAAAGCATAAATTCTAGAGGAGTTTCATTCTTTTTTCCCTTGAAATTCCGAAAAAATTATATTATAAAATTATAGTATATTGATTTTTGTTTTTTTTTTTTTTTTTTTTCTCAAGGATATATTTATGTACATTCCGTATTTTACTGTACGAAATTTGTATATTATATCATATAATATGATTCATTAATATACATAAACGTATAATATATATATTTATTTTTTCAACGCGGTCACGTATATATGTACATTGTATATATATAGATATATATATATATGCAGTCACATATTATTGAAGTAAAAATCCGTGCGTACGGTGTCAAGTGTCTCATAGCTTAAGCTTCCGTGAATTCACTGCGATCACAGGCCGCGGACTCTCAATTATACCGGAAATCTTGATATAGTTCACTTTTCCGTCTACTAGAATAATAAAAAAAGAAAGAATGAAAAAGATGAACAAGCAAAAAAAAAAAAAAAACTAGCGATTTAACGAGATGAAAAAAAAAAGAAACAAAAAATTAGAAATAAAAATAAATGTCGATTCGTTTTGTCACAACGAAGTGCCTTACTACTATATAACATCGAAAAATCTGAACCCAAGACCTGCAGGAAATTCTTGAAATACAATCTTTCGTTCTACTGCAGATTATTGGTATAGACATCCGAAAGTAATACATATATATATATAGTATCTACGCGTGGTCTGCAGGATATGGTTTATTCAATTTTTTGATCACTCTGTCGATAAATAAATCAGTGACCGTAACTAGGCCGTTGACTCTATAGTTGGCTGCAGTCTCGCTTGAATTATTTTATCTTGTGCCATTTATATTCGTTGAAAAACAAAATGAAAAAAAAAAAATTTATTGTAACATTATATTATACAGGGTGTTCCAGAATTGCATACCAAAATTCGAGGGGGTGATAGAGGGGGTTGAGCTGAATAAATTAGCCTACATAACATGTGGTCTACGAAGCACCGATCGCGAGATACGGTTGGTTAAAAAATCCTGGTAGACGCCAGCCTGTAGGCAACCGAGTACACACCAAGTATCCGTCAGTCATCTAATTGATAAGTGCGCTCGAGCTTTGAAATTATAACGGAACATTTCTATCAACCCGCTCTGTTACCCCCTTGAGTTTCTACGTGTAGTTCTAGGACACCCTGTATATGAAATGAAACGTTTCGAGTTATTTCGACCTGGCCGTGACCCTCACCATGTACAACTTTTTTCTTCTTTTAGCATACGATAGGGCGTCACAAAAAAAATATGTTTGCAACGTTTTAGATTATTTAAGAATTTGTCAAAGTTTTAGATTTGAAGAAAATTTGGTCCTTTAATAGACGTTCAATCGAGTAAAATCACTGTTCAAAGACACAATCGAGTTTGATGAAATTTACAGAGTGAATTCTTTGTAGAAATTGAAAATTTTTTAATCTATGTAATTAATTTGAAATATATCTACAGTATTTGTTCTTCTAAAATCCCAATAGGTAATATACCAACATAAGCAAGTGCCTATACATAATTAATTCAGGAAATAAAAATTGCAGATATTATGCATGAAACGCACTATATATTTTTTATACCTATACTGCGACATGTGACGTTAAACGGAAAGTGGTTATCTCTGCTTGGGTACCATTCCACATTATTCAAATCTCGTGTCATCAATCGTAACGCTATATTGTCACTTTGTGAGACCTGCTGCATACATCAATCATTCTTAACTCGCGAGAGCTGTCGCTTTGTAGAAGAACGAAGCATCAAACGCCATTGCATCTGTGCAGAGTAGATTTCCTACACGCTGTTGTTGGATTTCATATGAAATATATTTAAAACTTTTGATTTTTTTTTGTTTTGTTTTTATTTTCCTTCTCTTTTTTCTCTTTATAAAGGACAGAAAATTTTCATTCAATCTCCCCATCCGTCACGGGGATTATTAATTTCTGCATTTTTTTTCTTTCACTTTTCGAAATGGAATAACGCAGTTTGACAAATCGCCGAAATCCTATTTCCACAGAAATTGAACTTTTTTACACTCAATTTATTATTGTTATTATTATTATTATCATCCTGATGTTTTTTGAATCACCAAACGTTCAATTTCCTCCTACTTTTAACTCTTCGTGGTCACACCGGGTCAAATTGACCCAAGCCCATTTTTAAACGGTTGTCGCATAAAAACTATCAGTCCGATTGTGACCGAAAAAATACTGGGAAATACTTTGAACATTATAGAACAAGCAGCAACAGTCAATATATCGAAATTTAAATGGTAACATATTGGAAAAAAAATCGTAAAGCAGTCAATACACAAAAAAGACACGTTTTTATTCAAAAAATCATAACTTTTTGAATTTTCAATATTTTTAAGTGAAATTATAGTCAGGATACTCTTGAGATATGGTACTTTTAAGAAAAAAATAATGCTATAGTGTGTGTTCCAAAAATGGTATTTATTTTAGGAAAAAAAAAGATATTTACCTTCAAAGTTCAAGCTCGGGTCATTTTGACCCGCGGTGACCACGAAGGGTTAATACAAGTAAATTCGTAAATTATCACACGATTATTTGTCATGGCAGAATTTAGAGAAAATAAAAGAAAAAAAAGACTATAAAATGAATAATAACATGACATGCAATAAAGTTAATGTATTTTTACGCTTTTCTGATTTCAGGTGAGTCAAGGGTCGATGTTTTTAGGAATCGTATAATTATCTATATGCGGAGAGCAAAAGAAAAAAAAATAATACAAAAAATTTAGAACGACGGAACGACGGTAAAGTACAATATATTTATATATAATATGAGATTATAAGATTACACGTATTTCCATATTTCTGTATATAAAGTTGCTTATATAACTTTACTCTCCCTCCGGGGGTGTTGCTCGTATTGCTCGTTTCCGAAAGTTGAAATTGTTTTTCGTACAATAAAAAATGAATAAAGAAAAACACACAAAAAAACCGAGAAAAAACAAATGAAAATAAAAGCAAACATCGCTTCTATATGCAAACCCGCAAATACAACCTTCTTCGTCGTCATTATCGTTATATATATATATATATATATATATATATATATATATATATATATATATATATATATATATATATATATATATATATATATACCTTTATATATATATATATATATATATATATATATATATATATATATATATATATATATATATATATATATATATATATATATATATATATATATATATATATATATATATATATATATATATATATATATATATATATATATATATATATATATATATATATATATATATATATATATATATATATATATATATATATATATATATATATATATATATATATATATATATATATATACCTTTATATATATTACCAAACTTCTACATTGCGGTATAATTTCTCGAAAATAATACCTATAGGCATCGAATATCTTCAATTTTGTTTAATTATTTTTCAATTTCGAATTTATCGCGTTCGCATCGGTTGAAAGAATCAAAAAAATCTATAAACTAATATTAAAATTCGTAGAAAAAAAAAGAACAAAAAATTCACACCGTCATCATCATCGAACGGGTAGGATTAAAAAATTTTAAACAAAATTCACGGGTACTTTTTTTTTATCTAATGGTACATAACATATTTCCTTAAAGTTAGAAAAAAAACATATAAAAATAAAAGAAAAAAAAAGATCACAACCTATTACCATATATAGAAAAATGTCGGAGTAGATGAAATTTAAATTGTTTCTTATTTATTATAATTATTATATCGGAGTATTTAATATTTCTTACATACAAATGACTCGATGCTAAAGGAATTTCCTGAAGCAACTCTCTTACCGATTATCTACCTATATATATACCTACCTGCTGTCTCGATCGGGTTCGGACGGGGGTCACTGTACCTACTATCCTGCTACCTACACCTTTATAGTATTATTACCATTCTCTCAACCTTTTTGTTTCTATATATATACATATATTTATTTATTTACTCTCAAGACTCTAGGCGATATCAAAAAATAGTTATGTGGTTAACCAGCGTTAATCTATCCAACAATTAACAAAGTATAGTATTTCTTATCGTTTGAACAGAAAAATTAATAAATCAAAAAAATCAACGTAGGTTTTCACATTTTATTAGCATTGGATATATATTATATACATATTTATATATTATGAGTATATTTATATAATATATAAATATTAATCGTAGAAAGATTTGTATGGGAAACATAGAGAAAAGTCATTGAAAATTTATTTACTTATTTTATATATTTATTATTCAAATCAATCTTCTGTCGAAAACTTTTCATTCGACGTAAATACATATACATATATATATATCTAAACAACATCGAATTGTATCAAAAATTGCGAAGTAGGTTGGAAAGGGAATGGAGCACGTGGTGGGGGAAACGGAATAGCAGAAGAGACTAAAAGTATATAAATATAAAAATACAAGAATTGCTACGTTTTAGTTTTAGCTTCGTCTTGAATTACGCAGAGTTCTTCTTCTTCTTCTTTTTCTTTGTCTTATTCTGTCTCATTTCTTCTTCCCCTCTCTCTCTTTCTATCTCTTTCTTTGTCTCTCTTCTTCCACGGTTCACTTCCTAATTTTCAAAGCTCACGACCGTCTCGTGCGCTCGTTAGAAACAGTTGACGACTACGATACTCGACCCGGCTTCACTAAGGCCTGTGAGGGAAACAGAAAGAGAGAAAAACGGAGAGAGAGAGAAAAAAGTAGTAAGTGATGCGCGAGCAGGAGCGGGAGGGAAACTCTCTCACAGCCAGTTCGGACAAAGGAGTTTGCCACGTTTAATATACCAACGTACCTACCTCTAAGCCTATCAGCGAAACATCTACCAGAGTTAAGACTGGGCAGACGGAACTACGTCACATCGTCACCTCTACTCGCTGCATAGCCATCGTCATCGCCATTACAATTGCGATTGTAATTGCAATGGCCATTGATCGACATACCCCATACGCTATAAAGTGTATAAATTGGAAACAACGACAACCGTTGTCGAGAGACGAGCTAATCTAATCTAAACTCAAAGTTAAACCTAACCCTAAGTCTTCAATTCTAACTGAAACTGAAATGAACCGAACAATGTGAGTCGCGGCGATCGGTTCTTATGGCTACTTGACTTCTGCTCATTGAGAACTCTGCATGCATCCAACTTCTTTACCGACTTTTCGTTTTTTTTTTTTTTTTATTAATTATCTTTGCAATCTTCGTATCACACGACCTCTGATGTAGCCTGGCAGCAAATTCGAAATTGTACAGTATCATACACAGTCTGAACCAACTCTACGATACATTTATTGTCTTTTCGAGACGCCGGGCGTAAAGTTCGATTTTGCACCCGCTTTGCGTACACAAAATTCAACTTTCCGCACGTTATATCGAAAAACAAGGTTCGCTCGGGTGAAAAACTTCACACTCGTCTGAGAATCGACACTTTCGCACTTGTATTGAAATGTACTATTGTTAGATTGCAATATAGCCAAGATTAAAAAAGAGTGTAAGAGTCTGAGTTGCAATATAAGGACATGTCTTATATATCCACTAGCTCGATGTTGTGTCTTTGATGCATTGAAATTCTGGATTAATACTCCATTAGTGAAATTCATAATAACTGCAGCTACTAACAGCCATGGCCAGTCCCACGTGACGTCATGCGTCGTCACCTGTTTCCGTGAAATCGATGCAGCTGGTCAACGATGTACAGTCTGTACATACCTATAAAGCATCATATATATGCGGATAGATATATTTATATAGTATAACGTATATGTATATAAATATATATATTAATGTGCGAAATACACGTAGATGATAAATTCTACATCAGCCTGTGAATATATATGTATACAGTTTTATACATTTACTTATTGTATAATAACAGGTGTCTTTAGCCTTTGAAAAGTGACGCACAGATGGTCAACGTGTTCGATGCCAGCTGTCGACATCGTTGTAAATTTGATTGTTAATCGTTTTTTATGATGTAAAATTTATTATTTGAAAGAGCTAAAAAAAAAAAAACGTAATAAACAAATAAAAATTATGATAACAATCTAAATTTTGAAAATGATTTATTTATTATGTTTTTTTTTTTTGCTTTTATTTTATTTTTGTTTCAAATCACTGCCTGCATGATGTGATATAATAATTTTATTAATTCAATTTTTTCACACATGATTACTAGTATTTTTTTTTGTTTTTTTATTCTTGTTTTTTTTTTCTGTTTGATGTAATTAAAAATTATTTCGAATTATTTGGATTACAATTACCAATCATTTGAATGAAAATTATTTTCATTATATAGACTCCCCCTTGAGAATCATCTCTAAACACATCGTATATACATATATACGAGTATAATATAGATACGTGACATATTCTGTTTATGCTATTGGATTGATCTTATACATATATACACATATATTTTATAATCAATCATGAATAATTCATACATGCAGTGTACAAGGTTTCAATTAAATTTTTCATTCTTTTTTTATTTTTATTTTTATTTTATTTTTTCTTCTTTTCTCTATTAATGACATATATGTACATACATATATATCTATACATTGTTTTTACAATTAAGTTATGAAACAAATTGATTATCAACAGTCCATCATTTATTTATAGGTATATATGTATATATTATATACAGGGTGGAAAATTTATAGTGACCCAGGCAATTGTCTCCAAAACTAAGCGTGATATGAAAAAAATGTTCCGAACAATAGTTTCATTGTTTCAAGGGGGACATAAGATAGCGTTTTTGAATTTTTGTCCAAAGTCGAGGTATCAAGGTCATTTGAAGGTCAACTTTGGTTTTTTAAATGAAAACCTATATATTTCTTTTTTTTTGCAGATTCGTATTCTATATGAGAAAACAAGAAGCTTTTGTTCGAAACAATTTTTTTTTCACCAGTTTTTATGGTGCTTTTTTATTCTTGAAAATTCAAATTAAAATTTTTTAAATAATGTAATTATAATTATAATATTTCAGTTTAATTGTTTGTATCCATTTCAATTTGAATTTAAATTAAAAATTAGAAAGAGAAAAAAAAATTATATTAAATTGAAAATCAAGTATCGTGGAGAGTTGACACTTTCAAAAAAGAAAAAAACTAATATAAAAAAATTATGATTAGGAAACAAATTTCTTGTTGAACAAAAGTTTCTTATTTTTTTAAGCAGAACATGAATCTGCAATAAAAAACATAGGTTTCCATTTAAAAAAACCACCATTGACCTTCAAGTGACCTTGATATCGCAACTTTGGAAAAAATTCAAAAATACTATCTTATGTCCCTCTCGAAAGCATGAAACTATTGTTTCGAACATTTTTTCATATCTCTTCGTTTCGGAGAAAATTGACCGGATCACTATAAATGACCCACCCTTTATACATACAGTATACCATTATACGTATGTACGTAGATTTGTAACGTATTTTGCCGATGTAACGAATGCATTGTTAAGAAAAAAAAAAAGACAGAACTAGGAATAGAAAAAAACTGGAAAGCCAGTATATATGTTGCCTCGATTCTTACCTGCATCAATCTATCAACTGTCAGGGAAAATGCATTTGCTCATTGTCCCACATATAGTATACGTATTATATTTTCTGTATTCATAATTTATACCGGTACCTATATAAAAAATTTTATAAATTTTTAGATCCTTATGCTTATTAATAAGGAACAAAGTCTCAATCGAAAAAGAAGTTCATAGTTATAGTTAATTAATTTTCGAAATGTAAAAAATGCTGATTAGACATTCTTCCTCATAGCAGCTCAGTATATCTATACAGGGTGTCACGAAATTCGCATACTCATTGTATACCAGTAGATTCCTTGTGAAAAATTGAGACGAAAGTTACCTATGCAAAAAAGTCCGCGAGGACTTAGTTTTCTTGTAAAATGAACTTATCAAAGAACCAATAAGCGTTCGGCTTCAGAAAAGACTGGCTAAAATCCGCATCGCAACCCGTCTCACTACAGAGAACAAGACAATAATGTGTCAAGTTCTCCGCGTCACCTGTCTTGTTTTCAGTAGTGGGGCGGGCGGTGATGCGGATTTTAGCCAGTCTTTTCTAAAGCTGAACGCTTATTGGTTCGTTGATGAGTTCATTTTATAGGAAAACTAAGCCTTCGCAAACTTTTTTGCATAGGTAACTTTCGTCTCAATTTTTCACAAGGAATCCGTTGGTGTGCAGTGAGTTGGTGAATTTCGCGACACCCTGTATATACCATACATTATCATACAGGGTGAGGCATTTATAGTGAACCGGGCAATTTTCTCCCAAACGAAGCGAGATATTAAAAAATGTTTCAGACAATAGTTTCATGGTTTCAAGGGGAACACAAGATGGTGTTTTTGAATTTTTTCCAAAGTTGAGGTATCGAGGTCATGTGAAGGTCAACTTTGGTTTTTCAAATGGAAACCTATATTTTTTATTACAGATTCGTATTTTGTATAAGAAAAGAAGAAACTTTTGATCCAAACATTTTTTTTTTACATCACAATTTTTTATGGTACTTTTTTTTCGAAAATTCAAATTGAAACTTTTCAAAAATAATCATTTTTCATAAATTTTATTATAATATTATTATTCAATTGTTCGCATCAATTTTAATATCAATTTAAATCCAAGTTAAGACAAATTTAGACAAAAAAAAAAAAAAAAAAAAAACAAGAATCAAATTGAAGAAATCCAAGTGCCGTGAAAATTTGACATTTTCAAAAAAAAATTTTAATGTTTCGAACAAAAGTTTCCTATTTTGTCATGTAGAACACGGTTCTGAAAATTAAAAAAAAAATTAATTAAAAAAAAATTGAAAAAAAAGAACCATAAAAAATTAAAATTGAAAACAAAAAAATGTTTCTAACAAATGCATACCTAACTTATACATGCCATTCCACCTATTGTATATCATAATAATAATTGCGATTAGCGTGTGTTATAATCATATCTTTAATTTGTGTCGTTAATCGGATACTATGGGTACTCATACGTAATAAAATTAACATTTTTTAATTCCAATATTATTCAACGAAGTGCTGCTACATACGTCGAGATTAATATCAATGTTTATAGGTTCAGGGTTCTCATTGTTGTTACTAGCTTCGTATACGTGAATGTAAACGATCTTTTATTGTTACGATATACGTCCAGAATCTAACAACAATATTTCATCGATCGATAAACTGGGTCAATTTTGATTACCCAGAGTTTCCACGTGTCTTCATTTTTCTATCATTTCTATTTTTTTTTTCTTTGTTTTTTCGTTACTATTATTCTGTTTTTTTGTATGTTCTTTCAAAAACCACATTAAAGCTTAAATTGTTGAAATAAAAATTGACGGTTCATAAAATTTTTACTGATTTATTCTCAAAATTGTAAACCTAAAAATAAAAAAAATAATTTCAAAAATTCATATCTCATGAATGGCTTTAGATAAATATTTGAAAATAATCAGGGGTACTGTTTTCAATGTGTATTAAAAGAGGAATAAAAATCAGCCAAATCAAAAACACAAAGGCTCATGGGGTTGGTGATTTGACATGAAATTCCCTATATGTATATACAGGTGACTGCTTCAAATGAAATGAAAATACCGGAAACTTTCATTTCATTCGTTAAATCGATGGTCTTTTTATACACATTATAACCACCCTCTAGTTATACTCACGTTATACGTATGTACATATATAACTCAGCTATAGTACGAGCACTAGGAAATATATTATACGAACAAAGTATAATTACATCGAAAGTACTCACAGGAAGCTACTCGCTTTTGTTGAAAGTTTTATAACTATTTGCGTTTAATGGCATGTGACAAATTTAGTATTCTTTTAATAGGTAGAATTTATACATGCGTAAATATTTATATATGCGTACATGTACTTAATTAACGAATTAACTAACTAGTTAATTAATGATTAATCGCGAATGTAGGTATATACCTATATGTATATGTATCAGAAAGAGAAAATTTCAATCAAATGGATTAAACAAACTTTTTTTATTTTCGTATCAAGAAATATTCAATTGCGGTAATCAAATTATCAATCCCGGATAACAAATCGGATTTTTGTTGTGATTTTTTTTCTGAAATTTGATCTGAAAAAATTTTTAGAAATACCTTTCGTGGTCATCGCGGGTCAAAATGACTCAAGCTTCAACTTTGAAGGTAAATATCGTTTTTTTTTCCCAAAATAAATATCTTTTTTGGAACACATACTATAGAACTATTTTTTCCCTAAAACTACTACATTTCACGAGTATCCCGACTATAATTTCACTGAAAAATATTAAAAATTCAAAAAGTTATGATTTTTTAAGTTAAAAAAAGTGTATTTTTGGAACATTGACCGCTTTACAAATTTTTTGTTTTTTAACATGTTGTCATTTGAATTTTGATATGTCGACTTTTGCTGCCTGTTCTATAATGTTCAAAGTATTTCCCAGTACTTTTTCGATCTCGATCGGACTGATACTTTTCACGTGGCAACCGTTTAAAAATATACTTGGGTCAATTTGACCCGGTTAAGTGATCAGGTTCATTAAAATCAGAGGTGTGACCACGAAGGGTTAATGACATGACAGTGTTGTCATATTGGAAAGTCGATTGTTTCAAATCATTCTAAAAACATTTGCGGTGGGAGCCCTCAAACATAAAAAAAACATCTATTTTTTTTAGACACACCTTAATCAAAGAAAAAATACATATCTATCATAAAATGTACATACATATCATTGTGTAATATAAATTAGAGCCGAAAATTGTTCGTACACCTTATATCGTGCCTTGAGCCACACCCTGCAGCCATACCTGTGGGTGGTTAGCCGGCTTATTTTCACTCATGTCCTCTCTCTCGTTCTTTCTTTTTTTCTCTTTTTCTCTCCATAGTGAAATGGACAAAAGAATATACACATATACATATAGTATGTACATAAAAGAAATGAAATAACGGAAGCAAGTAACACAGCATTGTTATCAATCAATCATTTCGGCGTTATGGATATAGCGATTTACTTTATAGACACACGTACACTACCTGTATTATACGTGTTGGGTATACAAACTACACAATTTTTGATTACGATTAGAATCCTGACTGATTCCATCGCGTGCGTAATTTAACTGACAAATATATTTTCATCAAAAATAATGTATAAGGAGATACTGCCCTTCTCTGATAGTCATACACTACTATAATTTGCAAAATAATTTTTTGAACAGATTTTTATTTTTATTTATTTATTTTGTTAACAATTTTTACCAAAATTATGCACAGACTATAATTATAATGAAACTTCTATACGGTAATTATAATGAAATCGAAGTAATTGCGAGTTCAGCAACGTATGGATGAGGAAATTTACTCGTACAGTGAAAAATTCGAGAGAGAGAGAGAGAAAAAAAATTTGACTCTATAGTTTTTTCTTTATTTTTTTGTTCTTTTATTTAATCATTTTAGAAAATCGGGATTACTTATACTCGACTGTATTTTTTATCTATCCGGGATTTTATCAATATTTTTTTTTCGTGTGTTTGTATTAGAGCTTACAAATTTATTATTGCTTTTATACGACAAAGAATTTCGAATTCATTATTTATACATATGTATATATATATATATGAATATTAATCGATATACAATTTACTGCAACTTTGAACAGCTGCACCGTGCGAAAGACCCAACCTTCGACTAATATTTGAACAGTTGAAGAGTTATATTTATTAAGATAAGGTATTACCTTGTATGAAATGACCTAAACTAACCTGTATGATTATGAGTTTTTCTACTAAAAATAAAATATAGAAGAGATGTGATTTTTCTCTTTTTTTTTTTTTTTTTTTATTGGATTACTCAGCCGGGATTAAAGTTACAAAATTTTGCAGAGTGCTATTTTATAGAAACTTTAATTCTCTACAAATAAAAAAATTAAAAAAATTGTCTCTATAACGAAGTCTGTAAATTCAACGTTACAGAAGTTAACAAATAGCGTTGAAAAAGTTGCCATATATGTATTTTGAAATGCAATCTATGGCTGAATTATTGACTTTATATCAATAATTCTGAAGACAGTTTTATTTTAGAAAATTTAATCCTCTATAAAACAAAGCTATTAAAAATTATGCGCCATAAAATCTGGCTAAGTAATACCAATTAAGAAGAGAAAAAAAATCACATCTTTGTTGTGTTGTTGAAATGAGAAAACTCGTAATTTATTGAGCTAGGTTATAAAATAAGCGTTTTTAGCTTCATAATTCTTTCGCAAGAATTTCATTTTGGCCTAATTATTCTGAAGAATTTTCTTTTTTTGTGGGATTGAAATTAAAAAATTTTAAATAAAATGATATAAAAATATTTCTATGAAACAATACACCCTAATATGTTCTAGCTGTCATATTCAGATCGATTCTATATATGGTATATTTTCGTCAACCGTGATTACATCTGGCGATTAACTTAAACCGCGATTAACTTTAGCCGTTTCCGCGTTGTGCAAAAAGTTTTTAAATTTTTAAATTTTTTTAATTTTATTTTAACATTTCTAATAAAAAGCAAGTTTAAACTATCCCAAGGTTCTTTCAAGACCGTATACTGGTCGTAGACATGCTATGTTTCAGAAACCGTACGTAGACTCGCCTGGGCTTGATGTGTTATAAAATAATTATAGAATTCGTCAGAACGCCTTTTGGCATATATATCTACTGCGGGCTTAGTCCATCAATTTTCAGAGTTATTTGGCATCAAAAATTTGATTTGTCTGCCATTCTTACGTCTGATTTGTGAGATATATTAGTCACGTTATTGTAAAAGCCTTCGGAAGAAAAAAAAAAAAAAAATTAATGAACTTTTGTTTTTTTTTAAATTAATTTCATATTTACAGATGGATTATTAATTTTTCTATGGGGGTGGTGTTTACCCTGAAAAACTTAATTTTTTTCTTTTGTTTTGTTGAAGAACATTATCGCTCATTTCCCGTTTCCAAAAAACAAAAATTAATTTTATATTTATCTTTTTCCTTAAAAATGTGGTCGTTTTTTTTTTTTCATAAAAATTGAATTTTGTAGAGTAGGATTCGGAAGGATTTAGAAAATACTGAAGATAAAAGAAATGACAGGTTTTTTTTTTTGCTCATTCACGTCAATTATTTATATGAAAATGTCAGACAAATGAAATTTTTGCAATATTGCAAAAAACAAAAAAAGAAGAAAAAAATTTTTATTAAATGTTTTATCAATATTTTGATTGGTTTCTTTATTTTTTTTATTCACGATACAATATTTCGTTCATAAAAACACGTGTATAAAAAATTTAGTTTTATTTTCTTATACTTATCGCGATTAATGAAATAACCGACAGGATGTTCGGTTCCTGTAGCGTTATAGTTAGAAGAGTTAGAATAATTAAAGAATAAAAAAATAAATAAAAATGAAAAATAAAATTCAAATAAAGATAACATATTCGCCTAATACTCCTACGTATACCGACAAATTAAATATTTAACTACGTAGGTATACCTCGTTGGATTCATTTACTAATTTTATATGTAGCTATTGAAATCCTTCACAATTTCTATAATATATGTATAATGTGTGTATGTATGTGTATATATATATATATATATATATATATATATATATATATATATATATATATATATATATATATATATATATATATATATATATATATAAATAAATAAATAAATAAATAATATACATATACATATTCATAATAATACTGTGTAGCGTAGTATCACAGGCCTCGATGATGATGCGTCAGCTGGCAAGTTGATTCTCTGATACGTGCAGGGCGTGGGTGGTTGAAGTATATATATATATATATATATATATATATATATATATATATATATATATATATATATATATATATATATATATATATATATATATATATATATATATATGTATGTATAGTAGCTAGTCAGTGATCGCACGATGGGCAACCAGCCGAGACATTGTGTAATTCCTAATTTGTATTCTACGCGGTAGAAGATACAAAAAATAAAGAAAAAAAATAAACTGAATAAAAAACGAAACAGAAAAAATACTCAGTGCTTGTTACTCGCATGTTTGTAGTATAAATCAGTAGTATAGTTGTTTTAAGGGGTCTTGCTGAGTTATCAAGTTAAAAAGAAAGAAGATTTTTAGGATTTGTTTTCTTTTTCAAAATAGGATAAGTATTTTTTTTTCAACTAATTTCTTATTGAAAAGTACATATCCTAAACAATTCACAGTCATTTTTTGGTTAAAAAATACTGAAAAATAAAATTGAGTTAAAGAGTACCCCAAGAATAATTTTTTTTTTTTTTAATAGCACTAGATGGTGAACAGGGTTTCTCCAAGTTGCAATATCTGGGATCAAATTGTTTATAAGATTCTGTTTGTATATGTGTATATCTTCCTCGTGAACTAAGAGTTTTTCAAAAAATTGATTTTAGACAAAATGGGTAGCTATGTAAAGCAAATATACATTTATTTATCTATATAAATTTTCATTTCTTCGTTCATTAGAAGAAAAAAAAAAAAAAAAAAACATGTTCTTATATGTTTGAACGAAATGGTTTCGAAGAGTAGCCAAAAAAAAAAAAAAATCGCAATTTTCATAAATCATGATACTAATTTTTTGATGTATCATTTTTCTTCATCACTAAATTCAAATTTTTGATCTATTACTCATTTATATCTTCTTTTTTTTGTTGTTATTATAGTATAACGAGGATGTAAACCCGTTTACGCATTATACATGTACATACCTACCTACCTATATATACATGCCGGTTTAAATAATATCGATCTATTATGTCACCGTACTGACTAATTGCGTTTGCTTTTCAATTAAAAGCGGATTACGCGACTTGAAACTAATTAAAATGAAGCTCAACATTTGCCACTACCCCTTCGGGAGGCGAATATTGCTATAGCCGTGCGTGGATATGCTGGACTACAACAGTACAAAAGAAAAAAACAGGAAAAAACGATATTTGCGTTTACGGGGATGCAGTTTCCGTTTATTTGCTTTGTTTTTATTATTATTATTTTTATATTCTTGTTTCACACATCTTTTTTTATTTCAAAATTTAACAAAATTAAAACGTTCATCCCTTGATAAAGCATCGATAGATGTACAATGATCAACTTGGGTGTATAATGTGTGGCGTTACAGGTAATACTGTTGAGTAGCGAAAGATTGGATTTAGGAAAGATGTACATACCTAGAGGAAAGTCAGAGATAGCTCTGCTTAAAATTTAACTAAATATCCTTACACGGATTATAAATGCTTTAGAAATATGAATTTATATTTCCTACTGCACTACCGCGAGCTACGTGAATTTATATATAATAAGCCTGGCTAGCTCTTGAATCCCCGCGGTACTTTAAAATTCCGTAATTAACTCAATTCTAAGTTATTTGATTCGAGATGAAAATTCGTGAGTTTTTATACCCTAGATTATAACCCACGCGTAGAAAATCTCCAATTACAGGAAGGCCGAGGATTTTATAGCGAAATATTTTTTTAATACGGTTTCCATTGCTTTAGGTATACCGATATATTATGTACAGATTTCAGAGTTTTATAACTGGGACAGTGAAAACTCGGTAAAATTTTATTGAAAATCTTGATTTTATAATTGGATTATATTTTATCAAGTAATTTCATAATCTTAAGTTCGATCCTATGCAATTCTTAAACTAAATTTAATTATAAAGTATAAAATTTCTTACTGAAAATATTTTTCGAAACGTAGGAAACGTCGAATATTCGTTTTTCACAAAATCATAAGATAATATTGAGATTTTTTAACAACACTTAGTCGAAGCACCCTGAAAAATCAAATAGAATTTCCCACGATGTGAAGAATGTTTAACAAAATTTTGCAAATATTTCTCTTTTTGCAATGTACGTTACTTCCCTTACCTCAAGTCTTCAGTCTTAAGTCTTGAGTCTTAAGTCTTAAGTCTTAAGTCTTAAGTCTTAAGTCTTAAGTCTTAAGTCTTAAGTCTTGAGTCTTAAGTTTCTAGACTTAAGTTTTAAGTTTGAGGTTTTAACTCTAAAGTCTTGAGTCTTGAGTCTTAAGTCTTAAGTTTTAAGGCTTAAGTCTCAGGTCTTAGGACTTAAGACTTAAACTCGCGAATCAAACACAAGTATTCACTTCTGACGTGTGTACCCACCCACACATACACACACACACAGACTCTATTTTGTTTTGTTAACAAAGTTTTTTGTTTTCAAATTAACAAAAAATTATAATCCCAAACTTTCCTTTGTCTAAAGAGTTACCAGGAAGTATATATACATATTGATTAATATATGCCAAGGTAGACACGTAATGGTTAACTCAGGTTTACTTCCTGTGTGACACGTTTTACCTCTGTCTCGTTTCACCAATACTCTTACATGGTCTCAAATTACTCCAACGCTATCCTGTAGCGGGTATAGGTACCTTCTTCGGGGGATATGGGCGCGGTAATTTAATATCCACTATACATAGATGATGGTTTTTAATCGCGTATAGGTTATCCTACGCCATGGCCATGTGGGCACTACAATATTCCCTCATAGAGTATCTAAATTTCTTTCCCTGATCAATTTTTTTTTTTTTTTTTTCTTTTTCCTTCATTTCGCTGTCATACATGTGATTTCGTTCGGGTAATTTGATATCGGTAATTCAATAAACCTTCGAATAAAGAAAGTCCTGATCGAAGAGGCACTATACTGCATCTTTCATATCCCTTACTTGACACACTTCTACGGAGTGATGTACTTGATACACTGGGGTGGATTGCACCCCAGCAACAAAAATTTTTATAACAAATAAACTATTGAATATTTTAACTTGCCAATTTTTTTCTGAACTTCTTAAAGAGCTTACTTTTTAAAGTTATGTAGGTTATATAACCAAAAATTAAAAGTTAAGTATGATAAAAAACATTTTTATATTTAACAAAATTGACAAAATGACAACATTCACGAAAAGCCTGGGGTGGTTTGCACCCTAGTTTGTTAAGTACATTCAACGGTTTGAAAATTTATAAATTTGTTCTTCTAGCTCGGCTGTTACTCAATTGCAGATATTTAATTTATTATTTTTCATCAGTTTTATTTAATTCCAAAATTTTGTATACATTGTGAAAATCTGATTCTACAATCCGTGCAAGAATCTTCATCACATCCGATAGTCACAGTCCGTCCTTGTTGTAATTGATTTGAAAATTAACTTCAACGGATGAATTTCGTCCACCGAATTAGTAATTTGGTTCACAAAATACGGTCGTTCAGGAATCGGCTAAATCCGCTTTACCAATCAATTAATCTCAAAAAAAATATGTATCGATTCTCATAAAGCTACGTTGTGTAGATTCAGATACATCAGAATCCATTTAATTCACTTTGAAAATCATTCGAAATTTTACAACAACGAAAATGATCGTCAGAATTATTATTATTATTATTTTTTTTTTTTTAATTTTTTTTCAACTTTTGTAATGGTGGTAATGATGAACTTTATATTTTAATGTGTTTAACGGTGATTTTAAAAGGGGTAATAAAATTGTGTTGATTTGATTTTATGAGCCACAAAAATAAATTTAATTATTATCATATCGATTCAAGGTAATTACGTAAAAGTGCGAATTTTTTTTTTTTAAACAACTTAACTAGTCACTTCCGGGACAGGTTTTCAGCCCCGATTTTTAAAAGCCTCGAATGGTCAAAATACCGAATTTATATTTGAGACGATTTTGAATTTTAAAAATCGTTGGAGTTCAGAATATTAAAATTTCTCTCAAAACTCAGAAGGTCCATGAATTCGAAAATTTAATGTAATAGCACGACGTTCTTTGCGTGGACTTCCAGTTCCGGACTTTTGACATTTTAAGTCTTCAGCTTTCGGAATTCTTAACTTTCGGTGTTTTTCGATTTAAAGTTTTTGAAATCGACTATGCAGACATTTGCAGTAAATCTATCGATGATAATTGTATCCGGAATTTTGACCGTCCGAAACTTTTAAAATTCGGAACTTATAGTTCTTCATTTTTACTATCAGAATTATGAATTTTATAAAGTAAATAAAATAAATACAGTTTCGATGTATAAATCGGTGTGTTATAACTAAATCTCGATTATTATTTAACAAAAAGTCAATATATTTCATCCTGAAATATATTTTCTTAGGACCTGAGTCATCCACGCGAAACGAAACAAGAGATAACACTATCAGATATGCTAAACAGTTTGAGGAAGATAAAAATTGGTATGGACGCAGATGTTTTTTTTTTTTTCATTTTTGTAATTCTTTTTTAACTTTATATATATATATGCATAATAGATTATCATGTACACATATACGAGTATAAATAGAATTAACTACAGGCGGATACGTAAACGGATAAAAATAAATAATAAACGGGGGTTCCTTCAAAAGTTGTAAAAAAACAATAAAATAAAATAAAAAAAAATACCCGCTTTATTCGGTCATTCCAGAATATAAACTATACGAAAACAGGATGTCCAGTCATGTCATGGAAATTCTGGAATAATTGAATTTGATACCCTCTGCAGGAAAACAAAAACCTGAAAATCTCGAGCAGGAAATTTCAAGATGTATTTGAAATATTCTTCAAGATTGACTCTAAAATTGTAGAAAATTTTAGTAGGATTTCAAAATTTGTCTGCAGAAGCGAATGTTTCTGATTTTTGGGTCATAAATTATAATGAGCAAGAAATTGCACAAATTATTCATATAGATATGAGTTTATGATATAAAATAATTCGGATTTTGTATATAGTTTTAGGTTACAGTTGGGGAAAAGAAAAAAATTTAACCTTCACTATGGCCTTTTTTTGAAAAAAAAAAAAAAAAAAAAATTCTCAATGTTTTCAAATTTTATTCAAACTGTAAAACTCCGACTATTGTTTTTCCTTCTTTTGACGTTGACATTTTGTCACACCTAAAATAGGCAACTAAAGTTACACAACGTTATCATGCTATATCAACTCACTCGCCACCCTTTCATCATAGGCATTACCAGCTTAAAAACACGGTAATGTAACTTCGGTTTTCTATTTCAGGTGCTACAGTTTCAAATTCGTTAAGTGTACATAGTTTTTATAACGTCCTTTTTCGCTGAATTTGAACCGTGTCGAGCTTAATCTGAGTGAGTTTTATCATCACCTATCACTAACCATGCCTGCTGATAGGTACGAAGGATTTGAGAGGGAAATAATATTCTTTAGTATATAGATATAAAGCATATATATATATATATATATATATATATATATATATATATATATATATATATATATATATATATATATATATATATATATATAGATATATATATATATATATATATATAGGTATGTATAGTATAATGCGTATAATATCTGCGTTATATTGTACCATAGAGTTACACTTCGTTAGCAAAACAGTCTCCATAAGTCTGAAAATTATTCTAAAATATTCTTCCTCGTTATTACGACGACAACGATCATATCTTATACGCGAGTCATGATAGGACAACTTCCGCGTGCGTCGTTAGTCTCGCTAAATGTTTATTTATTTATTTTTTCTCTTCTTTTTTTTTTTTTGTCGGCCGGGGGGAAGGGAAGGGGAGGGGGGGGGGGGGGGGGGGGCGACAAAAATCGAAAAATTTAATCTGTACAAGTAAAAGATGAGGTTCTCTATTCTGTAAAGTTGATTGAGAGGAGCTTCGACCCTGATGATTCAAAAAATAGAAAATCATTTCTCTTGTTTCCACGAAATGATGAATGACTTTTGAAATCTGCAATCAATAGCTGAACTACTTATTAATTCTTTCCGTGTATTTTTATAAATTTTACAAATTCTTATAGATATTCATTCGTGCCACTTTTTTATTTGTATTTAGATTAAAAAAAAAAAAAAAAAAAACTTTGTAAAAAATTCGGAATATCAGCGCGAAGAAATGATAAATAATGTGTGTTGGTTGCAAGTTTTTATTTTATTTTGTTGATTGGGAAAGAGAGAAATCGTGAAAAATATCTTTGGTTTTATTCAGTTTTTGAATTTTCAGAATACGAACTGCATCCAGCTTGAAGGAGAATAGATTTTTCAATTTCTATATACTTGATTAAAATATTTCTTTGTTTCCGATTTATCGTAAAATTCATTCCACGCCACGTTATATATCTATAACCATACCTTTACTACAGACACGGAAATATAATCCGCGCCAATTTAGATCGCATGTGATTGTAATTTTGTTCAAATATTGAAGGTAGCCGGCAATTTGCAAATTGCTATGTACCAATCACTTTTATTAACTCATCAAGGGTTGGGCTTAACGTCTGTTTGCTCGATACGCTCATATATGGGTATAGGTATAGACGGAGAATAAAATAAAATGAAGAAGAAAAAGAAAAAGTCGAGATAAAAAAAAAAGACAAAGAAAAGGGAAAACGAAAAGGAAAACAATTGAATCCGGTAATATACTAGGGGCCATCTTTTTATCATCTCGCCACTCGATACACGCTATATATGTATATTAGTGTATGGTATATAGCCAGAGAGAGACCCTCGCCCTCCTCTTCAAAGAAACCGGCTTCCCGGATTCCGTCGTTTCTGCTCACCCCTCGTCGCCTTGGCAACAGGTAGTGACGTAAGGGTCGTAATAATTTGGGGGAAATAAAATACGAAATATAAAAAAATAAAAAAAGGAAAGGAAATCGGAACCGATGAATGTATAAAAATATGTTTTTAATCGTGAAAGAAAATTGTAGGAAATAAAAATTGTATTAATTAATCAATCTAATAACAGTCACCTCTCACAGTTATGTAGCTGATTGTGAGAGAAAAAAGAGGAGATACGCGTTCTTAGCAATCAACAGCTAAGGAAATGTTCATATTTGTGTTGCGGTCGAAGCTTTAGCATTTAAAATCCTGGAAACTGGGTGGACAATAACTGAAATCCAATTTCCTTATAAAAATGAATAAAAAATGACTAGAGAATTTTATATAAATTATTAACCTTTTGTTTTTTTTTGTAGATATTAAGGTTTATTCCTAATTCAGAGTATTTTAACTCCAAATTTTGTATGTATACTTTTTTGCAAAAAAACTATCCAAGCAATCAATTAGATTCTATAAAAATTTTTAAATTGATAATACAAACCATATTTTATTTTTTCTTTCTTATTTCAATTATATTATTTTTGAATTTGAACATTTCGCCCAGATTTTTCAAGCTCAAAAATTATCATTATTCAAGTATAAGAAGTTTAATTAGAAGAAACAGAAATTTATTATGAGTTGAATTTTATTTTTATTTTTATAATTCAAGACAAGGAATATAATGAATCTACGAATTCCAACTAGATATCTAAAATTCGGGGAATATTAGTACAAGGGAAAATAATAGAAGAGTAAAAAAGAGTAAAAAATCGATTGAAAAATCTTGACAATGTTCACCCGTTCTTCATCACCGTTTTAAATATACAAAAGCCCACAATAACAATTTGTTTCTTTATTTCGGTACGAGAAGAAAAATTATATTCCTCAAAAAAACGAACATAAAAAGAAAAGGAAACATCCCTAAGTTATTTTGAAATTTTCAACTGATATTTGGGTACTTTATTTTATTCGACGCCCGGTATACCGGCAGCATTACCACAGCAAATGCATAACATGGGGCTACACGCCAAGGGCGATGCACCACCCGTTTTCCCCAGGGGCAGAGAGAGCTACCCCTCATATAATTGAGGGTTGGGGCGGTCGATGCAGTTTCCCTGGCAACCAGACGCGTCGTCTCCCTTTTCCGCACTCCCTGCCAAACTCCAGACTGCCCTCTCGACTCTCACTATTACATAGATGCATTCAGCGAAAGAGACAGACATTTTCTTCTTCTTTTTTTCGCTTCTTTATTCTTTATATCTTATTTTTTTTTTTTTTTTTTTTAATTTTTTTCTTTTTCACACACCCAAAGAGACAAAATCTCTTTGTCTGAAGAGAAAACTACGTTTTTCACATCTCGTTAACTATAGACAAAATATATAAGACGTCAAGAGCCAATGTTTCTAATATATAGGTATAATTTTTACAATTGATATAAAATTTGTGACTATTATTATTACTGTAGGATTTATAATATAATAAGAATCTCAGATTCCATCCCTTTTATTTTCTTTTCTTTTCTTTTTTTTCTTTTCATTTACCTTTCCCTTATTCGTAAAAGGGGGAAAAGAAGTAAGACGTTATTCTTTTCTTGTATAGCTACCACAATCTGAATTTCTGCTACGTCGAGTTCAATAACCTTTCTCGCAAAAGTACGTACTACAATACGAGATTCGGTTGGTTGCCATGTTGGCTTAAAATGATTTTAAAAGCTACTATATGATATGTATGATCGTACAAATAACCAAAGCTTATTGTGATTTTTTTCATAATCTACTACACCTTCAGTCTTCATCATAAAAACTGAATAGAAATATGTCCGCCATTGTTTTCCGTTTGTGCGTTTATCCGCGTACGGTTTTACTTTACTTTACTTTGCTTTTCTTTTCCCAACCTCTTTTCATTTCTTTGAAAGCTTTTCTATATATTCTTCTTCTATTCTTCTTACTTATTTACGAAAACAATCATTACTCTTATTCAAGTTTTTTTTTTTAATTTTTCCGTTTTGTTTTTACAAATATTCATGATTTTATCACATTGTCAAGAACTATATAAATCAATTGATATTCCGAATCAAACTACAATTTATATGTATTTAGCGAAATATCACGTTATGATTATATTTCGAAGGGATATCATTTTCAAGCATTCTCCGTCACAGTAACAAACTATACACACCTTGTATTGACTGGAAAAGCAAAATATCATCGATTGAGCAGAATAAATAGTTGAAATACGAACCATATTCCATTATTGCAAGATAATTGTATAGATGTAAAACATTTAGCATACATAATAGAAATTCTACTAACCATGAAAAATAGCGTATCAAAAATTCAAACGTAACATATTTTTGAATGTTAAAATTCAAATTTTTAGAGATCGTATAGCAATAAAGTCCAGAAGTTGGGCGCCAAATGTAGATTATGTTATGGATTAATCGGGCATTACAAATATTGTCGAAAACATGTGAGAAGAAAACATGAAACAAACAAAAAAAGTGAACCAATAAAACTATAATGATCATCACAAAGCGTACTTGTATCATGAGTTGCATATAATTGGGGATCTATGGGTCTAATCCACACGTCCTTCCGATATATCATAGTGTTTTATAAATGCCCTTCATATCTTACGAAAATCGTATTAAAGGCCAACTTCACAGTATTCTTGGGACTCTAGTAAGTATTCTTGTGAATGATCCTTCAGATTATTGCAATAAGGGCCATATACTGTATACATATATCTACGTGCATCAAACTCCTCAATTATAAATAATAATCTCTTATTCAACTACCTCGCTGTACAACGATAAAGGATATAATAAATTTCAGTGAAAAGCAATTTATAAATTGACTAGGACTCCTCGTGTATGTCTAGCTCCCAAGGTCGACGAACGACGCGACGCGACGCGACGCCTCGGTGGTCGAGACGCGCCGCACGCACCCCTAGGGGATGATGTTTCCTCCCCTTAACCCCTGGCATCCGGATCTCGAGTCTCCCAGCCCTGTTCATCGATCCATCTGGGGGTGCACGCGGCTTGCAGCTGCGTAAGTTTGTGCGTACGCCCGTTGTGTGGGAAACCTTTCCGTTCAATGCGCACACAACAATTTTGTTACTGTTAGTGGTATACATATAGGTATATATATAATATATGCGTATGTATATATAAATGCCTTTTCCGGTATAATACATATACGTATTGGTATATATGTATATGTATATATAATACCCATACTATATACACACGGGATATTACAGTATATATTAGTATGCCGGAGTAGCGAAGGGTATATCCAGAAATAAACTCTGACTGTACACACAGGGGTTGGATATATTGAATCGAGAAATTTTAGTCTGACCAAAACGATTGACGAGGTAGCCTCCGGCTGTTCTTTTCTCTCAATTTGTTTTTTTTTTTTTTTTGTTTCGTTCCTTTTTGTTTTATTTTACGATTTTTTTTTTGTTTATCCTATTTCTTTTTTTCCTCATCTTTTCTCTTTATTTTTCTGACTCACGACGGTAGGTTTAACATGCGCGCAAGAGCTGGTGCAGAGATGGTCACGCGCGTTTAGCTTCTCATATAGTACTGAATGAATCATACCGTCGTCGCGGTTCGGGAATTACGAATTATTACTATATATTATTAATATGTACATCGTTATATATATATATATATATATATATATATATATATATATATATATATATATATATATATATATATATATATATATATATATATATATATATATATATATATATATATATATATATATATATATATATATATATATATATATATATATGTATACACGCTTACGCGTTTCCGATGATAACGAATTTTCCAGGAATATTCCACCTCTGAGACTTTATACCAACCATCTGCCTTTCCCCTCTCTTTCCTCTCACCTCTTCCCTCCCCTCTCCTCTCCTTCCTCTTTCCCTCTTTACAGCTCTCTGCAATACTCCCCCTCGACCTCTCGAGACCCACCGCGAGAACGAGAGTTCTATGACCTTCTCGCCATGTCCTTGGCACCTAGGAAGATGCCTACGTGCGGGCGACCAGGTGGAATTAAACGATGCCTCCCGCATCAAGTGATCAGCCTAGGAATTCATTATTTGATACTGTTCTTTGAGTGGCTCTGTACAAATCTATAAGTCTTATTCGTCATTTTATTTTCTTTTATCTTTTATCGATTTATAGTTTCACTCAACAATTTATATTGACACGTATGTATGTATAGGTACATATAAAATCAATTTTTCTTCATCAATGCGCACTGCGGGTTATAAATTCGAATAGGAAAAGTAGAAGTGTACAAATTTTAACCTGAAAATTGATAGGTACTTCTAAATCGTTTGAAAAGCTCAACGCTTTAATATAATATCTACTTTTATTGAAGAAATATATTCGAGGTTGAAATGGACCAATGAATATCATCCCGAGTCGGAATAAATATTCTAGTCTTACTATTCGAGTTCTCACTGAAAACTTGGAGGTAAAAACTAGAATTTCAGGGTAGGATTGCAGCGTATGTAATAAAATTCTCATTTGTACTTAAAAGTGATAGTTATGTTAATTTTGAACCAGTTTAGGCGCACACCGGAAATTTTAAAATCTAGTTTGGACCTTTAGATTCTAGAATTCAGAGAGGCTCTATGATTATGGATTTCACCAGTTGATCTTCAATCTTTAATAAAACGTTTTGTGAACTGATTGACGAATAAATTCTGAGTTCAAAATCAAATTCATCAATGAATTGATTTTTCGTCAAGTTTTAAAGTTCTAAGTGATTTGAAAATTTATTACAATGTAGAGACGCTATTTCGAGTGAAAACGCTAATTCTGATTCACACCTCTGAATACTTCCGAAAGACATAATTTTATTGAAATATGATTATTTCTATGTCGACAAGATTGAAAAACAAAGGAATCGAAGTTTTTCTTATAGAGGATCAAAATACAATTTTATAATGATAATATACAATTTCCGAACGAAATTGACTTTAATAAAATTCTTTCGATACGGTATTGGTGGAATAAGAGTATCAAAATATGAACCAAAATTGAAACTTCTAAATCTTGTGACAATCTCAACTTTCGTAAATCTTTATTGATTAAGATTATGGATACAGAGGTTTTGATTTTATTTTCTTTTTTTCTCCCGATGTATCATCCCCAAGAATAAACCATTTGTATCCATAAAGATCGCTCGACTAGTATCAAGGATGTAATTCTTGAAAAACACCCTTCGAAAGCGAATGTCAATTATATTTTGTACATGTCTCTGATTTTCTGTAGAAAAATGAAAAAAATTGAAAAAAAAAAAAAAAAAGAAAAGTCACTCAAGTTTACCCTTATTATATTCTGTTGCAGGGATGCCGGTTGACTGAAGATGGCCTCACCGACACCATCGTTGGAATCACGTGCAAACTCCCTTGGATCATTATCCTCGCTGTCCCCGTTGACGGTGAGTGGCAGCTCCCCACCAGCAAGTGACTCCGCGATCTGTGACGTCGACAGCTGCGACCTTTGCCTCGACGCAAAACCAGGCGACGCACCTTGCCCGCACTGTCGTTTAGGCGGTGTACGCTGTACAGGTTGTAAATCGACCGAATCCGACGCTGTAGCTAGGTGTTTTGATTGTGCAAATTTCCTTTGCCCAAACTGCGTGATGGCACATCAATTCATGCATTGCTTCGAGGGACACCGGGTCCTTAATCTTGGTGACTCGAAGATCGAAGAGCCGAAGAATAATCTTGTCGTTAATGGTGGAAATGGGGAAAAGGCCCTTCTCTGTCCAAGGCACAAGACGGAATTGTTAAAGTACTTCTGCAGGCCGTGCAACGTACCGGTTTGCAAGGAATGCACTGTGACTGATCATCCCGGACCACTACACGACTGCGCCCACATCTCCGAGGCCGGACCACAGCAGTTAGAGGCTGTAGCCCGGGCCGTACAAGAAGGAAGAGCAAGAGCATCGGACATAAGGACAGCGGTAAAGGCCGCTGACCACGGCGCTGCCAGGCTTCAAGTCCAGTACCACAAGGCCCAGAACGAGATAAACGACACCTTTCAATTTTATCGTTCAATGCTCGAAGAGCGGAAGCAGGAACTGCTCAAGGAATTGGAGTCGGTGTTTTCCGCTAAGCATATATCGCTCGGTGTTGTTACGCAGAAGGCTAATGAAACGGCTGACAAGATACAACAGACTTGTGACTTTGTCGAAAGACTTACAAAGTACACAACGGTAACGGAAGTTCTCATGGTCAAGAAATTACTCGATTCTAAACTCCAAGCTTTGATAAACTCGACTCCCGACGTTACGAACCATTCCGCTGATCTTGAATTCGTCAGCAATTATCAAGCCATCCAAGTCGGCGTTAGAAACACCTTTGGTTACGTCCGAAGTAGCAGCGAGAGTAACGCCGGTCCCAGCAAGCAGCCTCCAATCGCACGACCAACTGCCCTTTCAAGCAGCAGCAGCAACGGAAGCAGCGGTCCAGGAAGCGCCGGTTCTTTGGGCGGACTTCTCCTCGACAGACCGTACAGCAACGGTCTTGTGTCAACAAGTACAACGTGCGCAGCGTCAACATCACCTTCGCCATTCGAAAGTAACGTAATATCGAAAAGGTTCAGTTCCGCCAACAGTCTCGGTCCCTTCTCAACCACAATTAGTGACTTGAATCTCAACGGCATGAACCCTTACGAGAAATGGAGCAACGGAGGTAGCGACACCTTCCCGGTATCAGCCAACGAACATTTTCCACTTCCAACAGCACCAGCAGACTCGGTTCTTGATTTAACATCAAAACTAATGTCAGCCGCGATCTTTCCACCCAAATCACAGATAAAACGACAAAAGATGATATATCATTGCAAGTTCGGTGAGTTCGGGGTTATGGAAGGACAGTTCACCGAGCCATCAGGCGTTGCGGTTAACGCTCAAAACGACATTATTGTTGCTGACACAAACAATCATCGTATACAAATATTCGACAAGGAGGGACGTTTCAAGTTCCAGTTTGGAGAATGCGGTAAACGGGACGGTCAACTTTTGTACCCAAATAGAGTGGCGGTAGTACGCACATCGGGTGACATAATTGTTACCGAAAGATCTCCAACTCACCAGATACAAATCTACAATCAATACGGTCAGTTTGTGCGTAAATTTGGTGCAAACATTCTACAACATCCCCGAGGTGTTACGGTTGATTCAAAGGGGAGGATCGTAGTAGTCGAATGCAAAGTGATGAGAGTAATAATATTCGATCAAGCTGGTAACGTTTTGCAAAAGTTTGGCTGTTCAAAACACCTTGAATTTCCAAACGGCGTTGTTGTTAACGACAAACAAGAGATCTTCATTAGCGACAATCGTGCACACTGCGTTAAAGTATTCAACTACGAAGGTGCTTATCTAAGGCAAATCGGCGGCGAGGGTATAACGAATTATCCAATTGGCGTTGGGATTAATGCAGCCGGTGAAATCCTCATTGCTGATAATCACAACAATTTTAATTTAACAATATTCACACAGGACGGTCAACTCGTATCTGCGTTAGAGAGCAAGGTTAAACATGCACAATGTTTCGACGTTGCTTTAATGGACGACGGTTCGGTAGTCCTAGCAAGCAAGGATTATCGACTATACATTTATCGTTACGTTCAAGTACCACCGATAGGCATGTAGAGCGGATAAACATAAAAAAAGGAGAAAAAGAAAGGAAAAATCTTGAAAAAAAAAAAAAAATTTAACATCCCTATTAGCAGAGGTAGTACAAACGTATAAATTGTACTGAATCTTTTTATCATTCATCACTCATATAGTCCCACTTGGTCCTATTCAACGTGATTGTTGTTAGGTGTGTGTATGATATAGTCAGTGTACTTTCATTGATCCTTAAACATGATGAAATGTTTTTATTTTTATTTATTTTTTTGGTTTTCTTCTTGTTTTTTCCAAATGAAAAATATTATATGCCATATTCCCGATTGATGGAAGGTTGCACGGTTTCAAAACCTGTGAATAAAAAAGTAAAAACAAAATCAAAATGGCATAATAATATAGACACATACATACATATTGACATACACACGCTTAACGCAATTAACGTTCATCCACATTACGAGAAAAAATGAAAGGAAAAAAAAAGAAAAGAAAAGAAAAAAAAAAATGAAAAAAAAAACGAAAAAAAGAAGAAAAAAGAAAAAAAAAACTTGTTAATGTTGTTATAACTGATAATACTGTTGTTGTTGTTTAGTTGTAGAGCTCGCCGCCGCTAGTCACTTGTTCTCCCTTTGCTCCCAATGTATTTTTTTTTTCTTTTAATTGTTTTTTTTTTATTTTTTTTTTTTTGAATTTAAAAATTTTTTTTTCCCCCACCATCTTCCATCGCGAACCAAAACCTTTCTCTTTTCATTATTAATCCTATATTATTATATTACAATCATTAATCATCGTCCATCGCGTCAAATTAACCGTCTTTGTTATATACATATATATTATCGGCATTTCGGCGTTGCTTCTGCACGCGATTCTTAATCATTATTATTATTATTATCATTATTATTATTATTATTATTATTATTATTATTATTATTATTATTATTATTATTATCAATATTATTATTATACATTAAATGAAACTCCAATCACTACACACGATCATTCCTTGTTCACATTGTTCCCCACCTCTCCTTCCCGTCCCACCCTCCACCACCATTAAAAAAAAAAATGATTAGTTGGTTTTCTCCAGCTTTTGCTTTTTTTTCTTTGTTTTTTTGTTTTCTTTTCTCACGTCATATCACATTTTTTTATCATTCATTTGTATTATTATTATTATCTATTATTATTATTATTATTAATATTATTATTAATATTATTATTATTATTATTATTATTATTATTATTATTATTATTATTATTATTATTATTATTGTTTTTAAATTGAAGAAACTCTCTTTGTAATCTATACAATAATCTCTCTCCTTAGAAGCAAGTCCTGATTTGTTATATTATTATTAGTAGGTGATTAAGTAATTTAAAAAATACACAAAAGATGAGGAATGAAAAAAAGGGGTAGGGGATAAAAACAAAGGGGGAAAAACGACTTGAATACCCCCGCCCCCCCAATGACAAAGATCTGCGCGATGTGCATTTATCAAATATCACAAACTACCCTACCTATTATATACGTTAGTTTCTATACAATAATAATGATAATCTGTGCGTTGTTCCGCGTATCGTACTAGGAAACGAGTGAAAAAAAAAAGAACAGGAAATTTTTCGTTTTTTTGTTTTTGTTCCATGATATTGTATATTTATACGTAATGTGATTTTGTTGACGGAAAAAAACGAGGAAAAAAAGTGTATGTGTACATACACGATAGCAATACCGGGCAAGAAGAAAAAATTTTTTTTTCATTTACATCGATTTATGTATGTGTATATGTGTATATATATACATATATATATATATATATATATATATATATATATATATATATATATATATATATATATATATATATATGTATGTATGTATGTATGTATATATACATACATATACATGCATATATATGAATTTTCGGATAAATTTTCGTTTTACAAAAAATTTCAAAAAGTTTTAAATACCGGGCAGGGATTGTTGTGTATCTTTCTCTTAAATATATTTTGTTTTTTTTCTGTCTATTTTATTTACTATATGAATCTCATATTCGATAATCCGATTCAGCAGAATTCATAACCAATAGGTATATACTACATTATTATAGAGAGGTGAATATTAAAGGATGAGGTAAAACTCGAAAGATATAAAATTCAATGCACCTAAGGGTATACATATATACATATATACATAAAGGATTCAAAGAATCATTATTTCATTTGATTAATTAACTAATACGTTAACGCATTGTCGGTAAAAGCTCGGTATACGCTATCGCAACCCCAGTATTACGCACTTCTTAAACGCACGTTAGTTTATTACATATACTAATTTAATTATTGCAATTTTATTATTTCAATCAAATGCAACAAACATACGAAAAACATACACACGTGTAGGTACACACATTATGAAACTCTATATACTATATAGTATTATACATGCCTCCTACTCCCGTGAAAAAATAAAGTATACCTTGTAGTATCGTATTAGCACATGTAATAGGTATACATATACATATATATATATATATATATATATATATATATATATATATATATATATATATATATATATATATATATATATATATATATATATATATATATATATATATATATATATATATATATATATATATATATATATATATATATATATATATATATATATATATATATATATATGTATATATATATATATATATATATATATATATGTATATATATATATATCATATTATATATTGAAGTAGTCAATTAATTATTTAATTAAACACATTTGGTTTGATTTCTGTTTTTCATATTTTTCTGTTTGTTTGTTTCTTCTTTCTTCCTTTCTTTCCTTCTTTCGTTTTTCTTTTTCTACTACGTTTCTCTTTACTCCAAACAACCAGTAATTAGTTATTTCTCTATTCGAGCATAGTATTAATATATTTTGTTGGATGGGTCGCATGCCTGTGAATATCCGCGGGCTCGACTTCGTGCATGTTTACTATTTACATCATTATCATTATTATTATTATTATTATTATTATTATTATTATTATTAACTATTGTCTATTATTATCTATTATTATTATTATTATTATTTTTTATCTACTCAATCCAATGTGTGGGTCACTGCCTTAAATACAGTAGATTTGGGGGCAAGTAAGAAAAGATATGTCATGTATACATATATATGTATAGGTATGTGTTCAGAGAGCCCCAAAAATCTCCTATACATATACATATTATACAAGAATCAATGAATCACAAAGAAAAAAAACAAATTGCAATTGTAAACGGCTAGCTAGCAACAGTTTTCAGTCAATGGCTGTTATGTTTAATCGCCTTCCTCTCTTCAGCCCAGGATCCAACGACTTTTGTTTTTCTAGTTATAATTATATTAAATATAGGTGTATATAGTACATTTTGTAAAAAAAAAAAAAGCAACGCGAAAAATACATATGAGACATTTGGGGGGAAATGAAAGAAGAAAAAAGAAAAAATCATAATAATTTTGAATAAAGTTAAAAAAGAAGTTTTTTGGCAAACAGAAACAGGAAATGACGGAAAAGAAAAAAAAAAAGATTCAATTGAAATTCTTTTTTTTTTTTTTTTTTTTCTTAATATCAACTTGCCAAGTTTTTTGACGACGATCTCTCTGATATGAATAATAATAAAAAGTGCTTTTTCTTATATATTTATTTTATTTTTGTGACTGTTTTGTAATTGTGGCGATTAGGGAAAATAGAAAAATGTAATTAATGTGACGATCAACGAAGTGAGAGATTGAGAAAAAAGCGATTGAGAGAGATGAAGAGAGAAAGAGACTCGTAGAGAATTGAAATGTTTTATTTATTATTTCTTCTTTATTCATTTATTTATTTTTCTAAGGTAAAAATGAAAATTATTTATCAGGATAGAAAATCAACTGCAGTGTTTTATATATTCCAAAACGGACCAAGTCATGCATCTTCTGGGGTGTGACAGCATTGTCGTATTACCGGAACTTGCGGACAGATAAATTCTTATCGTCCAGAACTTCCGGGCTAGTTGTAATATAGAACTAACATTAAAACAGACGATGCTCTCACAGTTTAAAGAGAGATGAAAATATTTATAGTATATTATTTTCTATTTTTTTATTCTTATATTTTTTACTTTTTTCTTTTTTTTCATGCATTTTTTACAATACGTTTAATCATCAATTCGATGATTTTCTGTCTTTAACCGATCTCAAAATGACTCGGAAGAGAAAGAAAAGAAAAAAATAAAAACACGAAAAGTCAAAATCTCACTCGATACTCTATATTTAATTTTTTTTTATTTATTCATTATTTTTTTTTTTTTTTTGTTCTTCAATTTCATACGTTTTTTCTTCTTCATCGTTTCGAATTCATCGCTTCTTCCTTCTTTTTCTCATTTTTCCTTCAGATTGTGAATTTTTTTTTTTGTTTTTGATTTTGTTGTAAATACACTACACTATTTTCTCTATATGATGATATTAATTGTAAATTTTTTTTTTTTTTTTTTATCGGTACATCGTATCCACAAAGAAACTAGTTATTTGTATGTACATTAATTGATAAATATCTTGTCTTTTAAATATCGTTATTATAGTCAAATTCGCACCGACAAGCACAAAGAAACTTTCAAAAAAAAAAAGAAAACAATTGCTATTAATTTAAAAAAAAATAAAAAAAAAAAAATGAGTAACCAAAAAATAAGAATGGGATAAAAAATGGAAAGGAGAGAAGAAATTAAAAAAAAAATCAAAATAGAAACAATTTATTTCTTCACTAAATAGACGTCGATGACATTTGATGAAAGTGTACCTATTATATTACACACATACACGTACACTCATATAATAATTATAGAAGCACGAAATTTTTACGACGAGGAAATAGAAGAATAAAGATGAAGAAAAAGAATGAAAGAAAGAAAGAAATAATTAAAATAACCATATCGGAATCGGATTTACTGTTGGTATACTCTATAACGTTGTTACTTAATTACTGTTATTGTACCCTGTGTTAATTTACTTTTTTAATTTCTTTTTTCTAATTTTTTCAAATTTTCTCTAAAAAAAAAAAAAAAACGAAAAAAAAAACAAATTGAAACGAAAAATAGGGGGGAAAAGAAAAATAACAAAAACAACATACGAACGACAAACGGCCGGGACGTTGTTTTTACGGATGCAACGCGCGTGGCGTTATTATTAAAATTGATGTTATATCTACGGTTTGAAAGAAAGATTTTTTATTTTTATAAAATTCTCTCCGTTTGCATGGATTCAGAATTAATTATAACTGTTGATTATCACTCGTATCGTATACAATATACAGAAGAGAAATAAAAAAGAAAGAAAGATAGATATAAATAAAGGAGGTTATATGACTCGTTTCTTTTACACCAATTGTCCTATAAAATAATTTCCTTGACAAAATATTTTCGCATAATTTTTAAATAAGGACAAAAAATAAAAAAAATTAAAATTAAAAAATAAACTCAAATATAAAAGAAATAAAAAGAAAGATAATAGTACAGAAATTTTAAGTGTCAAATAAACGAGAACCCACCGTCCTATTATATATCTCATTTAATAGACACGCGCGTCTTCAATCGCATCACGTCAAGATAAAATAAACGTCCCACAAAGCAGGCCGTACATATATTAAATTAAATATTATAAATAATTTCAATTTCTCACATCTTAAAATTATTTTATCGTCATATTTAACGTTGCCTATTATATTTGATTATGTGTTTGCCTATATTAATAGTTATTATTATTATTATTATTATTATTATTATTATTATTATTATTATTATTATTACTATTATTATTAATTATTATAATAATAATTAGTACTATTATTATTATTATTATTATTATGGATCGGAAATGACGACGAACGTTCCCTCACTGTGCCAGCTAGCCAAAAACGAAGAAAAAAAAAAAAGAAAGAAAGAAAAAGAAAAGAAAAATTTCTCTCCTCGCACACATACCGTAATTAACACGAAGCATACCTACATGTGCATGATAGTTGCATTAAACAAGAATTGAATTGTTTTTTATTTTTCTTTTCTTTTCTTTTCTTTATTTTTTTATTTTTTTTTTTAAATTTTCTTTTTTATTAGTACGGTTTGTTATGTTATTATTTTAGAAAATACAACCCAATTGTTCTTAATTTAAATGTAAATCGTATTTTTTTTTGTTTGTTTTTTAGTTATTTTTTTTGTTGTAAAATGCTTTTTAATAATATTTTCAGTTCACATTATACTTGTATGAGTTTTGGTGTTTTTTATTATTACTATTATCATTACTTTATTGTTTTTTGTTTTTTTTTTCCTCATACGAATGCCTAATTATTATTATACCTGTTGAAACAAAAAAAAAAAAAAAATCCATATACCTACAAGAAAAAAAAAACGGGGAAAAAAAATCCAAAACAATATTCCCGTATATAATATATAGTATGGAAATCAAAATTTAATCGTTTCGAGACAATTGTCAAAGTAGAATATAAAAACTTTGGGACAATTGTTATTTCAAACATTTGTTGTTAAATCGACACTGGCTATATGCATAATGAAATGCCAATTTTATTTATATTTTATTTTTTTACTTTTCTTTTATTATCGATCTGTGTAATTTTGATTTCCATAAATATCCATTCCTATATTTGCACTCCTTGAATTGTACACATTCCAAAGTAATTGATTATTTGTAGATTTGTGGTTTTATAAAGTAGAGTGATATTTTTTTTTTTTTTTTTTTTTTTAAATTGTAATTTTTCTTTTTCAATTATCTTGATTAATTTTTTATACATCGGTTAAGTGGCGTCTTTATTACAAAATTTACATATCTTTAGATATACGTACATGTATATTTGTGTAATACTTTAGGGCATTAAGACTCAAAATTACTTAATTATACAATGAAATGAAAATTTTTTAATACAAGATATGCATGGTATCGAAATCGACGCACTACATCATCCATGATTAAACAGATTGTTTCTTGTCCTAGGATTTGAATTTTTCTTAATTATCAAATCGTTGTTAGATAACTTTCAACATTTAAAAAAAAAAAATAAAAAAATCAAATAAAAATCTAATGATTCTTTTTTAAAAGTCATTCAGACTAATTCAACAATGCCAATTTATGCGTCAAAATTCGCTTAACCATTCAGTTTTTCAAATACCGTAACAGACAAAAGTGAAATAAAATTAAAAAAAATTAGTAGGCATAGTTTCATTAGGAGATATCTCAAAAGTTGAAAACAATGAGGTACACGTCATTTCATTCGGCATCAACAATTTCGTTATCTACTTCGTAATCCGTGGCCAAGTATACGCAAAGGTAGGTGAATGATCTTAACGAATTAATTAATCCTCAAACAGTATCCTATACGATACTTTAATCACAAAACGGGGTTACACGGGCCTGGATTTTTAAAAATCAAAAAAAAAAAAAAAAATATCTTGCATTGTTTTCGTAAAAAAAATTTGAACAGAATGATGCTAAAATTGGTGTCGTCGAATTGGATTCGTCTCGACGCAAGATAAGAGTTTTAATTTGACTGAAACAAAAAAAAGGCGTTCAAATCTCGTACGAGTTTTTAGGTGAAACATTTTTCGGTGAAATTGAAATTAAAGATCGAAACTCCCCTCGCGCATGTCTTCTTGTTCGAAATAAAAAAAGTCAAAAAGAACAAAGAAAGAGAAAGAAAAATGGAACGTTCACGTTCATCCTATCTTTGGACACGGCTTGTTAAACTTTTGAGTGAAACAGTTTGTGATAACAGAACTGAAATCACACATGCTGCAGCGTTACCGCGTATCCAGAAGATGTGTTAACGACGACTTTGGACGTTATGGCGGTGTAACGTTATACCCTTGATCTATATTTACGTTCTATCGAAAAAATATAATATATACAGTGCGTTTTCGTGCAAATGTTCGATAAACGCCTGTGTACAGGCAACTCAAACAACAAATTATCGGCATTTGTTTCCCACGTAGCCAATTGGCACACGGATATGCGTTACAAAAGCCGATCTTTCGATTGTTTTACCGGTTTGTTACGTCGCATATATCCACGAAAACGCACGGTGTACCCTAAACCTCGTTTTTATGGTCGGAGAAGAACTTGAAGTAAGTAAAAGCTACGTTATACTTGACCTGCAGTGATTTAGAAATGAAAATTTCTAATTTTCGTATGAGTAACAAAGAATGTTTATTATTATTTTTTTTTTTTTTAAATTAATTTCGCTTTTCCTGTTTAATGAAAAAGTTGAGGATTTAATTAATTAACATCAGAATTTCAAGTATTAGATATACATGGCATATAGTGCGAGTTCCACGTTTCATTTATACCTTACCTTCGGAAAAGTTTTAAAAAGCTGCTTTCAACATTTCGAGGACCTACCCCGTAACCAACATTTTTTACTGAAAACAGAACAAATGAAAAAAAAAAACAGGAATAAAATTGAATAAACCCAGAGTGAAAAGCGAGCTTTTTCGACTGCGTAAACTTCGTATGAAATTGGAGAGGCCATGAATCCCGAAAAAAAATGAATTCTGGATCCTGGGTTATACATCAGCATGAAAAATTACGATTATAAAGTTTGAATAGTTCGACGTTTATAAAAACCTCATTATTCCTGACTATCCCTATAATAGTAACGAAAGACGCCACTTTCACGATAAATTAGTACGTAGCGCTTGCGACTATTAGTATCTATAATTTTTTGTCTTTTCTTTTTCCGTATTTCCCTTTTGTTTGTTTGTTTTTTATTTTTCTTTTTCTTTTATTGAATCATTGTTTCTTGACCCCTCGCGTGTTAGTTCGACGGTATATAAAGAGCTGAATTAATTACGTTGAAATTAACACACTAGTGTGATTTAAATGAAAAAAAAATAAAAAAATTTCTTAAGTCCCGGAAACGGATGCCTGAACTTATAATCCGTTGGCCAAGGCCAATTGTCTTAAAACTGGTTACTGTTTAGAAATTAGTGGATAGATGATATATTTTTGTACGTTCGCATATGGGACGCTTAAGAATCATGATAAAGAAAAAAAAAAAATTATAAAAGACGTCCGCGACACAACTATAATACTATTATATGTATGAGCGTCTCGACGCGCGGCGACTCTGGTAATTGAATAATTAAATACACTCTTCCCGGGCCCAATTAATGTTACAATTAATTAATAATTAATTAATTAACTAACGATTAATTAATCAATTAATTAATATACTTTTTATTACATTATACCTACATATATATACACTTCGTATTGTTGCATGCCTATATATATATTTAGTAAAAACATATATAGTGACTTAATGTTAAATTATAATTAATTGCTTGTAGGGTGAGTGATCGTCTCTTTTAAACTATACAAGCCGAATATTGAAAAATGAAATTTACTCTTTCTACCGCTTTATGTGACCAGAGATCAAAACCATCTACAAAATTAGTCCCATTATTGTTAAGCTCAGTATGTGTCTCGGTATAAGTCAAAAATGAAAAGAGAAACTAGAATAAAACAAAAAAAATATAAAAACAGATGACAACAGCACTTGAAAGTTAATTGAATCACTGAAAGATTCAGGGGTGTTAATACTGTAGAAAAGAGCGATATGTATGTGTATATATATATATATACCGTGAGGTTATGAGGAAAGGAAACACAGGATGCAGGCAACCCAATAGTCAAAGTCCCGAAGATTTCCGAAGTCATTGTATTCGCAAATAATAACATGCGACGAAAATCCCCACCATGTGGTTGAAATGACAAATACAATGTCTTCGGAAATCTTCGGGAATTTGACTATTGGGTTGCCTGCATCCTGTGTTTCCTTTCCTCATAACCTCACGGTATATATATAAATATATATATATATATATATATACACACACACACACACACACACACACACACACACACACACACACACACACACACAATATACAGGATCGTTTTCTTGCAGCTGACTATGAGACACAAGCCGATATTGCGTAAGCTTCGCAAAGCTCGCCCTCTATAACCGTCAAGTGAGCAGAAAACAGGGTATTGTAAAGCACAATTCTTTGATTCTTGACGAGTTTTTATTTCTTCATTTATTTATTTATTTTTTTATTTTTTCATTTTCTCTTCTATTCTTTATTTTTTAAAATTATTTGTCTCTTCTCTTATATACTTTCAAAATACTACTTTCACATATATAATTATGTTATACCTATACATATGTGTATGTGTGTGTATATTACAATTATATCTACCGATCGCGCCAGTTGATTCATTTATTTATTCAATTATTTATTTATTTCTGTAATGAAAATCTAACCGTATATAATTTTAGTACGATATTTTATTTACTTATTATTATTATCTTTTTTTTTTTTATTTTTCATCGACATACACAAACTAGCGATCTGTTTTAACGCCGTCGATAAAACGGGTGTTACAAACACATACCTATAAGGTACAATAATATATGTTTGTTATAACGAAATTTCGATGTAATTTCCATATATACAAAATAATAATAATAATTATTAAAAAAAAAAGAAGAAATTACATTTGAATAAAACAGAGAGAAAGAGAGAGAGAGAGAGAGAGAGAGAGAGAGAGAGAGAGAGAAATAACAATAATACTAATAATAATAATAATGAAAAGTTCGTTTAAAAAATGAAATAAAAAAGGACGCGATCGGTTTTTTTTTCTTCTTTTTTTACCCTATAGTGTGTACCTACATCGTAGGATTCAACTTCTAACATAACTTATTCTTGTATCGCCATATAGATAGGTAGATATATATATATATATATATATATATATATATATATATATATATAGTGTAGCGTAGGATTTAGAATTTTAGAACTTAGTTATAGGGATATATAGGATTTAGGCTAGGCTAGGTGGAGATTAGGTGAGGACAGTGATCTAAAACTAAATTTCTAAACTTAATAATAAACCCATATATATATATATATATATATATATATATATATATATATATATATATATATATATATATATATATATATATATATATATATATATATATATTATATATATTATATATATGTAGGATACGCCTGTACTATCTCCATAAACGTAATATATAATCCCAGGTTGATAACCCACCGAAATCTACCCCCACATCCCCCCGCCCCATTGACGATCGTTGTTCAAGAGTAGAAAATGATTTAATCAAACACCCCCATCACCCTGTCTAAACCCAACTACCAAAGAACCATATGACAGTATACATATATAACGTTAAAATGGGAAAAAGAAGTTATAACAGTTAATGAACCAAAAATAAAACACATGCTTTAATTGCCGGTAAGACTGAAAAATCAAAGGTAATAAAACGAAGCTTGAACTTCGCGGTATTGCAACAGATACATTATGCTTCTTAACAATCAAACAATCTAAATACACTTACTTACGGCTTATATTATATATATATATATATATATATATATATATATATATATATATATATATATATATATATATATATATATATATATATATATATATATATATATATATATATATATATATATATATATATATATATGTATATACGGGCCGTGTTTTATTAACGCAGTGACGCGTTGATATAGTAGTTTTTATTAAAATAATAATAAAAAAAAAAATATAAAAAATAAACAGAAAGAAAAAAAAATAAACAAAAAAGGAAAAGTAAATGAAAGACGGAGAGAGACAGAGAGAGAGAGAGAGAGAGGGAGAGAAAAAAGGGAACGAAGTAGAAATGTACACCTCTTGAAAAGTACATTTATTTTTCTGCGTCAACCGTGTTTACTTTTTGTTTTTTTTTTATTTATGTTTTTATTTCTAATTAAAAAAAAAAAAAACAATTTATTCACCACGTCGATAACAATATATAACGAGGACGTTATGACGATGACGATGATTATTACATTTGGTAATGAAATTGCCATTTTGATTCGCGACCCTTATGGAACTTATCACTAATTGAGGTAGGTATATGTAATAAATATAAATAATAATATGTACCTACATGGCGAATTACTCTGGAGTATGTGTTACGTATGATTATCTTTAGGGGTAGGATGCATGTTAAAGAAAAGAACAAAAACAAAAAAAAAAACAAAAAAAAAAAAGAAAAACAAATAAAAATAATAAAATAAAGTACAGAAAATACTAATTTAAAGTTAAAAACGAATTAGTTTGGGACATGAGAGGGTTTCCAAATTGTTGATATAGTATGTTATTTACGAGTCTTCGGAAAATATTCAATATTATCTACTGGGAGCTGTACAAAGCCCGTGTATGAATAAAAACGCCCGGGCGCGAGCCAATGTGTTGAGTAAACAGTATGTCGTATCGTGACGTAAAGTAAAGTAAAGTAACGTAATAAGGTTAACGTAAAGTAATGTTACAAGTTTCCAGTATTCCATGTCTGTATTGTAATTGTGAGCGTTTTAAAGTAACTTAAAACTTATTAAGTACGTATTTGATAAGGGTTTATTGAAAGTAAACGTATAAGTCGAGTGTTTTTGTCGGCCATTTTCGTCGAGCCAACCGCCATCTTGTTATTACATTATAAGCGTACTTATATGATTAAATGTCTAGTCATGGCCTCTTAAATCTTTGCTATTTCGTATTTCGTATAGTAATACATAATATGTATATATATATATATATATATATATATATATATATATATATATATATATATATATATATATATATATATATATATATATATATATATATATATATATATATATATACATATATTAATAACACATAATAATAATAATAATTAAAATAATAATAAATAAATACCAATAATAATGATAACATTAATGATAAATTATCGTAACCTAATTATACTCTGTAATCTACTCATATCTATAAACTACTAATTAATACTTTAGGATATATTAAAAGAGGAAAAAGAAAAAAAAAAAAAAAAAGTGGAAGCGTTATTTGACAAGTTTTACATAGTTAGAAATTGCGAGTTTATAAGTCAGATCTTATCCTTATATCCTGAAGTGTGAGATCGGATTGTCATATATGTATTTTTTTAAATTTTGAAAATAAATAAAATAAATGAAGAAAAAAAAAAAAAAACCTGGGAACAGAAATATTTGTAGGATATATATTTATCATGTATAAGTAACTAATGCCATTGTTTTATGTACTATTGTAAGAATTCATACTTGAAAGCAAAAATAAAAAATTGAATGGAAAAAGAAAAAAAAATTTTTTGAAGAATCAAAAAAAAAAATAAAATAAAATAAACGCAAGAAAAATGATTATAGATCAGTGAAGAGAAAAAACGGAGAAAAACAACAAGAAATAAAAATATTATTATAAGTATTGAAACAAAACAACTAATTGGAAGAAAAATAAACAAAAAAAAACAATAAAATAAAATTGAACTTTACGCGGAATTTCAAAAAATTTCATTCAATTGAATGCTTATTATTATACAACTGCGTATATAGCGTAGCGTCCATAATTAATACATATGTAAATATACATGTAATATTAACATATTATTATTCTATTATAATGTTGGCAATTTCACTGTTTCGCGTAATTATTTTCATTATATTTATATAATCGAAGAGAATGAGTTTTTTTTTTCTACTGTTTTTTTTTTTTTTTTTTTTTTTGTGTTACTAATCATGCGAGAGAATAATTAAAAGATCGTTAAATACGCACTAAAACATCTTGATAAACGATGCAACGATTCCTGATATACATACCGTGAGGTTATGGACGGACCAGACGCACCTTAAGGTAGGCAACCCAAATGTCATTAATTTGTTAATGAATTTGTCAACTGTAATTAATTTTTTAATGAATTTGGCAACAAATTCAGATGACTTTATCAGCTGGCGACGTAACAGTAGCTACTTAGTCCAATAAAAATCAGACATTCATGCAATCTAATTCATGAGAAACAAATGACTGTTGGGATGCCTACGGCGAGGCGTGTCTAGTCCGTTCTTAACCTAACAGTATATCTACCTACAGGGACGGCATCTATGCGAGTAAATATGTAACATATTTTTTAATATTCAAACATGGTACCGGTGTACTATAACACCAGGTATTAGTCAGTGGCGTAATTTTCATGGATTAAAATTGAAGCAAAGGGGGTGTCAAAAAAATAAAAATAAAAAATATGGAAAGAAAAGAGAGATAGAGAATGAAAGAGAAAAATAAAAATAAAATAAAAATAAAATAAAACTAAGTATGCGTTGCGAAAAAGTATATAAGTATCTTCATGTCAATTAATCTAGGGAACATCAAAACGAAACCTTGAAAACTGAAACATTTATGAGAGAAAAAAAATAAAATTAAAAAATAAATAAATAACACGGTTCAATATTGCGACCAACTGGTTTTTTCCTCGCGATTTAAATGTAAAAAAAACGAAAAAAAAAAAAAACTAAAAACAAATTAAAAAAAAATGACTAAAGTAAGTTATGAAAATAAATAAATAAAAACAACTTTTCATATAGCCAGATGCCAGTTTTCTACTCAAATAGACTTTTACCCATTTCGAGCTAAAACTAAAGATTAAGTAAAACTTTAATATTTAATAGTATACCTACTGTAGTTTTTACGTGTTTGACGTATGTATATTATCGGCGGGGTTATTTATTATCATATTGTCATTAGTTGTTTATGGTGAAACTGCGTGGGGGATATATATGCGATAATCTTACATAATTAGGTATAAATATAGTGACGCGCAACTAAAACTGATTGCGATTACACACTATAGTTATACAGGTACTAGGTACTGTTACTGTTACTATAATGCAATTCGCTGTATTCCCAGTTCATACTTAAAACGTTGACGGCTAAACTTTAAATTCTGCCAGGAAATCCATATCCGAAATTAGGAAGAAAAAGAAAAAAGAAAGGAAAACGAAAATAAATAAACGTTTCTATAATATACTTCGCGAGAATTATACATAATCGAATTGTTGTTAATATATTTTCATGATAATAATTTTGAACGTTGTACAACAATTACAACAGATCAGAGAGGTGTAAGAATGTATATTATATATATATATATATCTTACGTATATGGGTGTGTAGATTGCAAAATAAATGAATAAAACTAAAAAAAAAAACAATTATCTCTAACATGCGGGTGATAACGTTACTTCTGAATATATAAAAATAAATTTCATATACATTTAACGAGATGTTTTTTTTTTAAACTAAACAGTGGACAGCGCATGCGTCATAAAATTTAATTTCATTGGTCGGCGCCGTCCGTCTTGCGACGATATTTGAGCATGTGAGGCAGGGGAGCCAACTTGCGTGAAATTCTAACCACGATTATAACCTCGAAAAACCGAATCAGCCGCTTAGCCGCCAAAAATAGAGTTTGACAGCTAAAACTCGGGATGGCCAGCCTGCATTAGCAGACACTGAAACTCGCGGTTGCGCTGACGACTGTTTAGTTTCAAGAAAACATCTCGGTATATGATAATATGTATGTATATGTAACGTATGTATATACATACATATACCTACTTGATCCATGATATATCTCGCGGTATTTTATAGCAAATAATGATGTTTCGGATAATGCAATATATACTCGTATATATCGCTGTGATACTGGTATATTAATTAATAAATATACAGTGAAAAATTAATGCATTTTGGCCTATACCTACGCATACATATTGTGGAAAATATGCAACCAACCAACTTTATAAGGGTTGAAATCGCTTATATTGTTATAGACGTGAAGCTAAAATATGCTTTGAGAGAGAAGATAAAAAAAATGAAAATAGAAATAAAAAAAATAACCTTGGGGCCGCGTAACAAAGACAATGGAAAATAAAATTTATATTGTTAACCAGTGAAAAATAATAATAATAATAATAATAATAATAAACAAATAAAAGAGCTGTTTTTTCTCGCCACGATAAACATTATTTCTGTAATCAACTATAATAATTGATAATATTAATTATTGATATGATATATAATATATATGATATGATTATTGAATGTATTGTGAAATGTTTGTATTTTTTAATTAACTGCGTTTTGCTCATGTTAGATGATTGAATTGAAATTGAAATTTAAATTGAATTAAACGGGGTTAGTGTTGTTGAATTGACGATGAGTATATAATAATAGATATTGAGGAAGATATAATAGTAATATTGGAATTGGAATTATTAGGATTACCTGTAAACGATTATAAAGAATTCGTTTCAAGGATGAATAAAAGTCAAGAAATTAAAATAAGGAAATTTTTAAAAAAATTTCAATAATAATAATAATAATAATAATAATAATAAATAAAATACGAATATCTTGCCCGAAACGCCCAATCCCATAGAACGGACTGTGATGTTTGAAATGATGTTTGCCCAAAATAAGAAGAAAAAGAAAAAGAACAAAAATAATAATAATACTAATAATAATATTAATAATAAACAATAATAATAATTATAATAATAATTATAATAATATTAAAATGACCCTGTTATTATATAATCCGTTTCTTTTTACGTTCTTCTTTTCCTATAGGATTGAATATATGGTAAGGAATCACGCGTCTGGTAAAATGATGATGAAATAAATTGACGAAATATTAGGAATTTTTTATTTTCTTTTATTTATCTGTGTCGTTGATTTTGAATTTAATAGAAAAAAAGAACGAATAGAAATCCGTGAATTACTTCTTTTTATATTTTATTTCTCAAAAATCTGCATTACTTAAAATCATAAGGCATGAAGTTGATATTTCTGTAAGGCAACAATTAAAATTGAAAATTGATTATACAGTTGACCGAAAAAATAAAGATACAAAAAAAAAGAATGAAAATTCAAATCTTATCAACAAAAAACAAATAGAATTACAATATAAATTGAATGTAGGTATGCCGAAATATGAAATAATGTATGCACACTAATAATAATAATATTAATAACAATAATAATAATGATGATAATAATAAGAGAAATAAAAATAAAAATAAGAATAATCACAACATCGCAAAAAATCGTAAAAAAAAAAGAAAGAAAATGGAACAAAAAAAATTTACACTTATTATTATACAGAGCTCACTTACTGAAATCAAGATAATTTTGTTAAAATGAAAGATTTAAAAAAAGAACAAGAAAAACAGAAAGAATGAAACGAGAAAAAAAAAAGAAAACAAAAAAAAATCAATAAAGAGTTAGGTATACATATATTCAAAGAAACAAAGAAACAGAAACAAATTATGAAATATTTGAGATGTTTATTGATGCAATGTTGTTAAGTCTAGTCTTCTGCGAGGTCATATATATACATATATATATATATATATATATATCTATATATATATATATATATATATATATATATATATATATATATATATATATATATATATATATATATATATATATATATATATATATATATATATATATACATATATATATATATATATATATATATATATATATATATATATATATATATATATATATATATATATATATATATATATATATATATATATATATATATATATATATATATATATACATATATATATATATATGTATATATATATATATATATATATACACACCTACCATTACTATAACCGTCTTTAAAACTCATATAATAGAAGCTATAACTACGCACGCACTTCAAAACTGTAATATTAATGATACTAAATAATAAATAACATTATTACTCAAAATGATTTTTAAAACATAGCATAAACCCTCATAGAATACAGATAATAATAATAACAATAATAATAATAATATTAATAATATTAACGATAACTAATAATAATAATAATAATAATAATGAATAATGTAATATCGTAACATGTGAATGTGTTAGCTAGGTCTCCTTGAAATGAACTGTAACTGAACACCAAATGCTGTAACGTACTCCTTATTAACAATTTATTAATGAAATTCTGTATAAACCAAAAAAAAAAACAGAAGAAATTACTATATACCTACTTATGCGCGATTATATAAATTGTCCTAAATCGAAATGAACTAACTATCTGAGTTTGTATAAATTTTCTATAAATTATTCGAAACCTATACAGAATGAGTTTTCTCCGGGGTCCTGAGAAGGTGTGGCTTACTTCGGCTAAGACTCCGCCTCCTTTCACTCATATTTGTTATTGTTAGGATAATCGTCACCATTCAGATACAGATACCTTTATCTCTAAATCGATCTATTATTCTGAGCAAGTATCAGCTCATGATAGACAATCTATTTAGAAATTGAGGTAAATAGTATTATCTCATTGTTTTGACAAGGCTACATAAATTTTTGTATATTGTAGATACACGGCAAGAGCCAAATAAATGACAATGAAGAGAAGTGTTGTTCTGATGATAACAAGTATGAATAGAGGATGGCAGACTCTCAGCCGATTTAAGCCACACCCTTTTAGGACCCCGGAGAAAACTCACCCTGTATATATGTACATCAAACCTAAAATCCGTCGCATATATGTCTCAAATAATTATTCTACTGCAGCGTCATTGACCTAAAGTGAAAAACAGAAAAAATAAAAAAATAAAAGAAAGAAATTATTAGATATTTCCGTAATAAGTTTATACATATATATACATATATATATATATATATATATATATATATATATATATATATATATATATATATATATATATATATATATATATATGTGTGTGTGTGTGTGTGTGTCAATTTCATGAAAAACAAAAAATAAAAAATACAAAATAAATAATTAAAATAAAGACCAATTTTTTCTCGTATTCAATTCCGATCAATTGCAGTTATATACATTATTGTATATATAGTGTAACGCGTGTTAATTAGTCAGGTAGACTATATAATTGGTTGGAAATAATATCTGTTTTATAATTATTATCTATTGATTATTAACTATTGTGTAAATTCAAAATCAATATATATTTATCAACTGATCTTTTTATATACATATATTTGAAATTTTTTCTTCTCCATTACATATATACATATGTACTATAATATATATCCCATTTGCCATTTTAAATATTATATAGATTGAAAAATTTTGTTCCATTATTTTTTCGACCGAATTAATACAAATATTATGTATACATAACAAATGCCTTCGGCACTTGCAGAATATTTTTACAATTTTCTTTCTTTCATCCAAATTATTTATTTATTTATTTATTCATTTATTTTCATTATTTTTAACGTCAAAAACAACAGACGCGTATATTATATAGGGTATAGGTATATTATATAATTCGACTCAATTAAAAAAATTCCTGCCGTAAAATTTTTTAGAATGAAAATAAATCAAAATAAATAAATAAATAAATAAATAATAATTTCAATTTATATGTATATCAATTTTGATTGTTTTTTGTTTTTTTCGTTTTTTTGTTTTTCACTTTGTTTTCTTTACGAAATTTGATTAATTCATCATTTATACCTGCAAATTAGGATTATCAATATGAATATCAGGTATAGGTACTATACAAGTGATTGTTATAGATACAGGTATTTATGCGTCGTTAATGATTTTGTCTTCAATTTTGTTATAGCCTTATTTTCGATTTTTTTTTTTCTCCTTTCACCAACTTAAATAATATTTCTATTGAATCAATCTAATTTTTAATATCTATCGATACGAATGATAATAATAATAATAATATTAATAATAATAATAATAATAATAATGATCATTATGATAATAATAATAATTATAATAATAATTGATATCGTGTATTTTTAGCGCTTTTGCAATGTTGGTAGAGTTGTATATATACGTATATCTATCGTACATATATACATGACTATATGTGTATATATATATATATATATGTATATAGTATAAGTATATACGTATAATATAGTATATATTATATAGAATGGCCTGGTGTTTTAAATTGCGTTAAATTTGAAATAAAAATAAAAATTATAACATTTTAAATTTCTACAATTAAAGTAGCGATACCAAATTGCTTTTGTATAGAAAAATTAGCGCAGTTGAAATAGCCTTCGAATATCAATAATCACGCTAAAAATTTGTTAATGGATTTGTATATTATATAGGTATGGACCTATATATAGACATATATATGTATATACATATATCTGTTTGAATGAATCGAGCACTTATTTTATTGCATGTACTTGGCCCATAAAACTAAAATTAAAAAACAAAAAAAAAAAAAAAATAACAAATCCTAACCACGAAACAGCTTTTCGCGATCAATTTTTCACTCTACGTTTTTATATCGATTGACTTGAAAAATTCTCAGGCTTATTGTTAATAACTGGGTGTCAAATAATTCGCTGTTCAAAGTCTATGGCAAGGAAGGAAAAAGTTCAAAAAAAAAAACAAAAAAAAGAAGAATTAAATACTTAGGTAACCTGCCCGCAGAAATTAGCCAAATCGTTGATTGGAATTCGCAACCAAGATATATATATATATATATATACCTATATCGACGTAGAGTGAAAATTGAAGAAAGAAAAAAACAAAAAAACCGCGTACTTAATTATACCTCGCGGTTGTATACCGATTAAATTTTTAAATAAGAACCGAAAAATAATCTTGTTAACAATCAACTTTCAATATATTATAGTATAAAACAAGATATACATATTACACTATATAATAAATATAATACTGATATACATATAGGAATATTATATAACACATAAATATAAATAAGGTGAAAAAACGAGGGAGTAATGTTTTTGTTAATTTGTTATCAAAAGAGCCCCATAATCCTCGGGCTCTTGGTATAATAATTTTATTTTTTCTATGTAAATTAGTCAGGCTGCAGGTACCACCGATAGTACTGGCCGATATACGCGACCCTAAATGACGAGGTGATCTTTCGTCTACGTCTTAAATTTTAAACTATATATTTAACGCGTTTATCGTATAATATATAAGGTTTAATTATAATCGAATATAGTCTTTTTATTTTTCTTTTTTTTTTCTATAATTAAGCGTAAATACGTATAGGTGTTTACATATACGTTTGATACGCATATATATATATATATATATATATATATATATATATATATATATATATATATATATATATATATATATATATATATATATATATATATATATATATATATATATATATATATATATATATATATATATATATATATATATATATATATATATAATAGATTCGTAAGGTGTTGTTTTTTCATTAGAGTAGGCGGCATAAGTTCGTCACTGCCGCAAGCAAGTGTGTAGCTTAGCAATAGTGGACGTAGTATAGTTAAAACCAGAAATCTATTCTTTGAGAGAAAAAAAAAAACGTAACAGATGAAAAAAAAGTGAACTGAAGAACTCTACGGTTCGTTTATTCCTTATAATTTCCCACACTGACGTGGCTAGTCATTCTGCCAGTGACTGGGTCAATTTTTTCTTCTTTTTTTTTAATAATCTATATACGAACGGAAGTCGTCAACGAGAAAGAAACTACCTGGATTTGGTAGTTTGAGTGATCGAAAAAAAAAATTATATACAAAAAAGCGTTTGACTTCATTAGATTGGATTATATATTTTCAATTTTTTTATTTTTTTTTATTACAAATTCGTCTCGAACACACGTGTTGGTAATTTATTGTGTTGTAACTTATTTGTTTTATATATATATATATATATATATATATATATATATATATATATATATATATATATATATATATATATATATATATATATATATATATATATATATATATATATATATATATATATATATATATATATATATATATATATATATATATATATATATATATATATATATATATATATATATATATATATATATATATATATATATATATATATATATATGTATATATATATATATATATATATATATATATATAGTAAGCATGAGAAAAATATCAGAATGTAGAATTTTTGTAAATCGAATTATTAACAATAATATAATATCTCTTCGAACGAGAAGAGTATATCTTTGTTCACTATATAATTGCACAAGGAAAAAAAAAACACTTTTTAATAATATCACCCTAATTATTATCTCTATACCGCCCTCTAAGACTGAACGTTCTCTTTACTCGAAAACTTGAAGAAACTATTTTCGATATTTTTCATTTTTCTTCGGGCTTCTATTTTCTTCTTGTTTTTTTTTTTTGTTTTAATTACAACGGGATCATCTACACGTTTGAGAACTATAAAATTGTAGCATATATATGTAACGTGGTGTCCCTTAAGATTATAAATACAATCTGAAAATTATTATAGTTACCGCTTTAATTATAACAGCGATATTTAATGTGAAAAAAAGAAAGAAAGAAAGAAAAAAAAGACAATTTTTGTAAAAAAAATGACGTATATAAAGTCATACAGCTACGTCGGGAACGAATCGGCGTAACTTCGGTATCAAATAATCACACATGTTGACGCACCAATTGAAGAGAAAAGTAAAGATAGAAAAACAAAAATTAAAATAAAAAAATTAAAATAAAACGAAAATGAATGAAAATATAAAGAGATAACCAAAAAAAAAAAATCTTAATCTGTTATACGTTTTTATCAAGTTGAAAATAAATCGAAACGTTGAAAAATTCAAAATGAAAAAAACAAAAAATTCAAAAAAATAAATAAAAATTAAAAAAAATTAAAAAAAAAACATGCCATGAAGAGTTGATTTTTGTATTGTAAGGAAAAGTAAAAATAAAAATAATTTACTAATAATAATAATAATAATAATAATAATAATGATAATGATAATGATAACAATTTATCGTCTAGGTTTTATTAAATATTAATATTAATAATAAAGTGTTGCGTAGATGATAAGGAAGTTATATTATATATATATATACTTATAAGTTATTAACGTGAAAAAAATAACAAATACGATATATATAACACACACACACACACACACTTAATTAAAGACTACACCCTCGTATTATTGCTTCGAGATAATAATAATGACTCGCACGCGATTCATGTCTCCCCCCCCCCCCCCCCCCCCCGCCCGCCCAAGGAAAAAAAAATGGAAATTGTATCTGATATTTATAGAGTTAAAACTTTTGACATTCTCCAACTAGTTTGTCCACAAATAATATAAAATATGTGGCATGATCCCATCCCATTGATTGATATTATGGGTTTAAGATTTCCCCCTCACATTAAGAAGGGGAATACCTACCGGCGTTTGTCGTGTGTAACTGTGCAGCAGTTAGCACATTTTTTGATAATGGTGAAAACCAGAGAACAAATTCCAGTAATGAAAACAAAAAACAAAAAATGTTGAAAATTGCGCGAAAAAAACCCTATTAAAGAAGAGGATAGAACAAAAATAAAAAAAAAATCGAAAACGATTTTTGAAATTTAATCCGATTTTTTGGATACATACTGAATACGGCCGCAAAAGTTGTGTATAGGATACATTTCGATCTGAGACTATAATAGAACACATTCCAGTAATTAATACTATATAATTAGTAATTACTAATTACGATTAATTCTAACTCTATTCTATCTCTATATTCTTCTACTGATTATATTTTTCTATTATATTTGTACGTTGAATTATACTTACTCTAATTAACGAAATATTGCGCTTGATATTTAAACGAGATGAAACATAGTGACATATGAATTGAAATGATATGAAAATGACGTTTTTAGGGTTGCGTTACGTTTCAAGATTTACGTTGTGTTGTGCATTTTTAATCTATTCTATATATGCGACTATACATATACATATACATATATACATATGTACACTTACTTACTTAATTACATACATATATACTTACCTGTCTTTCTATAAAAATAAAAAATTAAAAAAATATAAAAAAATGAATAAAAAATACAAAAAAAAAAAAAAAAAATACAAAAATGTATATGTATTAATTCTATAATCTACAATCAATGTATTCAATTATAATACTGTAAATGCACAAATTAAAATCGAATTTACTAGGCCATTTTAGCTGGAAACTGGTTTCGACTATTATATATAACTAGTTACAAAAAATCTCTTATCGGTATGAAAAAAAAAAAAAAAAAACTATTTGACAATTCACACGAAAATATAAACGAAGAAAAAAAAAACGAAAAGAAAATCATCTTTTTTTTTAAATATTTTTAAGGATTTTTTTGTTGTTTTTTTTCAGAAAAGAAAAGAAATGTTAAATCTGTTTCCAGCATTCCAGGCGTACCAATTTAGCAGCACACCGTAAAACTTTTCTATCAAAAATGAGAAAATAAAAACAAAAAAATATTTATATATACGACATGAAAATATGACAATTCGTCATATATATTCCGGTGTCTGTATATAGTTGTAATTTATTTATAATGTGCAACCCCCCAAACAAAAAACAAACAAGCAAAGAAACAAACAAATAATTTAACGACAAAGAAAGAAAAGAAAATTACCTTCTAATTTCGACAAAATATTTGCACTGAATTAAATTCACCCTTTCCACAATCTTCTCATCGTCCTTTAAAAAAAAGGAAAGTGAAAAAGAAAACAAAAAAAATAAGAACAAGATAAAGAAAAAGAAACAAAAAATCAATCCCTATATTTGAATAGTACACGCCGATTGTTTGTTTACCCATCACTGCAATTCACTCTTGATTAAAAAAAAAAAAAAATACTCGAAATCTTTTTACATTCCATATATATGCCTATATGCTGGCATATTACGTTACGCTGATGTAAAATAAACATTACGGAAAAAAAGAAAAAAAAAAAAAAAATTGTAAAGTCAAAGCATGTAAAGGACCTACGTATTTATTAAACGGATGTAAGTGTAAGCTGCAGTGATTACAATTAACTATTACGAGGACATCAATAACTATAAAACTTGCACATAATGTTGCGATGTGTGAGAGAGGCATAAAATATGAAGGAAAGAAAAGGGAATAACAAATGATGATGCAGACAAAAAAAAAAAACAAACAAATATAAAAATAAATAAATAAATAATAAGAATACATATATAAATGGTTAAGTATGTCGTAGGGATAGGAAGTTGGGTGTGTTTTGTCCCAAATCTAATGTTTTAACGTGTTTTTAATAAGTTATATCAGACGTGAAGTTTTGGTCATCACATATAATATATGCTAGATGTTCATAAGAAATTGAATACTGTTATTAAAAAGTAGAAAATAAAACGAAAATGGAAAACAACAAAAAACAAAATACAAAAGCAAGTTCTTCGAATTTTGATCGAAAACAGGATAATTTCTCGTTGACAGGACGATATACATACTGTGCATTATCATGGATGCGGCACGCCACGGATACCAACCCGATGGTTGAACACGGGACCCAGAATCGAGCAGTTTTCGGTTGGTATCCGTGGTGTTCCGCATCCACAAAAATACACGGTGTACACACATATATGTATAGTTAACCATCAAGTACGACACATAATTATGTTGGATTTGAAGATAATTGTATTCTGATTAAAATATTTTAAAAAAATAAATAAAACGAAAAAAAATACGACAATTGTTCAATTATTATTGTACTTGATGGCTATATGGTGGATATATATTTTTTTTTTATCAATATCTCGCATCGCCAAGACATATATATGATAATAATAATAAGAATAAGAATATTAATAATAATAATAATAAGAATAATAATGATATTGTATGCATAATAATAAAACATTTGAAGTTTAATGTTTTTTTTTTTTTTTTTTTTTTTGATCGACGGACTCGCGCACCCAATTCCAGCCCTATAGGCGTCATTATTCACGTTTGTTTGGTTTTTATTGTCAGAAGTTTCTATTTTTCCATAATACGATAAGGGATGATAATATTATTGATAAAAGGTAATTATAATGAAAAAAGAAGAAAAAAAAAACAAAAAAAAAGGCGTAATCATTAAGGGAATTATTATTATTATAATTATTAAACGATTACACATAGTATACCTATATCTTGAAATAATATTATAAAAATACCATAATATTATATATTATAGGTATAATAATAATAATAATAATAATAATGAATTTATTATTATCATTATTATTATTATTATTGTAAAACATTGAATTGAATTGATAATTGCGTACGTATATAAGTGTATATACATACATACATACATATATACATATATACATATATACATATATATATATATATATATATATGTATATATATATATATGTATGTATGTATGTATGTATATATCTTACATAGGTACGCAATTAACTCGTAAGTGACGTAGAGAGAGATTAAGTGTTTTTTTTTTTTAATATTATTTTGTGTCTTGTTTTTTGTTTCTTTCTTGTTATGAACTAAGTGTGCCTAGTCAATAGAATATATCAGGTCAATTTTAATATTATATATTATTAAAATATTATATTATTTAACTTGATACGGTATTAATATATAAATATGAATTAATGATAACGACAATGATTGTGCTGTGTTGTACTGCGAGATGTTGCCCTGTGACGTAGACTTATTGTAGGTTGTGCCATTATCCATTATATATATATATATATATATATATATATATATATATATATATATATATATATATATATATATATATATATATATTTAGGTCTCGTAAGTTCATACGAAGAATATTATATATAATATATAACAATTACAACAACAACAACAACAACAAAATATTAATAATAATAATAATAATAATAATAAGGATAAGAGAAATGTTCGTATTAATTTGAAAAAAAAAAGCAAAAAACAAAAAAAAAAATGAAAAATTGACTATACAAAATGTATAATACGATTGAAAAGAATCGAATTTTCTCGTAATTACTGCGGAACTTTTCAATCGCATCTCAAGTCACACGTTATTAAACGCTATTAATATAACGAAAGTATGGATCTATGTATATCGAAATTTGTTCGGTCAAATGTTACCTATTTTTGCCCCACTCTCGTTATTCCACTTACATAATACAAATACAAATACATACATACACGCATACATATACATATACATACAACCGGATGTTTGAAAATCATCAAAAATGTTGTAACAGCTGGGGCGATTTCGGATTTAATATATACTTATATATCATAAGATCATTATATTTCATCAAATTATAACGTATACGCGTGTGTGAACACGAACTTTTATTTCCTTCGCATTTTTTCTTTTTTCTTTTTCTTTCTGCCGTCTGTTCTCGACACGTGCCTGTCTGTCTGTCTGTCTGTCTGTCTGTCTGCCTGTTGTCCGTCAAACCCGAGATTGGCTGGTGCAAATATTTTTATAACTTGGTGCGAATGACCAAAAAGTAAAAAAAAAAAAAAAAAACAAAAAAAAAAAATCAAAAATAAAGATAAAAAAAAGAAAAGAAAAGAGATGTGTAAAAATTAACCCAACAAATAACCAGACAAAGGAAATGGAGAAATAAAAAAAATAGACAAAAAATGAAAATTTCGTAATGACATTTTCATTGTTTGAACGTATAATGGTATACTTTTCAAATTTGAAACATGAATACCGCATATACCTTGTAGGTATTCTTCATTTTCATTGTCCGGATATAGGTGATTTTTACTTTTGTTCTCATTTGTATAAAGGACGTGTGTGTACCATCTCGCCCCGGCTCTGATCCATGCTTAGGGAACTTCCGAACCTAAAGAGAAAATATGTAATCGAGACGAGGAATTGTAGCTGTTAAAAAATTGTTCAAAAAAGAAAAAAGAAAACAAAAAAAAACGAAAACAAAAAACAAAATAGAAAATACAGTAACGAAAAGAAATGAAACGAAGAAGAAAAAAAAAGAAAAGAAAGAAATTTCCCCCTTTTCCACATATTTTGGATGAGAAAACAAAAGAACTGAAAGTCCCTGTTACATAATATCGATATCGGTAACGATTTTACGATTGGCTTATTAACGCATATGAGAGACAGAAAATGGTTGAAAATGTTAAAAAATTGAGATTGTCATATCAAGGTTGGTTATTAAGGAAAAAAAAATAATAATAATAAATAAATAAAGTGAAAAAAGAAGAAGAAAATAAAAAAAAGGGCTATTTATTTAGGAATATTAACAATTATAAATAGTCTGTTTTTAAATGTGTCACGGGCTACGCGTACTGTACCATATAATAATATCTAACAATAAAGTATTTTGTTTGCTTCAAAAAAAAAAAAAAAAAATCCAGTCTTCAGCGTTGCTTCTTTCATCATCATATTATATTCCCAATCCCTGACAAGTAAGTATTAGGATATCGCTTCAAAATCAGTTTGTAGTAATTTTTATTTACTCAAATTCTCATCCTGATATTCTGCACCAGATTCTCAACGATATTGCTATTCCTTTACAAACATCAATCTCTAGTTACGGTGATAAGACACTCCGACACTCGTCTCGACAGATCTTTCAACTGTATTAGTCGAAACTCTCGACCGAGAGTGGGTATCTAGACTCTCATGCTGTCTAGATAAATTCACTAACAGAGTTTCCATCATCGTGTCAATTTAGGTTCTACGTTAGATGAGAATTTCTTCAACATTTCTATATGAAACAAAATTCAGTAAGTATATAACTTTTCATTAAATTTCTATATTCTATACATTCTATATATTCATCTCGCAATATCTCAACGGTTTTCGCAACAATTACGCTAACACATTTCAAAAAGATTTCATAAATTTTAATCTTGCAATCATTTCGTATACAACAGACTTCACTTAATTACAATTCATTCTCATAAAAAATCTTGACAACTTAACTCTTCAGAATTAAATCTGTAAGAAACAATTGCGGAAAAATCATATAATTCGAAACTGTTGTAGATAATAATTATTAGATTTCCACTTAAAATTATATAAGTACTTATTTCAATCCATAGTTATACCAAACTCTGCTATATCACAACTTGTACACATATTTTAATTAATTCTAAACTAGATAACAAATTTTCTGATATAATTGATTTTAACATTCAATTTAAAGTTTCATAGGAAATGTAATATATAACACGATATACGTCATAAGTATTCGTGTACTCCGTATATATTAAATTCAGAAAACTTGTTTTCTGTTAGATTAAATTTACAATTATTTTAATTCAATATACATACACAATCTTGTACATATAAATAATGTAGGGATTTGTGGGTATTGCGGTACGGCATGAGTCAAGAATAAATTGCAACAAAAAGGGTGAAGAACCAGCTGCCATCTATCGGTAAGAAAATCTCTTTCATCTTGTGTGTAATAAGAAACGAAAGAGTTACAGGTCGCATTCAAACTAATTAATACTTCAGAGAAACATTACGAAAGTAAGATTATAAAAGAATATAGTGCGTTCTGATATGATTCATTGAAAGTTTATTGCAGAAAACGTTGTGATCACTTGGCAGACTATGTATAAGGTTTTTCAAAAGTAATGTGCGTTACGGGATAGGGAGACTGGTGACGAATGTTGCAACAACTGGAAGTAGGGTCAGTCTAGTCGCTATAATGTACCAAAATAATTGCCTAATTAGGAGGGGGGGCATTGGTAGTCTAAATCCAGATTTTCGGGACTCCGATCCTTCTGCGTCAACCACAATTTTGAATTTAAGGGTGAATTGGTTTTTATTGAATAACTTACTTATTTCCAACTTTTGACTAAAAATGGTTAGAATTAAACTTGCAGGAAATTGAATTTTCTACAACTTTGTTCATTAGCATTTTTTGTCTACGATCGATATTTTTCGACTTAAACCCGAAAACAAAGGAACGAAATTTAATTATTAAAAATATTGATGACCGTGATGGTGTGGAAAAGAGTATTACTTTGATAAAAATAAAGTTCAGGTTTTAAGATATAGGATAAGCCATGCAATTTTGAATGGTTCGAGAAATAACCCCTCCTTTTTCTGTACCATAGGCGTAAGTACGAAAATATTAACCCTACAATTTGTATTACAATTTCGTAATGATCTTCGATACATATACCATGTTTTTACTTTTAACGTTCCTATAGTAACCTTGCAAATTATCTTTCATACTGCTAAAATAAAACGTTTCTGATTAGATTAATAAAACTATAATAAACCGTTTCTGATTAAGAATATTTATCATGGAAGGTTCTAAACGGGCAGGACTTCTGCATGTAAATATTCATTGTAACCATTCGGTGCATTCAGAGCAGGTCAAAATTTTGTATTATGAATCCAAAATTTGTTTAAAACAACAATTATATGTTGAGTTCGTATCACTCGTTGAAATAATTGGTTGAAGTGAAGCATTCAATTACGTTAATCAATATCCAATTCAATTAACAAAATATATGGTTCATGTCAAAACATCAGATTGTCAGTTGAATCCATTCTTTTATTCAGTTTAAATAATTAATATATTTCAGGAAACAGAAATTGACTTATGAGAACTAAATATATACGTTGCAATGAAATGTATAATGAGTTAACTCAATTCTCTAAAATTGACTAAAACATCAGCAAAAGGAACTTCCTCTCGATTGAAACAAGCCAAGGTTTAGTCCAGTCAAAAATTTTATTTGACTAAATTATTTGTTAATACCAAATTGGGAAATCGGAACAGTGCCTGCAAATATGATTTAAAAGCGTTTTCGAATATGACAACTTTATTACATTATTACATTTTGGGTCAGTAATGTGTATTAATTGTTCTATTGATAATATCGGGTATTTAATGAGCACCATAGGTACAGTAGACTCCCGTTAAGTGCTCATGCTCGGGGCTGTAGACAACCTAAATTCGGAGAAATGCGCACTTAAATGGAGCCCCCACTACGCATACTAGTTCTCGGAAATACTACACAGTATAACCGAACTAACAAAAGAATAGGCGGCTGAAACCACATCACCCATAGAAAGACGGCGCAAGAGTGGGGGATCTGTCGATTCTGTGAAATATGCCGAAAACGTCGAAATTCCACGAAAGCGAGCACTTAACGGGGGAACACTTAACGGGAGTCTACTGTATCCGTTCTATCAACATACGAATTTTTTTCCCCCAGCTTGTCCCCATTGAACAAACTTTTGTATAATAAATGAAATAAAAATAGCTTTTTGAGCCTCGATCGTAAATACGATTTTGTACATTTTCCAGTATTTAATAGAGCTCTAAGCCCTCCGGAAGTGCAGTGAAAAGGTTTCGTCCGCCAGCCTTTTCACCCCCACCTCTACAGCCAACCCCCCTTACTTATTCTCTTACTATAGTTTTATCGTCAATCCACATACTCGTTCTCACTAACACGAAACAGCTCCTTCGATAGAATTTACTCGTCCATTATTAAGCCACGTTTTTTTCCTATCTAGCATCTCTCTTCAGCTTTAGGCACGCGCCGATATTTTCAATTGCGATTATAAGCGTGGGGGACTGGCGGCTCTTGACAGAGGGGTTCCGAGGGCAAAGAAGAGGGCCGCCTAAAAGGAGAGAAGAAAAAAGGGAAAAATAAAAGCGAGGTTATACCAGGCGTGGGAGCGTTCTATCCAATCGAAGCGAGGGTCTCGGACAATGACATTGGCGTGGCTTGGCTCGAGGTGGGGATTGTAATGATCGAAGCTTCGAGCCCTGTGAAAAGCCACCCTTACCTCGAAATAGTTCCGGAGCGATTTCTCTCGATTTTCTTTTCTTCTTTTTGTCATTTAATTATTTTCTTTCCCATGTATCCGAGGATTAGAATTTATTTCCGTCAATTACAAGTTCCGAAAAATTCAGTAAATTGAAACGTTTTTGTTTACCTACTCCGCGTTAGATCCGGTTTCGTTAAACGGAGTACCAGCATAAATTACACTCTCTTCGCTGGTACCTGTTGCACGAGCGAAATCAACCACCGGAATACAGAAACCTTTGTGACGGTAAAATATTATAGTCACGTACATGTATGTATATGGGAAGTGAAAAACAAAATAAAAAATAAATAAATGAAGTTGAAATAATGATCACAGTAAATCGTTACGTGGATGAAAGTAAAAATAAAAAATAAAAAATTTTTTAATTAAATTTTACGCTGAATAAATGAAAATACTGAAAATAAAATTCTTGATCAGATTTTATTTAGACAATCCCTCTTTGTTTATACATGTTTTGTTTTATCTTCAGATATGAATCGATCAAGGCATATGGATTATCGTGTTCGAGCCATGCATGGACTGCAGATCGATTATGTAATTAGAAATGATCGTTTGCACACCATCCGAACGTAACGTAATTTAATTTCTATCGAAAATTACTCTTTATGCAAGCCCGGATTGATTTTCAGAAATCGGGATGAAACAAACTTGCGACGCCATTTGTTACGTACGAGGTATTACGCCGGAATGAGAGTGTCTCAATTTATAAACAGTTGTTCGTCGCAGTTTAGAAACTTGATCTACCAAACGCGTTCTGCAACGCAAAATCACATAACTTATCGAGAAAAAAATATTTTCGAAGGTATAACAAAACTTTATTCGTGAGATAAAAAGAGAATGAAAGAGAGAGAGAGAAAAAAACATTCGCATTGAATTCTGTCCGATTCTATATTCCGTTAATGTTATTATTTTCGAAAGTTATCGTTTCGCAATAAGAACTCATAACAGATGAAATATATATTGATTGGACAGAAAATAACAACAGTGTCGAAAATACTCCCTTCAGGACATATAAATAGAGTATTGAAAACAAAGTTAAGGGAAAAAGACCGACAGATCGGGCGAGACTTTTCTTCCTAATATCAACCTTCCGAATAATTTCCCAAATATTTGCTGTCAGACTCTAAAAAGTCACTTTTTTACCTATTTCGAATAATTTTAAACTGTTCATCCCCGTATTTCTGCCCTGAAAACTCCCAGCACTCGTCGATTTATGTTCTTACTATAACTTAATTGTTTGTTAAAATTAACTCGGGCGTTGTCTGACCATTCACTGTAATATTACTACTGAAACTTTGCCTATTTCTTTCCCCTTTGCTTGAAGTATATCGTCTATATGTCCATTTATCTATCGTTAAGTATCTTTGGAAACATAGATTTCACAAGATATTACAGATATACTGTCGCCCAAAAACTAATTTACACTCTTAATACGGTTACAAATTATTATATTGGGAATCAAGGGCGGAAAGTAGGCGATTACTAACGAGTGTGCCCGTGATGCACACGATCTTTTTTGTCCAATACCTGCACCGAAAGTTCGCTTTTTAGCGGATGTAAAAACGAACGGAAAGTATAAGTTTTATCTTGCGCTCTACTGTGGCGAAGTGCTACTTTCCGCCCTAGAGCTTACTTTCCCGCACTAGAGCGTAAAACAGCCACTTTCTATCCGGTTTAAATAGACGTAATAGCATACTTTCGGTGCCTGTAGGACAAAAATAGATCCACGAAGCCCCCTTATTTTTTTATAAGTAGTTTAATTCTTTCTTTTCAAAATGAGCCCAAAACGATATCTACATCTTAATTAGTGACCAAGTTATAATTTTTGTTCGTTTAAAAAAAACGTTCTTTTTTTTCGTTTTCTGAGTCAATCACGTCATCACGGAAATAGAAACTCATTTTGAGAGAGTAATTAATAGATTCATTAATCAGATATGCTAACCTAGAGATGTATGGCAATTTTTAGATCTTTTTTTATTTGTCTGTTTCATATTTCGTTCTGTTCCGTGTTACAGTTTATATTCTATAAAATTTCTCTTAGTCTTAATCGTTCCCTCAACGAATATCGTTAAAAGTTCCCACGTTAGCAACCCTTTTCTGACTGCGACATGAGTGCCAGCCACTCGATTCTACCTTTCAACATTGAAACTACTTTAACCTCACTTTATTGTTGGCTACTTATAATATACATGTACAACATACATGTGTATAGAATAACGGTTTGGTATCTACATTGTTGAATAATGTCACCGTTGACTCGCGCACTGACACTTTTTTCTCCATCGTTTTTTATGTATTTTGACTTAAAACGATTTTTAACCCATTTTTACTTTTCAACACCTACGGTGATGTAAGAAAAGTATTGGTTTCGGTCGAAAAACGACTTTTGCTAATTTCAACGAATCTTAACGTACTCGACCCTCTAAAATCCGAAAAACAGGTTTTTAGAAAGATGTTGGTCTGTCTGTCGGCCTGTTCGATAAATTCACGCGGTAATTTCGAGAGCGGCTCAATGGAAAAATCTGAAATTCAAAAGACTTTACAACCAAACAATGGGCATGAAAAATTGCCATGTCTTGTTTAATTATAACTGTTTTTTTTTTTTTTATAGTTGCGAAACTTTAAGCTGATGAATTATTTTCACATTTTAATATTTTACATTTTCAAAAGCTACAGTCCAATTAAAGAATAATTTTCTCCTAACAGTATGTGAGATTTAATATTACAGTAAACACTCACTCAGAGAATATAAAGTGAACCTAAAAATTATATTCTAGATATACCTACAGTAAAACAGAAAAAAAAAAGAAACAGAGATAAAAAAAAATGAATTTTTTTATTCCTCTAACGAATGTTTTTTGTCGTCTGATTCAGTTTAATCAAGGACACTTTTATATACAGGGTCGATTAAACAGATCAACGATTTGCCAAACGAACTGAAATTACTGTTTCAAATTAACAAAACCAGTTCGTTGATTTGACCAAACCATTTTAATATACCTACTCCATCGCGCAGAGAGCAGTTTCGTCGATTTGGTAAAACAACATGTTACATACCTCCATACATGCCAACCTACCAGAAATATTATCAAATCATTTGGTTAGTCTCTTTGTTAAAAAAAAAATTTTATTGGCGTATAGAAAAACCGAGAGAGAAAGAATAACAAAAAAAATTCAACGAATAAAGTAGGGTGAGATTAAATTAATTCTCATCAAATTCTTAAAGAAAGTAAAATTATTTCCTTTAAGTATTACCAAACCAAATATTAAACTGTTTCCCTCTCAACCTATCGTAAGCTCTAGCTTATCAGCGGCTCCCCAAGCTGGCTTAGTTGCGAGAAAACTTCGCCACCTAACGGCGAGACGCGACCCTTGAAAGTCTATATAACTGTTTAGCTATAACTACCAAGTTGATCCGAATTTCAGTTGTTTGAAATTTCATATCGTTGATTTGAAAGAGAATTATTATTTTTTATTTTATTTTTTTTTTTGTTTTAAAAAAAGTTCAATTAAAATAATAATAGAAAATCGTTGGTTTAATATCAACGTTATAAAAATAGGTTGAACTTGAATAGGTTAAGCACACGTGGGATAGAATCTAGCGTCAGACTAGATCGTTAGTCAAATATTATTTCTCGATAAAGGTGGTGGTTATCTTTATGTGTTTTATATGCGATTGACAAAGCGCGGTGAGAATTTTCGCCTATTTTTGGGTACAAAGAATTTAACGGTCAAACCCCCAATTCTTACAGCCTGGTGAACTCAGGACGATTCGCCTCTACGTACGAACATTACGCGGGGTGGCAGTTAGGTTCGGAGTTGAAGCAATGGCGACGCCGTAGCCGTGGCAGATGTGCGTGACTCAGCTTGATATCCCCCCCCCCCCCTCTTTCCCCCCCTCGCCCCCTTCGACCAAATATATACCCACTACCCTGAAACATCCCCTCTTACGTCCCGGCGTCCCTCTTCGCCGCACCCTACTTCCCCCATTTATACCGACAAGGAGCGAGGGAAACTCTGTGTTAGTTCCCCGTCCGTCCCCGCCCTAACCAACCAACGAAGCGTGGAGACGATCGATCGAGCGATGCTCGGCGGTGACTAACCCGTCGCCGCCGACGCCACCGACGCGACGCGACGCGACGCCTCTTTTCCTCATTCAGTTTTATAGCTAAAGGCTTTTCGATTCTACAAACGTCAGTTCAGTAACAGACAAGACGACACGATTGTCTACTTTATTTGCACTAACGTCTAATATACTTAAAATACGTAGATTTTTCTTCATTTTACATTTTGATAAAGTAAACCTGTTACTGTTTTTATACATTTATTTCTATATGTGTACAAACAGGTTTAGAAAAAAATTTCGATATTATTATCTCATTTTTCATTAGAGTCATTGACCCGTACAGTTTCAAAAGTTATCTTGATATAGAATTGACGTACGATCAGTATAATTAATGTTCCTCTCTCTGTATTTTTTTTTTTTTTTTCGATTTCTTTTACGTATCGAATTTCTGATACGATGGATTCTACGCATTGTAAAACTTATTGGTTTTCCATTCGAAGCCAAAAAAAACAAAACGAAAGTAGCTTAATCATGTAGCATGGAAATCATTCCGAGACTTTTCATTGACTAGAATATACCACAGCTGTGTTATCCAAATATTCTCAATCTTGCAAATTTCGTTATCGGAATTGATGAAAACGCGTGTTCAGTAAATGGAAATCTTGTCCGTCCAATTGAATCATCAGGTTAAAGCAATTTGTATATTCTTTTGAAGAATAAAATTTTACTTTGACCAAATATTTTTCGCGAGATTAAATAAACTTGAGAAGCGTGTATATGTATGTAGAGGTACATACATACATACATACATACATATAGGTATAGATTTATCTTGAAACGGCTTATCGTTGTACCGTGAAATGTATAGCCGTTGGCCTTGATAAGACGGATCCAAACTCTGTTACAGATTTCCTTTGATGCTGACCTTCTTTGATCAGCTTTACTCCCGCACGACCTCGGTCTCAGATCAGACCGGAAGTTCGTTTGGCCATTAGACGCCTTATAGCCATGTTTCCATTTGATGTATCTCTGCAGCACCCTGCAGCCAACGATCATTTTCGCGGAAAATAAAAAAAATGTTTCCTTAGTAATCGGATGCAGAACCTGAAAGATCGAGGGGTGGCTTTGACGGAGATCCTTTGATGAACTCTCATCTCTAATTTGTGAAAATTTATGGAAAAGTCAACTACCTACATACAGTTAAAATTTAAGAAGATTTATTCCCTTTGCGATATTCTCAAAAATTTTCAATTTCAATTATTTCCCTTTTCTTTGTGTTTTTTTTTTTTTTTTCGATTTTTTTTTTTCATCTGTCACATTTTTTAATATCTCTATTAGACATTATCTGCGATCTGAACACGTTTGTAAATCGTTTCGTTTACAGTACTGATTATCTTCGTGGCTGTTTGCGCAGAGGGTTCGCCCTGCGCGAAATCTACTACGTTGTGCGTGAAATTGGACTCAGCACAGTTAATCCTAAAGGTTAGCGAATTTACAACTTTCTGCAACGTGGAGCAGACGGGCTTCAAGTAGAGATACTCTACTCACCGTATATGATCAACCTCAAACAAAGTTTATCAGGATAATCTATGCGACAGATATTATGTTATAATTAAATTAACAGATCATAAAATATTTTGCGTATTTTAATTGTAAAAAGAAAAATATTTACAACTGGAATAATAATTTTATGGTGAAATAGTACATTTCGATACAAGTGCGAAAGTATCGATTCTCGGACGAGTGTTAAGTTTTTCGCCCGAGCGAAGCGAGGGTGACAATCACACGAGTCAAGAATCACCTTTCGCAGGTATATCGAACCTTGTTTTTCGATACAACGTGCGGAAAGTTGAATTTTGTGCACGCGGAGCGAGCGCAAAATCGAACTTTGCGCCCAGCGTGTCGAAAATAACCGCGTTTTGTTAAACAGCTACTGCGCCTTCTGGAGATGCAACTGCACTCGCGCATCCGGAGGCGGATTAATATACGCGCAGGCTCACGTTTGAGGAGACGATAAATTTAACTAAATTCATTTTGATTTACGGTAAGTAATGAAAGAAATATTAAAAATGATTCTATTTCTTTTTATATGCGAATACGCTAAGAATTCAATTATCTTTTATAATCTGATATACTCTTCGAAGAGTCAACACACACACACGCACACACATGTAGGTATACGTGTTGGTCACGTACATAATTATACTTATACTATCCGAAGAGCCGAGGGAACGTTTACTCGGGCCTTGTAGACCGGTGACTAGTTAGATAGCTAATTGTTACGCCCAACAGCGTCTGAGCTCATCCTTCAAATCTTCCCAGGTTTCCCCTGCAGGCGCTCTCCTTGGGAGCAGCAATTTCATTAGATAGATACAATGCCGCGGGGTTTTGGCCTCTCGCAAGCGTCCAGACAGACGCCGTTGCGTCAGTAGGTAAACCTCGCCTTGACACAATGTGGCTGATTTAGTAAAGTGTCGCAAATCTGCGTCAGAGCGAAATTTCTGGTAACGTTAATCGATGATGGATTCTTAGAAAAATAATAAAAATTGAAGAAGTCGAAGAAACGAAAAAAAAAAATATATATATATATACAATATGAAGAGAAATCCCGACAATAAGGTCACACAGCTTTATTTAGGGCCACAGATTACGACGTGGCCGACAACCTGTTGACCTCAACTTTCTGGAAGATGAGGTTTTTTCTTTTCTCTAGAACCGGAGCTGGATCTGGATCTGGATATGGATCTGGACGCGAAACGCTTCCGTAAGTAGCCAAAGGACGAGACAAGCTTTCTAACGATACTTCATCCTCCTACGGTTCGTTTCATCGAGGATATTGTAGTACCAAGGCTTTCATTTCCTACGAGTTATTAGTTCTTCCCCTATATGTACCCACGCCGTGTGGTGTTTCTGATATATATACAATTTTTTTTTTCTATATTATACCGAGCTACTAGACTTGCAAATCAGTGTATTAATCTCGCCCTGTGAATGGCGAGGGTGCCAACAAATCCTTTAACTATCTGTCACCAAACACAGTGAAAGCTCGTGCGGGACGTCAGAAAATTTAAATAACCTCACGACAACAGATGCACTTGACAGGCAAATTTATTCATACCATACCATGAAATAACCTGTGTTCTCCTTTGACAAAGAGGCGGCAGTCAGCGGTCATTTTCACTTGGTTTAAGCTAGCGAGTTTAGGTATGTAGGTATGTTACATACTTTTCATGGTATATGTATACAAGTGAATAGAATAATAGTTTGAGATATAAAAAATCGAGCTGATGAAAAATGACAAAAATTTGTTATTAATCTGAAATAGCTCGTCATCAACTATAGGGCAGATATTTTTTAATGAAAGTCAAATATATTTCGGAAAATTTGTTGGATGATATTTTCTTCTTAATTCATGAAATATTTTTTTACAATCTTCAAAAAAAACGAACAAATGAGTTGGCTTACCAGGTTGGTTGAACCCTAGTAAAAATTTTCTTTTCTTTTCAATTTCACAGTGATTATATAATAACTTCCCAATTTTAAAAACGAGAAGTTAAAAATTCGTCCTACGAAATATTTTGGTGAATTAATACCGGAATACCAATTTGAATATTGAAAAGATAATTTCGTCGAGTAGGTATATCGTCGGTAACTTTCATTTCCCTCAGAAATTAGTTTTAAAAAGTATAATAAATCGAGCTTAATTGATATGGAAAGTTTATTTTACATATTATGGAAAATATTCTTATATCATACTTATCGTACGTTTTGATAGAACAGTTATTATTGCAAGTATAGACGTAGGTATTATAAACTTCATACATTAAGTGATTCGCAAATCGAAAACATAATCAATATTATTGCATTGTTGATTGAATTATACAAGTCGATGTAGATATAATATCGAATGATAAAGGGGTTATCATATAATCTTTGTCTGTTAACGGTAGTCTTCAGCTTCAAGTGGTATCGACGTTATTGAGTCTGCTGCTGCTGTTGCAAAAAAAAAGTAAGAATAATTAAAAAAAAAAAAAAAACAGGCAAGATATAATCAGAAAGACAACTCCTTGACTCGTCTTTAATTTGTGTCGGTAAAGTCTTCAAGGATTGAAGAATTTCCGGGCGTGTAATTACTTGAGATGAGTCTGACCGATAGCAAGGCGTCAGGAATTTGACGAAGGCATTCCTGGCTCACACTCACAACCCTCGTGTATTTGGGGATGAAAGAAAATTACCTCGCATCAAGGAAGGTGCTGCCATCTTCAGACGATCTCACGCTTTTATTATAAACAATAAAATGCTACGAAGCATTTAATGGGTAGAAAAAAAAATGCACGAAAATACAAGAAGAACAAAAAAAGAAAAAAAAAAAAAACAAAATGAAAAATGGACCATAGAAATATTCACGCGTGGCATACAAACAAATAATAAGAGAGGAAGGCGAACCCCCGCAGTTGACATGGCTTCTACGAAGCACCCAAATAAACTCTACGTTTTCACCACAACGCTCTCGTAAATATTCAGATTGCTTCACCAGTAGGACTGAATTCTTTCTTGAAAAATTAACTCTGGTTGCTGGCCATGACATACGAGTTGATGTGTCTGGCTCCGACTTCTTATCAGTGAGATTTCTTACCGGTCTATTGTTGGGTCACACGAGTTTGCACATACTGTGGTTTCGTCCTTGATTTCATGCCGTATACCACCGTCAAAAACTATTCGTATATTTAGAAATGATGACAGCATTTAAATGACTTTGCTGAGAACGCTTTTGAAGGCATCTGGAAGATTGAAGGACGAAATTTCGAAATATAGCCAAGCTAATATTTTGTGTGAAACAATCGATCTCGAAGAAATAATCTCAAAGACCTATAAGATGATGTATTTGTAATGTTATAAGATTCCAGGTAAGCGATGCGAATTGCCGGAGATTGAAATCTGAAAGGTTTTCTATCATTTTGGCAAATTTCCCGTCTCCATTCTCGAAAAAAAAAAAAAAAAAAAAAAAAAAAAAAAAACGAGAATAAAATTGAGGAAAGTGCCTCTGCTCGTGAGTCAGGTCTAGGGGTTTCTCGAGCTCGTCAAGGTGCTTTCGCGAAGCGAATGGGACGTCTGGTATTTTTATGGGGTTTACGACGAGGGTGACCGCGTATTGGGGGTTGTAGTTGCCCCGCAAGGTCGAAGGTTATACTTGATAAGCGGCATTCCAAGAGCGCCACAGCTTATAGAGGCGTGATCAGAGATCAATATCACGGATTCCTTTCAATGTTATTTATAGTCCTTCGTCGAAATTACACATTGGTGGTTTCGCCAAGTCTTGCAGAGTTACACATGGAGACTTTTGGTAGATATTTATAATCAACAGTTCACTCAAGCGCCATCAAGTGCAAAGAATTTTAGGTATAGCAACTGGTTCGATATTGATTTTTGATGATTATCAAATTCATACCCCATACGATATTAAGATTCAAGATTAATACATCGATGATATTTTTACGAAGAATTACCATTGTATGATCTAGATATCAAGAGGGTGAAACCAGCCTTCATCACCTAGCTCATCGCCATTCTGATTCTAACGATTGTACTGAAAGTGACAATGATAAATACGCTCCCATGATATCCATTGTTTGAGAAAAGCTATCATTACATATTTACATAAATGGAGTTGTCTGTTAAAGAGATACGATAGTTTAATTACGTTGATGTAACTGGTTGTGTCATAATTCGAATCTATATCATTTTAATACATAATTTTAGCACAAAAAGTGTTGAAGACCTATGAATAAAACATTTTATCATATCAAATGGGGAGAATAGTTTTACCAACTGTTTGAACATTTCGGAGTTGCGTTCTATTCTGTTCTGAAATAAACCAACGATACTACCAAATGACTAATGAATTGCAGGTGAATTATCACAGCACTTTAGCTTATCTCTAATGATTGATGGTCTATTATTACATAGTCTGGTTATGCGACACGACAAATGCAGCAGAGAAATTTGTATTAATCAATCAAAGCTACATATACGATGAATATTTGTTTTTGATCAGTTTAAATCGTCATTACTTAAAGTGGAGGAGGATCATTTGAAAACATTTTTGATTCTTAATGTGGTAGGTATACTCCACAATTATCACGTGTTAAATAGAAAGGAATCAAACGAAGAACTTTTTCCAATAACGATTTTAGGTATGTAATCATTAGTTTGTGACTTGCCTTGCACTTGGCTTCGTTTATCGATTACCATACTCACAACAATGAACCATATTATCTGGATGAAAAAAAAAAAAAAATAAAACAACTGGATGATATTTGTAGTAATTTGGATGAATAATAAATGCGACTAGTGACGCACTGCAGGAATAGTACATACATACATACAATATGTTCAAAGATTACGTATTTCAGGGAAACGACCTCTCTAGAAATAAATGATCACGGAATAGCACCGCGTTTATCAGTTATAATCTAATGTAATTCCCCCTGCACACGTATTTCTACAGTGAAACGATTACGTCTAGTCAGAGCCGTCCATCAGGACACAGTTTTCTGGGAAATCAAATGCATCGGCAAGTGTTCTGGGATTGCGATGGAACGTTGAACGTTGGAGGAGACTGGGTATTCGACGTAGAAAAATTGAGAGATACAAGGAGGGTAGAAGCTATTGCAAAAGCTCTTTTATCCGGCAGGGGTTTCCCAAGGGAAATCAAAAATGCGAGCCTAAAGCAAGATGGCTGGATGGTACCATAGAGTGGAGTGTCCATCAAGACCTCTTGACCTTTCCATATTTTCAACAACTGTTAACGAACAGTGCAAACTTGGGTAAGATTTAGATACGTTAGTAAATAATTTGAAAAAGAGTCCTTAATCCGATGTATATTGTATATGGGGGAGGGGGGCAAAATGGGCCTCTTAATAAAAAAATGCTTATATCTTTAGTTTTTTTTACTCGATTTACTTTTTGCGTCCCAAAATTTTTGAGCCACCCAAGCCCATTTTACCCCCAGGGGCTCATTGTGTCCCACCCTCCCCTATATAAAAATAAAAAAAATCGATTACAGATAGTTGCAGTTTGAACAATCGTAAATGTTTCTATATAACTTTTGTTTCGCCTGTTTTATTATCGCGTTCAAAATTTAGACAAGTACATTTGGGTGTTAGAATTATCCGAAAGATGGAAGCACCTAACGGATAAATCAACAAGTTGAAAATACAAACGGTTAGAGTCCCTTTAGCGAGGGATATGGCGATTGTTTAACGCGTTTATCCAACCGTAGGTTCAATCTTTTCACGCTGTGAATGACCGTGCTAAGGTAATTCAGGGTTCTGATGCACTGGCCCGATTGGTAAAATAGAGAAACCGGCGATTGCAACATATCTGAACTTACCGACGTCTGTTTTATCGGCTGAGCTAAGAGGGTCATATTGCAGATACGAAACTGGAAAAACGTGGGTATTTTTGTGAGCCGGAAAATTGGGCTTGAAAAGGGCTTAAGGGCTAAGCAGCGTCTGAACTTACCGACCGTAATAATATTGCAGTATATCCACGGAGGAGCTTGTATATCCTTATTTCGGTTGGTAAGTTCAGACACTGTTTATATCCACAAGCCTATTTTCCAATTATAAATAATATTACACTATTTTCCCTATGAAACAAAATAAAATTTATCTAAAACATTTTTTCATATTGTAGTCTTTTATTTTCAAGATATTTACTCGTCTCAATTAAAATGCCTTATCTTGTATAATAATAAGAAGGCTAACTGCTGTTCGACGAAAACTTCGATTTAAATAGCAGAAGGTCGTATACATGTTTCTTCTTTGCATTTGATAGGAAAACTGTTGACAAAAAAAGAGTGGCTGTTTTATTTTTCCAAGCGAAAAATTTAAGGGCAAAATGGCATGAGCGCTACAGATATTATATGCTCTTCTGTTGATAAACAACTTTTAGACTAATTCCAATAGGGTGCATCTGTCGAAAATATTAAAATATTAATTAAATGTTTATTTTAGCGAATGAGATTCAAAAATAAATAGATAAATAAATGAATCATGTTGACTAATGTCAAAAAAGCGTATCAAACTAAAATTTGTTTGTTCTCTTTTAAACGTTAATTTTAGCGAATACGAGATTTTAGCATTAATTTTATAGAGAAAGCCATGCATGCTGATAGATGCTGAATGGGCATATCTTGAATTTTTTAATATAATTGCATAATTATCCAAATGCTGAGAAATTCTTTTCTTGATACTTGGTACGAAGTTTTTCTCAACATAGGAATTAGCATCAACGATTGATCAATAAATTATTTCCTAAAGGTGAATAGTTAAATATGATTGTGTGATTTAATTTTGCAAATAATTTCGAAATTGCAAAGGTCAGGTTATCGTTGTTTGAATATAAAGATCAATATGCGTCGTAGACGGGTGCTTTCGCGGATCACGCTACGGGTCAATTATAGATAAATTGCATAGTAAACGTCTTCCCCGAGTCGTACGCGAGATAATTTCTTATCGCAAAGTCATTTCGAGTAAACTAATTAACTTATAAATTATACTTTTGTAAGGTGATTACTTTAATGTACTCTCAGAGTGAAAGACATCATGAAGAACAAATCTGCCGGATAAATGTTGCATTGTATCACTGCGAATGAATATTGAACGAAGTGTATTTCGATATGGATGATATATTCAATTTGGCAGAAGTCAGTGGAAACAAAACCGAAACAATTTTTTTATTTATAGATAAGGTTATTGTAACAATAATGTAATTGAAAGGACAACAAAGAGTAGGTAGTACATAGTAATGTTGAAAAGGTTCTTCGATATAATTTTGGCTTTCATGTTGTCACTGGCTTCGGCGATTATCAACACATATGGTGACTTTCTTAGAATTTGCAGGTCTTGTCTTTTTATTTCGAACCGGTTCTTGCGACCTTCGTCTCTATTTATCAAAATCTGCACGTATAACCCCAATTTCCATTAAAGCGACAACGACCAGCCCTCCTTAAGCGGACTTTTGGAGCTCGATCAGCCGTTTCCAATAAATCGGTAGGATCTTCTACGAGTCCAGTTGGGCTGTTCTGAAGAGAAGCTGCGAGGTGCACCAAGGCGTCGTCGTGGATAACATCATCGCTTTCCGAGAGTTGAATTGCACCAGAGTCTTCCACACCGTCCGCTGAAAACCCGTAGGCTGCAACGGCCAACAAAGCAAGAACAATTATAACTTTAGACAGGTTTTTGATAGGCAGATCACAAGGTCCTACTGATGCCTAAACACTCTGGCCACTCGTATTTATACCAAGTCTCTATCGTGCTAGGGTGAATGAGTACAGATCAGAGATCTACCGGATAATACCATGAGGCAGGTAATACCTCTCAGTCTTCATCATCTCTGGATGTAAGTATGAGCGACGTAAAGCTCCATTTCAAATCGAAACAGATCAACGAAACGTTTCTACATAGACGAGAAATATGAAGTAAATTTTCAAACAGCTGCCATTCAGTACCAAATTATTCGATCTGAACGATTTTTTTTCCAAAATATGCGTAATTTCATAAACTTTTGATAACTTTTCTGATCGGCTGAAAATATTTAAAATTAATTGAGATATTTACTAAAGAGTGAAAAAAGTCGAAAATTTTTGAAGGTCAATTTCTCAAAACACCTATCTTGTATTTTCTTGGAATAATTTTTTTTTCGTTAGTATGCTTGATAAAGTGTATTTTAACCGAATGGCAACATGTCAAATCGCTTTAAAATTTAGCAATCAATTTTTTAGTAAAAAATCGAGTCTTTCAGTTCAAACAGCCTTGTCATTACTTTGTTAAGCAGTTTAATGCGCGTGCGCATACTTTTTGGTCGTTGAAACTTGAATCACTTGATTGGGAAGAAAATTTATTTCGAAATGACTACTTTCTGAAGTATATTTGATGCATTAGAAGTAGAGTTCAAGCTGTTTTCAAATAAAAGAAATTTCAAATATAAAGTCTGTCAACACAACGTACATTTTTTTTTCATTTTCAAACAGCTACAACTTTTGTCTAGTAAGTAAAACTGAGTGTTAAAAAAAGGCCGCTTCAAAGATAATTTTCACGCCCAGTGACTTAAGTGTGACTGTTGTCAATGCCAACACAACGGGATACATCTTTCGTGATTTATTACAAATACGTAGAATAAATTCTTAAGATTTTCGTAAACTATATTTATTGTAAAATATAATTTATTTTACAGTATAATTCATTCTACTCATTTGTAATAAATCATGAAAGATGTATCCCATTGTGTTGGCATTGACAACAGTCGCACTTGAGTCACTGGGTGTGAAAATTATCTTCGAAGTGGCTTTTTTTCAACACTCAGTTTTAATTACTAGACAAAAGCTGTAGCTGTTTGAAAATGAAAAAAAAATGTACGTTGCGTTCACAGACTTCCTATTTGAAATTTCTTTTATTTGAAAACAGCTTTAACTCTACTTTTAATGCATCAAATATACTTCAGAAGGTAGTTATTTCAAAGTAAATTTTCTTGGCAATCAAGTGATTTAAGTTCCAAAGACCAAAAAGTACGCACACGCGCATTAGACTGCTTAATAAAGTGATGACAAAGATGTTTACACCGAAGAACTCGAAATTTCACTAAAAAAATTCATTGCTAAATTTTAAAGCGATTTGGCGTGTTGCCATTTGGCTAAAATATACTTTATCCAGCATCATACTCACGAAAAAAAATTATTCCACGGAAATACAAGATGGGTGTTTTGAGAAATAGACGTTGAAAAATTTTCGACTTTTTTCACTCTTCAGTAAATATCTCAATTAATTTCAAATATTTTCAGCCAGCCAACAAAGTTTTCGAGAGCTTATAAAATAACGCACATTTTGAAGAAAGAAAACGTTTAAATCAAATAAGTTGGCACTGAATGGCAGCTGTTTGAAAATTTACTTCATATTTTGCGTCTACGTTATCTTATTGAAATTAAAATACTTGACGGCGCATCTCCGCGAAAATAATCATTTCTAAGCAAAACCTCGAGATACGTGTCCCTTGAAATTGCACAAAGAATGTGAAAAAAAAAAGGTCCGGAGTCGATTGGCGATGTCATTGTGCAAGGCTGTTCGATTTGAGATGGATTCGGCCATATTACAGTTCTACAGGCAAATTATTAAAACTGACGGTTCTACAGAATATGTCTCTACAGAATACGTTTATCGTATAACGAAAGAAATTAATCGGAAACAGAAAATTAAGAAAAAACCATAAAATGATTTTCCATTAAGCTGCAACTCTAAAATTATGATAGGTAAAAATTGGTAAATATTCTGGGGAATAGCTTATACTATCATAATGATAAAATCTACAGGGGTTCAAATTTTTTCGATCTATTACTTGAACCAAAATGAAAAATTGATCGCTCAATGCCAAAAATCCCATCTTATTTAGATAGATAAACTTACATTGCGGGGAGGCATAAGCTATTTTCAAACCATTTGAGCCTCTGGGAACATCAAAATTCGAAAATATCTAAAATAAGGACTACCTTAATATACATATAAAGATGATTTGACATAAATTCTACTATGGAAACTAATTAGGTTCTGAAATCAACATGAATCTCTTACAATTATATCCATACATTAGCCATTACAGATTTATCTGATTTCTTGTAGAATGTGTCTGAGTTTTATACTTAATCGTGAGTAGAATTTTGATAAGAAATAATGCTGAAATGTGCTGCAATTGCTTTACAGTTTACTCATCAGGTAGCACTACAAGTGAGGTGTCAGCAAATCGCGGTAAACCCATACATCCCCCTCACTCCGGACGGTACTCCCCTCGCAGTCATATCCCCTTAGTTTGCATTCCTACGATATTATCAAGAGACTCGGTAGAGTCTCGCGCCAAGTACATTAAAAAGAATTTTTAACGCACGGCGTGAGACTCGACCGAGTCTCTATACCCGCATGAGTCAAGAGACTCGGTAGAGTCTCGCGCCAAGTACATTAAAAAGAATTTTTAACGCACGGCGTGAGACTCGACCGAGTCTCTATACCCGCATGAGAGCTCTACGGCCTATGCGGCGACTGTGTTATCCTTAATAACTTCCGACTCGAGTTATACACGAGATTCAAATATTTATCTCAGAATATGGGTTCGAATAGCTTTCATTTAAGCCCAATTTTTATGCAATCGGAGCACGGAGAGCTGAGATATAATATTTCCGAATTACAGACACCCTCAGTTCGACCAACAAAATTTCTCCTTCTCCGTTTCCTTCGTCGTCGCCCACCGGCTATGTTGCCATTGTCAGTTCCTTTCGGAACGAAGTAGTCGCCCACCAGCAATGTTGCCATCTCCTTTCGGTCTGCATGTCATATGCTTATACGACACTTTATACGACGTGAAAATTATAGACGTATCTCCGTGATAAAAGAGCTAATATAAGACATTAAAAAATAGTAATATTTCTCATCTTTCATGCTAAAGATTATGAGATCGATATAAATGAAGTAGGTATACTAGTTCAATAAGAATTTTCATAATACATTATAATAATATATAATATAATTAAAATTAAAATTTCAATTCGTTTCTATAATGCCTGAAAATTAAAATGCACAATTCCTGCCAAGTGGCGTTTTGATTTTTTAGGTCATGGAAATAGTCACTGTCAAGTTGTCAGATGCATATTTCTGGATCTAGATGAATGAGGAAAGTACGAGCGTCATGGCACGAGTTTTGGTTAAGTATAACCCGAAAACTATACATCATACAAAAAAATGTTGAGAATAAAAAAGTTTCAGTTTAAAGTAGACGTCCAAATGATTACGTACGAAAAAATTTGTCGGTTCCGGAAAGTTGGAAAAAAATTATTATAAAGTTAGTTTTTGAAATTTCTCACAAGCCATACGCCTTTTGGGGCTAAGACTTTCAGAGAATATTCCTCTATAGTGTGAAAAGAACGTGCATGAATTTTATTGTGGACTCAGATTTAGTTCAGAACATATGAATTTTTTACTGAATTTATTTCGAAACAAAGACAACAACAAAAATTTTGTATCGCAAAGACTTCGTATCGACTCAAAAAATCTTTAAAAACCGTTAAATAAACAAAACTTTCAACTTCGCAGTGCTGAAAAAGTTGTACTTTTGGTTCGCAATAAATTTGGTACAAAATTCATATATCTCCTAACTGAAATCTGGCTCCACGATAAAATTTGTACTAATTCTTTTTACACTATAAAGGAATATCCTCTGAAATTTTTGGATGATAAAAGACGTATGGTTGTTGAGAAATTTTAAAAACCAATTTTATAATAATTTTCTTTCAACTTTTCAGAACCGTCGTATTTTTTTGTACGTCATCACTTTGAAATTTACTTCGAACTGAAATTTTTTTTCACTTAACATTTTTCGTACGATGTGTAGTTTTCGAATTATACTCAATTAAAACACGGATATTGTCAACTATCGTGTATATCGTATCAGCTGCTAACATCTAAACGTTGTTTTAATACAATTCTACAGAAATTCATACACACTCTTATCAACTGCCACTAACATTTCTTAAAACTTGAACCAATTTTCAGAGGACATAATTTATACAATTTGTTATGAACAAGCCTAATTAGTCTGAATCGAGATGGTACAAAAAGTAATGAAATCCCCCCAAAAAGCACCTCTGGTGCAAAAACCTTTCGCCAAGTACATAAATGTGATATTTCCCACAAAAATAGTGTTGCAGCCATTCAATCTACAAAAGTATTGAAATCAATGGACATTGCCAAGTACAATTAAATTTTCCCAATTAATTTCTGAATGTGACCTGATCCTACTTTTCGGTAGGTATTTACATTTCGATGTACATAACTTACGTCACACGTAATAACATGCAATATACGCACTTATCAGAGAAGATCAATTGAGAGGAAAATTAAGAAACAGAAAAAAAAAAATTTGGAGGTAGTGGTACTTGGCGGGCATTTTTGTAGTAATTTAGACATCAGCCAAAAATGCCCGCCAAGTACCACTACCTCCAAATTTTTTTTTTTCTGTTTCTTAATTTTCCTCTCAATTGATCTTCTCTGATAAGTGCGTATATTGCATGTTATTACGTGTGACGTAAGTTATGTACATCGAAATGTAAATACCTACCGAAAAGTAGGATCAGGTCACATTCAGAGATTAATTGGGAAAATTTAATTGTACTTGGCAATGTCCATTGATTTCAATACTTTTGTAGATTGAATGGCTGCAACACTATTTTTGTGGAAAATATCACATTAATGTACTTGGCGAAAGGTTTTTGCACCAGAGGTGCTTTTTGGGGGGATTCTGACATACCTCGCTGTCTGTTATTATCAGTAAAACCAAAACGTGTGACGTCAATGGATTTTTATACCGTTCAAGCACAAAAAAGCAAAACACTAGCATCGAACTGACCAATACAGCATTACAACCAAACCTTTATAATCTATGAGAAACTTTTTGATCTTGACCTGTGTAACATGTTAAAATAAGATACATGTAGTTTTTTGGTGTCCTCCTTTTTATTAGAACCATTTGGCTGCAAGTTAATAACATTTCAGAGGTAATCCTCTTAGCCCACACTTGTTCTTTATCTAACACTAAAGTCTTGTCCCAATTGAAGTTGTGATTAAATTGTTGCGAACAACCAAATGTGTCTCTACGTCTTTTTTTTTATGTTATCCTTATGCTCTTTTAAACTCGTCTTGAGTTCATGTTTAGTTTCCTCCACATACGCAGCACTCGGATTCTCTAAAATATTACTCATTAACTTGCAGCCAGATGGTCTTAATAAAAAAGAGGACACCAAAAAACTACATGTCAAAAAATTTGAGATCAAAAAATTTCTCATAAAATGTAAACGTTGAATTGGCAGGAATCAGTGGGAACAAAAACGATACATTTTTTTTATTTATAGATAATTTTATTGTAACAATAGGTACATATAGTAATCTTGAAAACATTCATCGATATAATTTTGGTCCTCATGTTGTCACTGACTTTGTCGATTACCGACACACACGGTAATTTTCTTAGAATCTGCAGATCTTCTTCTTTTATTTAGAACTGGCCTTTGTGATCTTTATCTTCATTGAGCCTATGGTGTATTTAGGTTCTCCTTCACAATAATTATGACTACACCCCTTTTTGAGCGAACTCTTTGGGCTTGATCAGCCGTTTCCGATAAATTAGTAAGATCTTCGACGAGTCCAGTCAGGCCATTCTGAAGAGAAGCTGCAAGACGCACCAAGGAGTCGTCGTGGACAGCATCATCGCTTTCCGAGTGTTGAATCGCACCAGAGTCTTCGACACCGTTGGCTGGAAAGCCGTAGGCTGCAGCGGCTAACAAGGCAAGAACAAGTATAACTTTAGACTACTGCATATGTATTGGACAAAGTAGGGTGACATGCACCATTGAAAATTTTCAAAAAACGTTTAAATTTTCTGTCCCATTAAAATTCATAATATTGTTCTTAGTGAACATCTAAAGTAACTACAGTACCGTCCAAAAGTTCCGGGAACACTTGTCAAATTCTCGATCGGGATGAAAAGTTTTATATCTCGGTTAAAAAAATGCGCAAGTAAATGTTCCAAACGGCATTTGAAAGTAGAAAAAACTAGCTTGATCATGTTTTCTTGCAAATTTACTTACGATTTTTTTGCACTCAATAGTCGATGTTAAATACAACTGTTTTGTTTTTTTGTTTTTTTTTTGCAATTTTCATACTTTCATAAAGTCGCGCTAATTTTTTGGGAAATAGCTATAGAAACTTTTTTTTCAAAAGAACTTCGAAAGAGGCGAGATTAAGCTATAATATCGTTTTTTGTTGAAAGTTTTGTGATTTTTCCTGCAAAGTTATTCAAGTTCTTGTTCAATAATTCTGTTTATTGAAAATCCCACGTAATCTGAGAACTATGGGGTTAAAAATTAATTGTCAAGATAAAAAAGGTCGTATTCTTTTATTTTGAATACCTAAGATTTTTTTTGGGAAAATTTTCTTACGACCATTTCTAATCGAAAAACCATACGCTGTCTATCAATTGTACTGCCTAACGGACTACTAGAAATTGAATGAAAAGCGTACTAGTGTTGATCATAATATTTCATTATTGAAATTATTAATGGTAATAAACTCAGGGAAAAATATTGTTAATCGTATAGATTTGGAAAAAAAAACATAAAGACGAATATTCTCGAGTTACAATTGATAGACAGCTTATGGATTTTTCATTAGAAATGGTCATAAAAAGAATTTCGAAAAAAAATTCTGAACAAATTCTGACGCATTCAAAAGAAAAAAAAATACATTTTTTTTTTCTCTTGACATTTCATTTTAAATCCCATAGTTCTCAAGTTACGACGGATTTTCAAAAAGTAGAATCATTGAACCAAAAGTTGAATAACTTTGTGAAAAATAAATCGAAATTTTTTTTTCAAAAAACGAAATTACAGACTAATCTAAAAATCTAAGATAATTTTACGAAAGAACATAATGATGTTGGTTCTTTCTATTTTCGAATGCCGTCTGGAACATTCAGTTAAGCCTTTTTTTGGCCGAGATTTGAAACTTTTTGTCTTGATCGAAAATTCAACAAGTGTTACCGAACTCTTTGACTGTACTGTAGGGGAGAGTAGGGTATATCGTACCACCGGGTAAATCATACCACCTTCATATCTCTGATGTGTACTGGTACAAATAGTTAACGTCTGATGACAGAAACATGATAGTATAAGAGCGTGATCTTTTCCGATTATTTCCATACCCTGACATTCAGGTTGTCTTTGATATGTGCACAGTATGCATCTTTTTAACAAAATATAATGTCGATATACAAGGTGAGTCTTGTCAAAGGTCTCACTTCAGTTACTATAAAAACATGATCTTCGAGAGAACAAAACCTGCGATTCCATAAAAACTAAATTCACAGGACTCAGGTATGCACAGTGTGAAAGTTACGTTTGCATTTTTAGCCCCTGGTCATTTAATCAGCCAAAAAACTACATTTCAGCATAGCTTAGCCACGCCCGTTTGAGACCTTTGAAGAGACTCACCTTGTATACCATATCGTAAGCATGCTACCTGTAATCGTACTACTGTGTTATATGTAGAATTATGTGCTACTATTGGTTTTTTTCTGTATTTATATGCGGTGGTACAATTTACCCTACCATCGGTATGATTTACCCTACCAGTTGGCTATATCGTACCGTTTGCAGAGGTTTAGCAAACAAATGTCTTAGGACCTTTATCTTCAGATTAAAACAACAGCGATTTTGTTCGGGGTCTGTAAAAGAATACCCAACACGAAAAAAAATCGGCCAAAGCCATTTAATTGAAAATTCAAATTTTACAGATCAAAACGTCCAAAGTGGTACGATATACCCTACTTTTCCCTATATTTTATTTAATGTTTCATTCTTACCTAAAGCGTCATTTGTAGATCCAGGGGGCAACGCTTTGCAATCGACAGTACGTCCGGACCACATCACAGATATGATAAATACGATACATAATGCTTTAGTCGCTGAGTAGTTTGTCTTGTATGAACTGAAAATACAATACAAGAAATCCGTATTATTAGAGCCCGATCACGCCCATATGAGGGAAAGAGTTTTCGGAAGTATCGAACTGTGGAAAGAAAATAAAAAACCACTGGAAGAAAAATTTGTGTCCACTATGGGCTTCCAGAAATTCTTGATTTCTCGGTGACCGTAAACCCGTGTTTTTACAGAATTTTCTTTGTGATAATTTGACGTTTTCATTGGTTAAATTTTGAGCACGCGTTAAAAATAGTCAAAATTTCGACTTTTAAAAGTGTCTGTACCGATTTTGATAACTCGTTAATAGTATGAATATTTTGTAAACAAAAATATCACGACAATGAATCTATAGTATATTTAAAATTTTACTGAGATTTCAATTGTTTTTTAATTTATCTATTTATTTATTTTTTTTTTGTAAATATTCAGAATTTTGACGATGACTTTGATTTTCACCTCGTGCTTCAACATCGAAAACAAAAAAAAATGAAAGAAAATCACAAGGAGTCATAGAGAGATCTGTTACTTTTAATTGAAAAAATATGAAAAAGCAAAAACAACTAGGGCGGATGTACCATTTGTGGCCACTGTACGTTTTGTGGCAATGCTTGACAAATGTTTCCTTTCTTTCTGGCACTATAAATCTATTAAATCAATGAATTAATTACGAAAACATACCCTACAGTAAATATTAGACCCAACTTCTCCAATACTTGATTGTTGAAAAGTGAAGTTTTTAATAATTGAGGCTGTTACAATAGTTTTGTAACGTTTGTGGCCAGGCCTAGACTTAAATGGTAATAGGTATGGCCACAAATGGAGCAAGTGATGGCCACAAACGGTACTAGGCTGGCCACAAATGGTACATCTACCCTATTGCTTAATTTGAAGAAATGAATGTTTGAAAAAGAAAAGTTGTACTGATTTCTACCTCATTTTACCGCTGATCTCCATGCTGAACTCAAAAGATCTGTCGTGATCACAATTCCTCGTGAGACTAACAGCTCCATGTGAAGCTGCCGGTTATAAAGGCTGGCATGAGCTTCTCAATGCTTCAAGCACGTATACAATCTGTACATATACGTATACATAATATATATAATGAATGATAATAGTGTAACTGGGAATTTCCACCCCAAATCGGCAAGCTTGTCACCCCAACCATTTCAGATTACTGCTGGTTTTCAAATATATATATTTGGTAGTCCTCACCATAAAAACCACCAAAATGGAGGCATTTTTTTTGTTGGTTACCATCATTTTTCTGATAAGTACTTAAGCTATCTCCAAAACTACATAATTCAAAATTTTTTAAAAATTCACATAAATTCTATGAAGAAACATGAAGGATTTTAAGACCTTAACGAGGTGGGATTTCGGTTCTTTCCATGTTTTTCAGAGGAATTCCAATAATATGGAATCTCGATTATTTCAATACAAGTTGTAAAATCTTGTTTTGCAGCAACTTCGCTCAAATTTTCTTAAAAATACAACGTTACCCAATTCCTTTGAGGGTTAATAAAGGATACATATAAAAAATGTAAAAAAATTATAACCCTAAAAAGAATTGGGTAGCGTTGCATTTTTAAGAAAAATCGAGAAAAATAGATGCAAAACAAGATTTACAACTTATATTGAAATATTTTTTGACTTGACTTAATTGAATATTATTTAAATCTCTCTGAAGAACAGGAAAAGAACCGGAATCCTACTATCGTCAACGTCCTAAAATCATCATATGTCCTCATAAAATGTATGTAAATTTTTTGAAAATTTATAATTGTGTTGTTTTTGAGATAGGTTAAATAATTATTCAAAAAATGACGGCAACAAATGAAAAAAGAAATCCCCCCATTTTGGTGGCGTTTGGGATAAGAACTACTAAATATAATAAAACCAGCGAAATCTAAAATGGTCAGGGTCGCAGACTTGCTGATTTGGCGTGGAAACCCCCAGCTATATCAGCTGTGTGTGGAGCGATTAAAACCTTCACATCATATACTCAAGAAGACGCAATACTAGGTCACGGGTTCGCGTCTTCTAGCTGATAAGATGCTCCTCATTACCACTGAAGTCTCTACTGTATTTTCTTAATCTGCTTTATATATTTTGCATTTCAATATTTGAGGAGACTTAGAGGCATCAAAAACCGTAAAAACACCACATCTATGAATATATTCAGAACAAACAATTTGTATTTTCGTCCTGTACAGTGCACATACACATACATACGCGAGTTTTCTTCTAAGGTCTAATATTAGTACAGCCAATAAATATCTTTTCGCTAACTTTCTGCCCATTTATTATCGCTGCAGTAATCAATTGCAATTTGCTAATATTACATGAAATATGTATTCAATTCCAATGCAACATATGAGATAATTATTATTAATCTTCTTCTAAATTTATCATTCCATAGTAATTCATTAAAACTCGTAGGAATCACATTAAAGATGCATATTTGAGACGACTAGTGAAAATATCGTAGCTCTGGATGCCAAGGCAGATTGCCATCTTTATGCATAAGAAGTTACACCTACACCATTGCAGTTGTCTTATTTATCACATGAATTTCAGTTCATATCGATTGGAAAACAATAGAGGCTTCATATAGTTGGAGAATCGTTCTTCAAAATGAACATTTCGCAAACTGAATTCTGGATTTATTTATCAATTTCATTCGATTTTGGAATTTCCACTGTAAATTTTGCTGCCAGTACACGGAGAAAAGAATATGCAAGAATTTGCCATACTTTGTATCTTACGGGATGAGTGTATTGCCAGTATGAGGTATAGTACAGTACCTACTTAAGTATTTATAGATTTAGTATAATTATGGGAAAATTCATCACCCAAGTTCTACTGGTCCTTGTACTGGCAATATATCTGTCCAGTAAAATACAAATATGGCAAATTCTTGGATATTATGCTCTTTGCCCTACTGAAAATTTCCAGGTGGGATCCATGAACAAATCCACCTGGGAATTCAAGTGGAAAATCTATTCAAATTCTCATGATTCTCTATCCGAATTTGGAACGGGAAATCTATGGAATCACATATAAATATCCACTGAGTTGTAACTGTACTCGGATATGTATTCCTATATGCAATTTTATATGGAATTTTCTACAAGAACCTGTGTGATTATATAAGAAATCATATGTGGTGATTCTCTTCGATTTTAATGTAATATCTGGTCAATTTTCTTGAGTCCTCTCCATGATTCACGGATAGATATCACCGTCATATTCCCATGAGAATTTATATACTCTTACGGACTTCCCACAACAATCTTTGTGATTACACACAGATTCTTATATTTATTTTATCGAAATTCCATGTAAAATCCTGGAGATTCTATGTGCGGTTATATATAGATTACGAGAGTATATCACAGTCATATTTTCATGGGAATATGTATATTCCTATGGGTTGTCCGTGGCAGTCGTTGTCTTTACACATCAATTCATATATTGATTCCGTCGCAATTTTCTATAATGGCCGGTGGGTTTTCTACGATATTTTCCATGAATTATAAATGAAAATCACAGTCATATTTCCACGAGAATCCGTAAATTACTGACGGATGATCCCATAGAAAGCTAAATTATATCCATGTGTGTATCTATGAATTCATCTACATGGATTTCGACTATTGTATCGAATACAGAAACCATGGAATACTTATGCGAGTCCTATTAACCTTCAGCTCCCAGCTCAGACCCTACGCTCTTTTGAAAAGTAATCTAATTTATTATAATTTTTGAAAAGTCATCTAATAGCAAGCTTTTTTACTAACAATGCATAGTTGATTTTTTTCCAAAATTTTCTCATACATTTTCCAGAATGAATACCTTTTTTTAAAACTGACCTAAACCAGTATTTTTCACTTCAATTACTGCATCTACAGAAGACTCAGTTGAATTTTCAGCTCATTTTATTAATAAATTAAAAAGTTATAAATTTTTAAGTAAAAATCGTATTTCTTTTTCACTCTTTTAGCCTTTTTTGATTTTTTTATAAACTTCAATTAATTATTTATTTATTTGAACTACTGGAACTTAAAGTGAACCTTCAAAGAGTATCCCAGAATTTTTTCAAATTAAAATTTTACATACTTTTGTTTTACTTGCATCCACATCAAGTTGGTAAAGGTTGACACAGCTTGATATTATACCGTCTTATAAGAGAATCGAAATTTGAATTATAAAATTCTCCACCTCTATCAACGTGTAAATTCTTCGGGATACGTCCCTGTATGAGTACAAATTCTATAGCACTTGCAGTATACAGAACTCGTCTTACTCTTCATTGACACAGCTCAGGTATACTTTGAGAATATGTCTTTGAGGATCGTTCAGTGGAGTGACTCGAGTTACCAGTTGCTTGGGAAGCTAAAAGCAAACGAAGACGGTCTACCAGCTTGTTGGAGTCGTCCCAGTGAACGTAATTTATTCCTCTACCTTCTTCACCAACCATAAGCTCCGGTAGCACATCCTTACCCGTGTGTGGGAGAGGCATGGTAAATGGTAGCGCGATGAATTTCTTGAACCTGGAGTTGTTCAGCTTTCGAACGGGATTACCAGCTTTATCGTATTTTTGATGGGCATTTTCGGCAAATACGATTTGTTTATAATTTTGGAGATTATCACAGTTCACGTAGGACTCATCAGGTATATTTTTGAATAATAATTCCAACAAGCCTTTCGTCTTTGTTGGAATTGTTGGTCGTTTTAGCAGCCGTTTGAGAAACCTTGATCAGTTCTTTAAACGAAGTGATTACCGGTTTAAAAACATTGCTCATAGGCTGTTCAGCGGTCTCTTTACCCGATAATACGCAAGACTTCTTTTTAATTCTCAATTTTTGTATCCTGCATGTTGACTGAACTGTATCCAAAACGCTACTGAATCTACTTCTCTGAATTTTTTCCATTTATGTTCACAAAATAGTCAAGCCCTTTTCTATATCTACCCGCGTTTATCTCCCTGTACTTGTCTATTACGATGAATCCGTACTTATCGTTGTTTCAACACGCCGAGTGCAAGTTTTTGAACTGCGCCTAAGTCATGTCAGTGTTTACATGAGCATCGTATACGTGTCTTAAATTCATCTCATCTTGCGAGTAGGGAAAGGTGGGGCGGAATGGCCAGGTGGGGCAAAACGGCCCACCAACAAAAAATTGACTTACTCGCATTTTCGCATCATGGGGGACCGTATGAAACGGTATGAAATGTGACTCCTCTGACAGTTATCAAAAATTTTCAGGGTGGGGCCAAACGGCCAACTCAAAAAAAGTGACGCAACGGCATTTTCACGTCGAGGTGAGTGAGAACACTATATGCAACGTGGTTCCAGAAAAGAATTCAGAATGCCGAAATTAAATAAATCAGTTATTATTTAATAAGCTTCACTAAAATTACATTATCATGTATATTAAACGCATCGAAATCTCCGCCTTTTTAGCCAACCCGCTCTCATAGGAAGGGCCAACCGTATATTTGTTCAGGAATGAAAATGGACCTGGGTTACTGTTTTATACATTTTGTGCGTTCAAAGAGTCTCTTATTTACATAACTGCATAGAAGAATGGTTTGGAGTACGATTCGTTCGTAGAGCGGAGCAGGGGATCCGTTTTTTTGTTTGTTTGCCTAGTTAATTTTCATTAATTTATTTGAGTTTCAGTAATTCGGTCAATCCACATCAATTCTAGTAGATAAAAAACAATTTACAAGATTAGTGACTCGTCAATTAAACGGAAATGCCAGTAAGCATTTTTTTTAGGGTGAGCGACTTTGCCCCCACCCATTCAGTTTTGCATCGTTTTCAGTGGAACCACGTTGCATATACCTAATGTTATCTCACTTACCTTGACGTGAAAATGCCGTTGCGTCACTTTTTTTTGAGTTGGCCGTTTGGCCCCACCCTGAAAATTTTTGATGACTGTCAGCGGAGTCACATTGCATACCGTTTCATACGGTCCCCCATGATGCGAAAATGCGAGTAAATCGGTTTTTTTTGGTGGGCCGTTTAGCCCCACCTGGCCGTTCCGCCCCACCTTCCCCTATATTTCTGTTCTGCCATTTGATAGGAAAACCATCAGAACAAATGGAGCAGCTGTTTTTTTTCTAGCTAAAAAATTGAGGTAAAAGGGCATAAGCGCCGCAGATAATAATGCGCTCTTCTGCCAGTAGACGATATTTCGACTAATTCCAACAGGGTGCTAGTTCTGCCGAAATATTAAATTATTGATTCTACGTTTATTTTAGTGAATAATTCAAAAATGAATATATGAATGAATCATGCCGTCTAATGTCAAAGAGGCGTATTAACCAAGAATTTTTAATTTTTTCTTGTACGTTTATTTTCGCCTTCTTGGTATCAACTTTATTTATGGAAAAGACCATGCCGACTAACACTGAAATGGGCATGTCTTGAATCTCTCAATATAACTGCATGATTATTCAAACGTTGAAAAGACCTTTTCTTAATAATTGGTAGGTCGTTTTTTTTCAACACAGGAATTAGCATCAACAATTGATCAATTATTTCTTTAAAATGAATAATCGAATACGATTTTGTGATTTGATTTTGAGACTAACTTTGCGAAATAACCTTGAATTTCCGAAATCGCAAAGGTCAGGTTATCGTACAGACTAAAAAGAATGGGTGCCGTCCCGGATCACGCTACGGGTCAATAATTGTAGATAAGTCGCTTAACAGACAGCTTCTCTGCGTTGCATTGCGTGATTCAGTACAGCGTATTATAGAATTGAACTTTCAGAGCTCTTCCCCGAGTTCTACCCGAGGAAAATTATTATCGCAGTTATTTCGGGAAAACTAATTAGCCAATGAATTATACTTTTGTGAGGCGATTATTCGATAAACTCTCCGAAGGACATCCACGGAGAACATGTCTGCCGGATAAATGTTGCATGGCGTCACGGTGAACAGATTAAACGTACGGTGAATGAATATTGAACGTAGTGTATTTGGATATGGGTGATATATTCAATTTGGCAGAAGTCAGTGGAAACGAGAACGATACAATTTTTTCATTCATAAATAAGTTTATTGTAACAATAATGTAATTGGAAGGACAACAGAGAATAGGTACATAGTAATCTCGAAAAGGTTCTTCGATATAATTTTGGCTTCATGTTGTCACTGGCTTTGTTGATTACCAACGCATACGGTGACTGTCTTAGAATCTGCAGGTCGTGTTTTTGTATTTCGAACCGGTTCTCGGGATCTGCGACTCCATTTATTAAAATCTGCATGTGTAACCCCAATTTCCATTGAAGTAACAATCCCTCCTCGAGCGGACTCTTGGAACTTGATCAGGGGTTTCCAATAAATCAGTAGGATCTTCTACGAGTCCAGTTGGGCTGTTCTGAAGAGAAGCTGCAAGGTGCACCAAGGTGTCGTCGTGGATAGCATCGTCGCTTTCCGAATGTCGAATTACACCAGAGTCGTCCGCACCGTTCGCTGGAAACCCGTAGGCTGCAACGGCCAACAAAGCAAGTACGAGTATAACTTTAGACATGTTTTCGATAGGCAGATCACAAACAAGGTTCTACTGATGCCTAAACACTCTTCCCACTCGTATTTATACCAAGTCTCCCTCCCGTTACGATTAATGAATACAGGCGGGAGATCTGCCGGGTAATACCACAAAGCAGGTGATTCCCCTCAGTCTTTATCATCTCCAGATGTAGGGAGATGCAACGCTTAGCTCAATTTCTAATCGAAGCAGAACAACTGACAACAATATTGATTGTCTTCATAATTTCTCAAGGGCAATTCGCAGATAGCCAGGCTTCCCCGTGCGTCACTTGTATAGTTATCATTCGTTGGTAATTGAGAACGTAAACATTTAATTCTTGCGCTTACACACTACGGTGGGTCAAATAAACCGACTATTTATTTTCAGACACATTTTATCACTCGATACGTATTTAAGAAACTTTAAGTTAAACGTTATGTACGGGGAATTCCATTTCAACTCGACCTATCAAAAAGTCTGACCCTCTTCGAAAATTCTGAAACTTCATGATAATTTAGTATTGTTTGGTACAAATATTCGTTATTTTTTTTAGATTTTTCGGGGCAACCATTTTCAAGATGGCTGACTATCGATTCCTATTAGAAATCGATATTTTCATCGTCTTATACAAGAATATCTCGAAAACTGTTCATCGTGGAAGAATTCTCGACGTACAAAAAAGTTTTGTTTTCGATTCGGCTTTCTGAAAATATTTTTTTGAGAATTTCGAAATCTACAGAAATTACTTTATTTCAGAAAAATAGTTTCCATTATTTTTTTTCGTCAAGTTGGCCAGGATCGATTTTGATAAAATTTTCGCAGAATATTCCTTAGTTAGTGTACATTATGTCATAAAATTTTCATTATGGGCCCGAATCTCGCTTAGGAGTAACGAACACCGTTCCATGCGACTATTTTTGCGAAAATGTGTTGTATTATTGAGCTTGAATGATACATGCATGTGCGTGTTCCAGGATGAAAGTATCAATACAAAAAAAAAAAAAATTCTATAAATATCAGCTCTATAAATTTTTTCTGAAGGGTAACTCAAGCGACTTCTACTTGTGACTTAATATCACGGTTTTCCACATTTTTAGTGAGAAAATTCATTCTAGAATATGTTGAAAAATATTTAGTTTCAGACAATGAATAAATTTTCTCCATTTTTTTGTTGTAAAATTTGAAATTGATATTTGAATTTTTCAACACATTTTACAATGATCCTTCTCACTCAAAATGTGAAAAACCGTGATATTAAGCCACAAGTAGAAGTCGCTTGAGCTACCATTCAGAAGAAATCCATAGAGCTTATATTGGCAGAGAATTGTTTTCACCATTTAATAAAAAAATTTCACGGAATGGAAGAAACAAAAAATCGAAAAAATTTCGACTTTCTTGAACCACCCCAATGCTCACGCATAGAGTTTTCGAATACGAAGTACCTACTTAAAAAGCAATTTTTGTATTGATACTTTCATCCTGGAACACGTATACATACATGTATCATCCAAGCTCAATAATACAACACATTTTCGCAAAAATAGTCGCATGGAACGGTGTTCGTTACTCCTAAGCGAGATTCGGGCCCATAATGAAAATTTTATGACATAATGTACACTAACTAAGGAATATTCTGCGAAAATTTTATCAAAATCGATCCTGGCCAACTTGACGAAAAAAAATAATGGAAACTATTTTTCTGAAATAAAGTAATTTCTGTAGATTTCGAAATTCTCAAAAAAATATTTTCAGAAAGCCGAATCGAAAACAAAACTTTTTTGTACGTCGAGAATTCTTCCACGATGAACAGTTTTCGAGATATTCTTGTATAAGACGATGAAAATATCGATTTCTAATAGGAATCGATAGTCAGCCATCTTGAAAATGGTTGCCCCGAAAAATCTAAAAAAAATAACGAATATTTGTACCAAACAATACTAAATTATCATGAAGTTTCAGAATTTTCGAAGAGGGTCAGACTTTTTGATAGGTCGAGTTGAAATGGAATTCCCCGTACATAACGTTTAACTTAAAGTTTCTTAAATACGTATCGAGTGATAAAATGTGTCTGAAAATAAATAGTCGGTTTATTTGACCCACCGTAGTGTGTAAGCGCAAGAATTAAATGTTTACGTTCTCAATTACCAACGAATGATAACTATACAAGTGACGCACGGGGAAGCCTGGCTATCTGCGAATTGCCCTTGAGAAATTATGAAGACAATCAATATTGTTGTCAGTTGTTCTGCTTCGATTAGAAATTGAGCTAAGCGTTGCATCTCCCTACATCTGGAGATGATAAAGACTGAGGGGAATCACCTGCTTTGTGGTATTACCCGGCAGATCTCCCGCCTGTATTCATTAATCGTAACGGGAGGGAGACTTGGTATAAATACGAGTGGGAAGAGTGTTTAGGCATCAGTAGAACCTTGTTTGTGATCTGCCTATCGAAAACATGTCTAAAGTTATACTCGTACTTGCTTTGTTGGCCGTTGCAGCCTACGGGTTTCCAGCGAACGGTGCGGACGACTCTGGTGTAATTCGACATTCGGAAAGCGACGATGCTATCCACGACGACACCTTGGTGCACCTTGCAGCTTCTCTTCAGAACAGCCCAACTGGACTCGTAGAAGATCCTACTGATTTATTGGAAACCCCTGATCAAGTTCCAAGAGTCCGCTCGAGGAGGGATTGTTACTTCAATGGAAATTGGGGTTACACATGCAGATTTTAATAAATGGAGTCGCAGATCCCGAGAACCGGTTCGAAATACAAAAACACGACCTGCAGATTCTAAGACAGTCACCGTATGCGTTGGTAATCAACAAAGCCAGTGACAACATGAAGCCAAAATTATATCGAAGAACCTTTTCGAGATTACTATGTACCTATTCTCTGTTGTCCTTCCAATTACATTATTGTTACAATAAACTTATTTATGAATGAAAAAATTGTATCGTTCTCGTTTCCACTGACTTCTGCCAAATTGAATATATCATGAATATCCAAATACACTTCGTTCAATATTCATTCACTGTACGTTTAATCTGTTCGCCATGTAACATTTATCCGGCAGACTTGTTCTCCATGGATGTCCCTCTGAGAGTTTATCAAATAATCATCTCACAAGAGTACAATTTATTTGTTAATTAGTTTTCCCGAAATAACTGCGATCAGAATTTTTCTCGGGTAGAACTCGGGGAAGAACTCTGAAAGTTCAATTCTATAATACGCTGTACTAAATCACGCAATGCAACGCAGAGAAGCTGTTTGTTAGGCGACTTATCTACAACTATTGACGTTCTGCTATTTGGATCGGACTTTTCGTCGCTTGGAAATAACAGTCATAATAAGAATTATCATAGCTGCATCAACAAGACTAAACGTAAAATTAAAAAGAATTTTCAAGCGCGCGGTGTGAGGCTCAACCGAGTCTCTATACCAGAGAGACTGAACTCCGTCGGAGTGGGAGTAATAATAGTATAATGTTTCGAATATTTCGCCGTATCTCTTAACATCCTGAACACTATCAATTTATCTTTAGAATGAGGGTTTAAGCAGCTTTTATTCAACACCAAGATCAATGCGATCGGTGCACGGTGACTGATATTATGATTTTTCTACAAATTACAAACACCCAGTTCGGCCGATAATTTTTATCTTTCCTTCCGTGTTCTCCACGGTACTCGGTGTATTTTATGACTAAATAAATAACATAGAGAGACGTCCCTTCTTTTCTTGGCCACTGGAAAAGAGGGACTGTGCATACCGAATGAAGATTGACGGCGCAGACAACAATTGTCATGCTTATGTAGTATCACTATGCGAGTCATTTCGCTGGTCTAGCCACGAGAATGATAGTCTAAGGCCGTTGTATAAACATTTAGTCTGCGTTATATGATTTCAATTTTTAAACTTTAGGTAGTCGTACGGAAAATTTACTCAGCTATTTGTTACTAAAATGGCTGAAAATTAAACCGCAAAATTTATATCAAGTAGTCCCATTTTTCCCTAATATAAAATTTTAACTTTTCCGGCTATGATGAGTGACTATCGAACTGTCAAAGTGTTTTGTGGGTCTGTACATAATATAGGTATATAAATCGGATATTTGAGCTGTAGTACGAATTTTTATGTTTCAACTACTAATTGAAATGTTATCACACAGCAATAGAAGGCAAATAGTAGTACGATACGAGCGGCATTATTCGACGGTTTGTCATTTGTAAAATTAAAATAACGTAAAAATTTTCGAAAACCGTGACAAATGATTGAATCAACAATTGCAAGCAGAAGCTCGTAATTAATTACTCGCTATTGATAATTCGAAATAAAAGATTTCTCGAACCCATTCCATGAGGATGTATACGCCAAATGTTTGGAAACAAACATTGAAATTAACAAAAAGAAAACTTAGAACCAGAAGATTGTACATTCGCCCTAAAATCTTGAATTAAAAGAAAAAAGACTGGAGCGGGAGGTTGCATCCACATCAAAATCGTGAAAAATAAAAAAATAATAGAGAGTAAAAAATTAAAAGCAGATGGTTGTATGTTAGGCGAATATGTCTATGAGCATTAATTTTTCTCGTTATAAAACCCTGAAAGCAGAAGATCGAATTCGCCAACATACGGATTTTTACTTGCCGGATTATCAAAATCTCAATTTGGAATTATCTATGCGTTTCAATTAATACTTTCATAGCGAATAACAAGACAAAATGAAATCATATAACTTTGTGTCAATAAAACCGCCCCTTTGATGCTCACGACCTTAAGCCTTTAGACACGCAATTATGATACGAATAATTGATTTCCATAACTATATCAAAGATAAACAATTGTATACTTGAAAGATATATTTCATATCTATACCCACAGCAACTAGAACATGCGACCATTATATTGATTGCCAATTGAAATAGTTCTGAAACAAAACGTACAAAAAGTAGTGAAATTCCCCCAAAAGCACCCTGGGTGCAAAAACATTCGCCAAGTACATTAACTTTAACCCTTCAGGACATGGGTTATAAGACTTTTTCTCATGCTCAACTTCGATCTCAAATATTTTTTGAAATTCAATCGGAAAGGCTATTTGAATTGTTTTTTTTAACTTCTTATAATTTAATATTCTTGCAATCAATGCAATATAAACCTTTTTTTTTTCGTTTACAAATAATTAAATTATTAGAGGGTCGATGATCCGGAGAAGTTGTTTCAGGAACGCGGTTCATCGGCTCTTGAGGGCGACGGGAATCTCTTCTACCGCCTTGATCCCTCGCTGCTGAGTGCCCGGGGCACTACCCCGCATTCCGACTCCTTCGTAAAGATCTCGGTCATCGTCATATCATCCGATTTTTGCTACCTGATTTCAAGTGACGAACCTCCGTCGGCGTCGTAATATACCTATAGAGAAAATAATATAAACAAGAGAAATAAGAAATTGTATCGAGGGTCTTAGTCGGCCACGGCCGTTTCTCGGAGATTTCCTAAATAAACCCTAAGATTGGGGACGTAGCCCCCATTAATTTGCATTTATTCACTAATGGGCCCCCATAACTAAGGCAGCTCAAGATACGAGAGCCAACTGTGACATGCACTACAAAATGCCACGTTACAGTATATGATCACACGGTTGACCTTGAAATCTCTTTTGAAAATGTCCATGAAACCAAAAATAAATAAAACCAGCCTATTTCCCCCTTTAATCAAAATAAATTTTGTCAATAAAACGTACATTCAATAGTACATGATTCAATAAAAGTAGTAATTTATAATATAACTCAACTTATAATTGTCTTGTACCACATTTTTATAAATCATTTGTCATATAGGGTAAAACCCGGATAGTTGCCTCAGTGGGATACATGCCCCGGTTTTGAATACACCATGTTAGGGATGTTGGTCGCGTTAGTTCTTTATTATAATTAGAAGTGCCCTTTCCGCAGGTTTCAGTGCCATGTAAGCCGATCGACGGAATAGGCGTCCGCGTTTCGTCCGTGTGAGCAAGCATCTTACGCGGCGAAACTTTGACGGGCGTCGAAATTATATTGGTCAGTAATTTCTATTGAATATTTTTATTACTGATTGTGGTTTCAGTCAACTTTTTGTTTCTTTGCATGCATTAGAGTTTCAATTACACTGTTTATTACGTTTTATTGTTGAATAGTTTTTATTTATTTCGCAAATAAAAAGGGAAAGTATCCGTATCAAAAAGGATAGTCGCCCTATTTACTTTTGCGGATTGCCATATTGTTCTATCATTAAGATAAATAATAATATTTCACTAAGAACTTATCTCACTTAAAGTGTGGATGCTATTTTTGTTGTATTTTTATAGTTTAAAACATTAAAATTTGATACTATTTTATAATGTTGATTAATATTTTGATTAGTACTTACTAAAGGATCTTAGTAAATAATACAGACTGATTACTTAAATTGATATAAATTTGTTTCTATCTGAAAAAATCATAGTTCCGCACGAAGAAATAGTATCCCCCGAAGCATTTTTAACGTTAGGCTACTATCCGCTACAATAGGCAACTATCCCTCTCTTGAGAGGTCAAATAAAACAGGATTCACCCAAAACCAATATCAATTATGTTTACAAAAATAGAGTACTATATGAAAGATTAAAGACCTATGTTTTGATCTACATGTTGCATTATTCTTAGTAAGTACATATTTTTTAATAATATATTTATATTTATATAATAGTGGGGCAACTATCCGGCTTTTACCCTAACATTATAGAACATAATCAATATCACTTCACAGACACAAGTCCGTAAAATCGAACTTCACGGACTCCAAACGGTTCTTAAAATGCGCACTTTACGGACACGTATGACAAAAAATGGTGTTTGGATGTGGCTGATATGATTAAGTTCGTGGCAGGAGTTAGATGGAAACAAAAACGATACCATTTTTCAATTCGTAGATAAGTTTACTGTAAGAATAATGTAATTGAAAGGACAACAGAAAGTATAGGTTCTAAATTTTGAAAAGGTTCTTCGATATGATTTTGGCATTCATGTTGTCGCTGGCTTTGGCGATTGCCGACACATACGGTCACGTTTTTAGAATCTGCAGGTCTTGTCCTTTTATTTCGCACCGGTTCTCGGGACCTTCGTCTCCGTTTATCAAAATCTGCATGTATATCCCCAATTTCCATTAAAGTGACAATCCCTTCTTGAGCGGATTCTTGGAGCTTGATCAGCCGTTTCCGATGTAACAATAAGATCTTCTACGAGTTCATTTTGGCCGTTCTGAAGCGAAGCTGCAAGGTGTACCAGGGCGTTGTCGTAGATTCGGAAACAAAATAAAAACGCATATTCTAGTGTTAGAATTGATAGACGGCTTACGGATTTCCGGTTAGAAATGGTCATAAAAAAATATCAAAAAAAATTCTGACACGTTCAAAAGGAAAAATTACACCTTTTTTTTTCTCTTGGCATCTAATTTTAAACCCCACTGTTCTCAAGTTGCGACGAATTTTTAAAAACCAGAAGTATCGAACAGGAAACTAAATAACTCTGTTTAAAAAAAAATCGCTAATTTTTTTTCAAAAAAACTAAACTATAGCCTCATATTGCTTCTTCCGAAAATAATTTTCTACATCAATTTCCCAAGAAATTAAACGCGACTTTATGGAAATATGAAAATTGTAAAGAAACAGCTATGTTTAACATGACTCAGTGAGTGGAAAAAAGCGGTAGATAATTTTGCGAAAAAACATAATGAAGCTCCTGGTTCTTTCTATCTTCGAATGCCGCCTGGACATTTGTTTACGCCTTTTTTTGGCCGAGATATGAAACTTTATATCTCGGTCGAAAATTCGACAAGTGTTCCCGATCTTTTGGACGGTACTCTATATTTCATTCAATGTTTCAATCTTACCTGTAGCCTCGTTTATAGATTTAGAGTTATACCTATCGTATATAGATATATATCGAGTCGCTTTGCAGTCGACAGTACTTCTGGACCACATCACAGCTATGATGAATACGATACATAATATTTTAGCCGCTAAGTAGTTTGTCTTGTAAGAGCTGAAAATATAATACAAAAAAATTCGTATTATTGGAGCCCAATCACATCCAGTTTTCGGATGCGTCTAACTGTGACAAAAAAAAAAAAAAAATGAATAAACAATAACGAAAACATACTCGCAAGAAAAATTTTCGTCCACTATCGGTTTGCAGAGATTCTTGATTTTTCGGTGATCGCAAAGCACGCGTTAAAAGGAGTTAAAATTTCAACTTTTAGAAGTGTTTGTACCGTTTTTGATAACTCACTAATAGTATGAATATTTTGTAAACAAAATATCACGATAATAAATGTACAATTGAAATTTTCCTAGGATTTCAATTTACGCTGGATCGTCACAGTGATTTGGTTTACGGAAATATTTAAAATGTTAACATTTATTTTTTTTTTACCCAGTGCTTCAACATCGAGAAGAAAAAAATGAGAGAAAATCACGAAGTGTCATTTCATAATCACATATATTCGATAATAGTCGTAGATTTGTTACTTTTAAAACTTTCAAAAATATGAAAAAGCAAAACCAACTATCGCTCAATTTGACAAAATGGATCCTTGATAAGGAAAAGTGGTACTGATTCCTACCTCATTTTACCGGTGATCTGCGTGCTGAAGTCAAAAGATCTACTGTCTTGATCACAATTCTTCGTGACACTAACGGCTCCATGATGAAGCTGCCGGTTATAAAGGCTGGCAAGAGGTTCGCAATGCTGCGAACACGTACGCATACATCTCGTGCTGTTGTAGTTATGTTAACTGTGTGTGAACTGCGTCATCTGAAAAGAAAGAACCGATCAAAATCTTCACATCACATATTTAAGAAGATGTGATGCCAGGTCGCGGGTTCACGTGCTTTAGGTAATAAGACGCTCTTCAATAACGCTGAAGCCTCTACTGTTTTTTTACTTTTCATCACCTATGGTGATACAAGAAAAGTATTGATTTCGGTCGAAATAGTACATTTCTTAACGGGTATGGAATAGTATATTACGCACCTAGGGAGGGAAAGTACGCTATTCCAAACTGCGTGTGAGATTGACACCCGAGCCGAAGGCGAGGGTGGCAAAAACGCAGTTTGGGATGGCCTTTTTCCCTCCCGTGTGGCGTATACTATTTTTCACCACCCCCTGCATCGGAAAGTATGACTTCCCGTTCACGCCAGGGGACGAAAGTCTGTACTTTCCATGCAGGTGTGGTGAAAAGGCTTTTTTGACGAAACGAGAGATTTACGGCACGAGCCGAAGGCAAGTGCTGTAACGAATTTCGTCAGAAAGCCTTTACGTACAAGTTAGGGCCTATATTTTCCTTCGCGAGAGCCGAAAACAAGCGGCGAATGTGCAATTTTGAGGTTAGAATGACGAAAAACAGGGTTTCAGAAAGATGTCGGTCTGTCTGTCGGTCTGTTCTACAAACTCGCGCGGTGATCTCGGAAACGGCTCAATGAAAAAATCTGGCATTCACAAGACTTTACAATCAAATGATGGGCATAAAAAAGTGACATGTCTCATTTAATTTGAACTTCCGGTTCTACCGGAAGTGAAACGACTTTCGATGTTTAACCGACAAACCTATACTTTTTCCTCTGTATTACCTTTCTAAATGAATGATTATGTTCTTTCGAGTTGACTTATTAATTTCATATATAGGGAATTTCCCGCCAATGAAACCGAAAAAATTGTAAATATACCCAGATCGAATTAGAATGAAATGCACTGTATAAATTTGTTGTTTGTCAATATATAGGGCGATTCTTGCCAATGACAAGAAGAAATTGTAAGTGTACCCAGATCGAATTGGGATGAAACGCATTGTATGAAATTGTTGTTCGTCAATATACCGTGAGGTTATGAGGAAAGGATACACAGGACGCAGGCAACTCCACAGTCAGATTCCCGAAGATTTCCAAAGACATTGTATTTGTCATTTCAAACCTCATAGTGGGGGTTCCCGTCCCATGTTATTATTTGCGAATACAATGACTTCGGAAACCTTCAGAAATTTGACTGTTGGGTTACCTGCATCCTATGTATCGTTTCCTCATAACCTCACGGTATAGGGCATTTTTTTCATGTGAAATTTTCAATTATAATCGTTTTCTTCGTTCTTTCATTACTTTTTTATACTTTTTCTTCCTCTGACAAACCTATACTTTTTTTTCTTCTTTTTGATGAAAAGTACCCCGAAAAACTGTTTTTCGGGCTTGGTTTCATCGACTTTACAAATTTTGCATGTAAATATTTGAAAAGGTTCAGAGACATCAAAAACCAGTCAAGACACCACATCTTTGAACATATTCAGAACAAACAATCTACATGTATTTTCCCACTATAAATATTTACGCGAGTTTTCCGGCGAGTGCGAATTTCCAACTGACTTCACACTCATCTACCCACAGCTCTCAAGTACTCATAATTAAATTCTGTCTCTGTCTCAATCTTATGTACTCACTTCTTCATCTACTCTGTGATACCTACATACCCGAATCCCATTTAGATTTACGCAGATCATTACCTCCTGCGTGGCGGTGCTCGTGGATTACATATTTCTGTCTAAGATGCTTCACTCTGAATATTTAGAACTTCGTTGATGGTCGCATGAAAAAGTTATCGTATCAAGTATATATGCGTATGAGTAACGTGGGGTAAATTGACAGGTTATATTTCAAGGATTTATTGGTACCCTCACCGTCCGTACAGCAAGAATAATACGATTATTTTAGGTCCAGCCTTTAACGAAAACGATAACGAAAATTTTGAACTATAGAATAGAGATGAGTAAAATATTGTTACGGTGGGTGAATTAGAAGGAAGCCCTAAAATATTTGAAGGGTTTCTGAGTATTCAATTAAGTGATTGAACACGATGTAATGCACAGAAATAGGTATTTACTCATCCTCATTGTGAAGGTACTCACCTGTTGTAAATCGACTTTCGCCCACCGACTTCATTAAAATAAGTATCATTGATAATTATACAACATGACTAAATAATATTTCTTGAGGCCCCACTTGGAATACAGAGGAGTTACTTGTATACTATATAAAATATTTTACCTCAACTCTATGTGCCTAAAGACTCTGAGAATTTCAATGTCGCTCGTTCTTTTGCACATGTACCGACAGACGCAACTATATACTGATGGCTACATACATTTTGGCGATCAATCTGATATAGTCTCGATGTTTTCGTTAACCTGCATAAGCTTTTTACAGCACATAACTTGAAATCTGTCAGTCCAATGGGAAAAGAAAAAATACTATGGAATTTTTTGTAAAATTATTTTTAAAATTCGAAAAATTGATTCGAAATTCTAGGTCTATCCGTTATTTAATGTAGTCGGACACAGCACAACGACGAAAAAAGTTGATTTGAAATTATCAGCAACTTTCGGTTGCTGATATAATAAACACGAACATAACACGTGGCGCATCCGATTTCGTAATCGACAACTCAATATATTGTATTTATAATTTGGTATGTGATATATTTATACAATTATAGTATAATAATTATATTACTGTCTTATGAACAGAAAGATAGGTAATATCGAAGACCCTTGAACCCTGAAAGATTTATGAATATCCCACAAATAATTCGGACTGCGTGATACCAAAGTTTGCACAAAAAAATCGTTTCAAAGCATACGCAAGCTAATCGGCGGCGGTATTATTGAAACGCCCTCTGGAAAGCCATAATCGGTGGGAACACGTGTCAAGTAATTCGGCCGAATGCTCGCATATCACAAACTATTGGAAATGGGTGAGATAATAAATAATGTATTACGCAGTGAATTAAATTTAATTAACTTTGGTTTTATTTCTAATATGTATAATATGCCGAGGAAGGACTATCTTTATTATATGGAGACCTCAAGTAGACTAAGACGCTGGTCCCTCAGACTCTTTCGTATCTCAATCTTAGAGAACTCTTGGTTCTGTTCTTTACGTAAACATAACTGAATGTGTTAATATTTCCTTACCGGCAATGTTCATGTTAATATATTTTTGTATATACTATATATATATATGAATAATCCAATACAAACGAACAAAGTATCAGGTCCATGCGTCTACCCTGATCTAGGGCAATCAGAGGACTTCTTCATAACTGCATGTATGAGACATTCCACGCTATTTCGATCATAAAAAAAGTCTCATTTCTGATTCTTGTCAAATTTTGATATACCCTAGGAGAACCCTTGGAAACCTCATTTACGGGTATCAGAAGTTTCAAAGTTCTGGTGACTCAAAGTTTGAGTTTCAGAAAAATGCCTTTTTTTTGGAATTTAATATTTCTGAAAATATTCATTTCATGGAAAATATGCAAGTGCACTTTTTGGTCGACAAAGGATGGATATTTATGAATAAAAAAAACCCAGTGAAAAAAAATGAATATTCATACATATTTTTATTAAAAAAAAAAATGGTTTATAACAAAGAGTGGATAATTATTAATTTTTTTCAACTCAAATTGTTTTTCTATAATAACGTCCCTCTTCTCAACAACAAACTATTATTTGACTAGTTCCATAAAATGCATATTTAGTGAATTACGAAATTTGTCAGAGAACTGCTTGAAAATTATGTATCCTTATGTTTATAAAAAAAATTATTGCAAGTGAACTGACCAGGAGAAACTTAAATAAAAAACAGTGATAGTTCAGGGAGATTTTGGGCTACATTATATATTTTTTCAGAATTTTAGCGACTTGAGCACATGTATTTTGTTTTAAACAAATACAATTGCTTATAAAAAAATGTATAAATATTCATTTTTTATCACCAGGTGTGTTTTATTCATAAAGATTCATCCTTTGTCGACCAAAAAGTGCTCTTGCATTTTTTCCATATAATGCATATTTTCAGAGATATAAGATTCCCAAAAAAGGGCATTTTTCTGGAACTCAAAATTTGGAGTCAACAAAAATTGAAAAAAATTTTTCTTGAAACTTTTTATACCCGTGAATGGGGGTTTCAAGGGCTCTTCTAGGGCATATCAAAATTTGACAAGAATAAAAAATAAGGCTTTTTTTTAATCGAAATAGCGGAATGTCTTATACCTATATGTCGACATGAGAATGAGATTTCAACGTAGAACCCATTGCCATCCGATAATTTCCTTCCAGTGAGATGAAAATGAAGAATTAAACTCGTAGTTTTCAAGGATTTTCCAAAATTCTTAAACACAGCCCAAATTTGAGGAAATTGTAATTGAAAATGTGGAATTGTGTTTCCGCGGTCATGCTCTCTGTCCTGGATGGAATGGATATTCGTACACTTGGCAAGGTTGATTCTGGTCCGGAAGTAATGATTGGACAACTCATTTAAATGGGATAACACACGTAAGTGAGTTGTCCAATTTCCACTTCCGGACCAGAATCAGCCTCGCCAAGTATAGGTACATGAGAGTATGGAAGAAAAGAATTTTTCCCGGTCTACTGCGACAGAATTATTCGCGAGTACAAAGTAGTGAAGATCAATCATTTTCAAAATCAAGCGTAGCTTTGTGAAATTTTCATTTTCGACTTCAACAAGTGCTCCGACATGTTTCTTGCAATCGTCAAAGTGACCATAAAATTAGCGTGAGATTAGAAAAATCTGAATGAAAAAGTGGCCCACTGCACGTAATTTGATTCCCATATAAGATGAGTTTCTGGCAAATTGGCGAAATTGGAATTGTCAAAGTCTGGAGAACGTTCAATTTCAGGTGTAATGTCCCATGTAAATAAAAATAGACAAGGGCTTTTACGTCATGAAGTTGGGCCGAAAAAATTTGAGATGTAGAAGAAATCGATTTATTGGTGATAAATTGAAATGTGCTGAAACAATGAACAATGAATTATTAAATTATTGCAAATATTGTACCCAAAATAAAAATTGCACGCCCAAGCTCTGCTGCCATAGGCCCGGAGCAAGTTGGCCTATTAGATATTCACGCATTGCCTTAGAGCGCGACCCTCCGATGAGGGATAGGGCGATCATTCGACACTTCTATCCAACCGTGGGTTGAATCTTCTGATAGAGGAACCGGCGACCGGACTTGACGACGTCTGTCTCATCGGCTGAGCCAAGATGATCATATTGAAGAAACAAGGATCGGGGAAAAGTATGTATTATATGGATGATACATTTAATTTGGCAGAAGTCAGTGGAAACAAGAACGATACAATTTTTTCATTTATAAATGAGTTTATTATAACAATACTGTAATTGAAAGGATAACAGAGAGTAGGTACATAGTAATCTTGAAAAGGTTCTTCGATATAATTTTGGCTTGCATGTTGTCACTGGCTTTGGCGATTACCAACACATACGGTGACTTTCTTAGAATTTGCAGGTCTTGTCCTTTCATTTCGAACCGGTTCTCGGGACCTTCGTCTCCATTAATCAAAATCTGCATGTATAACCCCAATTTCCATTAAAGCCACAACGACCAGCCCTCCTTGAGCGGACTTTTGGAGCTTGATCAACTGTTTCCAATGAATCAGTAGGATCTTCTACGAGTCCAGTTGGGCTGTTCTGAATAGAAGCTGCAAGGCGCACCAAGGCGTCGTCGTAGATATCATCGTCGCTCTCCGAGTGTTGAATCGTACCAGAGTCGTCCACACCGTTCGCTGGAAACCCGTAGGCTGCAACGGCCAACAAAGCAAGTACGAGTATAACTTTAGACATGTTTTCGATTGGCAGATCACAAGGTTCTACTGATGCCTTAAACACTCTGGCCACTCGTATTTATACCAAGTTTCCCACGTGCTACGGCTAATGAGTACAAACGGGAGATCTGCCGGGTAATACCACAAGGCAGGTGATGCCCCTTAGTCTTTATAATCTCTGGATGTGTAGACATGTGACGTATAGCTCCATTTTAAATTGAAACAGAACAACTGACAACAATATTGTTTTCATAATTTCTTAGAAGCAATCCGCAGATAGCCAGGCTTCTCCGTGCGTCACTTATAGCTGTCAATCGTTGATAATCGAGAATCGCAGAGGTCAGGTATTTGAACCATGTAGATCAATATGCATCGTGAACACGTAACCCCGGCGCTTATGTAAACGAGCCAAATGAACCGACTATTTTTTTTCGAACGGCCCTTTCAAATATATATTTTTCATGATCAATCAACAGGTCTTACAAAATCTGAGCTCCTAATCTTAATATTTAGAGGTCGCTCATCGCGATTTCCTATTTCCCATTTAAATAACGTGGGAATCGTTCTTATGGCACTACGATTTTTTTATTTTGAGTACCAATTTACTGTGAAAGATTCTACATACCTACTTTGGTTCAAAATTGAACGCTCTACAAAAAAGATTTCTTTGTCTTTTTCGATGAATCTAACTGTCTCCAAGTTAGTCATGAATAAAACTATCATTAATAATTAACAGCCAAGTTCGATACTGCTAGACTTATCGAAACAGACCTACAGACCTTTTTTGTTGAACGTTCAATTTTGAACAAATGTAGCTATGCAGAATCTTTCTAAGTAGATTGGTACAATTGAGATCTATGAGTCAATCCACGTTAAACTGGACGGAATCGACCAAAAATTTTCATCGATCCTTCCGATTACTGCAATTTTTTTAACGGTTTCTATGGGTAAAATAAATTCATCAGACAATTTTTTCTGTTTTTTTTTATCCTCAATATTTCAAAAGTTATTCCAGGTTGAAAATTGTCCAAAATGCCAAAAACCGCCACACACGCTCTCCTTCAAATCTTCATATCTCAAGTTATATTCGTGTTATTAATTTGTCCCTGGGCTCATTCGAAAGAGCTGGAATTGGGTTTCTATTTTATGCTGCTACACGGTTTATAATAGCAAAAATTGAAGATTGTTATAAACAATTAATTTTCAAACACGATTTGCGTCACCGAAACCGCGCTGTGAAATTCCCCCCAAAAAATATAAAATATATGCGTATTCCTTGATCAATTTCCTACCAGATAAGTAAGTTCCAAATTGGAGAATCAATGTCATACCTGGATTGAAAAAAAAAATGGTCGGTTTTATAATACTTATAATATATTATATATATATATTATATATATGATATATTATAATATATTATTAGTATTATAAAACCGACCATGTTTTTTAAATCCAGTTATGACCGATCATATAACATCGAGACGAAGCATAATCATAATGATACTATACAGGGTATCCTTTTTGACGTGACAATCGTAAATATCTCGAACAATAAGGTCTGCGGAACAAAATGTTACAAACAAAAGTCTCTGTATTTGAAAGGCGCAATCAATTGCCAATATCTATTTTTTATTCAGAGGAGGCTTACAAGGTCAAACGAAGGTCAACTTCAGATTTTCGAATGGCAACCGATATTTTTTCTTATAGATTCGTGTCTTACATAAAAAAATAATAAATTTCTGTTCGGAACATTTTTTTTTGACAAATAAATTTTTTTTTTTATTTCTTCTCCAATTTTCGATGCACCTTGTTGTGCTGCACATTTTTAGAAGGGCCTTTTAAAAACAAAAATAGTCGATTTATTCGCCCTACCTCAGTGTATAAGCGCCAGAATTGTTGACATGTTCACGTACTCAATTACCATTAAATGATAACTATGAGTGACGCGCGGGGAAGCCTGGCTATCTGCGAATTGCTTCTAAGAAATTGCAAATACAATCAATATTGTTGTGAGTTATTCTGTTTCGATTCAAAATGAAGCTATACGTCACATGTCCCTACATCTAGAGATTATACAGACTGAGGGAAATCACCCGTCTCGTGGAATTACCCGGCAGATTTCCCGTCTGTTCTCATTAGCCGTAGCACGAGAAAGACTTGGTATAAATACAAGTGGCCAGAGTGCTTAGGCATCAGTAAAACCTTGTTTGTGATCCGCCTATCGAAAACATGTCTAAAGTTATACTTGTTCTTGCTTTGTTGGCCGTTGCAGCCTACGGGTTTCCAGCGAACGGTGTGGACGACTCTGGTGTAATTCAACATTCGAAAAGCGACGATGCTATCTACAACGACGCCTTGGTGAACCTTGCAGCTTCTCTTCAGAACGGCCCAACTGGACTCGTAGAAGATCCCACTGATTTATTGGAAACCCCTGATCAAGTTCCAAGAATCCGCTCAAGGAGGGCTGGTCGTTGTGGCTTCAATGGAAATTGGGGTTATACATGCAGATTTTAATATATGGAGTCGCAGATCCCGAGAACCGGTTCGAAATAAAAAGACAAAACCTGCAGATTCTAAGAAGGTCACCGTATGTGTTGGTAATCGCCAAACCCAGTGACAACATGAAGCCAAAATTATATCGAAGAACCTTTTCGAGATTACTATGTAACCAGTCTTTGTTGTCCTTCCAATTACATTATTGTTACAATAAACTTATTTATGAATGAAAAAATTGTATCGTTATTGTTTCTACTGACTTCTGCCGAATTAAATATATGTATCATCCATATGCAAATACCCTTCGTTCAATATTCATTCACTGTACGTTTAATCTGTTCATCGTGACACCATGCAACATTCATCTGACAGACTTGTTCTTCATGGATGTACCTCTGAGAGTTTATCAAATTAATCACCTCACAAGAGTTTAATTTATTTGTTAATTAGTTTTCCTGAAATAGCTGCGAGAAGAATTTTTCTCGGGTAGAACCCGGGGAAGAACTCTGAAGGTTCAATTCTATAATACGCTGTACTGAATCGTGCAATGCCACACAGAGAAACTGTTTGTTAGGCGTCTTATCTACACTTATTGACCTGTAGCGTAATCCGGGACGGCACCCGTTCTTTCTGGTCTGTGCAATAACCTAACCTTTGCGATTTCGGAAATTCGAAGTTATTTCGCAAAGTTATTCTCAAAATCAAATCACAAAATTGTATTTGACTATTCATTTTGTAGAAATAATTGATCGATTGTTGATGGTAATTCCTGTATTAGAAAAACGGCCTACAGAGCATTAAGAAAAGGTTATTTCAGTATTCGGATAATTACGCAGTTATATTGAGAGATTCAAGACATGCCAATTTCAGCATTAGTCGGCATGATCTTCTCCATAAATATAGTTGATACCAATAGGCGAAAATTAACGTACAAGAAAAAATTGAAGATTCTTGGTTAATACGCCTCTTCGACATCATTCGGCATGATTTATTCATACATTTATTTTTGAATTATTTACTAAAATTAACGTTGAATCAACGATTTGATATTTTTGGCAGACGCAGCCTGTTGGAATTAGTCCAAATATAGTTTACTGGCAGCAGAGCATTTTATCTGTGGCGCTTATGCCCTTTTGCCTTAAGCTTTTTGGCTAGAAAAAAAAACAGCCGCTCTATTTGTTTTGATGGTTTTCCTATCAAATGGCAAAACAGAAATATATACGCCTTTCTGCTATTCAGATCGGACTTTTCGTCGATTGCAAATAACAGTCATAACAAGAACGATCACAGCTGCATCAACAAGACTAAAAGTAAAGCAATTTGTCAAGCAAACTTGGTGCGCTAAACAGCAGTTAACCTTCTTATTATTATGCAGGATAAGACATTTTGATTGAGACGAGTGACTACCTTGAAACTAAGGGACTGTACGGAAAAATATATTTAATTATATTTTATTTTGTTCCAAGGAATAATTAGGATGGTGTTACAGTCGAAACTTTGTATAACGACGTCGGATATAATGATGTACTGTCTGTGAGAACGAAATCCCGAGAAAAAGTTTGGTTCACTATCAAAAGTTACGGGAAAAATATCACCTATAATGACAGTGGCTATAACGACGAATAAGATGTGAAGAATACATAGAGCTAGAGATACATAATTCTTCCGAGACCCAGAATTTTTAAACAATTTGAATTTCAATTTTTTTCAAACAACGAGCTTCCTAATATATCCACATACGTATATGTATGTATTCACATTGTAATTACATGTCAATTATTTCATTGTGGTTGTGACTTTGCATTTATTATTGCTGCGATTAAAACAGAAAAAAAGTGTGGTTATAACGATCACATTTCTCCATCCCCTTAGAAGACGTTATAGACATAATATAGACGATTTTGACTGCATTCATGTTTCGTTTGGTAGACGTTTTCAAGGATATCTCAAGATCGACTTTGTGAATATATTTTAACTTTCCGGTGGTCGTCACTGATCCGGAGATCGCGTAACAACGATAGTTACTGTGAGCTCTCAGACCATCGGGACGGAGGTAGAAGCCCCTCTTGAGGAAAAAGTTGAACAGCCTTCAAATTGCCCTGCTGCATGAACTTGATCAAGTATTATATCTCTGGCGAAGAGACTTCCTGCTCTACGAACTAGGATAGGTACTATACCTCTACCGAAATCGTTTTTCAGACCCAGAATTAGATTTCTCTCTCAGAGACGGTAGCGATTACATCTCTACCGGTGCTGCCTTTTGATAATTCTTCTGTGTTGCATTGCACGATTTAGAGTTTTTTTCCGAGTTGTAACTGAGGAAAACTCTTATCGCAAAATTCTTCAGGGAAACTAATCAACAAATAAATTATACTCTTGTGAGGTGATTAATTCGATAAGATCTCAGAGGGACATCCATGAAGAACAAGTCTGTCAGATGAATGTTGCATGGTGTCACGGTGAACAGATTAAACTTACGGTGAATGGATATTGAACGAAGGGTATTTGGATATGGATGATACATATATTTAATTTGGCAGAAGTCTGTGGAAACAAGAACGATACAATTTTTTCATTCATAAATAAGTTTATTGTAACAATAATGTAATTGAAAAGACAACAGAGAGCAGGTACATGGTAATCTTCAAAAGGTTCTTCGATATGATTTTGACTTTCACGTTGTCACTGGCTTTGGCGATTACCAAAACATACGGTGACTTTCTCAGAATCTGCAGGTCTTGTCCTCTCATTTCGATCCGGTTCTCGGGACCTTCGTCTCCATTTATCAAAATCTGCATGTATAACCCCAATTTCCATTGAAGCCACAACGACCAGCCCTCCTTGAGCGGACTCTTGAAACTTGATCAGGGGTTTCCAATGAATCAGTAGGATCTTCTACGAGTTCAGTTGGGCCGTTCTGAAGAGAAGTCACAAGGTGTACCAAGGCGTTGTCGTGGATGGCATCGTCGCTTTTCGAGTGTTGAATTGCACCAGAGTCTTCCACATCGCTCGCTGGAAACCCGTAGGCTGCAACGGCCAACAAAGCAAGTACGAGTATAACTTTAGACATGTTTTCGATAGGCAGATCACAAGGTTCTACTGATGCTTAAACACTCTGGCCACTTGTATTTATACCAAGTCTTTCTCGTGCTACGGCTAATGAGAACCGACGGGAAATCTGCCGGGTAATTCCACGAGACGGGTGATTTCCCTCAGTCTGTATAATCTCTAGATATAGGGACATGTGACGTATAGCTTCATTTTGAATCGAAACAGAATAACTCACAACAATATTGATTGTATTTGCAATTTCTTAGAAGCAATTTACAGATAGCCAGGCTTCTCCGTGCGTCACTCATAGCTGTCATTTGTTGATAATTGAGAATCGCAGAGGTCAGGCATTTGAACCAGATCAAGATGCATCGTGAACATGTAATTCCAGCGCTTATGTACACTACGATAGGCCAAATAATCCGACTATTTTTTTTCGCAAGGCCCTTTGAAAAATAGGTTCTTCATGATCAAATAACAAGTTCCGCGAAATCTGAACTCCTAATTTTAATATTTAGAGGCTGCTTATCGCGATCTTTTATTTCCCATTTGAATAACGTGGGAAATGTTGTTCTGGCACGCTACCATTTTTTTTCATTTTTAGTACCAATCTACTCTAGAAGATTCTGCATGCCTACTTTGGTTTCAAATTGAACGCTCCACGAGAAAGATTTCTTGGTCCTTTTCGATGAATCTGTTTACAAATGAGTCATGGTTATAACTACCATTTATAACTAACTTCGAACTTAATCGATTCAGGTAAGGCATATCAACGATCCTTCTATCGCAGTGGACTATATGGTATCCCCCAAAAGCACCCCGCGTTCAAAAACCTCTCGCCAAGTACATTAAAACGCGTAGAGGCTATCATCATCATTTTCGTTTTTTTTTACAACTAATTCAAGAAGAGGCATTTGATCTACAAAAAAATTGAAATCAATGGATGTTGCCAAGTACAATTAAATTTACTCACAATTAATTTCCGAGTGTGACCTAGTTTTAGTTTTTGGTTGGTATTTACGTCTCAATATACATAACATGCGTAACACATAATGACTTGCAACATACGTACTCATAAGAGAAAATCAATTGAAATATAAATTGAGAAACAAAAGAAACGAAAACAAAATTTGGAGTACGTGGTACTTGGCGGTCTAATGTTTGAATCATCATAAGAATATTTACATACCTCAATTAATATTTTCTTGTAATTTTCATAAATATGCCCGCCAAGTACCACTATCTCCAAATTTTTTCTTCGTTTTTGTTTTTCTTAATGTTACTTTCAACTGATCTCATCTTACGAGTGCGTATGTCGCATGTTATCACATGTGACGCACGTTATATACATCGAAATGTGAATACCTACCGAAAACTAGGATTAGGTCACATTCAGAAATTAATTGGGAAAATTTGATCGTACCTACTTGGCAGTGTCCATTGATTTGTAATTTCTTCTCTTGAACCGTGCTTTGGCCACTAGGACCGAAAGAAAATTCCGATGGATAGCTAAGTCCATTCAAAATGTTGACCAATGATTCCTCAGAGTCAAAAGCCTGAGAATGATGTTCCATTAATTCCTACTCTGCCTCCTTTACCAGTCTGACTATTTCATTATCGGATATGTCGAACCTAGTAGCCAGGCCATACGCAGGTCTCTGCGGAAGCTCTCCTGATAATATCAAAGCATATCAAAATACCTTTGTAAGAAGTATACTTTGAATTTTCACGAAACATTCTATCTTCCCTCAGGAAAGATTTGTCTCAACAATTGTCTAGCTATCCTTACCCTGCAACAGATCAACTGCAATGTTATCTGCCGCTTTAAAGAGCTCAACTTTTACGAGGAAATCCAGAGTACACTTCAGAGTTGGTCTCTGCTTTCCCATCGTGCTCCATTCCTAAAGGAAGATTTCTGGCGCTGCTTTCCGTTGTAGGCTACGCGCCCGTTCGATTAAACTGATAGTTGGAAAATATCGATATAAATATTTATTTGATGAAAAGAGCATTATTTACAGACCTTTGTCAATTGAGCATCTGAATAATTCACTTTTCATCAATTGAATTTAGCTCACGCAAAATCCCACCGCCGTCCCACTTTACAAATTTGGGTTTCTTACTGGAAAATCTCAGCCCTCTAATGAAAAATTCAAAAGAATGATGGAACATAGCAGCGCACTCAGAAAAGCTGTTTTTTCTCAACCAAAAAAAAAACGTATTCTTTTAACGGATTTTGAAAAGCTATTCGAAAATAAAAGATATATTCCAAAAGGTGAGAATTTTTCACGGCAGAAACCTATCTTTTTATATTTATTTTATAGCGACAAAGATACGATAAAGATTCGCATTCAACCCTCAGTTACGTCAAAGTACGAAAATTGAATGTTGCACATTTCGTGAACGGTAAGTCTCAAAGGGATGAGACTTAGTGAACTTTCCAATCTTGAGGCACACTATGAAAGATGAAAATTCCAGACAAATCAAATTTTTGACGTCCAGTCCATTTGTTGATAATTAGTGGACTTGGCCATGTGTAATACACTACGTACAAAAATGTTGTCGCCAGACAAAAAAGTATTGATATCAGATCTTGATGCCAAGTAGGTGATATGAATTCGATAAAATGACGTTTACTTTATCTCGAATGTATCTTTAGGTCTCAATAAATTTTTTATAGCATGTTCGTTTTGCTACATAGAACCATGGATACAGTCAGAGGCAATAGAAGCTTCCGTTGGTTTTTCGAAAAGAAAAAAATGTGGAGTACGTGGTTTTCCGCGGGCTTTTAGAGAAAAAGTATGAAAAAATACAAATTAAAACATGTCAATGTTCTCTTAGTAATTTGAAGATAAGCCCACCAAGTACCACGCACTCCAAATTTTTTTTTTTTCAAATAACCAACGGAAGCTTTTACAGTCCGACCTCCAAATAAGAAACCCACCAATAAGAAACCTTCCCCAGTTTCTCGCTCAAGCACTTCCCCTATTACGACTCGAGCTCCGCGCTTGAGAGTGAAAGAGTGAAAGAGACAGTCAGAAGCAGTGAGAGAGACAGACAGAGGTAGTGAGCGTGCACCACGCGCCTGGTGGGGGTGTCCGAATTCTAGGAAAAATTCTTCCCCTTGGGGGCTTTTGGTTTCTTATTCGGAGGTCGGACTGTATTACCTCTGACTGTATCCATGGTTCTATGTAGCAGATCGAACATGCTATGGAAAATTTGTTGAGGCCTAAAGATTAATTTGAGATGAAGTGAATGTCGTTCTATGGAAATCATATCACCTACTTGTAAGATCTAATTCCAATACTTTTTTGTATGGAGACAACATTTTTGTAGGTAGTGTGACAGTAAATGTACCTAGTGATTATTTTTGCACCTAGGGTGCTTTTGGGGGGAATTTACTACATTTTATGGAAATCAATTATTCGTAACATATTTGCGTGTCCAAAGGCATAAGGTCGGAAGCACCAAAGAGGCGGTTTTAGTGACACAAGGTTATATGATTTTGTTTCATTTTATCATTCGCTATGAAAGTGATAATTAAAACGCATAGATAATTCGAAATTAAGATTTTGATAACCTGAAAAGCGAAAACCTGTATGATGGCGAATTCAATCTTCTGCTTTGAGGGTTTTATAACGAGAAAAATTAACGCTCATAGACATATTCGCCAAACCTTCGACCATCTGCTTTCAACTTTTTTTTCTGTATTATGTGTTTGTTTTTTAAAATTTGGACGTGGATGCGACCTTCTGCTTTGTATTCTTTTTTTTTTTTTTAATTCAAGATTTTTAGGCGAATTTACGATCTTTTGGTTCTAAGTTTTCTTTTTGTTAATTTCATTTGTTTTTCCAAAAATGTGGCGCGTACAATCTTATCGAATTGGTTCGAGAAATCTTCTATCTCGAATTTAAAATAGAAAGTCGTATCTGGCAGTACAATTACGGCCTTCTGCTTTCAATTCTTGAATCAATCATTTTTCACGGTTAAGTTTTCGTAAATTTTCATGTTTTTACCTTTACAAATGACAAACCGTCGAATAATGTCGCTCGTATCAAACTACTATTTGCCTCCTATTGATGTATGACTAAATTATAATCAGTAGCTGAAACATAAAAACTCGTACTACGGCTCAAATATCCGATTTATATACCTATATTATGTACAGACCCACAAAACACTCCGACAGTTTGATAGTTACTCTTCATAGCCTGAAAAGTTGAAATTTTATGTGATGAAAAAATGGGGCTACTTGATATAAATTTTGCGGTCCAATTTTCAGCCGTTTTAGTAACAAACAGCCGAGTAAAATTTCAGTACGACTACTATATAGCTTAAAAATTACTAGGTATATAGCGACATGACTCGTACAGTGATACTACGTAAACATGATAATTGATGCGATGCTATGCACAGTCCCTCACTGCCAGTGGCCGAAAAAAGAAGGAACAGCGTCGTGCCTAGCTCTTGGGGCACCTGGGGCAAGCTGAAAGAAGCCGCCTTTTCCTATACTTATTTTAAAATAGTCTATTCGATTGAATATTTTAAAACAGCATTAAAAAAAAAAAAGAATAAATATTGGATAGTGGACCCGGTGATTCTCCACTTTCACTGTATTTATTGACTTCAAACCACTAATATTGAATGAAACATAAATTAACAAATAAATACATATGTATAATCGTATAATACGTCTCATACAGCACGATCGTCGTATAGACGACGTAAATACGTTAGGTTGAGTTTTGTTGGGTTGAGTCGAATAGATTCTTCCACAAATTTTCATTCGGTGAATTAATTTCGACGAATCATTTTCCAATTCGAATTTGTGGAATCAAATTTGTTTTATTTTATTGTGACGTCTGTACGTCGCACAACAAGAATGTTCTTGAGAATTAGCGTTAAATAATAAGGGTTCGCTCCCGCTTTACGTGCGGGCGCACAACTAAAGGAAGTCATATGACGGTGATTGATTGGTTAGAGTGAGATAGTGATTAACTTATAGTTTATTGATAACAATACTGATACTCAGACAAACAGATTGGAGTGAAGTTGATGGGTTTAACTTTGGAAGCGAATGATTAGGAGTTTAATAAGGAGGTTTAATGATTGGTGAGTAAAGATTGATTGGCAAAGAAGAGTGAAGTGAATAGTTTAATGATTGCCGGAGAAGTGTTGTGCGGATAGTCAGGATAGAGGATGTGTGTAGGAAGATGGTTGCCAGAGAAGTAAAGAAGTGAATAATGAGAGGAATAAGGTAAACTAGGGATTTAGGTGAGGTGGGAGGCCACGTGTAGCTGAGGATGCATCAGACCACCGGATGCATACTCAGCGGATTATCCAGTAACGTGGAGGCTGGAGGAAATTACAGATAGGGTGACAGGAAGTGGGTGATAGATGAGGAAGGTGAAGTCTGGACGTAATATTATCAAAAAAAAAAAAAGAAAAAAAATCTACGCCAGTCCGCCAGCCGCCTTCACGGCACAGCGCCTGGGGCAGCTGCCCCTTTGCCCCACCCCTAGGCACGGCGCTGACAAGGGACGCCTCTCTATGTTATTCATATGGTCATAAAATACACCGAGTATCATATCGTGGAGAACACGTAAGGGGAGACGAAAATTGTTGATCGAACTGAGCGCTCGTAATTTGTAGAAATATCATAATACCAGTCACCGTGCACCGATCGCATTGATCTTACTGTTGAATAAAATTTGCTTAGACCCTTATTCTGAAGATAAATTAATAGTCTTCAGGATGTTACAGAATACGGCGAAATAATAAAAACATCAAACTATTATTACCCCCATCAAACTATTTTAGAGATTCCAGTCTCTCCGGTATAGGGACTCGGTCGAGCCTCACACCGCGCGCTCAAAAATTCTTTTTAATGTACTTGGCTCAAGACTCTACCGAGTCTCTTGATAGAATTGATAAAAACGAAGAAGCAGGAAAAATCTCTAAAATGGTTGAAAAACGGCTGAATAATTTTGAAAATAAAAATTGAAGGTGTTCGAAATATTCCATAGATAATTTACGGAATAATTGTGAGAGTGTTGGCCTCCTATCCATGTGAATTGAGCGGTTGCAGAGCCTTGTAGTCCCGGCCACCATATTCCGCTCTGATTGTCACGGTGAGGATTGTAATACCACCAATCCCGCCAGGATTGGTTAAAATTGTTAGTAGGACCACCTAAATCAGAACAAATAATAACTTTGACTGATATCGCGGTTTATCGTGTACATTTACCGAAACAATAAGCCGAATCATTTTCTGCCCCACTCCAAGTCCGTAAAAAAGGCATTTGATGTTTTCGAGCGTATGATTTATTTTGTAATGCAATATGGAAATTGACTTGAAATATTTGACTCTTTGTTCGGTCGCCAAGTTCCAGGCTATGCAGTAAACTGCACATGGCCCACATTCTCATTCGACAGACTCTGAGGGGATTTGCAGAAGCAGAGAGCCTAGCAAAGAATTTTCTATGAGCTGGAAAAATTTTATATCTACTTCAAGTTTTATTTGAGCTAATTTTTGGCGAAGAGATATGTATGTTTGTATGTATGTAAATGAAAATCGATGGGAAATTTAGTGTCTAAATTTTTCTTCATTTCGAATCGCCCTGATTTATTGACAATTCAGATTTTCAAGCTCAATGAATCTTCCGAATATTATTTCATAGATCAATTATATTATCATAATGGTATGAGATTTAAATTAATTAACGGATAAACTTCACGCATTCAAATTAACGAGGAGGAAACTAAAAAACAAAACACAAGAAAGAAAAAAAAAATCAACAGATTACGGAATGGGGCAGATGTTATTCAACTTCTCTTATACTACTGCTCCTCACCACCACGTTGGTTATGAATCTTTTATTATCGCGAAAATTTATCAATATTTCCTTTATTAGCATTTCCAGATGATGAAACACACGAAAGCACGGGCAAGATTGGAATCAACGAAATCGACCATAAGGATCATGTGGTCCTTGCTACTACCTTGGAGGGAGGAGAAAAGGTTAACATTTCATTACATTAACGGATTCAAAATCTTCGACTTTCAATTTAATCAATAATATTTTAATGCGATAAATTTTCTTCTAAACAGGTTGTCGTAGTCAAAATTCCTTGCCTCAACATGTCCTTCATCCTGCTCTTCGGATTCTAGTATGATTCTACCCACGGTAAATTCAAGGGAGAGGTCAAGGCTGAAGATGGCCTCCTCGACCACTAAAGTAGAAATTATACTGCGGACTATTATCGTATGTCTCTCGTTGGGATCTACCCTGGGATCTTCTACCCATCGTTGAATTTTCATCATCAGTAACATCGAACTGAAATCTCCAGCTTCGAGATTCTTGAGCGTATCTTTTCTCTTCTAGAGAATCAAAGTCGTATGTTATATTATGATTATAGTTAGATATAAGCATACCAAATTAACTTAATTACAGAATTGGCTATTAACTTCAAGATGCGGGATGTGGTAGGACTGGAGGGCACGCATAATGTAAAAGTAGACCAAGAGAACTAACGAACTAGCTATATTCTATATTCTATTATTAATCTAAATATGTAATAAGACATTTAATAATCTAAAAATAAAGAGTTTACTAAAACATTGTAGGGGAGACCGGGGACAAAAGTAACGCGTCACGAAAGTAACAAGGCCTCTCACAATGCACGGAAACAAACCTAGGAGTTGTTTTTTACACAGTAGTGAGCGTGTTTCGATCCTGCTTTACTTTCGAACTATCAATTGCGCCCGTGCATGAGATTTACTTGTTTTGGTGGAGATCATGTGTTTTTCGCTGACGGAAGTAACTTTTCCGATTCTTGGTATTCTAGTGAAAACCTATAGTAAACATGTGAATACCAGAATGAATTTTTGCCGGTTTATACCTGGATAGTCACTTTATTAACCCCTGTGTAGAATGTTCATATTCTGTTTGTTCAATTGAAAATATTATCCTCTTATTTTAGAAAATGAGGTTAGGGACGAAAGTAAAACCACGGGGATTGATTGAGAAAAGTACAATTATAGAAGTTACCTATAATCAAAAGATTCCTGTCTTTTGTGCTCAATTCTTTACTTCATCAATACCTAAACAGATACATAGTTTTGTTGAAGTTAAAGTTTCTTTCTTTCAAAGATAGTCAATAGTTTGTGCATTCGTTACAAATAAAATTTATCTGAGGATATCATGATATTCGTTGATTTATTATGAATAATTAAAGTTCTGTAAACATTCTGTAAAATTGAGTAAAGCTTCCGTACTGATTCATACCTGTCTTCTCAAAAAATATCCCTAGAGAAAGAGATGTTACTTCCGTCCCGGGGGTATGGAACGAAAGTAGCAATCGCCATGTTTGATTCAAATGATTATAACTCTACAACAGCCTGATATACAAATCCTTTTTTAGGGCCATTACTAGCGGAATAAACATACTATCTGAAAGTGCTTTCAGATTTATTTTATCTTTATTGGGGAGTTTGCAATTGGGTTCTAAGTAGAAATTATTACTCTTATCCCCGGTCTCCCCTACATATTTTCTTCCACGCTACTCGGAGAAATAGTCCTTGCACCCTACAAATTCTCTAAATATTATTTGAACCGGTATATCAAACGATTGTAAATTATAATACCGATTAATAATAATCATAATTAAATAACGTTCAATTTTGAAAAAAAGCAGTACGCAGAATCTTTCTAAGTAGATCGGTACTTGAGATATATAGATCGAAAAGTGCGGTAAGAAAATTTCCCATGTTATTTCAATAAGAGAAAGAAAATCGTGATAAGCGACCTCTAAATATCAAAATTAAGAGCTAGATCGTTTCGAAGTTTGTTATTTGATCATAAAGGACACGTTTTTGAAAGGGCCTTTTGAAAACAAAAATAGTCGCTTTATACAAAATATACTAAAAAATGCACGGAATTCCAGCGAGACTCGTGGTTTTACAAGATAGAAGGCCTTACCTTGGAGACGAAATCAGAAAAATCACCAGATATACAGAAGTTAAATATTAAATAAAGAACTATACTGAGCCAAGTATAACATAATAAAGAATAATAACACATGTTTAAATAAACTACTTGGTGGAACAGGCTGAATGGCGGTACAGGCGTGTCAATAGCGGGAAAGTCGATCGTGGCGTCTAGTTCGACCTCCAGGTCGACAACTCTTCGTCGGCGGGAGCTTTTGTCGGGCTACTCAATTCACCCGACTTTTTTCATCGATCGGCGAGACACGTAGAATTTGTTGACGAGACGTGGTTCAGCCTTATGGCTGATAAGTTAGCGGAAGGTGTGTCGGAGGTCATCCAAAGAATAATAAAAGATATTCATCTTCACAGGCGTCTAGTTTCCCTCCGACCAGGATGACGATAGCTACGGAGGTGATGATCTAGACGACGAAAACTACGAAGGTACGGACTTCGACAACGAGAACTACGAAGGTAAAGACCTAGACGACGAAAACTACGGAGATAAGGACCTGGATGACGAAAACTATAGAGGTCAAGACCTAGACAACGATGGCCACTCGGACCTCCAAATGAAAACTAAATCTGAGAATTATAGACTAGCAAGAAACAAAAAAAAAAATTTATTTCGTGGGCAACATTTATTAATTACACCCGTGCCGCGGCCCTGACTAACGCCCTGTGATAGGTCAACTTAAATCCACAATAACTCGGTTACTGTTGGACGCAAAAATTTTTAGTAGAGGACTTTTCGGTTTAGATTTTCACGACGAACCCACTCTTAAAATATGACCCGGTTGCTCTGAATCACCCTGTATATATATATATATATATATATATATATATATATATATATATATATATATATATATATATATATATATATATATATATATATATATATATATATATATATATATATATATATGCATATGACAGCTATCAGTGACGCACGGGGAAGCCTGGCTATCTGCGAATTGCTTCTCAGAAATTATGAAAACAATAGATATTGTCGTCAGTTGTTCTGTTTCGATTTAAAATAGAGCTATACGTCGCATCTCCTTACATCCAGAGATAACAAAAACTGAGGGAAATCACCTGCTTTGTGGTATTACCCGGCAGATCTCCCGCCTGTATTCATTAACCGTAACACAAGGGAGACTTGGTATAAGTACCAGTAGCCAGAGTGTTTAGGGATCAGTAGAACCTTGTTTGTGATCTGCCTATCGAAAACATGTCTAAAGTAGTACTTTTTCTTGCTTTGTTGGCCGTTGCAGCCTACGGGTTTCCAGCGAACGGTGTGGACGATTCTGGTGTAATTCAATACTCGAAAAGTGACGATGATATCCACGACGGCGCCTTGGTGCACATTGCAGCTTCTCTTCAGAACGGCCCAACTGAACTCGTAGAAGATCCTACTGATTTATTGGAAACCCCTGATCAAGTTCCAAGAATCCGTTCAAGGAGGGATTGTTACTTTAATGGAAATTGGGGTTATACATGCAGATTTGGATAAATGGAGACAAAGGTCCTGAAAACCGGTTCGAAATAAAAAGACAAGACCTGCAGATTCTAAGAAGGTCACCGTATGTGTTGGTAATCGCCAAAGCCAGTGACAACATGAAAGCCAAAATCATATCGAAGAACCTTTTCAAGATTACTATGTACCTACTCTTTGTTGTCCTCCCAATTATATTATCGTTACAATAAACTTATTTATGAATGAAAAAATTGTATCGTTATTGTTTCTACTGACTTCTGCCGAATTAAATATATGTATCATCCATATGCAAATACCCTTCGTTCAATATTCATTCACCGTACGTTTAATCTGTTCACCGTGACACCATGCAACATTCATCTGACAGACTTGTTCTTCATGGATGTCCCTCTGAGAGTTTATCGAATTAATCACCTCACAAGAGTATAATTTATTTGTTAATTAGTTTTCTCGAAGTAGCTGCGATAAGAATTTTTCTCGGGTAGAACTCGGGGAAGAACTCTGAAAGTTCAATTCTATAATACGCTGTACTGAATCACGCAATGCCACACAGAGCAGCTGTTTGTTAGGCGACTTATCTACAATCATTGACCCGTAGCGTGATCCGGGACGGCAGCCGTTCTTTCTAGTCTGTGCAATAACCTGACCGTTAAGATTTCGGAAATTGGAGGATACTTTGCAAAGTTATTCTCAAAATCAAATCACAAAATCGTATTTGACTATTTCTTTTGAAGAAATAATTGATCGATTGTTGATGGTAATTCCTGTTTTGAAAAAACGGCCTACCGAGTATTAAGAAAAGGTTATTTCAGTATTCGGATGATTATGCAGTTATATTGAGAGATTCAAGACATGCCAATTTCAGCATTAGTCGGCACGATCTTCTACATAAATATAGTTGATACCAATAGGAGAAAATTAACGTACAAGAAAAAATTGAAGATTCTTGGTTAATACGCCTCTTCGACATCATTCGGCATGATTTATTCATACATTTATTTTTGAATTATTTACTAAAATTAACGTTGAATCAACGATTTAATATTTTTGGCAGACGCAGCCTGTTGGAATTAGTCCAAATATAGTTTACTGGCAGCAGAGCATTTTATCTGTGGCGCTTATGCCCTTTTGCCTTAAGCTTTTTGGCTAGAAAAAAAAAACAGCTGCTCTATTTGATTTGATGGTTTTCCTATCAAATGGCAAAACAGAAATATATACGCCTTTCTGCTATTCAGATCGGACTTTTCGTCGATTGCAAATAACAGTCATAACAAGAACGATCACAGCTGCATCAACAAGACTAAAAGTAAAGCAATTTGTCAAGCAAACTTGGTGCGCTAAACAGCAGTTAACCTTCTTATTATTATGCAGGATAAAACATTTTGATTGAGACGAGTGACTACCTTGAAACTAAGGGACTGTACGGAAAAATATATTTAATTATATTTTATTTTGTTCCAAGGAATAATTAGGATGGTGTTACAGTCGAAACTTTGTATAACGACGTCGGATATAATGATGTACTGTCTGTGAGAACGAAATCCCGAGAAAAAGTTTGGTTCACTATCAAAAGTTACGGGAAAAATATCACCTATAATGACAGTGGCTATAACGACGAATAAGATGTGAAGAATACATAGAGCTAGAGATACATAATTCTTCCGAGACCCAGAATTTTTAAACAATTTGAATTTCAATTTTTTTCAAACAACGAGCTTCCTAATATATCCACATACGTATATGTATGTATTCACATTGTAATTACATGTCAATTATTTCATTGTGGTTGTGACTTTGCATTTATTATTGCTGCGATTAAAACAGAAAAAAAGTGTGGTTATAACGATCACATTTCTCCATCCCCTTAGAAGACGTTATAGACATAATATAGACGATTTTGACTGCATTCATGTTTCGTTTGGTAGACGTTTTCAAGGATATCTCAAGATCGACTTTGTGAATATATTTTAACTTTCCGGTGGTCGTCACTGATCCGGAGATCGCGTAACAACGATAGTTACTGTGAGCTCTCAGACCATCGGGACGGAGGTAGAAGCCCCTCTTGAGGAAAAAGTTGAACAGCCTTCAAATTGCCCTGCTGCATGAACTTGATCAAGTATTATATCTCTGGCGAAGAGACTTCCTGCTCTACGAACTAGGATAGGTACTATACCTCTACCGAAATCGTTTTTCAGACCCAGAATTAGATTTCTCTCTCAGAGACGGTAGCGATTACATCTCTACCGGTGCTGCCTTTTGATAATTCTTCTGTGTTGCATTGCACGATTTAGAGTTTTTTTCCGAGTTGTAACTGAGGAAAACTCTTATCGCAAAATTCTTCAGGGAAACTAATCAACAAATAAATTATACTCTTGTGAGGTGATTAATTCGATAAGATCTCAGAGGGACATCCATGAAGAACAAGTCTGTCAGATGAATGTTGCATGGTGTCACGGTGAACAGATTAAACTTACGGTGAATGGATATTGAACGAAGGGTATTTGGATATGGATGATACATATATTTAATTTGGCAGAAGTCTGTGGAAACAAGAACGATACAATTTTTTCATTCATAAATAAGTTTATTGTAACAATAATGTAATTGAAAAGACAACAGAGAGCAGGTACATGGTAATCTTGAAAAGGTTTTTCGATATAATTTTGGCTTTCATGTTGTCACTGGCTTTAGCAAATACTAACACATACGGTGACTTTCTTAGAATCTGCAAGTCTTGTCCTTTCATTTCGAACCAGTTCTCGGGACCTTCGTCTCCATTTATCAAAATCTGCATGTATAACCCCAATTTCCATTAAAGCCACAACGACCAGCCCTCCTTGAACGGACTCTTGGAACTGGATCAGGGGTTTCCAATAAATCAGTAGGATCTTCTACGAGTTCAGTGGGGCTGTTCTGAAGAGAAGCTGCAAGGTGTACCAAGGCGTCGTCGTGGATGGCATCATCACTGTCCGAGTGTTGAATCGCACCAGAGTCGTCCACACCGTTCGCTGGAAACCCGTAGGCTGCAACGGCCAACAAAGCAAGTACGAGTATAACTTTAGACATGTTTTCGATAGGCAGATCACAAACAAGGTTCTACTGATGCCTAAACACTCTTCCCACTCGTATTTATACCAAGTCTCCCTCCAGTTACGATTAATGAATACAGGCGGGAGATCTGCCGGGTAATACCACAAAGCAGGTGATTTCCCTCAGTCTGTATAATCTCTAGATGTAGGGACATGTGACGTATAGCTTCATTTTGAATCGAAACAGAATAACTCACAACAATATTGATTGTATTTGCAATTTCTTAGAAGCAATTTACAGATAGCCAGGCTTCTCCGTGCGTCACTCATAGCTGTCATTTGTTGATAATTGAGAATCGCAGAGGTCAGGCATTTGAACCAGATCAAGATGCATCGTGAACATGTAATTCCAGCGCTTATGTACACTACGATAGGCCAAATAATCCGACTATTTTTTTTCGCAAGGCCCTTTGAAAAATATGTTCTTCATGATCAAATAACAAGTTCCGCGAAATCTGAACTCCTAATTTTAATATTTAGAGGCTGCTCATCGCGATCTTCTATTTCCCATTTGAATAACGTGGGAAATGTTGTTCTGGCACGCTACCATTTTTTTTCATTTTTAGTACCAATCTACTCTAGAAGATTCTGCATGCCTACTTTGGTTTCAAATTGAACGCTCCACGAGAAAGATTTCTTGGTCCTTTTCGATGAATCTGTTTACAAATGAGTCATGGTTATAACTACCATTTATAACTAACTTCGAACTTAATCGATTCAGGTAAGGCATATCAACGATCCTTCTATCGCAGTGGACTATATGGTATCCCCCAAAAGCACCCCGCGTTCAAAAACCTCTCGCCAAGTACATTAAAACGCGTAGAGGCTATCATCATCATTTTCGTTTTTTTTTACAACTAATTCAAGAAGAGGCATTTGATCTACAAAAAAATTGAAATCAATGGATGTTGCCAAGTACAATTAAATTTACTCACAATTAATTTCCGAGTGTGACCTAGTTTTAGTTTTTGGTTGGTATTTACGTCTCAATATACATAACATGCGTAACACATAATGACTTGCAACATACGTACTCATAAGAGAAAATCAATTGAAATATAAATTGAGAAACAAAAGAAACGAAAACAAAATTTGGAGTACGTGGTACTTGGCGGTCTAATGTTTGAATCATCATAAGAATATTTACATACGTCAATTAATATTTTCTTGTAATTTTCATAAATATGCCCGCCAAGTACCACTATCTCCAAATTTTCTCTTCGTTTTTGTTTTTCTTAATGTTACTTTCAACTGATCTCATCTTACGAGTGCGTATGTCGCATGTTATCACATGTGACGCACGTTATATACATCGAAATGTGAATACCTACCGAAAACTAGGATTAGGTCACATTCAGAAATTAATTGGGAAAATTTGATCGTACCTACTTGGCAGTGTCCATTGATTTCTAATTTCTTCTCTTGAACCGTGCTTTGGCCACTAGGACCGAAAGAAAATTCCGATGGATAGCTAAGTCCATTCAAAATGTTGACCAATGATTCCTCAGAGTCAAAAGCCTGAGAATGATGTTCCGTTAATTCCTACTCAGCCTCCTTTACCAGTCTGACTATTTCGTTATCGGATATGTCGAACCTAGTAGCCAGGCCATACGCAGGTCTCTGCGGCGGCTCTCCTGATAATATCAAAGCATATCAAAATACCTTTGTAAGAAGTATACTTTGAATTTTCACGAAACATTCTATCTTCCCTCAGGAAAGATTTGTCTCAACAATTGTCTAGCTATCCTTACCCTGCAACAGATCAACTGCGATGTTATCTGCCGCTTTAAAGAGCTCAACTTTTACGAGGAAATCTAGAGTACACTTCAGAGTTGGTCTCTGCTTTCCCATCGTGCTCCATTCCTAAAGGAAGATTTCTGCCGCTGATTTCCGTTGTAGGCTACGCGCCCGTTCGATTAAACTGATAGTTGGAAAATATCGACTGGTTAGTTAAATTTGATGCTTGCTGAAGAGAGAAACTTCTTTCTAATAATAGATTTACAAGACTGGTGTAATATTTACTATATCGTTCGGTTTTTTGTTAAAGAATTAATGAATGAGCTTACTCAAAGTGTTCGCTGTTGAATTATGACTCGTTTTCAAATCCTTCCTTATAGGTACACTTGCCATCAACGTTTTCCACGAATCTGATTCTGCTGAAACTCTGGCAAGTGCAGTATATAGCTCTGCAGGCCTGAACGTCCGTATTTCAATGTTCGGATTCATCATGATATGCTGATATGTATAAATAATAAATAAAAATCTCGAGCAATCAGTAACGAATGTATCATGTTTACAATTTTTAATACATTTTAAATAAGCTAATGGGATATTTGGTTCGTTAACACTTGTGGTTACGGGATAGACAGTGAAGACAAAGAACAAGTTGTTGACGCGATCAGATTTTCTTTAATGTTATAGCTGCTGCATAATTGCGGAGCAGCATCCTCGCTTTACCAAATATCCGATGAGTGAGGCGTGCGACGGCGTTTTGTTTTCTGGGAGCATGATTTTCCGATTTTGGAAAGTAATATCCAGATTATTATCGAACCCCGGTGCTCTACTGACTGAATGAATGCTCTACTACTGATTGAACTCCCCCGGTTTGAAGACGTGTAAATTGCGATCAACTAGTAAAGATAAGAGATTGGTGATCGTAGTTTATGACCGAATAGATGATGATTAGAACTGTACTTACTATTGGATTAGCTTAAATGTAGATTTAACTCAAATACGTAAATATTTATGTATGTAGATATATGGAAATATGGGGCATTCCACGTGTAATCGATCTAGTCCAAGCCCTGACGCTTTTGAAATTGGTTCAAACTCTGAGGGAACCACCCATAGTATATCTAGGTATGCCTACCCCTAGCTGAAATCCCTCTTTGAAATACAGCTCACATAGGTAATTGGTGGTCGCTTTAAAAAAAGTAACTCAAATAGATTAGAATATAAGAATCATATGATTCTAGAATGTCCTATCAGCGAAGCTCAAATTTTTGTTCACTCAGTCACGATACGAATCATGTATAATTTATTTTTTTTACCTGCATTCGCATTATTTGAACAACTTGAGTCTACTACCTGTCGTCGATGCATACATCAAATAATAATAATGATTATGATAATGGTGATGATAGAACTGCGTTTACTGGCATAATATTTTAACGGCGGCGATATTTAATGTCAGCCGATATTTATTATTTAAGTGTACTCGGTAATAAATTCCAAATAATATTTATATGTGTCGATTAAATATTCAATATCGTATAAATATATATGTGTAATTGAAAGCAATATATTGATAATACATTAACAGTATTTTTTTATTTATACAGCAAGACTGGAAAAATGTATTGAATACAGAAATCGCATTGTTCTCTTGGTATAATAACCACGTGTTCATAGGTGCAAAATAAAAAAATAAACATGTCTGCATTTGCTTCAACCTTGTCTGGACATTAGCTGGACAGAAATAAATGGCACACGGCTTTTCTTATATGATGGGCTAGAGCGTACAGACCTCAGACGTACTTCCGAAAGCCCACAGACAAGAGCTAAAGTACAACCATGAATTCACTTTCAACGTTCACCATAATTTTTTTACTCGGTGCCGTAGCCTTGGCCAACGTTGCTGGTCTACCAACGGCGATCCCGTCTCGTGGAATCTCTGTTAGCGGCGGTGAGTTGACAACTAAGTATTTAATTTATTTCCAACGGCTCATCATCATTTTTGGCCTCCTTGGTCGACCTTTTTCTCCATGGTCGACTCTGTCACTATAATCCTTCTTATCATTGTCCTCTTCGCGTTTATGACCTAATATAATTTTCCGAAGGTGAACATATCGCTGACATCACTCATCCGACTTATTTCAATTTGTATCTCACTCAATCAGCATTCACACGATCGCGTGATTCTATCCGCTCGTCACTTTTGATAACCGTCAGTCCCACAAATACTTCTTCACAAACGGATAGCGCGAAGTCTAATATGGAATAAAAGTGCTCAGGACTCATCTTCTTCATATGCGGAAAACGTGGTAACAAAGACCTCAGATTGTTCACCGGTTGACACATTGAAAAACTCCCTTTCATGCTTTTTGTCACGTTGATTTGGACGTGAAATGAGATTTTCCTCGCAATATAATTCTCTCATATAGAAATCATGATATCCGGGTTAATATTAGAACTTGTTCAAATCTGGGTTATGACGTTTTTCAGAAGTACAAACTGCAGAGTATATATGGCCAAGTCCACCGATTATCAACAAATGAACTGGACGTCAAAAATTTCATTTGTCTAAATGCTCTCGAATTGGAAAGTTCCCCAAGTCTGATCCCTTCAAGACGTACCGTTCACGAGGGATACAACATTGAATTTTCGTACTTTGACGTAACTGAGGGTCGAATGCGAATTTTTATCCTATCTTAGTCACTACGAATTAAATATAAAAAAATAGGTTTCTCATGTGAAAAATTCGCACCTTGCCGAATATATATTTTATTTTCGAATATCTTCTCAAATTCCATAAATAACACGTTTTTTGTGAAAAAAACAGCTCATTCGAGTGCATCGCCAAATTTAATCATTGTTTTGAATTTTTCATCTGAAAGCTGAGATTTTTTCAATAAGAAGCCCAAATTTGTAGAGTGGGACAGCCGCGGGATCAGCGGGGAGCTTTGCCAATTGAGCGTCTGAATAATTCACTTTTCATCAATTGAATTTAGCTCACGCAAAATCCCGCCACCGTCCTACTTTACAAATTTGGGTTTCTTACTGGAAAGTCTCAGCCCTCTAATAAAAAATTCCAAAGAATGATGGAACATAGCGGCGCACTCAGAAAAGCTGTTTTTTCTCAAACAAAAAAGTATTTTTTTAATGGATTTTGAATAGCTATTCGAAAATAAAAAATATATCTAAAAAGGTGAGAATTTTTCACCGCAGAAACCTCTCTTTTTATATTTATTTTATAGCGACAAAGATACGATAAAGATTCGCATTCAACCCTCAGTTACGTCAAAGTACGAAAATTGAATGTTGCACATTTCGTGAACGATAAGTCTCAAAGGGATGAGACTTAGTGAACTTTCCAATCTTGAGGCACACTATGAAAGATGAAAATTCCAGACAAATCAAATTTCTGACGTCCAGTTCATTTGTTGATAATTGGTGGACTTGGCCACGTGTAATACACTACGTACAAACATGTTGTCGCCAGACAAAAAAGTATTGATATCAGATCTTGATGCCAAGTAGGTGATATGAATTCGATAGAATGACGTTTACTTTATCTCGAATGTATCTTTAAGTCTCAATAAATTTTTCATAGCATGTTCGTTTTGCTACATAAAACCATGGATACAGTCAGAGGCAATAGAAGCTTCCGTTGGTTTTTCGAAAAGCAAAGGAATTTGTTGTACGTGATACTTGGTGGGCTTTTTGAGATACAGTATGAAAACATACTAATTGAAACATGTCAATGTTCTCTTAGTAATTTGAAGATAAGCCCGCCAAGTACCACGTACTCCAAATCTTTTCCTTTTCGAATGACCAACGGCAGCTTCTATTGCCTCTGACTGTATCCATGGTTCTATGTAGCGAAACGAACATGCTATGAAAAATTTGTTGAGGCCTAAAGATTAATTCGAGATAAAGTAAATGTCATTCTATCGAATTCATATTACCTACTTAACAGTAAGATCTGATTTCAATACTTTTTTGTATGGAGACAACATTTTTGTAGGTAGTGTGAAAGTTAATGCACCTCGCGATTATTTTTGCACCTAGGGTGCTTTTGGGGGGATTTTACTACATTTTATGGAAATCAATTATTCATATCATAATTGGGTGTCTAAAGGCATAAGGTCGGAAGCACCAAAGAGGCGGTTTTAGTGACACAAGGTTATATGATTTTGTTTCATTTTATCATTCGCTATGAAAGTGATAATTAAAACGCATTGATAATTCGAAATTAGGATTTTGATAACCTGAAAGGCGAAAATCTGTATGTTGGCGAATTTGACCTTCTGCTTCCTGAGTTTGATAACGAGGAAAATTAGCGCTCGTAGACATATTCGCCTAACATTCGACCATCTGCTTTCAACTTTTTTCCTCTATTATTTTTTTGTTTCTTAAAATTTGGACGTGGATGCGAGCTTCTGCTTTCCAGTATTTTTTTTCCCCTTAATTCAAGATTTTTAGGCGAATGTACGATCTTCTGGTTCTAAGTTTTCTTTTTGTTAATTTAAATTATTTTTCCAAAGATTTGGTGCATACAACCTTATGTAATTGATTCGAAAAATCTTTCATCTCGAATTAAAAATAGAAAGTCGTATCTGCCAGTACAATTACGGCCTTCTGCTTTCAACTGTTGAATCAATCATTTTCCACGGTTTTCGTAAATTTTCATGTTTTTACTTTCACAAATGACAAACCGTCGAATAATGTCGCTCTTATCGAACTACTATTTGCCTCTTATTGCTGTATGATGAAATTACAATCAGTAGTTGAAACATAAAAACTCGTACTAAGACTCAAATATCCGATCTATATACCTACATTATGTACAGAGCCCCAAAACTTTGACAGTTTGATAGGCACTCTTCATAGCCTGAAAAGTCAAAATTTTATGTGATTAAAAAATGGGGCTACTTGATATAAATTTTGCAGTTCAATTTTCAACCGTTTTAGTAACAAAGAGCTGAGTAAAATTTCAGTACGACTACTATATAGCCTAAAAATTGAAATCATATCACACTGACGAAATGTTTCCACAACGGCCATAGACTAATATTTTCGTGGCTAGACCAGCGACATGACTCGTACAGTGATACTACGTAAACATGATACTTGTTGCGATGCTATGCACAGTCTCTCACTGCCAGTGGTCGAATAAAGAAGGGACGCCTCTCTATGTTATTCATATAGTCATAAAATACACCGAGTATCATATCGTGGAGAACACGGAAGGGGAGACGAAAATTGTTTTACACGCGCTTCAAAAGTTTTTTTAATGTACTTGACTCAAGACTCTACCGAGTCTCTTGATAGAAATGATAAAAACGAGAAAGCAGGAAAAATCTCTGAAATGGTTGAAAAACGGTTGAATAATTTTAAAATTGAAAATTGAAGGTGTTTGGAATATTCCATGGATAATTTACAGAATAATTATGTGAGTATTGACCTCTTATATCCATGTGAATTGAGTGTTTGCAGAGCCTTAGTAGTCCCGACCACTATATTCCGCTTTGATTGTCATGGTGAGGATTTTAATACCATCTGATCTCGCCAGGATTGGTTAGAATTGTTAGTAGGACCACCTAAACCAGACCAAATAATAATTTTGACTAATATCGCGGTTAATCGTGTACATTTTCCGAAACAATAAGCCGAATCATTTTTTGCCCCACTCCAAGTCCGTAAAAAAGGCACTTGATGTTTTCGAGCGTATGATTTATTTTTCAATGGAATATGGAAATGGACTTGAAATATGCAACTCACGAAAAAAAAAAAAAAAACTTTATTGCCGACGAAACCCAGGTACCTTTGCTATTTCTGAAACTAACACTCATTGAAGATTTATTGTTTCCACATCTGGTAAAAACCCAAACCTCAGGAAAGTTACTTCATTTTACTACCTAAGCGTGACGAACCCAAATTATCTTTGTACTTGCATTTAAACAATATCGTATAGGTTCGGTCACCAGGCGCTAGGCTATGCAGTAAACTGCACATGGCCCACACTCTCATTCGACAGACTCTGAAGGGATTTGCAGAAGCAAAGAGCCTAGCAGAGAATTTTCTATGAGTTGGAAATATTTTATATCTACCTCAAGTTTGATTTGAGCAAATTTTTGGTGAAGAGATATGTATGTATGTATGTAAATGAACATCGATGAGAAATTAAGTGGAAAATTTTTCTTCATTTCGAATCGCCCTAATTGTTTGACAATTCGGATTTTCAAGCTTAATGAATACTCCGATTTTGTTTTATGGATCAATTTTATTATAACTAATCAATTTTGCTATCGATACATATACGTCGATAATGGTATGAAATTGAAATTTATTGATGGATAAACTTCACGCATTCAAATTAACGACAAATTAAAACAAAACACAAGAAAGAAAAAAAAATCAACAGATTACGGAATGGGGCAGATGTTATTCAACTTTTCTACTACTGCTCCTCACCACCACGTTGGTTATGAATCTTCTATTATCGCGGAAATTTATCAATATTTCCTTTATTATCATTTCCAGTTGATAAAACACACGAAAGCACGGGCAAGATTGAAATCAACGGATTTGACCAGAACGATTATGTGGTCATTGTTCCTTCCTCCAAGAAAGGAAAAGAGGTTAATATTTCATCGAATTAACGGATTCAAAATCTTTCAGTTTCAATTTAATCTTCAATATTTTAATGCGATAAATTTTCTTCCCAACAGGATGTCGTAGTCGACTTGAACTCTGGTCTCTTCGACCTCAACATGTCCTTCCTCCTGCTCTTCGCGTTCTAGTATGATTCTACCCACGGTAAATTCAAGGGAGAGGTCAAGGCTGAAGATGGCCTCCTCGACAACTAAAGTAGAAATTATACTGCGGACTATTATCGTATGTCTCTCGTTGGGATCTACCCTGGGATCTTCTACCCACCGTTGAATTTTCATCATCAGCAACATCGAACTGAAATCTCCAGCTTCGAGATTCTTGAGCGTATCTTTTCTTTTCTAGAAAATCAAAGTTGTATGTTATATTATGACTATAGTTAGATATAAGCATACCAAATTAACCTAATTACAGAATAGGCTAGTAACTTCAATATGCAGGATGTGGTAGGACTGGAGGGCATGCATAATGAAAAAGTAGACTAAGAGAACTAACGAACTAGCTATATTCTATACCTATTCTATTATTAATCTAAATATGTAATAAGACATATAATAATCTATAAATCAAGAGATTACTAAAAAATTGTAGGATATATTTTCTTCCTCGCTACTCGGAGAAATAGTCCTTGCACCCCACGAATTCTCTAAATATTATTTCAACCAGTATATCAAACGATTGTCAATCATAATACCGAATAACAATAATAATAATAAGATAACGTTCAAATTTGAAAAGAAGTACTACGCGGAATCCCGTCCCGGATTACGCTACAGGTCAATTGCAGATGAGTCGCCTGACAAACAGCTTCTCTGTGTTGCATTGCACGATTCAGTACAGTGCAGCGTATTATAGAACATTCAGAGTTCCATATTGTATATTCTTTCAGAGTTCTCTCCCGAGTTTTACCCGAGAAAAAATTCTCAATGCAGTTATTTTAGGAAAACTAATCAACAAATAAATTATACTCTTGTGAGGTGATTGATTTAATAAATTCTCAGAGGGACATCCATGAAGAACAAGTCTGCCGGATAAATGTTACATGGTGTCACGGTGAATAGATTAAACGTACGGTAAATGAATATTGAACGAAGTGTATTTGGATACGGATGATATAGGTATTCAATTTGGCAGGAGTCAGTAGAAACAAGAACGATACAATTTTTTCATTCATAAATAAGTTTATTGTAACAATAATGTAATTGAAAGGACAACAGAGAGTAGGTGCATAGTAATATTGAAAAGGTTCTTCGATATAATTTTGGCTTTCACGTTGTCACTGGCTTTGGCGATTACCAACACATACGGTGACTTTTCTAGAATCTGCAGGTCTTGTCCTTTCATTTCGAACCGGTTCTCGGGATCTTCGTCTCCATTTATCAAAATCTGCATGTATAACCCCAATTTCCATTGAAGCCACAACGACCAGCCCTCCTTGAGCGGACTCTTGGAACTTGATCAGGGGTTTCCAATACATCGGTAGGATCTTCTACGAGTTCAGTTGGGCCGTTCTGAAGAGAAGCTGCAAGGTGTACCAAGGCGTCGTCGTGGATGGCATCGTCACTTTTCGAGTATTGAATTGCACCAGAGTCTTCCACATCGCTCGCTGGAAACCCGTAGGCTGCAACGGCCAACAAAGCAAGTACGAGTATAACTTTAGACATGTTTTCGATAGGCAGATCACAAGGTTCTACTGATGCTTAAACACTCTGGCCACTTGTATTTATACCAAGTCTCCTCGTGTTACGGTTAATGAATACAGACAGGAGATCTGGCGGGTAATACCACGAGGTAGGTGGTTCCCCTCAGTCTTTATCATCTCTGGATGTAAAGACATTCGACGTACAGCTCCATTTCAAATCGAAACAGAACAACTGACAACAATACTTTTGTTTTAATGATTTCTTTGAAGCAATTCGCAGATATCCAGGCTTTCCCGTGCGTCACTTACAGCTGTTGGTAATTGGTAATTAAGAATCGCACAAGTCAGTTTATCGCAAACTGCTATTTGAACCAGATAAATGTGCATCGTAAACATGTAGTCCCAGCGCTTATACAGCGCTCAGGGTAAGCCAAATAAACCTACAATTTTTTTGCTCAAAAACACGTTTTTTTTATGATTAAATAACAAGCCTCGAAAAATTTGAGCTCTCAATTTTAATATTTAGAGTTTGCTTATCGTGACTTTCTATTTCCGATTTAAATAACAATGGAAATGTTCTTGTGGCATACTGCGATTTTCATATCTCAAGTACCAATCTACTTAGAAAGATTCTGCATAGCTACATTTGTTTAAACTTGAACCTTCTACGAAAAAGATGAATCTAACTGTTTTCAAGTTAGTCATAGTTAATTATTATTAATAACCAATAACGAACTTGGAAACAGTTAGATTTATCGGGAAAGAGCAGAAGACCTTTTTTGTTGAGCGTTGATTTTCAGATAAAAGTAATTCTGCAGAATCTCTCTAAGTAGATCAGTTTCCAAGATATGAAAATCGAAAAGTGCCGCAAGAAAATTTCCCGTGTTATTTCAATGGGAAATAGAAAATCTTACCCGCGACCTCTAGATATTAAAATTAAGAGCTCAGATCTTTCGAAGCTTGTTATTTGATCATATAACGAACATGTTTTTGGACGGGCTTTTTGAAAACAAGATAGTCGCTTCATTTAGCTCACCCTAGAGAATTTTTCCGATCAACGAAGAAGATTATATTATAGTGCCTATTAACTTTAACGCTAACCTTCATAATATGTAATACATACTAGTAGCTCCGTCGAAGAAGCTCCGTAGAAGTTCGATAATCCAAAACAATTGGGACCGGGCCTAGTTCGGATAATCGAACAGTAATGTTAAGTGAAACGATGTTTAATGGTGGTAGATATCTAAGACGTGTGTAACACACATACCTATATGACACTATGGTAACTGGAAACTCAATTTTTACTTTTTATCACCTACGTTGATATAAGAAAAGTATTGGTTTTGGTCGAAAAGTGACTTCTGCTAATTTCAACGAATCTTCACGTTTTCGACCCTCTAGAATCCAAAAAACAAGTTCCTACAAAGATGTCGGTCTGTCTGTCGGTCTGTCCGTCTGTCAGTCTGTCGGTCTGTCTGTCGGCCTGTTCGACAAACTCGCGCGGCGATCTCGGAAACGGCTCGATGAAAAAATCTGAAATTCACAGGACTTTAAAACCAAATGATGAACATGGAAAATTGCCATGTCTCGTTTAATTTGAACTTCCGGTTCTATCGGAAATGAATCGATTTTCGCTGTTTTACTGACAAACCTATGCTTTTTCTTCTGTATTACCTTTCTAAATGAAAGAATGTATTCTTCCGAGTTGAGAATTTCATATATATTGGGTATTCCTTACCAATGACACCAAAAAAATTGTAAATATACCTAGATCGAATTAGACTGAATGAACTGCATAAAATTGTTGTTTGTCAATATATAGGGCGATCCTTGCCAATGACAAGAAGAAATTGTAACTGTATCCAGATCGAATTGGGATTAAACGCACTGTATGAAATTGTTGTTTGTCAATATATAGGGCATTTTTTTTATGTGAAATTTTCTATTTTGATTTTTTTTTTCGGTTTTTCATTACTTTTTTATACTTTTTCTTCCCCTGACAAACTCATATTTTTTTTTCTTTCTAATGAAAAGTTCTCCAAGAAACTGGTTTTCCGGCTTGTTTTTTTTTTTTGGATTTTCGAAAAGCTGAGTTTTTTCTAAACAGAAGACCTATGTTTTATATATTTGTTTACGCTACTAAAATGGCACAAAAATTAAATGAAGAACAAAGAAATGAAAAAATCACCAACTACCCCATATAATTACAGCAAAAATAAAAAAGGAAGAAATCAGAAAAAAATTTGGGACTCGTTCTTCGATATGAACTTTTAGCTGGCAAAGTTACAAATAAATCCGTAAGGGTGAGGCGGGATCTGTCGTCTAGAATTGGTAGACTTTCTCATATACAGGGTGGTCCATTTAACTCTGCCACCTGATTTATCTCGAGAAATACTGCTCCGATCAAGTATTGAGAATAGTAAACAAAGTTGACCTTCTCCTGACCTCAGCGGCGCCTCCACTGAAACATCCAATAATGCCAACTTCTTTCCCTCTTTGAACCCTAAAAGTTTCACTATACTCAATACTTGATCGAGCAGCATTTTTCGAGATAAATCAGGTGGCAGAGTTAAATAGACCACCCTGTATAGGGTAAGGCATTTAACCTGACAATCGCGAATAACTCGAAAAGTAAGGACTGTTGAAGAAAATGTTTCGAACAAAAGTTTCTTCATCCGAAAGGCTCAATAAATTGACAATATTTTTTCGTTATTTGAGGGAGGCTTTCAAGGTCAAACCTCGGTCAACTTTAGTTTTTTAAATGAAATAATTCTATTTTTTTTTTTTTTTTTTTTTTTTTAGATTCACGTTCTGCATGAAACAATAAGAAACCTTTGTTCGAAATATTTTTTTTTCAATTTTAATTTTCATGGTATATGTTATTAAATTTTTAATTCTTTCTTCAATCTTCACAACCATGTTCTATTTGAAAAATTCAGAAACTTTTGCTCGAAAATATTTTTTTGGAAAATGTAGTTTTTTTGTAGTAATTTAATTTTAATCTGATTTTTATCTTTTTCTAATTATTAATTTAATCTAAAATTAAAATTAATGTGAACAATAATTAACAGTATTATAATAAAATTTATGAAGAATATTTATTTTCTCAATTCAAATCTAAATTTTGAAAAAAAAAAGTACCGTAAAAATTGAAATTTGAAAAAGTACTTAAGATAAAATTTGTAGGATATCGGGGGGGGGGGGGAGGGGGGGGGGGGGGGAAGAAGATGTTACAGCAATATTTATACTAGATGGAAATGTCAAGGCCAGGGAAAGGTCAACTTAATTTTCTTAAAGAGAATGGCATATTTTTCTTTAAACCCTCTGAAAGAACATCAAATTCCGCATATAAAAGTAGTGGTAATACATATATGGGTTAAAGTTGATGACTAATGAGATAAGAGGTGGGCAACTTAGGTTGCAAGAAGGGGACTCCATTTACCTAAACAATATTATCAATAATATAAAGTCAGCTATAGGTTATCATGTAATCCTATGGTAACGGTAATGATAATAATAATATTAATGACCCATAGTTGACCTTGAACTATTTATAATATATAGTATTTAGGTAAATTGTGTCCCCTTTTTGCCACCTAACTTGCCCATCTGTTATCTCATCAGTCATCAACTTTAGACCTGATGTATGCCAATACTTTTATATGCAGAATTTGATGTTCTTTCGAATTCCGTAAAGAAAAATATGCCATTCTATTAAAAAAAAAAAAAAAACAAGTTTATCTTTTCCTGACCTTAGCGTCGTTACCTACAACAAATATTGCTGCACCATGTTTTTTCCCCTTTGATATCCTACAAGTTTTATCCCAAGTATTTTTTCGCATCGTGATTAGAAAGCCACCCTGTATACTCTATTCTCCGACTTTTATTCAGCCAAGGAAAGTCATCCGAGAGAATTGGTAATTGGCCAGAATCGAGTGAGGCAGGTCAAACGAGGCTTACGGGAGCTGTCATAAATTTAAATTACCTATCGATCTTGATACAGGCATAAAAAAATAATTTGTAGTCATCTATTTAACGATACTTTACTTTCTAGTAAAAACAAGGACGGAAATACGGGTTTTCGTGGTACTTTTTATGTTCCCAGAAACCCACGTGATCACCGGAATTACAATCAAATATATGAAGAGAATATAAATTGAAATTCAAAAATCGAAAGTTGAACCGTCCAAATTGAACGAGATATAGAAATTTTTCATATAAGTATATATCATTCGAATGCCAAGTCCTGTAAGTTTCAGATATTTTTATCCTGCTGTTTGTCGGATCGACAGACCGGTATCTGTATAAATTAAACCTGTTTCCGGATGCTCAAGATCCGGATACGTATAAAGTTTCGTTAAAATTAGCAAAATTCATTCTCGACTAAAACCAGAACTCTTCTCATATCACCAAGCCGATGAAAAGTAACAACAGAAAAGTTTAAAATCCAACTTCTACCGCAATTGTGATGAAAATTGCCATTAAATGGAAGAAAACATTTATTTAGTATTCAGTTTGATGAAGTAGTCATGATTACAAGTACCTATAATGATTATTGACCGTGTTGCAATACATATAAAATTATTTCTAGTTCCAAGTAGAAGTAGATTTTTCATATTATTAGCATCAAGTTCAACTTCAGACGACTATTGAATGCGTGGGTATAGTCTCATTAAGGAAAATGTAAATATGGAACACATATGCAAACTGTACATACTAGACATAAAAGAATTATAGTCTTAAGCAACATTTCCAGGCGCCTATTATCAAACTATAGTAAATATCAGAGGACGGGAACCCCCGGTGTTGACACGATTTCCGCGAAACATAACGGCAGGTAAAATCCCCGTTTCACTAACACAGTGTAAACGTGACGTAGATATGTGCGTATACAAGTTGACCTGATATTGCTACGTCTTATTCGTGAAGGTTGTCGCACCTGTCCTTTTGTGAATCCACGCGCGGAATACACATACAGCTGATACAGCCACGCTATTATCATTAATCATATAGATATTACTGCAACGTGTTTTTCAACCAATGAGGAGCTGATGCTTAGCCTTTATAACCTGGCAGCTGCACCAGAGAGCCTGTAGTGTCACAAAGAAGTGAGATAAAGACGGTATCTTGATATCCCAACACGTAGATCACCGACAAAATGAGGTAGAAATCAGTGAAACTTTTTCTTGCCGAAGTTTCAGTTTCTCAAATTTACTGTTTATCGACAATCGAGAAATAATCATTATTACTATTTCATATATGTTTTTTCATCAACAAGTAACAGACTTACAGAAAATCTGAATAATTGTAACCTGTAATTATCGCTAACATTGTAAGGATGTGATAAGTTTTTCACACGAATCTGCAACATATATTAAATGATTTTTTCATTCATGAGATTGCTGTCGTGCAGGAAATTAATTTTATTCAAAGAATTGTCAAAATCTGCATAATCCATATATCTGTAACGCATAATGTGTCTTGTACTGAAAATTTTCTGCACATCTCTTACTGTTTCATTTCTAAAATAATACGACGTGTAAAATTGTTTCTATTGTATATTCTCCCCAAAATCATTTAATTTTCGCCGAATTTTCGCCTCAATTTTCGAAAAAGGGCGGTGAGAAAAAAAGAAGATATTCTATAAAATGATCCATAATTTTTATAACAACTAATTCGTACCGTAATTGAGACAATGCTAGGACGAAAAGCTATGCTTGATAACCGAAATACCAAGAACCGTCTTGCCCTCAAATAACACAGTTTTTTTTTCTATACCTTACTTATAGTTCGTCCAAGACAAGTTACGTAGGTGCAAAGGTGTTATGCATCGTGTTCATCATATCTCTGATGGGGACTAGAAGTGTTGTACATGGCGGAGTGGTCATCCCCGGGCATCTCTTATCGAATAACAGACCATCTTCTCTGGTATCAGCTGCAAGTAAGATTACAATTTCAAATAAAATTTACCCAAAAACAATCCCATACGTCAGAAGTAAATTTCACTGCACTGTACCTCCTACTCTGAAGAAGTAAAACAGTATGAAAATTGGTTTATTTCGAATGTCTTTGAGTCTTGCAAATATCAATCTTAATAACGACACTTGTCACTTTTTTATATGCATTTTGTCCAATATGGTGCTCTAGATGTTATTTAGGATCAGCAATAAGTGAATGATGAAGTACTTGCAAAAACATAGACTGCATTTCAATGATATTACAAGAGAATCAGATATCCTAAAAATCTGAGGATCATTGTTCATTATATTTAGACTGTGAGTACTTGTTGTGCTAAATGTTGTTGATTTTCCATTTTAGCGGGTTTGTACACAGCCTCGAAAGAAGGACAAATCACCCCAGCTCAGGCAAGCCAACAAGCTCAGTATCTCATTCAGGCAAACAAAGACAAAGTGAATCTTGCACTTGTGAATGGAATTCGAGGATGAGTGAATATGAATTGACGCGGATCGATGGATTACGGAATAACTTCTATCTTCTTGATGAAAAAATTTAAGACTTCAAACTTAGGGCTATTATATTTATTTTGTTCGAGGATTAATCGATTATTACTTCTCTAACATATACTTAGATTGTCCCATTCAAACGAATATTGTTACTATCATAAAAGCATACTGTAAATTGGCCACGTCTTTGTCATCTTTATCATTTGAATAAATAATCTTGCTTTAAGGAATTAAAAAAATTATCGATATAACCATTTTTTTATTGAACCGAACTATGTACCCACACAGCATGAACATATTCATACCGTATGTCTAACGTGTTTAGAAGAGAACATTAAATGTTCATAGAAATAATCATTTTCACAATCGAAATATTTTTCGAATATATAATAAGCATCGAAATGCATTCCCTTAACATGCGAAATTATGTCCCAAAAATATTTATGTGAAGTTTTGAAAAATATTTAGATCATATGGACGAACGTGCAATATTTGCCATGCTCACGAATTATAGTGTACTTGTGGTGTGAAGAAAATATCCTTTGCACATCGTAGATATTATTTTAAAAAGTTAAACTATTTTCTTTTTCTTACGTGTACTGAATATCTCACACTGTGCGGGTAAAAATGACTATCTTATCGCAGAAGCTGTTAATCACGTCATGAATCTGTAGCAAATACGTGAAGAAATTTATTCATTACAGGAAGTTTACAGTTTGAGTTGATACTAAATTAAATATGAGCTTCTTTCATTTTATTTTCGAGGTTAAAAATTTTACCTGCCGTCAGCCAAAGTATGATAGACGTAAATACTCTAATTAAATACAACGTGGCACATCAATGACATGTAGTATCTATTTGAGAAACCTTAAAACCAATTCGATTTGTTAGTACAAAAGAATAGGTATAGATCTTCTGTATACGGAAAAAAAACTGTAGCCGCAACAGAACTTAGTCCTGTAACATAGTCCTGTAGCTGCAACAGGACTAGTCCTGTTGCAACTACAGGACAAGCCTGTGATATCCCCAGGACAGTAAGTGCAACAAACCCGAGAATAAAAACCAGTCCTGTAGCTGTAACAAGACTACGCCTGTTGCAGTTACAGGAAACTGGAATGTAGTATCCACAGGACTCAGTTCTGTTGCAGTGACAGAATTTTTTTTTCCGTGTAGTCTAGTCAAAAAGCACCTTTTGGGTGAAAATCCGTTCGCCTTCACCGAAAATTACGATCAAGATGTTATTCGATTTGGAATGGCGTCTAGAAACTTTTTGAAAAAATTCAAGTGACGCTGCAAAAAATTGTAAGAGTTATAAATAATTTATTTAAAAAAAAGGGATTTAGTATTTTGTGAATATCTCAAAAAGTATTGTAAATATCGGAATTTAAATAAACAGATCTTTAAAGAGGAGGAAATTTCCTAAAAAAAAGTCCCAACTCTCGGGAATTTACCACCAATATATATAATTTTAATTCAGAGGTGAAAATAGGGCAAAAACGGGTAATGTGTCTTCTGTCTTCTCCCTCACTGAAATTTTTTTTTTAATCTATGAAATATGAATATTAAGGAACCAAAAAATTTGAGTATCATTTAGATACATCAATAAACGAAAATCTGTCGAGAAAAATTTTTTTCCGCAATTTCTCAATTATTTATGCTTTTGTTAATTAAGTAATTTTTACAAGTTGAAGATTTACATAAAAACCATGATAATTATCAAACTAAAAACTTGAGATTTTTTTCACTTCTTGAATCTATTCTTCAAAGGCCTTAGAAAAGATCCCCGTTGGAAAAATTTAAAAAATTTTATTTTTCACTTTTTTGTTAACAATCTAAGGCATTAAAAAATGAAAAACTCCAATAAAGCTATCAAAAATTTTTTTTTTCCGAATGTCCTAATCAATTCCTTTTCTATTTATGGAAAACTACGTGAAATTTTTTTTTTTAATTTTTTCACTCATATTGTTTAAAAAATTGTTATAAACAAATGCATTGTTTATGAGATAATCAAAAATTTTTTGTTGGTAATGTAATCATTGATAAGAATTATGATTTGTAAGAAAAAAATCGTTTCTTGAATAAATTTTTTTATTGTTTAACAACACCTTTTTTAACTAACAATTTTTTTTTATAAGTAATTATGAATATTGAGGAACCATTTTTTTTTAAGTCATAATTTTTATCAATGATTACATTACCAAATAAAAATTTTTGATTATCTCATAAACAATGCATTTGTTTATAACAATTTTTTAAACAATATGGGTGAAAAATTAAAAAAAATTATTTTCACCTATTTTTTCATAATCGGAAAAGGAATTAATTAGGATATTTGAAAAAGAAAATTATTGATGGCTTTATTTGAGTTTTTAATTTTTTACGCCTTGGATTGTTAATAAAAGAGTAAAAGATCAAAATTTTTCAATTTTTCCGAAGGAAGTCTTTTCTAAGGCCTTTGACGAATAGATTTAAGAAGTGAAAAAAATCTCAAGTTTTTAGTTTGATAATTATCATGGTTTTTATGTAAATCTCCAACTTGTAAAAATTACTTAATTAACAAAAGCATAAATAATTGAGAAATTGCGGAAAAAATTTTTTCTCGACGGATTTTCGTTTATTGATGTATCTAAATGATACTCAAATTTTTTGGTTCCTTAATATTCATATTTAATAGGTTGAAATTTTTTTTTTCAGTGAGGGAGCGAATCGTGCGACGCGCGCGGAAGACACATCACCCGTTTTTAGCCCTATTTTTACATCTGAATAAAAATTATAAATATTGGTGTTAGAGTTCGGAAAGTTGGGATTTTTTTCTAGGAAATTTCCTCCTCTTTGAGGATCTTTTTTTTTCAAATTGCGATATCTACAATACTTTTTGAGATATTCGCAAAAACCTATATTTTTTTTTTTAATAAATTGTTTATAACTATTACAATTTTTTTCAGCGCCGCTTCAATTTCTTCAAAAAGTTTCTAGACACTATTCCGAATCGAATGACACCTTGATCGTAATTTTCGGTGAAGGCGAACTGATTTTCACCCGAAAGGTGCTTTTTGACTAGACTCCTGACTGGATCTAATACTTTAACATTCTCGAAGCGAATTAATTATTCATGATTCATTGATGCCAGAATTATTCGTGAGTCAGAATCTCGAATCCCAATAGGTTATCTAAAAGTTCAAACTCGGAACCTTGTGTCAGAGTTTAATTTATCGCGAATTATATGATCGTTGTGTAGAGCGAGCAAAAATAGGAAAAAAAAAACATGATAAGTAGAGCAGTCTGGGTCATCGCGATATCTTAATGACATTGCACAAGAATATTTTCAAATATCATTTGCAGGGAATCACTATTTCGAAATGAAATGCTTACGAAAAAAAACTGTGTTTGTTAATATTAAATCTTGTGATTCCCCTTGATAACGAGGCCGCGCAGTAATTCCTCACGTACATCTGTGACACGCTTTCGCCCAGGCGACATGACAGCGTGTATTGAGCGAATTCCCGGGTAATCAAGTATGTCGACAAGTGATTTCGAACGTCACAAACGATATAACTTTATGAAAATTTTATAACAATAATTATGTTGAATGATGTGCAAAAAAATATTACGCGCTGTATGTATCCATCATAACATGAAATACAAAAAAATGAACCCCGTTAATTTTGGCTGTAACCTCAACTTGGGCTGACATTAAGTACACACTCTACTAAAAATTTCTAGATGAAAATCTACAGGAAAAGATATGGATCTAGATGGAATCCCATGGAATCATATATGAATCCATTGAAAATCTAGAATTATAGGAAATCTATATGGATGACTAATGTGATGGTCCTATACCAAATTTAACTGTCGAAATCCATGTGAATGAATACTTAGACAAACACGTGGATATAATTTAGTCTCCTACAGGATCATCTGTAGTAATTCACGGATTCTCGTGGTAATATGACTGTGATTGTCATTTATAATCGATGGAAAATATCGTAGGAAATCCATCGGCCGTTATATAAAATTCCGACGAAATAAATACATAAATCCATGTGTAACAACACAGACTGCCGCGGATAACCCATAAGGAAATACATATTTCCATGAAAATATGACCGTGATATACTCTCGTAATCCATGTAAAACAGTACATAGAATCCACAGGATTTGACATAGAATGCTGATAAAATAAACATAAGGCTCCGTGTGTAATTACACAGATTGTTGTGCGCAGTCCGTAGGAGAATATAGATTCTCATGGAAACATGTCGGTGATATCCATTCGTGATCCATGAAAAAAACTCAAGAAAATTGACCAGATGTTACATTTAAATCAGAGAGAATCAACACATGATTTCATATATAATTACATAGATTCTTGGAGAAAATTCCATGTGGAATTACATGTAGGAATCCATGTACGAGTACACCAACAATTCAGTGGATATTCATATGTGATCCCATAGATTTCCCGTTTCAAATTCCGAAAGAAAATCATACGGATTTACATAAATTTTCCACATGGATTCGAAGATGGATTTGTCCATGGATTCCACCTAAAAATTTTCAGTAGGACAGAGAGAATACTATTCAAGAATTTGCCATATTTGTATTTTACTGGACAGATGGATTGCCAGTACAAGGGCCAGTACAATTTAGGTGATAAATTTTTTCATAATTATACTAAAAGTATAAATATTGAAGTAGGCACTGCACTGGCCCTCATACTGGCAATACGTCCATCCCGTAAAATACAAAGTATGGCAAATTCTTGCATATTTTTTTCTCCGTGTAAGCGAAATTTACAGTGGAAATTCCGAAATCGAATAAAATTGATAAATGAATTCAGAATTCAGTTTGTGAACTGTTCATTTCGCAAGCATACGAAGCCTCTATTGTTTTCCAATCGATAGAAGAAGATTAATAAGAATTATCCCATTTGTTGCATTGTAATTACATACATATTTCATGTAATATTAGCAAATTGCAATTGATTACTTCAGCGATAATAAATGGGCAGAAATTTAGCAAAAAGATATTTATTGGCTGTACTGATATTAGACCTTAGAAGAAAACTCGCGTATGTAGGTATATGCACTTTACAGGACGAAAATATAAATTGTTTGTTCTGAATATATTCATAGATATGTGGTGTCTTGATGGTTTTTGATGCCCCTAAGCCTCCTTAAATGTTGAATTGCAAAATATATAAAGCAGATCAAGAAAATACGGTAAAGACTTCAGTGTTAATGACGAGCATCTTATCAGCTAAAAAACATGAACCCGTGACTTAGCATTGCGTCTTCTTGAGTATATGATGTGAAAGTTTTAATCGCTCCACACACAGCTGATATAGCTGGGGGTTTCCAGGCCAAATCAGCAAGTCTGCGACCCTGACCATTTTAGATTCCGCTGGTTTTATTATATTTAGTAGTTCTTATCCCAAACGCCACCAAAATGGGGGGAATTTTTTTTTATTTGTTGCCGTCATTTTTGGAATAATTATTTAAGCTATCTCAAAGACAACATAATTCTAAATTTTCAAAAAATTCACATACATTTTATGAGGACATATGATGATTTTAGGACGTTAATGATAGTAGGATTCCGGTTCTTTTCATGTTTTTCAGAGAGATTTAAATAATATTCAATTAAGTCAAGTCAAAAATTATTTCAATGTAAGTTGTAAATCTTGTTTTGCATCTATTTTTCTCGATTTTTCTTAAAAATACCACGCTACCCAATTTTTTTTAGGGTTATAATTTATTTACATTTTTTATATGTATCCCTTATAAACCCTCAAAGGAATTGGATAACGTTGTATTTTTAAGAAAACTCGAGCAAAGTGGCCGCAAAACAATATTTATAACTTATATTGAAATAATCTAAATTGCATATTATTGGAATTCCTCTGAAAAACACGGAAAGAACCCGAATCCCATCCTCGTTGAGGTCTTAAAATCATCATGTTTCTTCATAGAATGTATGTGAATTTTTTGAAAATTTTGAATTATGTAGATTTGGAGATAGCTTAAGTACTTATTGAAAACATGATGGTAAACAACAAAGAAAAAAGCCTTCATTTTGATGGTGTTTGGGGTGAGGATTACCAAATATACATATTTTAAAACCAGCGGTAATCTGAAATTATTAGGGTCACAGGCTAACTGATTTGACGCAGAAATCTCCAGTTACACTATTATCATTCATTATATATTATGTATACGTATATAGGTATGTGCATATTATATACGTGTTTGAAGCATTGAGAAGCTCATGCCAGCTTTTATAACCGGGAGCTTCATCATGAAGCTGTTAGTCTCACGAAGAATTGTGATCAAGACAGTAGATCTTTCGAGTTCAGCACGCAGATCAGCGGTGAAATGAGGTAGGAATCGGTACAACTTTTTGTTGTCAAAGATCCACTTTGTCAAATTAAGCAATAGTTGCTTTCGCTGTTTCATATTTTTTCATTTAAAAGCAACTGATCTGTCTATGACTCCTTGTGATTTTCTTTCATTTTTTTTCTTCTCGATGTTGAAGCACTAGATGAAAATAAAAGTCATCGTTAAAACTTTGAATATTTCTAATAAAAAAAGAAAACCGCTGCGATTATCCAGCGCAAATTGAAATGTCAGTAAAATTTTAAATATACTGTAGATTCATTATCGTGATATTTTTTTTTTTACAAAATATTCATACTATTAGTGAGTGATCGAAAAACGTTGTTTCATCGCGTGCTCAAATTTGAACTAACCAAAACGTCAAACTATCAGAAAGAAAATTCTGTAAAAACACGGTTTGTAATGATCGAAAAATCGAGAATCTTTGGGTACCAATTGTGGGCGCGAATTTTATTTGCGAGTGGTTTCTTTTCCACAGTTCGACGCATCCGACAACTTTTTCTCTTACAAGAGCGTGATCGGACTCCAATAACACGATTTTTTTTGTATTCTATTTTCAGTTCTTACAAGACAAGCTACTTAACGGCTAAGATATTATGTATCGTGTTCATCATATCTGTGATGTGGTCCAGCAGTACTGTCGATTGCAAAGCGGTTGCCTCTGGATCTATAAACGACGCTTTAGGTAAGATTGAATCATTGAATGAAATATAAGTACTTCAGATTTTCACCAAGAACAATTTTGAAGGTTGGCATTCAATTTTAAGATAAGCCTTCTACTTTTCAGAAGTAATATCGTACCAATATTTGACGGCTGAGTAGAACAACATCATATCTCAAAATTTCATTGAACAACATCGTATCTCAAAATTTGATTCAACCACATTGTAACTGATATATTTTATACACAGAGATACGACGTACTTGTTGAACCAAATTTTGATATTCGAAAACATATAAGGGTTTCATTTTGAGTCATTTTTCGGGCTGACTACATCAAATCGAATGTTCTAAAGTTAGCTGCAATCAGTGATCAGCCAGTAGACGGTACAATATCCGAAAGCTATAGGTACTAACCCAACATAAAAGCTGCATTGCAATTAGTGGAAAGTGGGAAGATATAGCTTTTTCATAATCGCGTTTATGAATTTTAATTTTTATTATTTTTAATTTTTCGTGAAATTAATAACATAGAGATGAAAGAATTTACATGAATTTTAATGGAACAGAAAAATGAAACTTTTGTCTTTAATTTTCAAGGGATGTTTATTACCCCACTTTGCCCTATACATGTAATAGCTTTACGTTCTACATGAATCTGGGAGTTATGCTTTACAATTCAACTACAAGTTCTTGTTGTAAACTTTTTCTCTATTTTTCATTTGCAGCAACTTTGCTGGAGAGATCAAAAGATGAACGATTAAGTGAAACTGAACGTGCAAGACTCCGAGAAGCTTATTATTCCTCTCAAGCGCAAATAAGCCAACTCAATTCTCTAATTATTAGTCGTTTTTAATAATTTGGAATTGAAATATACGCCATCGTCCCAGGCAATTTCTAATCAGCCAATGTATAAGGTCTTGATATTTATTGCTGAAAGTTGCTGAAAGCCTGAAACTATGAGTGGATTAGAATGCTAATATGTAAATTGATGTTCTCAAGGATGTAGCAATTATTATTCATCTAACTATATTTATTGTGTCATTTTGGTGAATATTGTTCAGTTTATAATAGCATATCCCATAATTTATCATATTCTATGTCACCCGTAATATTTCAATAAATAACTTTGATTACACGAATATTAAAAACCATCAAATAACCGTTTTCTTATTAAACCAAGCCCCATCACTTTTCCATAGCAGTCACAACGGAATTCTCTAGGATTGTACGTTCGCATTTTGATCAGACCAAGCTCGATCGATCATCTTTCACACCAACAGAATGACCGTATTAAGTTTCATGTGTAAATTGAGATTTCCAATAGTGACGACGATTAAAAGTCTTTAAAAATCAACTCTAGTCTGTCGTAGATCCGCCGGGTTATCGGCTTACCATCATTTTTACATTTTTCCTGATTAGGGAAAGGTGAGACGAACAGACGCCCGTAAAAGTTGAATGATTTGCCGGGTTAATTCTATTGCGCCCCGCTTTTTCTTAAAATACCTAACATTATTGGGTGAGAATATTTGAGAATATAGTTGAGAATATTTCACAATACAGTATTTTAGATAAATTTTAGGTGTTAATTGCTAAATAAAAATGGCTATATTTGGTTCAAATTCAAAAACGCGTTCTGGTGAGACTATTAGAGATTACTTCATTGACAGAAACGAATATAGATATTTTCTTTAATCTTATGGGCGAAACTTTAAACTTAACGAAAATAAAATTCTATCGCTGTGTATTCAACTATAAAAAGACTAGCAGTATGTGATAAACAGATTTTATTGCGGAACACGTCGTTAGTTGAAGAGTGATAATTTCAGTTGTTTCAATACAATTTAAGGTGGACCTTTAGAGAGTTAGACCGGGCGCTAGAAGGAAGTGAGTATGCAAAATGTGAGGTCGGCATTCCATCAATGGATCTTAGTTGAGAATAGCTCAAAGATTAATAATTCGGATCTTGCCCGTCCATTTCTTGGTCCAGTTTTTTGTACCCCCTTCCTCCTCTTATTTATAAAAGAAATCGATGGGGTACATGCTATGAAGTCATTTTAATTATTATTTCAGTCACAAATTATAGTTTTTTCTTATGATGAAAGTGATGATGGGTTATTAAATGAAATAAAAAACAAAAATTTAATTATTAAAAACGACTGTTTTACTACATTCGTGCGTCACACCATCTCGGGGGCGTCAGTCACAGTTATTATAGTATAGCTGCAGTTATATGATGATCTTCTTCACACAATTAAACATTCGATTTGTCTTGTTCACTGCAGAGGCCACAGGCGGACACGAACAAAATGAGTCCGAATCGTTCGACGATCACGCGAGTTCTGTGCAACGATCATGGAAATCTCACAAACGTTGCGGCGAAAATGTTACGAGGTACGTCGGTAATTTGAATGAGCAGATTGAGTATCAAAAACTGTTTGCATTTGACCAGAAACATGCATGTAACCTACGTCATTCTTGATTACAGACGTTTCGAACAAAAATGAGCTGCGAAGCTTTTTGAACGAAATAAAAATTATGAAGGCGATAGATATGAAACATACGAGCCTCGTTCCTCTTCTGGGAGATTGAACTCTTTTCTGCGTGAGCTGAGTATTTGAAAATACATCAACGTAAGAAATGAATTGAAGGAAGAAGAAGTGAATCATTATGTCTTATAACTATTGCAAATAGAAACTGCGGTGTCGGTTAGTAAGATAAAGAAACATACCATAGTGATCCGCGAATCTTTCATGTGCAAAGAAATTCTCTAAGAAAACCATGAACATTCATCCTACATCCTGGGAGTTCTGATGAATATAACTCGCTTCCGATTCAGACCCGCTATCTTTATCTCGTTCCTTCCGTGTTTAGAGAGTGAACATCAATGTGGTTTTATAGGGATCAGTGACGACTACATACAGGATCCCGAGACACCGAAGATCGAAGCAAGTATCGAAAATAGAAATTACTATTTTATGCTACGAGCGAATCAAAAGAGTGGCGATATACTAATTGCTTGTGGAACTCTTACATCAAAATCGTTATTGTCTAATACAGAAATACCTTATGAGGTCGAAAATTGTTTTGGTGAACAACGAGATTCATCTCGGTGGCTCTTGAATTTACGTCTGAATATTGTGTCATCCAAAAATACGTTTCATGATAAAAGAAACGAACATGTTGTAAAAAAGAACACCGCTGTCAAGACTTCAAAAATGTTAGGAAGGTTGACATAATCTCTATATAAATTATAAGACCTTCATTTTTTGCACAGATCCTAATTCTAACGCTGACCCTGTGACCGTGATGGACGTGCTGAACTTTGGTCATCGGAACGCTACAGAAATGATAAGAAATAAATGTTGCTCTGCTACATTTCATCATCCCCTTCGGATATTGGATTTCCTTTTATACTCATGATCATTGTGCAAACTGCTGCGTTTAATTTTTCTAATAGTTCGAATCGTGGACTGAGATGAATAACAATTGAATTTTTAAAAGATTTTACTCATTGTAAGGAAAAAGTAGAAGAATTATCGAATTGATCCTACTGTAAATGAGTAGAACTATTCCTTTTCTTGATCAACATTGGAAGATCCTCGAGGATAAGGATAATGCCCAAACAGATCGAAAAAGACCGGTCACCTGCGTTGGACTGACGGTGCAGCACTTCATACGATTTTTATTCTCCTATCCTCAATTTCATTAATCTCGGAAATAAAACTTAGTTGGAAGATATTCTTATTCTGACTATTATTAGTAGGCTTCTTGAAAAAATTATTTTTAAATATAGCGAGGCTGTTGTCGCCACAGAAGCGGAAACTAAAATGGCGTCAGCAAGAAGTTGACGATAAACAGTTTAGAATTGTAGTTTTATATTCTGGCTTACTGCACTAAGCAATTTTAAAATTTCATTAATTTAAAAAATTTTTGCCAAGAGGTATATAATAAGCCTTCATATCGACGTGTAAATCGAAATCGTGGCACCAGAAGATGATGTTGGAATAAAATTAAAAACAGTTCCGAATTTTAAGTTTCCCGATTTTTTGCTTGCTGCTCAAACACTACAATTTCTTCAAAACACAAACACCACAGGGGCAACTAAGATATTCAACAACTTGTGACATTTGGTTCGTAAAGGAATTCTTCGTACTCTTCAAATATTTTCTAGATCACACGCTACTTATAGGAGCCGAGCACAACTGCCTGCATGTTACCACAGGGTTTCGAAAATTTTATTTCTAACATTCCGCGATTTTAGCCTCATTTTTATTATATAAGAGCGATGTGATTATTTTTAAAACAAAAACTTTGTACTTTTCTCCAACCATATTTTACGTCCATGACTTGAGCAAATATTACCGATTTTTGAAATATATAATTGATTTGGAAAAGGTAACCTCCTCTCTAATTTCATAGCATCAGCGATAATCGTGTAACAATTGAATGTGAGCTGCACGTCTGCGAACGTCCTCAACCGTCGTTTCTTGTCGTAATGTCGTCGAGTTGAAACTGATATTCTTCCATAGGTTTATTGATCAAGTACATTTTCACGGGTTTATTCTCGTAATAATAAAGTTAAGCTGATAAAAAATATGCCACATTTTTATAAAAGAAATCACATTTGTGACTGTCCACATCTACCCGCAACCACTTCCTTTAGTCTAACACATTGTCGATGCAATACCAGCATTTGTTGGTCATTCGTTAATCGTGAGTGAAAAGTGTTGGAGTGGATTGAAGCGTGAATGATGGACTGTAAGTGAGTGCGGAATTTTGATTTGTTTTTTCGAAGAAATCTCTGAATCCAATTAAATCGATCGAGGACATTGAAGACAGTCTGGTTCTGATAAGTAGTGAACGTATCGACTGCAATGAATCTTTGTGAACATGGTTCGTTTGAGTTCAAAATGAATAACCGAATTGAGCATACGTACATACAAATCACTAGGAAGTTTGAAAACGAAAAATCGGTTGCGCGGTGTTTGTATTTTCAATTTACAAAAATGACAATTGTTGGTCGGTTTTTGTTAATGCTTATTCTCAGCGTAATATTCAGGGATGGAAACTGCGAGGTACACGAATGGAATTTATCTTTTAATGAAACTGTGTTGCGAGCAATCTGTTCTCTCGAATGTTCTGACGTAAGTTGATTTTTATATTCCACTACATTATGAACAATTGTTAATCTAGATTATTATAAGTGTACCCGCGATATCGAGCTGTACGAGCTACACGCATATGAGGAATGATAAAAATAACTTGGGTTCTTGCCAATGTTTTCCTTTGTTGTATGAGCTCTGCCGTAACTATGGGTCATGATTGTTGTTATAATTATTGCATAGATGTGTATCTTTTTTTTTTTGTCAGGAACCATGCATCAAGAATTGCACCGGAACAAAACGAATCGAGGGTGAGTTTGTTTTCCAGAAATATTCTTTTCATCCTTGTTTTCCTTTTTCTTTCTTCTTTTCCCTCCAAATTTACCTACTTTGCACACTTGTTTCCTAAAGTATTAATTTTTCAACACGTCCATGTATATGCCCTTTTTCTTGCATGTGAAGTAGATGGAAAATAGCTCATTTCGAGCGTGGACTTAATCATTACCTCCTTAGGGAAGTAATGCACTAATTATTTCCCCAAGGAGGTAATATCCATTATTTCCTTAGGGAGGTAACGAGAACATTTCGCCCCAAAAAAAGGGAACTCTTTGAAGTAAGGGACCGTTTCAAAAATTTTGAAATTTTGAAAATTTTTAAATATTTCCATCCTACGTGCACAAAAAAGGGTCTATACATGCACTTGGCAGAAAAAGTACGATGTACAACAAAGGGAGGATGGTCATTTGTGGCTCGAGTGATGACGTTAGACTCGTCTTCGTCTCGGGCGCTATCGTCACCCGCGACTCCGACTCGTGTGCTATCGTTTATAATACAAATATAATAATCTGAAAATTATTGCTCGAATTATTGTGACGAAATCTGCTGAAAATAGTTTTTCTTTTATACGTTTCCACAAATATTCTATGTATTTGTTAGTTCACTAGTAATGCACAATCGAGTGTACAATCATTATAATTCCGGGAAAAGATTTCGAGGTAATTCGAAAATTTTTTATGCGGTCATCGGGTGTAAACCGAAATAATACCTGTGGAAAATCTGGACGCTACAAGTCAATAAGTTTACGAGAAATGTGCATAAGCAAATTCGATTCGAATATTTAAAGTGTAAACGAAAGGTAACTTCATGTCTTCAAAATTTATTATACACGCAGAACTCAACGAAGAAGCGATGGCGGACGTTCGGCTGGTTTGTCGAGATCAAGACTACATGGTGCTGGCTCATAATCCTGGGCTTTTTGTTACCGAAACCTTCCGCACGAGTCAGTTGTCATTGTCTCATGATACAGTTATAGTGAGTATCCGAAATCTGGTATACCTATATCTCTATAAACCACCGATTACATTCCAATCAAAATTTGAACAAATCTTATCTCGAAAGAAATGTAACGTTCCGAATAATCGCCAGTTACCAATCACTGTTTTTTTTCTAATGAAGATTTGTTTCCAGAGTGACGGCACGCAAGTGGTAATGTATGGACTGTGGGGGGAAACATCCTTTCAATTTCGTTTACATCGTCTCTCTGCCAATGGTATATCGATGCCCGAGATGACGGAGGAAATAGAAACATTGCCACGTAAGTGATCAAATTTTCTTCTCAAGCCCTCGCGCCCATAAAATTTCGGCTATAAATTCTTCAGCCCGTCAGTTTATTTCGTGAAATTCTAGCTTGACGTATTCAGAATTATTCAGTCGAATTTTTGGACCTTTATTCACGGATATTATTTACCGGTACTCGTTACAGATGCATTCTGGCCTATGGATGTAACAAACATTACGATTGGAAAGATTGAGGTCGAATCCTGGCCACTGATCGCCACGTGGATAGTGGAAATAAGTTTCACACCCTCTGCAGGTAAGTTTTTGAGACCTATTACCAGGTAATTTGAATTCTCTACATCTCTTAGGAATATTTTCTGTCAATTTTCGATCGCAGTATCGTCGATGCGTCTATCGTTGAACGCTTTCGCAATTCTTTGATAGTCTCAGCTTTAGTCAAATTGGTTCATGACCGAGTATACAACTGCTAACTAATTATTATTAGAGTCGATCGAGAAGATGACAATTCACAGATGAAAACGTGGATTCTCCGGACACGTAAATTGATATTGATCGACATCTTTTCTACCTATGCTTACAGATCGCCCTTGCTTTTACGAAATTAGTTGCCAACAGGACGATGGAGAATACCATCGAATAATCTATCTATCGAATGTAAGCGGATAATCATAAATTAATTCAGTACAATAATGCAGAATAATTACGTTCCGAATATGCCTATGGCAGTTCATTACTTAATAAGAGATGAACAATTTCTATATGTTCATAAATAGGAGCAGCAGTACAGTGTGACTTTCCGAAGTTTACCTTACGCAGCGAATTTTACGGTTACCATAAAATCACTAACAGACGATCTAAGATGGGGAAATTCCTACGATGTCAGAGGGACTATCGCAACCTTCAGTACGCCACGGTGTCAGAATCCTAAGATCGGCGCGACATGTTGTAAGTATATCGTTACGAATGCAATTTAATCTCAGGAATTCGGAAATAACAAAGAAAACCAAGTGCTGTCTTGAATAACCGATTATTTTTATAGATCTTAAACCATATTGCGGATTTAGACGAAAATAGATTCAATATGAAATTGTGTCTTTATTACGGACAAGCATTGAAGGTTTCAGCTGCTATCCGGATTCAGAGGAACAGCACGAAAAGTCCCTGTAGGTTTGAATACTTAGAGCAAGATCGAATATACGGCGGATCATTATTTTATTGACGCACCTAATATTAATACATTTATTTCAATTGAAAATCGTTCTCTTGAAATTATTCAGACCCTAAGGCGGACAACGTGTCTTTATGATGTGACTTTTCCTAGGGCGTACTTCTGCGTCAAAAAATCTAAAAAAAATTACGAGAACTTGCTTTTAGGTTAGCATCTACCGTGAATTTCTTCAGATTTTTTCACTTCAGAACGTGCCCTAGAAAAAATTAGAAAAATTTCATGTCGATTTTTCTATATGCGAATAATTTTTGACCAACTCAAAGAACATGGTTGTCCGTGTATTTATTTCTACTCTTTTGATTGGTGGTGATGAAAAAAATCATGAAATTTAATGTTAATTTACTCTCGAGGTTTTCTCAATACTTCGTAAGCGCACATGAATTTTTTACTTTTGTCTCATGTTCCTGAGTGGTTTTTCGGGTTGTAGAATATAAATTTGGCATTTAGATTGCGCTAAGTGGACGCTGATAGCGTAAAACTGAGGGAAAAAATGGCTGAAAACTGGTTTATCTCAATTTTCGATAGAATCTCCTATTTTGTGATTTTATTCGACACCATCAATCAAAAGAACCGAAAAAAATATATGCAAAAGCATGTTTCTTGAGTTGGCTGAAAATTATTTGCCAACAAAAAATTAACTTGAAATTTAAGAAAAAATTTTCAGGGCACATTTTGAAATTGAAAATTTGGAAAAATTTACCGTAGTTTCTGAGCTAAGAGACCATTCTCATGAATATTTTTTAGATTTTTTGGTTCAAAAATGCGCCCGAGAAAGAATAAAGTCACAGAAACGCGTTCTTAGCCCTAGGGATCCTACTGGGTTCACTAGGGGTCCGAAATTTTTGCTAGGAGGATCTTTTGGTATGAGCTTACGAAGCCCCCTGCAGATGTTGTCAGAGTGGGGGGGGGGGGCTGATTTCACATGTTTATCTTGCTATACCCTTTTTTAAAAACTTTGTTTAGGAAGTATATTTAAAACTGCTGAAAATTTACGCAACAATTTGTATCGTAAGGCCACTGGACAAAATTTCGAAAACTTCAATTAGCTGTATATTATATAATATGCGTTCGTTGATTTTCGGTGTAAATCAACAAGGAAAATATTCAGAAAAATTGAAACGGTGAAACCGTGATGGTTTTTGAATGAAAATTTGACATGAAATGTCCCACAACTCCACAAGATATCCTAAAAAAACAATGGGGAGTGTATTTCAGTACCGAAGGCAGTCAAAGGTCTCAACGCGACGGCTATTCATAAGACGGATAATATTTTCGATGTTCTCGTGACCTGGGATGTACCTGCAGACTATGATGACTTTCCCAGCGACTGTTCCATCGATCTACACCCAATTGGTACAGAGACTGAGGATCCGGTTTCCGAAGTGGTTCCCCTGGTGAGTTAATATACCAGATCCGACTAATGCGCAGACAAAATCTGTACGAAATGATACAAAGAATCATCCAAAAAAGTATTATAATCCTAACAAACCAAAATTCTTTCGTTCTCCAAAATAGTATCGGAATCAAACACAGATCAATCTTTCTAATTGGTGGTGAAACATTTTCTTACGTAATCACCACGTTAATGTGTTAGGTGTAAGGTTTTTGCACCTGAAGTGTTTCTTCGGGAAAAATTGCACTATTTGTCTTGCCGTTTTATATTTGCTACTTTATTCATAGTTGTAATGTAAATTATGTAAATATTCATCCTCTGGCTGAAAATATAACAGGTATTATGAAACGTAACTACTAATTGTGCAGTAGTACCGTTATTTGTTCTCGTTTACACGTATAATCTACTGCGTATAATCTACCGAATCTCTTCATATTTCTCGCAGTACGAGGTGAACGTTGTTTTCCAAAACGTGATAATCTTGGACCAGTATGACGTGTACATCAGAGGTACAAATTGGGTTGGTGAGGGTCCATTAACTTCAAGGCGCTTCACAACTGGACTGAAAGAAATAGGTAATCAGATTCTGATCAAACATAACAGCGAGGCATTATGATGCCTCAAGGTTGTGAGCGGCATTGTACGGCCATTTAGAATTGTGAAAACGAAAATTTCCTTCATATTTTTCTTCTTCTTACACCTGCGCAGACGTAATAGAAATTTGTTCAAAAGTATCATAATCGGATTTGTCTGTCCAAACATCGCAAGGTGGCTACTTGAATACGACTGCCATTAGAAAATTAAAACTCGCAATTTCACTGCAACGGGTCTTGATAGTGAATCTTGAACGCGATATGATTTTCCTTCAAGTTTACAAATAAACAAATACATTATTATTTAGTACTGAAATTTCCATATAGAACAACTTTGAATATGTGATCCATCTTTTAGTACCAACTGCTGTCAAGGGTCTCAATGCCACGGTGACTCCCAAGGTAGAAAATACTTTCGATATACACGTGACGTGGGACTGGCCAGAAATAATTCCCGACATTTATATCGTCAGCATAATTTTGAACGGTTCAGAAACCAACCATTCGGTTTTCCACAACATTTCTGGGGTAAGTTAATACCAAGCCATTCACATAGCGCCGGTTGGATAAATATTCACTAGCTTATAAACGTCTTTCCGATTTATAGTCAGCCAATGAGACTGTTTTCCCGTCCGTGGAAATTTCGGGGGATTTCAACGTGTCAATGAAGGCATGGTCTTCAGCTGGAGGAGGCCCAGAAATTACGCAACGTTTCACAAAACCGCAAACATCCAATGGTCGAACAGGTAGCCGATTCTAGTCGTTCATAGAAATAAACCATATCCTTAACATTTTCAGACAAAAAATATTTATTTAAATATGATGATCATGCCTCAAGCAGACAAGCATGCAAGATGTCAATTCAGTACTCCTGATATGAAATCCCTCATCTTACGTCTTTTGTCTACCAAGCGTCGTTATCGATCCGTCTTACTTACGAGTGTGCAGCCTCCAGCCGTAGCTTTTGCATCCCTCTTCATTCAAAAATCATTTGTACTTCTCCCTGACACACTCTGTCTACGGTACGGGGGTCACACTCGCTCCCATGAGTTTCGGTGGCTACTCCGAATGTCAGGTCTGGTCGCCTAAGTCCAGTCATCGTCAATCTATAACCTTGAGGACGACAGTCTTTTTCTGAAAAGTAAACTTCGTCTAGCCTAAATTTAACTCCGATTCTATAATAATGAACGGATAATTTTGAAAATATGCCTGAAAATCTTTTCATTAATTAAGAAGAGTTCTAAATGTCGACGACGATTGGTGCACTGACACACCTTCATGAACATCCTGAATCACAATAAAGAAATTAAATTGCCGAAATTCGTATCATTTCCATGATTGGCTTGTACAGTTGTGTTTTAGTATTTTTGAGGAAATGCTGATATAATTTTTTACATAAGGATACTGTCGTAATATTCAACTTGAGTGGTTACCAATTTTTAATATGATTTTCCTGTACAGACTTTGATAGTTGGATAGCATTGCTATATAGGTAACGTTTCGTATTTAGATGTACCCGAGGATATCCGCATACCAATATATCTGATGGGATCGATCATGATAATGGTCACCGGCATCAGCATCACAGCATACGGAAAGTACAGGTCTCGAAAACGAAGACTTAACAAGGTGAAGTACAAGCACATATTTCGAGATGATCTCCTGTCCAAAATATTTATATAAGCACATCGGTAGCGCTGATCGGAATTTTGGACCTATCCGAATTTGAATAGTATTTTATAGTTTCTCGCGATACGTTGCACTGCCAATGTTTGCATTTGGTAAACTTGGAATTTACTTGCTTAACGTTTTTGTCAACATGATTAACAATTGATTTTCATGGTTCCATGAAGAATTCACCAGTGGATGGGTTCGAAATGAATCCAGAGCGATTGACGATAACGCGAGTCCTGGGCACTGGGGCTTTTGGGGTTGTTAAGCTCGGTAGCCTGCACGACGACCAGGGAAATGTCACCAACGTAGCAGTGAAAATGTTACATGGTATGTTAAAATTTCGGAAAAGCAGACTGACTCTTCAAGTTTGCCCGTTCACATTCGAGTAGAAACATTGAGTAGCTTGTCCATGATTATAGACGATTCGAATGAAAATGACCGGCGAAACTTTCTCCATGAAATAAAAATTATGAAGGCGATGGATGAACATCCGAACATCGTTTGCCTTCTGGGGTGCAACACGACTGGCCCGTACCCTTTTCTGATCGTCGAGTACTGCTCCCGGGGAGATTTGCAATCTTTTCTGCGAAAGGTTAATATCACAGATTATATTTACCTGAAAAATTGAATGTAGAAATAAGGTGAATCATTCTTTACAGTCACTGGAAGAAGCGAGTACGTTGGCGGAGAGCAAGTCGGTGGAACTCATCATACCTTCTTTTAGATCTCCCAGACGCAAAGAAATTCTCCAGGCAAACTCTAGAAGTTTACCGGTGTTCCGTGAGTTATTATTATGACCAATTTACTACCATTCTTCTTTTTCCCTCGTGACAAAGTCTGACCTTCTACATTGTTTTACAGGAAACAGAGATAACTATGTACAGGCTGGCAGTTGCTGCGACGAACAAGGTAAGTATAGGAAATGGAAATTCAAATCATTCTAAATAATCAGCAAAGCAATAAACTGACGATCTATTATTTAAATATGAACTGACCGCTACTCTGGGGTGACCAGGTCTTGTAAGGTTGTAAGAAAACTCACAGCAAACTCAAAATTCACGAGTGTTTAGGCATTTTTGAGGTGGATCATGTTTCTGATTGAAAGTAGGATGAGACATGACGAGAAAAATAAATTATTTTAAGAAATCAAAGCAGCATATCGAGACTTCAGTGACTAAGAAAACGTTTTCCTAGCCGCTGAGTTTATACTCAGCTTACATTATACAATATTGACCGACTGAACTTTTTTGAAGTGTCATTTCTTTTGGGAGGGTACCAAAAATTTTTAAACGACACAAAAAGTGTAGGATTTATATATACTCGTATAAAATATGTATGTAGGTAGTCCATGTTAACTCGAACGTGTCATGACCCTCACCCTCTCTGATTTATCCACCGATTTATCATATTCTTTCATACACTGTAAGAAATTTTAGCGAATTATTATAGATTTTTTTCAAGTTCCGTTTCAGAACTACCGAACTTTGACTTTTTGGCAGTCATCATTTTCAAACCATGTTAGCTCAAAATTGAAGGGTCACCGGACAAAAGTTCATTCTACAAAAATGATTGCGTTTTATCTTATCTATTTGAGTAAATTTTTACAGATTTTTTGGAGTTAGAACTTAACTTTAAAAACTTAGACTTTAAAAATTTAAAAAAACACACTTCTAAAGACCACCTTATTTAATATCTATATAAGATGGGGGGATGGGGCTCAAATGGACACCAAGTCTAAAAATAGTAATTTTGTCGCAATTGATTTTTTACGATATTCGAAAATAAAAAATTGTACAATCGTGCAATTCTATCGGCTTGATTGTCGTTATTATCACCCTCTTATGATGGAAAGTTATTAGAATAAATTCAAAAGGCAAGTATTAAAGGGATGATATCAAGCTACCAAGTCTTCACTTTCATTTTTGAACAACTATAATTTTAAGTTACATTAGAATAAAATAGTATGTAAGATTACAGACATAGGAATGTTTCGGAAATCTTACAATGAAATATTTTTGGTAGATTTGAATCTTTCGTTAAAATATATCTGAAACATTTAAGAAATATTCAGTGCTGTATGATCTGAATGTTATGTTAGGTGATAAAATTTCAAATTCATAGCTCAAAAATTTGAAAAAGGTAACCTGATCACCCTGTGAATCATCCCTTTTTTGCCCCGCAGATATTAATCGTGAATCCGGAGTTGTGACCGTGATGGACATGCTAAACTTTGGTCGTCAGATCGCCACAGGAATGGTAAGATACAAATATTGCCCTGTTACAGTTCATTAATACCCCCTGGCATCGGATTTTTTTCTATTATACTCGCGATTTAGCAAAGCATTAAGCAAAACGCCGTGAGGCGTTCAATCTTTACAGGAGTTCCTGTCGTCGAGCAGAATTGTGCACCGTGACCTAGCCTGCAGAAACATTCTGGTCCGTTGTGACCGAATCGTGAAGATCTCTGACTTTGGGTTGAGCCGAGATATCTATAGAGAAAATATCTATAAGAAATCTGGAAACGGCCGAATGCCACTAAAATGGATGGCTATAGAGGCGCTGACGCACCAGGCCTATACTACCTACAGCGATGTGTAAGTTGCAGGATCCGTGCACTATTTTACTTGTATTGATATAGGCTCAGGCTCATTTTACCCGAGATACAGAAAGAAATCTCATCTTTGAAGAGTCTAAATCAAAATCAATTCAATAGAATTCCGTTTGATGCTCTACTTGGGGCATTGGGGCCTGTGACTTCAATCGAACAATTTTTACTTTACCTTGATGCGGTACTTCGATTTTCGTAACACGCGTGATAAATCCCTTCACAGATGGTCCTTTGGCATTGTTCTCTGGGAAATCATGACCCGGGGGGGTGATCCTTATCCAGGAGTCCCGACTATCGAGATTTTGAACTGGCTGCATTCAGGATATAGAATGGAGCGACCAGCGAACTGTAGCTTTCCTCTGTGAGTTACATTACTGAAGAGCTACGTTTCTTGATATTCTCTTAATGACTGTACAACGTACATATGTATTATGTGAAAAAATTATCACGATCTTTGCCACAGGTACAACGTGATGCTGTCGTGTTGGCAAACGAGGCCCAAAGATAGGCCAACCTTCACCATTTTGCGTCAAGAGTTGGACAAGCTTATTTGCGCTGCTACGGAGAGCAAGTACTTCGATTTGAACGATGTTTTGGAGGAGACGCCACCCGAAGACAAGGATGTGCAAACCTTCAGTTTCCATCCTATCTCTCACCCTGTGCAAATGGCGATCGTGAACGACACTGAGCCACCGATCATTACCATGATACAGGAGGGAACGATGGACGAGCCTGACATGAGCTGAAGTGTTCAACCGAGACTTCGGACCTAATGAAGACCCGGCTTAAAATAAATCGAAACTTGACTCATAATTTCGATCTACTGGAACTCTCTATCGTTTCACACGCTTTTAATGTGTTTAATGCTCTATAGCGTTGCTAACTGCAACATGAATATTTTGTGATTTATGATTAGCCAGTAGGTACGTAAAATTCATCAGAATCGAGAAAAAATAATTGTTTATGTTAATCACGGGTGCGTACGTCACTTGTTTTGGTTTTTACGAATTATTCACGCGCAGAGCCACCTATCAGTCGGTTCGAGAATTAAGGATCGTGTCGTCTCCCAGCCGTTGACGATTGACAATTAACATTATTTACGATTCATTTGCCGAAATCAATCTCTGGGCCGCATTATTGCGTAAATCACCAAATTTTTTTCATAGTTATGTTCGGAATCGCGTATGGAATGGCCTTGCAACCCCTATTTTTGCCTTTTTGACGCGTAGGCTTTGATATTAACCAAAATAAGAGTTACGCCTACACTTGACGATCATGAAAAATAATTTTTTCCCCGATCTCGATGAATTTCGCATGCTGGATTGAACTTATTCATCGTTAATCATCGAATATATACATTATATATCATTTTAGATCACCGTTTCGGAGTTTTCTCGTGAAATAACACTTACTAGATCATAAGTCTGAATAAGGAAAAAACTAGAGACTAAATAATAATCAACTGCAGATTCAAAAAAAGTTAAATTACAATTTGTGTTTTAGAAGTATAACAAATATTAAGTCTCCATCATTGATGATTTAGTATTTCACAAAATACTTGGTTTGAATTTAGTACGTTCAATCTTGAAAGGTTCAGAGGGTACTGATATAAAAAAGTTTACAGACTTTGGTTCTCGGCGATGTACACTTGGTCGAAAACTTAATTCTATAAGTACCATACGATTAGGTGCTTACAGTTCTACTGCAGATCTACTCATCCGTCAAAACGCCAGTCATCTGCAATCCACGTTTCCAAACGTTTGTTATACTATGACCAAAAGTACGGCCCAGTACGCCATTGAAGTATTGAATTCCGCAGCTTTATGATCGCGTGGATTGAACCTAGACTGTGATCTACTATATCATACATAATAGTCGGGCGCTGAACCATGCCGATCAATTCGCGTAACGCGGTTACCCACGCGGTGGGCGACTGTACATTCGGTACTGGACATGAGGTAGCGCCTCACCACAAGCACACGGTATAGAGAAAAAATTAATAACAACGAGACTTGTGATACACATCGCCGGCTGTAATCAGTTGATGTGACCACAAGATAAATATGTATAAGAATGACGGTTGAAAATGAAATCGGATGTTAATATATTATACGAAAACTGCCTAAGAGCGATTATTCGAATTAATAATTGAATTTATGTAAAATGTAACGGCTCTGATGTGACATCATTTTTTTTGTCGCAGAATGAAAGATGATTCATCATTAATATAAGACGAACCTTGTCTACTATACGGTGAGAGACCCATTGTGATCAGTGCGTCCAACGTAAAGCGTCTCACCAGACGAAGTTCGTCCGGCTATAAATACCTCCGATGGTACCGAACTGTTGCTATAACCACAATTATCCAACCAAACTGTTCATGGTATAATATCTAGAAAATTATCAATGACTAGCATGATATGTGTATACGATTGAATTTTTCTAGCGAGGTTTTCATATTATGTTTGCGGTTTTATAATATCTCTCATTATATGTCACATATCCTGTCTCCTATCGAGACTTTCATATTATCTTTGCGGTTTTATAACATGCAATTAGAAAATGTAATCTCTCATTGTATGTCATTGTGTATGTATGTACAATATAATACATAAGTCGTATTGAAAATTACAGTAAAAATAAAAACACGTAAATAATAGACCTCGAATTCATATTTCGGATATTTCTTACCATTCCAAGACACGTAAGCAATCGCATTATTGAGAATAAGTTTAGCTAAAATAATGTCACCCTCGTGGTATTAACTCAAGTATTGCTTCCATCAGAGTCTGTATCTCCGTGAACCGCGGCTTCAGCCGAAGAGCTTAATGCACTGCAACCGACCCATCTGAAGCCTGTTAAGAAATTGTTGCTCCTTTTCTTAAGTTTGATTTTTATATCTCATGAATTTTCTTTAAAATATTCTTCATGAGGATCGAATGTGAGATCAATGATTTATGATTAATGTCATCACGAAACAAACACTATAACATAGTCTGTAAAAATGCAAGCATATCGTTTTGACGTACGCAAATGATTTAATATATTATTATACATATCCATACAATGAAATAAGCTCTTGAAGTCAGAAGCAAGAAGAATCAGATTGTAGAAAATGCGCACGGTTTCCAAGTCTATACACTACAATAATGAACATCTAGATCGTACAAAAGCATATTGAATTATTTTGCTACTTTAGGATGACTCCTGGTGATATTTGAATAAAATTTAGAATTTTGATCTTTGAAACAGACCTCCCTAACAGAAAATTGATTACGTGCCTTTTTTCCTCTCGAAAAACGTTCTACACCTATTTTCATTTGCTTGTGATTTTGAAATTTGGAGCAATTATGTGTCAAAAGATACTTGGGGGGGGGAGGGGGGGGGGGGGGGGCAGGATCGACTTTACCGACATAAACTATTATCTCAATTTTTTCTCAAGCGGTGGAACTAAGAGAATTATTACTAATTGCGGAATGCGACATCAATTCGTTATTATTGCCTAAATCAAAGATATTTCCAGATAATAGTGCTCGGCATTCCAATCGCAATGGCGCTCTAGATACGTTTTTTCACGCCAATGATGCATAGACCTCGAGATTAGTCAAAATACTGATGCACACTTTACCTAGAAAACCGGAATAGTCGAATAGATTTCATTTTGAAGATTCTGCATTGAAACCAATGCAATGGAATTTTGTGTGATGCTTTCCTCAGGGCTTGTGACTTGACTCAACCAATTTTCATTTAACTTGAAGCGATACCTCGATTTTCGTCTTATGCAAGTTAAATCCCTTCGCAGATGGTCCTTTGGCTTTCTTATGAAGGAAATTGTCACCGTGGATGGTAAACCGTATCCAGGAACCCGAATCTTCAGATCCTCAAACAGTTGCAGTCGGGATACAGAATGGAGCGACCAGCAAAGTGCAGCATCCCTCTATGAGTTACATATTACTCGAGCGTCAAATTTTATTATATTCACACAATGACTATTCATGAAATGTGAATAAATTCTCGATCTTTGTCACTGATACAACCAGATGATGTCCTGTTGGCAAACAAGATCCAGGGACCAGCCAACCAACACCATTTTGCGTCAAGAGCTTGTGCGCAGTTACGAAGAACGAGTATAATTTCGATTTGAACGATTTCTCGGAAGAAGAACTGCCCCAAGACTCAAAACGTCTCGCAAATCTTCATTTCTCGTCCTACTTCTTGTCCTCTGCAGGTGGCGATCGTGAACAAACTTAAGCCACCGATCATTACCGAGGTTCCGGAGATAACGAATAGACGAGCGCGAAATAGGCTGAAGTGTGGAACAAAGACTCCGTACTAATGCGAATTCGGTTAAAACGAAAAATTCAAAGCGCAAATAATAATATCAATTTATCAATTCATTAAAATCCAGGTTTCTATGTATCTTTTTACAATTAGTTTCTTGAATTCAGAAGTGATTTATAGTGTAGTAATGTAGGATCTTGCGAGGGTATAAATGAATGGATGTTGGGTGTCGAGTATTGAATAGATAATAAAGGCTATTTATTTATATACTTGTTTATAAAAGTCTATTACACAATGCGTCTTTAGTTATATCGTCGTTCGTCTTTTGTATTCGGTCGTCATTCCGATACTTCTCGTCTTACGTCTTTCGTCTTTAACCGTCGTTCTAAAACTGTCCTTCTTACGAACATGCAACCCCCAACTGCAGCCCTTGCATCCTTCATATATCATATCCAGTCATATATCATTCATACTTCTTTCTCACACTCTTTGTCCATGGTGCGTGGGCCACATGCGTTTCCCTGAGTTTCGGGGCTGCTTCGCAGGTCATGTCTGGTTGCACTGTCGCCTTATTCTAGTGATGGTAAATCTAAACCTTAAGTGCTACAGTCTTTCTCTTAAAAATAAACTTATGCCTAGCTTAAACTATTCCCGATACTACAATAGTATAGATAATTTATACGAGCTTCAGATAATTAGAACTCAAATTTGAAATTCGTGACCACAAACATCTGTAGATATACAAATTTTTTTCGAAATCCAACTTATAGTCGTTAGAATGTTCGATGCAAATTTGAAAAGAAATCGAAGCAGACAAACTTGCGGATAAACTATAGACTTCAACATTGATTAATGTTTATTGTTAATTGCTTAACTGAAAAATGATTTTTACTATTTCTAAACATCGCGGGTTCAGGAGATGATTGATTTGATGAAGGATTTCTTTCCTCAAAATTCATATGTTCGAAAATGTTCATGGAAAAATCGGGTAAAAACTACACGCTCTCAATCTTTGTTTCTAGTCGCGATGCAGCCTGATACTACATATGGTATTTTTCCACTGCTTTACTGGTTGAAATAATATTTCTGCAGCTTGATTCCTCCTTCGATAAAGCGAGACTAAGGAAAAATGTGCCATGCTGATATCTATTTAGTTTTAAATATAGATGATGATCGGTGACCACTTCCTGACATCTAAGAAATCGTCATTAATTGTATCCCATCGTTCGTTAGTCATTCGTTAGTCGTGAGTGAATAGTGTTGGGTCGGATTCGATTGTGAGCAATGAAACTGTGAGCGTTTATGGAGTTTTAAATTCACATTTTGAATAAAATTTCTAAAAAGGTGGAACGAACGAAAACTTCTTTGAATCTAATCGAATCATTCACCGACTGCAAGGACGGTCTTACGAAGTTGGTACGGTCCATGGTTCTCATGAGTAACAGATTCGCCGACTACTATGGATCTTCATAAACGTCGTTCGGTTGAGCTCCGAATGTAAAACTGAGATAAGTTTACGGAAGAAAAATTACTAAACAGTTTGAAAACGAAAGATCAGTCGCTCGGTGTTTCTAATTTCATTTCACAGAAATGACAGTTAGTGGTTGTTTTTTTTTACTACTCATTTTTGGGGTGCAATTTAGGAGAGGAAACTGCGAGGTATATGTGCCCGAATGGCCGGAATCTTTCGAAGAAGCAAAAGTGCGAGCAGCCTGTTCCCTCGAATGTTCTGACGTAAGTTGATCTTCGTATTTCACTACATCGGGCATAATTGACAATCCACATTATTCTATGTGCGCTTGTGATGACGAGCTGCGCGAGCTACACGTATATCAGAGATCATACAGGAAAAACGGCCTGGTCACTGACATCCATTGGTTCAAGAATCATTTATTTGAAAGTGGCATATGTTCCCTGATTAGATGTGGCATATTCACCCCACTTACCCTACACAAGTTGGGTTCTTGCCTACATGTTCCTTCAATGTATGAGCTCTGAAAGTAATCTTCGGTCAGAATTGTTATTATAATTATATTATACATGTATATCTTATCTTTGTCAGGAACCATGCATCACGAATTGCACCGAGACAAAACAAATCAAGGGTAAGTTTGATTTTCAGAAATATTTCTTTCCGACTCTGTTTTTTTTTTTTTTTTTTCGTCACTTTAGGGAAATAAAAGTATTGCATTCTGTAACGGTTGTAAAATTAATATTTATTATTTTTCAAAAATCTCTTTAAATTATAAACCTTCATGCGCTCCATCTGAACGCATAATCAAATCAACGCATATCTCATCTTATACTGTCTCGTATACTACACATAAATGTATTACACCAGTATTATAATTTAGCAATATAAGTTACACACTTACTTATAAGTAGATTTACACATATAAAATGCTTATAACAAAATAATTTAAACATAACTTGCTTACACACTTAATCGCCAATGACAGCATAATTCACGCATTCCTTTTATTTCATAAATACCTATTTATATTATTATTTGTTTCCGTATTTAACTGAATTGAATCATCCCTCTCCCATACATCTAAAATATAGGCCCATAAGCGCCTTAAAAAAATAGAGGCTCCGCGTCAATAAATAAATTTATTGATACAATGCTCAGGATAAATATAATGAGTAATAATTATTAATAATAAATAAACGTAATTATTGAGCAACGTTACAATTCATTAGAAAAATCACTTTGCCTACGTATGATGTCACCGAGTTTTTGAAACCACTATAATACTTGACTCACCCTTCCGAACAAATGCCTCTCTGTGTCCAATTATACTAGCCGGGTGATTTTAAGAATGGCTCGATAAAGAAATTTCAAATTTTACGGGATTGTAGGGTATTTCCCGACGATGAAAAATTGCTACGTCGCATTCAAATTCAACGATCGGTTCCGCAGTAATAAATCATTTTGTGAATTTTTCATTTTCAACAGAGTCAAGACCACAGCTGACAGTACATCATTCAAATCATTATAATTACAAGCACTATCGTGACGACGACGAGTAATGGGGCAATTCACTTGACCGATTGTTTTTCCTCTTTTTTTTCTATTCTTCGAGTTAGCGAAACGCGGCGATAAGGAAAATTATTTTTCTGTCCACGATCTCCACGAAACACGATTACGAAATCTTTTATACTTATTTACCAGCTAAATGCTCGTAAACAACGTTTTAACCGAGAAGATTCATGACTCATGAGATCGAGTAAGATATTCATATAGGGAAAATCCGTCAAGCGTAATATACGAGTTTAATCGCAAACAAGAATGCTCAATAAAATATTTATTACACAGAAACGTACTTATACCGTATGAAAAATTATTTGATATTGTTATTTCTCAAATCATGTGTATATAAATACCGACTCTCGCACCTTGCAAATATCATGATGTTTCAGTACTTTCAGTACTCAAAATATAGTCAATAATATTCAATGGAACATGTCAAAGCGCGTATATAGGCGATTGTACAGCTTGAAAGGGACAAAGTGTATCTACACCATCAATCGGGGAAGCAGTTAGAATGCACTACATTGGAGATATTACACAAATCCATCTTGCCCCCACCAACCTTGCCCCCCACACCCGACACATTATAAGGTGGTACTTACTATTAGTATTTTTTGTTTATAACACTGAAAATATGATGATCTACAAGATATTGTGACGGAATATGCTGAGAGTAGTACTTTTCGATACAAGTGCGAGAATGTTGATTCTCGGACAAGCAAAATCAAACTTTGCGCACGCTTTTTTTTCATCTACGTGGCATATTACGATGTCCAGGAGTCACGCTCCGTAGTTTTTGTATTCTAAGTCGCCTACGTGATATTCATGCGTGAGTGCAAGACCGCTGCGCTCTATTCAACGCGGAATGATTGTCAGTTACGTGTATTTTCGGTGATTGCAGTATGAAGTCACAAAGTTTAAACACACACGAGAACACTGTACAATAGTCTGGAGTAAAAAAGGTCAATTTTGGGGATCGTATCGTAATAACGCGGAAAAGTTGCGTCTCGGCATCACTAAAAAGTGTGCCAAAGGCAAAAATTTACAATCGATATTTTCTGTTCAGACAAGCACCTCAAAGTTTCGAATTTTTTAACATTTATAGACTTGAACGGAGGAAAATCCCAAATAGACCAGTTGGCACTAAAAAAATTCATAAATACTCACCGGGTAAGTCGATTTCAGCCCCCCTACGCTTATTCGACGCTACAAGAATGTAGCTTTCACTTAACGTACTAGAATTCAAAATATTCTACTTAGTTTTGGAGATATAAGCGTTTAACCCTTCCTGACATTATAGGTATATGGGGCTTTTGGGTAGTGTCAAAAAAACACTCGAAACTTTCCTCCATTTATAACCTTTTTTCTAACCATTCAAAATGTCTCTTCTTTGTTTTCTTCACTGCAACATTTCGCGAGCACAACGTTAATGCCTCAGAGGGAACGTAGCGAGCGAGGTACATCCAATTACTATAAGCTAGTATTCTATGAATTCCTTTGGTCGCAAGATAAGTATCCTATTGCATTGTTTCGTTAATGTTCAATCATTACCATTCTGAAGAAAAGATTTCGAAGCGATTTGAAAATTTTTCCTGCAGTCATTGAGTGTCAGTCGGGATATATACATTTCGAAAATTGAGAGACAAAGGCAATGAATTTAAGAGAATCGTGGTGTAAGAAAATTCAATTCAAACAAATAAAATGAACTAGAGTTACCTTCATGTCTTCAAAAATTATTGCAAATGCAGAACTCAACGAAGAAGCGCGGTCAAACGTTCGGCTGATTTGTCAAGATGCAGACTACGCTATACTGGGTCATAATCTAGGGCTTTTCGCGATCAATCGAAGATATGCGAGCATCGAGTCTCCAAAGAATTTCCGATGGGATCGTGCGTATGTGGTGAGTATCCAAGATCTGGCCCATAAGCTTATGGTACATGTTTATATGGTGTATTATTATCGTATAGGTCTCTATGTGCGACTGATTACATTCCAATCAATATTTGAACAAATTTATCTTAAACTTTTGATTTTAGTATTTCGACCACTCGCCAGCTATCCTATTCTTAATTTTTTCTAATAAAGAAAAAGGAATATAATAGGTCAAATCCAAAAGTCATAGTCCTAATAGGAACCTTTTTTATAGAGCAACGGCACGAAAGTGTTACTGTATCTACCGGGGTTCGTACGCTATCAGTTTTACTTTCATCGTATCTCTGCCAGTGGTATATCGATGCCCGATGTGACGGAATGGATGACAAGGATGCCAGGTACGTCACTGAATCCCCATATCAATCCGCCATGCCCATAAAATTTCTGCTATCAATTCTGCCGTCTGTCAGCTCATTTCCTGTTATTCTAATTTGACATTTCTAGAATTATCCAATCGAACTTTTAGAGTTTACTCACACACATTATTTACTGGTACTGGTTACAGTTGGATACCGGCCTATGAATGTGACAAGCATCACAATTGGCGCGGTCGAGTCAGAAGACAGGTTTTCAGAGGGTTGGTTTTGGAAAGCGGAAATAAGCTTCACACCTGCCAATGGTAGGTTTCGGAACGAATTGCAAGTCGATACACTATTGCTAATTTGAGTCCTCTGCATCTCACAGGAATATTTTTTTGTCGATTTTCGATCACAATGGAGTCAATGCGTCTACCTTTCAAGGTGTCCACAATTTTTCAGTAGCCTCAGTTTCAATCGTATCGATTCATCACCGAATATACTACCAATTATAATAGGAGTCGAGAAACAAATCATAATGCACGGATGAAACGCAGGTCTTTCGGAAATGCAAATTGATATTGATCGACATCCTGTCTACCTGTGTTTACAGATCGCCCCTGCTTTTACACAGTGATATGCCACCAGGACGACGGAGAATACCATGAAACGATCAATCTGAAGGATGTAAGTAAATGATAATCAATTAATTCAGCACAATACGTTCGGCTCCGCATATGTCTATAGTAGTTCAGTACCTGATAAATGGTGTAAAATTTTCCTCTGTCCGTGAATAGGAGGAGGATTTCCATGTGGGTTTCGAACGTTTGCCTTTCGGAGGTAATTTCACGCTCACGGTAAGGTCACTAACCAATGAACTGAAATGGAGCCATTCCAACGATGTTGGCGAAACTACCACGACCTTCAGTACGCAACGTTGTCTACATCCTTCGAATCCAACAACCTGTGGTAAGTATATCGATACGAATGTAATTTGATTAAAATATCGAAAATAAGAAACAAAACCAATTGCTGCCTTGGATAACCAACTCTTGCGGATTTTAAAGCGTTGTGATTCGGCCAAAAACGGTTCTATATAAAATTGTGCTTTTATTACGTAGTGGAATGGCGGGCAAAACGGGGTTGCTGAGGAGATTATGGACTTTTGTGAACTCAAATAGGCTGAATTTTCATTATTTGACTTCTATTTGAAGTATATTAAACAAATTTTCAGTTACCATGCGAAATGAAAAAAATTCTTCGCGGGCAAAATGGGGTAGATACCAGTATATCTGTAAAAATGATGATTACTAAAAATTTTAACATTCCAAAATCAAATTGTTAAAATAGTAAGATGGTGTTGACGGTATTCTACAATATTTATGAAACCAATGTAAGGGTGAGCGCGCCGCGCGTCGGCGCCTTCTTAAGGTGCCGTTCAACAATTACGTCACGCTGTTTTCGGGCCTTTTAGACCTCCTCCCGCTCCCCAACCCTCCATCACACTTCATCCTGCAGACTTTTACCCCCTTCGAAAATTACATCACGAATTCGTCTCTCCCTACAGTTTTGTGGTATATGAATTACATGCGCTGATGTAAATGTAGAGACGAAATTGTGACATATATGTCTGTCGCTGTATTAAACTAAATGACACGTTTTTAGAAATTTATAATAACTAGCATATTCCAATATTCATTTTTAATGTATTTCTAGGGTAAATTTAAATAGATATACCTATTAACAGGAACATAATATTTACTTTCAGGTACGTATTGCCTCTTTGGAATAATATTTGAATAAATCGTACGTAATAAGGCTTTAAAATGAATACTTGAAACATAAAACTATTATGATCGTTAACAATACTTAATTTATTTATTTTTAAGAGGAAGGTCTTGAATCTTAATATTTATGTATTACCTCAGAGTAATACCTGCAATATATATGAAAACATTTTCATTCCCAAGGAAATTGTAGATAACTTTTAAAACATGTAATAGGAATCGTATCGTTATTATTGACGCCCGATACCAGGTGATTAGTGGCTTCCTAATCTTCAATAAACTCCTCGTCAATCAATTCTGCGTCCTCTTTGTATTTAGAATTTGTTATTATTGCCAGCAATTCCCTTTGACGTTTAGCAGCAATGCGAGCCGGACGAATTTTTGGTACTATGGTAGTTACGCCACATCAGTTTTGATGTTGCTTTAAATATGTCAGAGACGCATAATACATGCCACACTTTTTGCAAGTTTTTCTGGATACTAGCTCACGCTTAATGGAAGGACACGCAATGTTATGTGGAATTTATTTTCATTAATCAAATGCATGACAACACATAGTACGTTCCGGACATTTCCGGACATGAGTTCCAATGCTCAAAATCCTTGCCTATGGGTCCTCTACCTACTCTGTCATTTTGGCCAAGGTTACCGATAACACTCTGTATATTACAGTTGAATGTACCAGCGTATATACTATCTCAATCTCCTCAGTATGTTCTTAGAATATCAGCTCCGCGTATATTAGAAAGATATTCTGAGTAGCGATAAAAAGCGGACATAGAATCTACTTGGTATATTCTTAGAATATTCGAGTATAATCGTCGAATATCACCAGTACATTTATGATATTATTTCGCCATCTACTGAGAATATTCTCAGAACATTCTCAGACGATCTTGTGCTATCTGGGTCATGATTCTCGAGAATGACGGTTGGAAGATTTTATCTTAACGAAAGATCTGACGGTGGCCTTTGCGATTGAAAATACTTGAAGAATAAATTTCCAAATGCTAGGTCTGAATATTATTTTGAACGCGTTTTTCTCAAGACGGTGTTTTCAAAGTCGGTGAGCATGATTTCTCAAAAACGGCTCGACCGATCGGTCCGAAATTTTGACACAACCTTCTCAGATATATTCCTCAGGAATTAATCGAAGGAATAAGATTTCCGGTAATTATTTCAATTTTTTTGTTTAAACATTTAAACGAAAAACTTTTGGTCGAAAATTGAAAGTTTTTTTTCTAGAACTCGCCATTTTGTCAAAAATCAAAATTTCGACTATTCCTTCGATTAATACCCAGATTCATCTATCCAGTAATAAAATTCTTTCGATTTTTTTTATTTTGGATAACCCAAAGCGGAGATATCGTGCTCACCGCCAGACGCCTTTTTTTGGAGGACCTCCAGGAGATCGTCTCAGGAGCAGTATAAATCAATATTTTTGAAAATAAAAAAAAGCCCATATAAAGTTGAAAGATACCACTACATCTCGTAATACTTTTTTTATTTGTCAAATAAAATCCCTTTCCAAAAAAAATTCATAAAAAAACAACTTTCTTTGGCCTTGCAATTGCGTATAACCCTTTAACATACAAAACGACAAGTGAAGAAGATTTCAATCTTTAGTAAAATAGACTAACTAATCGCTGACGAAAGGAATTACTGTCATATTCGAGTCATTATTCTATAGGAGGGTAATCATCGCCAAATGAATAAATAAATAATGAAATGAATGATGAGAATAATCAAGATTCTTATTACAAATAATCAGAAAACTGAATAAATTGATGAGGAATATGAATGAAATTGTTCCTCGACTTCTCGTTAAAAATTATATTGATTTAACCTTGATTATTACTATCATCACTCTAAGATGATAAATGCGGGCGTGATTAGGTACAGACGTGTACAGTGTAAACTACGTTATGGTAAACATCGTTGTAAAGGCTTGCATGGAGGGGAATATCGTTCATCAATTTAACGGTCAAAGTTTGGTGAATATAATCGCTTAATCAGTCTATTCTCGAGGCAGTGTGTACGATTTAACGATGAAATTATAGACCGAGGTGACGCTGAATTAACAATTTTCGAAGATAGATGGTGCTCGAAAAGTACGCGACAGCCTATAAGAAAGTTTGTTCAAATTTTGAGCAGTTCCAAAAGTGTAGGACCAAGCCTCGCAATGTTTGGACTTAAAGAATTATTGCTTCTTGTATTTGCTGCGAATGAAGTCTTGTCACAAGATACGGATTATTGTTACGCTTACAATAAGCATCCATATGTGAGATTTGCAACAAAAACTGCCTACAACTTCATTCATGGTGGAGAAACACCCTACGAACCGATTCCACGTAAGTAACTATTAGCTTTAGCCAGAATTTTTATCGATAGGGAAATCAGCGATTTGATTTACGAGAGAAGACCAATAAAATGTAGAATTTTCATTTTTTGATTCGAGATTTTTCGAATTTCAGAGTCGTGATCAAGAATTGATCGAGCAGATTGATCAAAAACTTCAAACTTAATCATTATCTATTTTTTTCTGTGTCAGTACCCGTCGAAATAGCAGCTTCACTGTTTTTTTTTTTTCGAATTTTTATCTCAGAGGGTTCTTGAGATATGAATTTTTTAAAACATTTCTCAAACTTTGTTTAGAATTTCTATAACTACGTGAAAAATTGATCAAATCTAAAAAATCAAGGAGGTCAAAATTTTTGTTCTGAATTCTACTTTCGTGTAAAGATGGGATATAAAGTATTCTAAAAACAGTATTTCAAATAGTTTCCTTGATTTGAATAACAAATCAATTTTTCTACCATCTTCGTAATCCTTAAAAACAAAAACATTTTTATTTTTTTTTCAAAATTTTTTTCAGAAAACTGTTGTCCATATTGATAAATTTTGAGACCGGTTTGATCATCAGCAAATAATTGCTTTCATTTTGTTTTTTTATTTTCTTATTCTTAAAAATTACAACATTTTCATTTACAGTAGACTCCCGTTAAGTGCTCCCCCGTTAAGTGCTCGCTTTCGTGGAATTTCGACGTTTTCGTCTTTCTATGGGTGATGTAGTTTCAGCCGCCTATTCTTTTGTTAGTTCGGTTATACTGTGTAGTATTTCCGAGAACTAGTATGCGTAGTGGGGACTCCATTTAAGTGCGCATTTCTCCGAATTTAGGTTGTCTACAGCTCCGAGCAAGAGCACTTAACGGGAGTCTATTGTATTAGACACGAAATTTGAAAATCGTTTCACATCACTCTTAAAAATACATTATTTGCCGATTTGGCTTAAAATGCTCCATATCAAGGTATGTATGGACAATAAACTACGGAAACTAAAAATTACACTAATCGTTTCACAGATTGCAAACCGGTACAAATTTGGATGTTGATAAGACACGGAACGAGATTACCGCGCGGTAATGTAATTGAGCAAATGATGACTCTTCCCAAACTTCGAGACGAAATTATCGAGAATCATGAAGTACGAGGACGTAAGTAAGCGGAAATGCAAAAAATATAAAGTGGCTCGAATCTGCAGAGTAGGTAGTTTTTTTGTTTTTTTTTAACTTCCCGCTAAGAAAATCAAAGATTTTCGAAAAATCGGGAAGTTATTGGTTTTACCCCGTTTTGCAAAATTGAGTTTTCAACAGATCTCGATGTTTTGAGGTCTTAGGAAGCTTCTCTGACTACTCTGGAGAGGGTGTGTGTGTGTGTGTGTGTGTGCGCGTGCGCGTGCGCGTGTGCGTGTGCGTGTGTGTATGTATGTATGTGACCCGCTTATAACTTTTGAACGGCTCGACCGAATCGAACCAAACTAGTTGCGATCCAAAGAGTTTCATCAAACTTAGATTTCCTAAAAATTTGAACCGATTCGGACCGGTAGATTTCGAAAAAACTAAAAAAAACTCAAAAAAAGTAAGAAATTTGTTTTTTTCAAATGTGGTTTTTTTGGAATAACTTTCGAACGGCTTTACCGATCAATTCCAAAAACTAATCAGCTCTTAACCTTGAAAAACTGCATCGATCAACGCCGGTCCGGTCAAAATCGGTTGATTCTTTCGAGAGATATCGTTGACGAAAAAAAATCGAAAAATGTGTTTTTTTGTAATATCTCCGAAATGTTTCATCAGATCAATTTTTGTTGTTTCACATTTTTTTTTATTTTAACTTGAAAGATTTGTGCGGAAAGTTTTAGGTCTGGCCCATCATGGTCAGCCGATGTACCTCCTTGTTTTTTTTACTACACGTACATTTTTTTGGAACTTTGGTAGTATTCCTTGCTGAACATTACCATGAGACCTATCGGTTCCAACTTTTACGTATCTGGATTAATATAATTAAAGATCGGTACATTTTTTTTACGATAATTAGACGGCCACTTGTGCGATGCCGATTTGAACAACCTAAGAATGTGGCGTCTGAATCCAGCGATGAAGCAGGAAACTGCAGACGATCTGACCGAACAGGGAGTCGAAGACATGATTCTGCTTGGTAGACGCACAAAAATTAACTTTCCAGAATTGTTCCCGCCGTTTATAAGTAATGTTAGCTCTGCCAATTACAAGGTAAACGAAAATTTCTTAATTCAATTCATAATTCATTCATTCTTAATTCATTCATCTCAGGCAGACTTATCCAATTTTATAAAAAATTTCTAATCGTTTTTTACCGGCCGATTAAAGTCGTTATAAGATATTTCTGAATCACTGGTTTGATTTCTTTAAAAAATTCAACACCTTTTCTTAACGAGAATTCTGACTTAAAATCGGCAATCTGTTGGTCTCCGCAAGTTAATTAATGTATCGTTTTTTATTACAGTTTCGGTCAGCGAAATTTGACCGAGTAAAGACTAGCCAGACGGCTTTTATGTCAGGAATTTTCGACAACGTTGTTATACCAGATGCGGAAATCCCGACGAACGATACCTTGTTCAATGTAGGCTTATCGTCATCCAGTTATATCTTACACTAGATTAAGAATTTTTTCTACAATAAACAATTATTGGATCTGTAATAGAGTCTTGCTTTTCTAGAGATTGCCATATAGTTTATCGACATTGGTCCAGCTCATTGATTTAACAGTACCTTCGAAGTGTAGATTATCTGTGGTAAATGATTAACTTGCTGTTCAAATGAGATTGGTTTAAATATCCGCAGTATCGATTACTATAATTTTGGAATCATTGAATAAGGATTAAATCTGAGTACTCGATTGTATTCAAGTCGCGATTTTATGAAGCCTCGGTTCAAACGGGGTATCATTCTGAATCCAACTAAATTTCAGTCCTACGAGTACTGTCCAGGGTGGAAAACTAAGGTTGCCAATAATCCCGACGTCCAAGCAGAGGTAATCAAGTTCAGAATCGGCCCAGAGTTCCAGAATCTCATTTCGAACGTCAGTCGACGACTTGGATTCCTGAACAACATTACCGTTGGTAAATTTAATTTTCAAAAAAGACTAATCAATTGGTGGACAAGCTCTGTTAAATTATAATCACGGTATGGTATAGAATCATTAAGGAAAGATAGTTCAATTAATTTCGTTCACCAACGAAACCAAATTTGTATATTACTTAAGAAACGAAGTGAATGAGACTTCGATTTACAGTAAAATAGACTAACCAATCTCAGTTTAACATCATTGAACATTCGATCATCAGAATCCATACGTAACATGTGGAACATGTGCGGATTCGAGAAGGCCTGGAACACCAGCATGTTGTCTACGTGGTGTGAGGTTTTTTCGGAAGATGAACTCAAGGTTCTTGAGTATGAAGAAGACTTGAACGATTATTACACACGCGGTTATGGTCATGAGTATAATCTTCGGTTGGGATGTCCACCGATGCAACATTTGTACCAGAATTTTGAGTGAGTATTATCACTAACAGGCTGTTGAGACTGACCTTCGATTCGTCCTAAGTCAGCGTGATGTCAATTGAAATGAAATTTTACTCAAGTGCGTTGACGGTTTCAGAAAACTGGAAAGTGACAACTACTCTAACGAGCCTAAAGGCGTATTCAACATAGCAAGGTCAGGTACCTTACATTTATTCATGGCAGCAATGGGGATCGCAAAAGATCGTACGCCTCTTTTAGCAAGTGGTTTTGAATCGATGAATCAACGTCAATGGAGGATCTCGGAAATTGGTTCATTCGCTGCTAACATTGCTGCAGTATTTTACAAGTAAGTAAGAAGAGCTTTCACTCTGATGGAAAGAATTCTTACTTCAATCCTCAAAACAACGAAGAACAACTTCAAGTTTTTCTCATTTTGAATGTGATTGTCCAGATGCAACGATACCGAATCCCCGAACAAAGTGATGTTTTATCAATCTGAGAAGATCTTATCTTATGAAGGATGTGACGGTGGCCTTTGCGACTGGAAATATTTGAAGGATAAATTTCTAAACGCTACCTCGAATTGTAATGCAGACTTCTGTTAGCTAGATTCTTCTTTTTCTCAGCCTACGAAGAAGAACTCCCCAGTTAGCACAAGATATTTTCATGATATTACTATATTCATACTAAATATCTACTGAATATATCCAATATTCTCAAAACATTTCTAGAATATTTCTGATAACACTATATGTTCTGATAATATCCTGAAAATATTTCCTTATGAATCAAGGCGTAATTGAATAAATATTTCACGCATATTTCGAGGATATTTCGAAAATATGCATGAAATATAGTCAGTATATCATACAAATGATGTTAATTTTTCATAAAACCAAGTACACTTCTGAACCGTGGATTCTTCGATTCTTCTTCAACTTTTGGATTTCATAATCAACATTGAAGAGAGACGCCTTGAATTCTTCAAGATCTTCAAACTGACCGGTTTAAATTTGACACGCGGCCGAATACGCTAAAACTTGATATCCCAAAGTTTGGAAAAAATCGAAGAACCCTCCGAAATAGCACAAGATCGTCTGAGAATGTTCTGAGAATATTCTCAGTAGATGGCGAAATAATATCATAAATGTACTGGTGATATTCGATGATTATACTCGAATATTCGAAGAATATACCAAGTAGATTCTATATGTCTGCTTTTTATCGCTACTCAGAATATCTTTCTAATATACGCGGAGCTGATATTCTAAGAACATACTGCGGAGATTGAGATAGTATATACGCTGGTACATTCAACGGTAATATACAGAGTGTTATCGGTAACTTTGGCCAAAATGACAGAGTAGGTAGAGGACCCATAGGCAAGGATTTTGAGCATTGGCACTCACGTCCGGAAATATCCCCGTACAGAGCTACAGCCGTTTTTCTCTTGTGGTTTGCCCGCTTGATGAGTAATCGAAGCTTGAATTTATCTGCAGGTGTGTCGCGTGTGAAGGAAATGAAGGTGATAAGAATGGCAAATTTCACGTCTACATCGTGAGGTTTTAATAAACTGAAAAACGGAAAACAAATCAAAAAACGTGGTGGACAGATGTCTCACAAAAATTATTCGAAATGGTGTCGAAACGAAGTGCGGCAAAGTCTGGTAAATAGAACAATTTTTGTGAGACCTCTGTTCTTATACCAAAAACTCTAAGATCTAGTAATAATCATACGAATACCCAATGTCTTGACTATCCCCCGATAAATTTAACAAAAAGCATTCATGTTTGACTAGCCAACCTTCTTAAATTGTAAATCCAAATAAATGTAGGAAAAAAAAAATAAAAAATTGTAAATATACCCAGATCGAATCGAGATGAAATGCACTACATAAAATTGTTATTCATCAACATATAGGGCGTTCTTTGCCAATGTCAAAAAAATGACCCCTCACAAAACTTATGGAAATTGGCTCAGTCGAATTTCCTAGAATTGCGGGATGTTGTAGCTTTTGCTTTTTTGATCAAAAGTTCTCATAGTTATGAAAGAGCGGACGTCACACTTAGCTTCAAGCCTCATAACTTGGGTTACAGCGATAGCCGAGACTTGTGCCTATGAGAGCTTTCGATCAAAAAAGCAAAAGCTACTACATCCCGCAATTGTAGGAAATTCAACTGAGCCAATTTCCAAAAGTTTTGTGAGGAGTCCTTTTTTCGTCATTGGCAACGAACGCTCTGTAACGATCCGACGTGAATTTTACTACACCAGCGTTGTTGGTAAAAAAGGGTGTGAAGTGACTATGAGAGTCTGCCCCCCACCCTCCGACATCACGGATCGCCACGTTTTGAAGAGCCCCGCCCCACCCTCCTAACGACGTTACGTAATTGTTGAACAACCTCTAACTTCCGATATCCTTTAGAATATCTAACGCCAATTTTTCGGCAAGTAGATCAGGATGCTACCGAGCCACAAACAAAAAAATTTTTTCTTTAAAACGTTGTTTTGAAAATTCTAAGATGTAACATCTACCCCCTTAACAAGCGATGTGGAGCGTGTTTCAGTACCCGGAGCAGTCGAAGGACTCAACGCGACGGCTATTCACAAGATGGGAAATATTTTCGACGTACACCTGACGTGGGATAAGCCAGACAGGGGAAATTATTCGCAATGGGAACCCCCTGTATATTCCGTCGATATACACCCAATTGGTGGAGGGGCTGAGGATAGGGTTTCGAAAAAGTTTATCCAGGTAAGTTAACAATAAGAAACGTCTTCATGGGATCGTTCAAAGAATCATTCATCAAAATATCGAAATCTGCAGATTTTACTGCCAAATAATCTGCCAAAAAAAATCATTGTATTGATTTTATCCCGAGTACGTAATTCAGCTTCAACATGTCCAATACAAAAAAAAAAAACAAAGAAAAAAAATTCAAAGTACGTGGTACCAATTGGTGCGCTGGTGTCTAGCTTACCAAAATGAACATTGACATTTGAATTTTATGTAGGGTAAAAGCCGGATAGTTGCCTCAGTAGGATACATGCCCCGGTTTTAAATACACCATGTTAAGGATGTTGGTCGCGTTAGCGCTTTACTATAATTAGAAGTGCCCTTTCCGCAGGCTTCAGTGCCATGTAAGCAGATGGAATAGGCGTCCGCGTTTTGTCCGTGTGAGCGAAAATCTTCCGCGGCAAAACTTTGACGGGCATCGAAATTATATTGGTCAGTAATTTCTATTGAATATTTTTATTACTGATTGTGGTTTCAGTCAGATTTTTGTTTCTTTGCATGCATTAGAGTTTAAATTACACTGTTTATTACGTTTTATTGTTGAATAGTTTTTATTTATTTTGCAAATAAAAAGGGCAAGTATCCGTATCAAAAAGGATAGTCGTCCTATTTTCTTTTGCGGATTGCCATATTGTTCTATCATTAAGATAAATAATAATATTTCACTAATAACTTGTCTCACTTAAAGTTTAGATGCTATTTTTGTTGTATTTTCACAGTTTAAAACATTAAAACTTAATACTATTTTATAATGTTGATTAACATTTTGATTAGTACTGACTAAAGGATCTCAGTAAATAATACAAACTGATTACTTAAATTGATATAAGTTTGTTTCTATCTGGAAAAATCATAATTCCGCACGAGGAAATAGTATCCCCCGAAGCATTTTTAACGTTAGGCTACTATCCGCTACAGTAGGCAACTATCCCTCTTTTGAGAGGTCAAATAAAACAGGATTTACTCAGAACGAATATCAATTATGTTTACAAAAATAGGCTACTATGAAAGATCAAAGACCTATGTTTTGATCTACATGTTGCATTATTCTTAGTAAGTACATATTTTTTAATAATAGAACTTTTTTGAAAAGCGGGGCAACTATCCGGCTTTTACCCTATTAGTAAGATATTTTCGTGCATAATGGTCACGTAAATGTACTTTAAGTAAAGTTTTGGCACGTGACGTACTTCTTGGGGGAAATTTCACTATTTTTTCGTACCGTTTCATTTGTTATTAGTATTATTGAACACTCATAATGATTGTGTTGTACTGTTATTTGTTATCGACTTCATAAACTGTGCATGATTTACCCGGGTCTCTCGATATTTTTTGCAGAACTCCACCCTGCATTTTGTCATTCAAAACGTGAAAATCTTGGACCAGTATGACGTGTATATCAGCGGTAAAAATTGGATTGGTACAGGACCAAGAATCATGAGGCGCTTCACAACTGGACTAAAACGAATAGGTAATCAGATTGCAACCAAACATAATATTAAGTCATCATAATGCCTCAAGGTTGTGAGCTACATTGTGAGATCATTTTTAGAATTGTGAAAAACAAAACGTCGTACATATTTTCCTGCTTTTAACATCTACGCAGACCACATAGAAATATGTTCAAGCTATCAAAATGCAATTGATAATATGAGCTGTTGAAAAGTGGTCAAAATATGCGGCCGTTATGTTATATTCATCTGAAACAAAAAAAAAATGCATTCTTATTCTGTATTAGTATTGTGAGATACTGAACCTGAATTCGGTCGACTAAGAAATTTTTTAGAAAAATTGCGACATGCTGAACATTGACTTCCAATTTCCGAAAGATAATAAAAAAAAAGAATTTAAAAAAAATTGTTAAAACTTGCTTGCTAAAAAAAAGAAACAAGAAAAGCACTAAATTTTCAAATTTTGACGTAATGTTATAATATGGTATAAGCATACCGTACTATGTATCGATAAGAAATAATAATACAATCCAGTAGTATTTGTTATATACCGAATGTTTCAAATTCAGATATAGCCAAAGATATCCGCTTGGCAGTGTATCTGATGGGCTTGATTTTGATAATGGTCATTGGCATCGCAGCATACGGATATTACAGGCTTCAAAAACGAAGACTTGAAAAGGTAAAGCACAAGTATTTCGAGATGATCCGCCATTCAGAAAATTTTGTATAAGCACAGAGTAATCTGTGAACGCGATTCTGGAATTATTCGTAGTAATAGTATTCAATAGTTTCTAACGTTGTGTTGTGACATCAACATCTACGTATGATAAACATAGAGTTTAGTGGGTCAACGTTTATGTCGACACTTGACATTAATTTTGTATGATTCCATGAAGACTACGCCGATGGACGAGTTCGAAATGAGTCCGGAGCGTTTGACGATAACGCAAGTCCTAGGCACTGGGGCTTTCGGTGTTGTTAAACTTGGTAGCCTGCGCGACTACCGAGGAAATATCAGCAATGTAGCGGTCAAAATGTTACAAGGTACGTTGAGAGTTCAGACATGCAGACCGACTCTTCAAGATTGTCTGTTGACATTCGAACTGAAGTATTCCATAGCTTGTCCTTGATTACAGATGATACAAACGAAAATGATCGGCGAAACTTTCTCCAAGAAATACAAATTATGAAGACGCTGGATGAACATCCAAACATCATTTGCCTTCTAGGGTGTAACACGACTGGTCTGTACCCTTTTCTGGTCATGGAGTACTGCTCCCGGGGAGATTTGCAATCTTTTCTGCAAAAGGTTAATATTTAAAAGTACATCTGCATGAACGAGATAATACAATACAATTGAGGTAAATCATTCTTTACAGTCACTGAAAGAACAGAGTATGATGTCGGAAGGCGAGACGATAAAACGTATCGTACCTACCCGTAGGACTCCCAAACGCAAAGAAATTCTCCAAGCAAACTCTAGAAGTGCATCCATATTCCGTGAGTTATTATTACCTACGTGTATCAATTGCTTCCCATATTAATTTGCTAGCATTCTTTCTTTTCCATTGTGACAAAGTCTGACCTTCCACGTCGTTTTACAGGGCACAGAGATAACTACGTACAGGCTACCAATTGCATCGACGAACCAGGCAAGTGTAGGAAATGGAAATTCAAATCAATCCAAGCAATCAGCAAAGCAATACGCTGACGATCTAATAATAAATCGTAAACTGACCGCGCCGCTGACACAACCGTATTTTCAGGTTGTGAGCAAACTTACAGCAAACTCATAATTTTGACAAGTGCTTAGGCATTTGTAAGGTGGACAACTTTTCTGATGTTAATTAAGATGTTGCATCACATATAAACGAATGGTCACAATAAAACACCAACCAATTGAACTTTGTCTTTCAATAATTCAGTCACTTCTTCCGTTATGCAAGATAATTCTGTATAATATAGAAATGTCGCGATCGAAATTTTAGAGTCAGGAATGTAGAAATGATGTTTTTTATCTACCAAAATAATTTCCCATCTCGGAAACGCTTGGCTCTTGAACAAGAATATTATAGAATAAGGTTTTCTTAGGGCTTTACTAAAATTCGACACAGGCTTGGCATAAAGGTGTCGAAAAAGTTCACGTGATCACCTTGTAAATCATTTCTTTTTTGCCCAGATACTAATTGCGCCTCCGGAGTTGTGACCGTAATGGACATGCTGAACTTTGGTCGTCAGATAGCCACAGGAATGGTAAAATACAAATGTTGCCCTGTTAAAATACATCGTCCCCTTCTAGCATCAGATTTCTTTTTATACTCGCGATCATTGAGCAAAACGTTGAGTTTAATGTTTACAGGAGTTCCTGTCATCGTGCAGAATCGTACACCGTGACTTAGCTGCGAGAAACATTCTGGTCTGTTGTAATCGAACCGTGAAGATCTCCGACTTCGGATTGAGCCGAGATGTCTATAGAGAAAATATTTACAAGAAATTAGGAAACGGGCGAATGCCACTAAAATGGATGGCCATCGAGGCACTGACGCACCAGATTTACACTACCCACAGTGATGTGTAAGTCGTAAGAGACGTGCACCATATCACTCGTATTGATATGGTCTCATGCTCACTTTACCCAGGAAATAAAAACATATTTCATCTTTAATGATTCTGAATCAAAATCAATTCAATAGGATTCTGTTTGATGCTCTTCTCGGGGCATATAACTTCAATGAAACAATTTTTACGTGAACTCAATGCGGTACTTCGATGTTAGTCTCATGCGATATAAATCCTTCGCAGATGGTCCTTCGGCATTCTTTTGTGGGAAATCGTGACCCTGGGGGGTGATCCTTATCCAGGAGTCCCGACTATCGAGATCTTGAACTGGCTGCAGTCAGGATGCAGAATGGAGCAACCGGCGAACTGCAGCATGTCTCTGTGAGTAGTGTTACTCAAACGCTTAGTTTTTTTACATTCACATAATGGCTGTGCCTGTTCTGTGTAGAAATTCTCACTATCTTTGCCACAGGTACAACGTGATGTTGTCGTGTTGGCAAACGAGACCCAAAGACCGGCCAACCTTCACCATTTTGCGTCAAGAGTTGGACAAGCTTATCTGCGCAACTACAAAGAGCGAGTACTTCGATTTGAATGATATCTTGGAAGAAGCGCCATCCGAAGACGACGATTTGCAAATCTCCAGTTCCCATCCCACCTCTCATCCTCCGCTAGTGACGATCTTGAACGACCTCGAGGGGCAGAACATTATTGAGGTGCCAGAGCAAACAATGGACGAACCTGAAATGAGCTGAAGTGTTTAATCAAGACTTTAGACGAACGAAGAGCTGGTTAAAAAAATCACAGCTAATTGACTTATAATGTTGATATATTACAAACTCAATAAACATTCATTATTAATTTCGCACTCAGTCAATTCCGGAAACTGTACCATATCGTTTCACACACTTGTAATATGTGAGTATTCGAAGTAAACATATAGTTCTTGTAATTGCGACGGGTAGCGGTAGTGGCTACGCCGCTCATTCGAACAGTTTAAACGTTGCAAAAAATCGACTGCGTGGTTGCAGTTGTTTAAATTTCGAAAACTATCTAAGTTCTAACATATAAACTAGAGTTGAATTCGTTTTGCTCTTCGGGGCCAAATCCAAAATATGGAAAGTCTGATTGCAGGCAACTCCAACTATAGGACTAGTAGCTTTGATCGCACGCAATCGGGCGTTCAATGTCCTAAAAGATTATGACCGAATTATAATTAATTTCGGAGCCTTTTGCTTATCAGAAACAATTAAACGAGCAACAAAAGACGAACTTTATCGAATCCGACTGCAAAATATTTACAATATTTCAACCGATGATAAATATTACTATTCGCAATCATTTCAGATTACAGGCTTCCATAAATCTCTACAACTGGCTCTAGGTATGTATGTACCATTATTATTTATGAAAACGTGAATTTTAATCGAAACAATTTAAATTTCTTGATTTCAATGGCACGTAATAAAAATGACGTAATGATAAAACTTTGCTACGATGTATTCAGCCCAACATTTGAATTAGATACAAAGTTATAGCATTTTGACACATAATTATTACAAAGACGTAAAAACTTGGAATATTTTTGGATTTAGAGCAAGTTGAAGTGAAAAATGACGAAAATTTTTCCTTTCGAAGTTGTGTTTTTTCCTGTTATTTGTAAAACTAAGAAGATTCTTTTAAACGTTGAATTACAACGTTTTTTGAGAGCAATAAAAAAAGTGCGCAATCAAATTTCTGTTGAGGATGTGTGTTTCAAAAATTAACATTCGAAATTCTATTCAAATGTCGCTGGGGGCCATCCCGAAGTGGCAAAGTGATCCAATATGCTCTTGCACGATCCAGTGTTTCATTATGATAGTGTAGACTTGGAAGCTCCTTGCATTTACTACAATTTAATTCTTCGTGCTTCTGATTGCAAGAGCTTATATCATAAGCGATAAAATTGAATTTTTACAGACTACGTTTCGATTACATTAATCATTAATCATTGATCTTACATTCGATTCACATGAATAATTTTTCAACGAAAATTCATGAGATATAAAAGTTTTACTTAACAGAACGAACAACAATTTCTTGACAGACTTGAGACAAGGGTGGGGTGGCACCCAGCTGGAAATGAAAAAAACAAATTTTATTAAAATTATTGTGAAATGAATAAAACCATCGTATATCATTTTTGACCACTGGTTCAGAGTTTATTGCGGTTTTATTTTTTGGCCGGTAAAGTACAAAAGTACACCTAGGTGCTGAACTATGTCCAGATCATGATTACGCCTTCAGCGGTAGGAGAAGTAGAGAGTTGGATTGAAGTTTAAAAGGCACAATAAGAAGATTATATTCCAACCAAGATCATGTGAAACAAATATAATATACCATACAACCACCGTTATCGAGCCGTTTCTTAAGGATTTTCATAACCAATCTGTAAATGATATCAGAATTTTGAAATTTTAATTATCGGAAGATAGATAATTGAAATGTTCACTGCCAAAATTTCAAGTCGATTCACTTCACCGTTTTTGAGAAATTAATTTTTGAATTTGCTTCGTATACACGTAGAGGTATAGAGACCCGATAAGGTTAGCATGAAATCTATGTTACCGCGCGAGTGCTTCGAAAGATTTCATGCTAACCTTATCGGCTCTCCATACCTCTACGTATATAAGAAGCAGATTCAAAAATTAATTTCTCAAAAACGATGTAGTGAATCGACTTGAAATTTCGGCAGTGAGCATTTCAATTATCTATCTTCAGATAATTAAAATTTCAAAACTTTGGTATTATTTACAAATTAGTTACAAACCTCCTTAAGGAAGAACTACACTGCAAGGACTTAAAAAAAGGTCCTCTTTCTCGAATTTTTTTTGGTGACTTGATTATTTTCTTCGAATTTGCGATATAAGTATATTATTAAGCGTACGTCAAACTTATTTCGTCTGAATTTTTATTTAAAAAAAAAATTAAAAATCAACAAAGTTGTTGAATAACGATGAACCCTCTGTGTATTAAAGGTCCTCTCACAGCCGGATCGATAACTCGAGAATGGTTGGTCAGACAAAAAAATTCAATTTTTTTAAAATCTATATAAGCGTAGTTTTAGTTGTATGTAGTCGTTTTTATCACTGTGATTCCCTTCGCTCAGCGTAATCGACTGACGGGACAGCGGTTCTCGGTCTTTACTGATAACTCGGTTTTTCTATGACATAGGGGTAGATTTTATCGACAGTTAAATTGCCTCACACATCCTGTTGGGAAATCCTCAGCTCGTCTGCAGCAACTCCGACCGAGTGACCGCGAAAGAATGCGCAAGGTAAATGGCTAGCGCAAGAGGGCCGTTCGTAACAATGTTATAGATTCAGTTGAAACAGGAGGAAATTTTTGGTTTATCTTTCTAGTTTTAGATTGTGATGAAATCAGAATTTTGGTTCTTGGATAGGATCGCAGTTAACGGACAGTTGATAATCTCACCTTATTGTTTCAATCACGCATGTTTCTGAACTCTTTGGACAGAATTTATCCTGGTTCGTTGATGTGATAACCAGGATATTTTTATTCGATTCATAATTAGTACGTTAAATATTAATGAGACGTTGATTTTTCAGAATTGGCAAGAAGAAACAACTGCAACTGATGTATCAGGACGGCTCGCTTGATCGAGAAAGTTGAGCCGGGAAAACGGGGTTGAAAATATGAACAGAGTCTGAATTTACCGACCGAAATAGCATTTATGTCCATATATGAGCTTATCATGTACTTTTTGAAGTGAAACTTCTTATGGGGCGCCTCGGTATGGGAAGTGAAATGGTGAGAGCGTGACGGCCGAGCCACAGTTCGTCACGCGAGGCTCACTATAAATAGATTCACTCCTATACTAGAAGGGCTCTGTCCCCTGCTAACTGCCTGCCCTGCCAACCGCCCAATTTCATTTTCAAGTCGACGGGTATGTTTCTATTTGGGATGCCGTTCCGATGATAAGTTACTCTATCATTCGATACCAGAGAAAACTTTCCCGATATACCTATGTATGTATAAAATACGTTATAACTACAAATTGAGCGTACTTTTGTTGGCAAATGTAGTCTTTTTAAGCCACGGTAGATTTTTTCAATATGTTGAATAGGTGCGCAGGTAAAATCAAGTCAAACCAACATATGGAGTAGGAACTTCTGTGATTTAATATTGGCAGTACTGCCGCGCGCACAGTACGAACTACGAAGCGTCTAGCCAACTAGAGCGTCAATGAAGCAACTCAGTATTATAATATTTTAATTATTATCATATTTCGAATGTCTAGTTAAGTTAAGGCCATGGAAAGTTCGACGGACAGTGATTGTGAACAAGTGAATGTGATAAATAAATTCAGTGATGCTGAAAAAAACACCGAAGAAGTATCATGTAACGTAGAAAGGACATTAAGTAATGCATCCATTTCTAATCATCATAGTTGTGAGAATCAACACGGAGTACAATCATCGTCTAGGTATGATTTTTATTCAAACCCCATCCACTTCATCATTCTCTTTCTCACTCCGCATTCTCTTCCATCTACCGGGAGCGTCTCATGAAGTGGGTCAGTGAAACGACGATGCTCTAGCTTTCTTGAATTTTGTCAGGGGGGCTAACTTCCATTGCAGGAATATCCCTAGGGTTTCCAAAATAATCATAAGAATTTCGGAAACTCTAGGGATAGTTCGGCGATGGGAGTTAGTTCCCCTGATAAAATTCAAATTCATCTGCTTTCTCCGATACGCTTTTCTCCTCAATCACATATTCATTCTGCAACGTAGACTTGTGTAATTTTGGAAAATATGTTACTCGATGATAATGTCGATTTGTATTTTCAATTTGTAAATAAAAATTCTGCAAAACTTTATTAATTGCAGAGTTATCCAACGAAAAGAAAATATTATCGGGAGCGCGTTCAATAAAGAAATTAGATGTAATAAGTCAACTGCTAATCAAAAAAAGATAAAAACTGGTGCTCAGCGCAGCAAAGAATATAGAGAACGACAAAAAATGAAACAAAGGTATTCTCATATATTTCTGCAATTTTGTAATTTATGATTCAATCACATTTTATATTGGTACGTATTTGTATTTAACTACAATCAGACAAATGACACCCACTCCTACGGAAAGGATGAGAGATCGTAGAGAGAAATTAAAACTATCTCCAACTCAATATAATGCGATGAAAGTTCAAGCTGCTAAGTATAGCAAAACTTATAGAAATAAGAAAAAAACGTTTAAGGAATCAACACTATGCGGTACTGCTCAATCAGAAAGGTATGTTCATTAATATTTGTGAATGTGAAAATTATCAATACATAAATTTGTACATTATGAATATATGAATTCATATCGCGCATGTTGTCTATTAGCGAGAAACGAGCGAAAACTGGGGCAGAACGTAGCAGAAAATATCGAGAACGACTACGAATCGAAAAACAGGCTACTCAAGTACAGTCTAGTATAGACGAATCACAAAGGTATGTATTCATTTTAATAGATACATACTTCGTTATTATCATCAACTTTTGAGTTGTTATTAATACATATTTTCATATGCCATTACAGTGCTGTGCAAATTAAAATTGAACCCGATGTTCATCAATAATTTCCTAATCAACTTAATCAGACAAACGACTCAATACAGTACAGACATTTTACAGAGGTATGTACGTTTTTCATTAAGGCAATATTTAATACAGAAATTAATTCTAGATTAGTTCAATATTATCAATAATAATAATATGTCTACATACTCCGCTTCTAATATTTAAGAAAATGCTATGCAACGTCGTCACCCTCACCTTCATACAAACAATTTATCACAATACCTCTGCCAATATATATACATATCACATAATTTTATATCTATACCTACATATAGTGCTTATTTCAAAGAAAACCGCGATGAAATACTCAACCTACTATTATTAACTTTGATCTGCAAAAGCAACTTAATTCTTCTAGTTCTCTCGTTATATAACTGATTATGAGGACGATATGCTTCATGATTGTCCATCAATTCCGCCAACTTCATCAACTGCAAAGGTAAACATCTAATAGCTTCAAATTCTGTATCTATGCTATTTATCATTGTAGTTCACATACTGCTGAAGCAGTTTAGACTGATTTCAATAAGCATGGACATTGGACAGGGTCATGAAAAATTTACAAAGAAATCTATAGACAATCCATTCGGTAATTCATGCTATGTTTGCAATAGATTATATGGTTGAAGAAAAATTTAAAAATACCAAATGAAAGCCACGAAGGAATTTTGAAACAGATCACACCGATAAAATAATAAATGAAAATATAATTTAATGTTGAAATATGTTCAATACATAGTAATAATTTTCTTTATTTTTTCACAGAATTTTGAAGGCCGTCATATTATTAAGAACCTGTTGCGTTTGACGAGATCAGCTAAGATATACCCATATGGAAAAGTCTTACCGGTCAACAACATACTTTGATGTGGGAAGAGGAAAAATTCTTACAAATCCCTATACAAATAAAAAAAAATAAAAATATACATAAAAAAAAATTACCTGACGTTTTTGACGAGATTATTTCGCAATTGGATGCCATGGAAAAAAGTGCACTCATCAATAAAGATGCTGTAACTTGTGCAATCTACTTCAACAAATTGATCAACGTTTTAATGACGATATTATAATCCAAAAAAATCAGTCCATTTGGAAAATTTGGATTAGACATTTTTACACTGTTAAATAAATCGATACTCAATTTCCGTGTTATTTCCACAGTGTCAAATTCCGGATGTTCATCCGTGATTTGCATTTGTATAATCTTGCTTTGTAAATTACTGATGCCTTTATTCGTTTTATGCACATAATCAACAACATAATTAGCACAAGAATACTCTTTCGTTATAATCTGGAAATCTATGTTTAATTGCAATAAATGAAAAACAAATGCCATTGTTTTCTTTGATTTTGCCATCTTTCTGATGGTAATCGTATAACGAAAATCTTTAGTCTTGTGGTTACAGCGCGAAGAATAGTTATGGTAATGTTCATCTGATGTAACCTGTCTTTGTCCATAGAAATCATTAATATCATGAAAATCATTGTATTCCAAATGAATTCGTATAAGTGCGTAATGGTCATAATTCTCATTGAAATTAACATGCGATATATTTGCGATATTTGTAACGATTTGCTTCTAATTGAGCATATGTTGCAAATATCTGACGTGAAATCTGCTGAAATGTCAAGCTAGGTTCTTGGCAACGTATTTCCGGTATTTCACAGTCAATCTGTCATTCCTAAAAATCAAAACAATCTCAACCTCGTGAATTTCCCTTGGCCTGGTTCATCAGCTTATTAATGTTTAATTTGACAGTTACAAACTGATCAAATAATGAAAGGAGGGAGTATGTTTTAAAACTAAAGTTGATTCCAAATAATATTGAAGCTTATTTAAAGTTTGAACATAGCAATAAATTAAATTTACCTATGTAATTGGTAAAAATATCAAAAGACAAATTTCAAATTTGGATCTTACAAATATGATGACCTGAATGGAAGCTTGAGTGTGGTAAACGATCTTAGCCCCAGAACAAAACTATTTAGCAGACCTTCAAGATCTCAGGAATGCTAAAACCACGGCTAACTAAGTTTCCACTTATAATTTTAACAGAGCCACTTTGAATAGAAAATAATTGAGTCGTCTGGAAATTAGCTCAATGAACCGGACTGAAACTGAAAAATAAGAGCGCATTAATAATAATATTGGTTGATTTATACAGTCAGAACTGAGACTTGGAGGAAGTGTTCCTATTTTGTCATTTTTTATTTTTGCGTGAGGCGTTAGATAATATTCCACATTTTATGTGGAAAATTGTTCAGACTCAAGCGCTCGTGCGCTTCGTTTTTTAGAGATAAGAATTTATTGATACTTATTGGTTGTCGTTAAGCAACAGTCAAATTACTATATAATCTCCAGAGTGTCCTCTGCGGCTCTGCGATGTCTCCACATAGACGTTTTATGTATTACGCATAGACCTAGAAATACTATTCCTCCCACCTTGTTCTAACGTTTATGGAAAAAATGTAGTCCGTAAACTTGGCCTTTCGATCACGCTTACTGCGTTTTAAAACTGGCGCCACGCATCAGTTGAAAAATGAACCAAAAAAATTCAAGAAGCTAGGCTGCTAGCGCCCTCTAGGCCTTATGCTTTAAACTAGTGTCTTCAAAGAGTTGATAGTAATGTTTTGTTGAGACTACGTATGATTTTTGCAATATACATAAACACCGAATATTCTAAAGTATGTGGAAATTTGGTTTCGGAACTCCGGCCACTGGCACTACCAACACCACGTTCGGATTTGGCAATCAAAAGTAAGTGTTTCTGAATAACAATTATACAAAATTCGCGGCAATAATCCTAACCTAAAAACTCGTGCCCCCAACTATATTCAAAATATATATTGTCCGCTAAACGTAAGAAAAACTAATTTCATAGTATTACATCACTACCGTACAATCATTAACTATCATCTATTATCTATTCTAACTTCTTTAAATCCTAACTCGAAGTAAAAATATATTATTTACCCAGAACCCTAAAATGAGTATTAACATTAACTCACGCTCAATAAACAACTAAACACACAATACATCGTTTTGCAATAATTCAAGTACAATATTCAAACTCTTTTATGATTTAAGGAGGTATGTACACCTTGGAAATAATTTGTTTTAATCACTGGTACGCTGTGAACAAATGTTCTATTGACTCAGACTTTTCACAGCTGATTACTACTGTTCTTATAAATTATTCAAAATTGGTTGAGATTTTACAACCCTTAGCCTTGCATAGATAAATTACACCAAAAAGAATGTAGTTATTGTAGCGTACAGATCACATTGTTGATCGAAACTTGCCCAAATTTAGAAGCGATATTCTACATTGATGTAATTTCATAGCAAACCAATGATATTTGATTAATTTCATCTCTCGAGAAAAAAATCTATTATTGTAAACCATTTTTTTTTTACGTTGAGAAAAATTTTTTTATCACGTGCTCACAAAAATAGAAAACTGATCTTATCTCTGTATATAATTAGTTTACCCTGAAACAGCATCATTTTAGAACATTCCCTCGAAATTTCAAAAAGTTTTAATAAATGATGCGGCTTATACCCTGCAGCAACTGCTTTTTCTTCGATAGACTAAATCCATGTAAGCCAAAGCTCTGTAAAATCTCAAATTATTTCAAATTCTGTCTAAAAAATATAATATTTATTCAAAGCATGATTTAGAACAAAATTATTTCCAAAGTCTATATACCCTCTTAACTCATATAAATTATTTCTTTAGACCAGCTCCGGCGTTTTCAACAGCGACACCATCGTTCGGTGCACCAACATCATCTACAACTTCAGGTTTATCATTCAGTACCGCCGCAACTGCTGGTACATCAGGAACTCCGAATTTTGGATTTGGTACAACACCAGGAACTTCAACAGCGTCACAATCATCTGGACTTTTTGGCTCCGGAGGTACAGCCATAACAAGCGTATCTTCGGGTCCATTTGCCTCTCCAATTGTCTCAGCAGCTCCAACTGGAGCAATTAATTTCGGTACTCCAGCTGCTTCAGGGGCTTCAAATTTTGGGACTTCCATAAGCACCCAGCCAACAGGAAGTCTCAATTTTGGAGGGACTACAACTACAACTCGTAAGAATTTTTCAGTTTAATATTTATACCGTTTCCTCGATTTTTATCAGGATATTAATCTTCAAGGGATGAAACTAGTTTTAACAGTTCATAAAACATCCTGGAATGTAAATAAAATAGTTTATCCATTTTTAGCATCGCTTTTTGGCACAGCGCCGACCGGAGGGCTGTTTGGTGCTAAACCTGTGAGTTCAGCTGCCCCAACAACAACCGTTAACGTTCTGGGACTTGGAGGCGTCGATGTTTCAGCAAACAAACCAGGTTTGAACCAGGGAAGCAATAGCCCAACTGCAGCTAAGGAAAACCTAATACCAAACGAACTTACACAAACTATAGATAACTTTAAGTAAGTAAATGTAAAAGTAGCCTCAGTAATGCCAAAATGATGTTCCAAAGTCAATTTCTTTTGTGACGAAATTTATAAAGACTAAAAACTAAATTTTTACCAGGACATTTGTTAAGACACAGAAGTCATTCACCTCGGACATAGCTCGGGGTTCTGTTAGACCTTTGAATCGCTGTGCTGAAGACACTGCATCTTTAATGGAATTATTAACTACTCTTGCTGGGTCGGTTCAACGCGATCGTTCTTTGGCAGATAAGCTTAAACAGGACACAGCTAAGGCATTAAAAAATGCAGAAATTGCTCAACGGACACACGACACACCAGCAGGACTTCAATACGAGAATAATGCGCCATTATTGTTCTTCATGGAACTTGCTGAGAGTTTTGAACAAGATTTATTATTGTTCAGATCTCAGATAGAATCTACGGAAAAACATATACACACCATGGTCACACCAAGGACGTTGACTCCTCAGGGTGAGATTAGATTTGTAAAATTGATATTTTACGATGAAAACATGATTAACGATATTTATTGTTTAATTAATAAACCCTGGGTGTTATTTTTGTCTAGAATTAACTATGGCCATGAGTAAACTTCACGAATCTTTAATAGCTGTAGCCGGCAGGTTACAGGGAGTACATTCTAAGGTTCAACTGCAAAAAGAACAGTATCTTAATCTGAGAAAATACGTTTTAAAAGACAGTTCCAATGTATTTGAGGACAGTAAGTTGAATGGAAAAATAAGCAGAATCAGTTCTGGGAAAATCAACAGTGGTCCTACTCCGTTTGGTCCAGGTAGGTTGGTGATGTTTATTGCGTTGGATAAAAACTTGCTTTTTAATCAATTACGATGAACTATGGATAGTTTATGTGTTATATATACATATATTTACTTGTTGACCTTTGAATGATTAGGAATTTTCTTTATTTTGTTCAATTATTTGTTTTAGGAAACAAGAGTTTCTTGTCTTCGACTAATCTGAACACTAGCAGACCACCAAACTATGGGACTCCGAACCCTCTAGGTAAATAGTGGTAAGATGAACCTTTAGAGAATCCCGTATCATTTCACATTTTTTATAAAACTCTGTATTCTTTCCTATACTATCTATTTTTATATTTCTCAAGATTTAGCCTGTTGTTAAAAATGTCCCATAAAACGTATCCTATATTCAGGTCTTGCAGGGATCTAGTGCGAGGTAGAAATCATTAACATTATCAAAAGTTAACGGAGAATTGATGGATGTAGTAAATTGCCGGAATAGTAAACTAAACTTAATCAATAATTGAAATTAAGATACACTTTTGAACTGAATATACGTATTTTTTCGTATCATCATTGTAACGGAGAATTACAAGTTATCAAAACCTTGACGAACGTAATTTTGACTAGTTTAGATATGTACATATATTAGGGTGGGCGAAATAAACCGGTTATTTTTGTTCATTCTTTAAAAGTTACTCTCAGAAGCTTGTTCTTCATGATCAAATAACGCGCCTCTAAAAAACTCAGCTCTTAGTATTAATATTTAGAGTCTGCTTATCGCTATTTCTTATGTTTCATATAGAATACACAGGAAATGTTCCGGTAGCACTTATCGATTTTTATATCTCAAGAACTAATCTACTTAGAAAAATTCTGCATAGCTACTTTGGTTCAAAATGAATGATCTACAAAAAGGGTCTCTTGATCTTTTACGAAACTTGACTAAAAAACCGGTAGAAAACGATAAATTAACAGTAATCTCGGATTCAATGTGGATTAAATATCGAATAAATTTAAATACCTATTTAGACAAAAATTCCCTCAAATGGTGCAGAAAAGACAGAATTGAAAATATTAATATCTTACTTTTTTTCCAACAAAATTGAAAAATATGAAGTAAAAAGCAAGAAAATTGCAAGATAGAAACAGAATTTTAACTTTAACCATGAATAACTTGGAAACAGTTAGATTCAACGAAAAAGACCAAGAGTCCTTTTTTGTAAAACGTTCAATTTTGAACAAAAGTAGCTATGCAGAATCTTTCTAAGTAGACCAGACGCCAAAACATGTTCATATTTTTTAAATGGAAAATAAAAAATAACAACGAGCGACCTCTAAATATTATTATTAAGAGCTGATTTTTCTTGAGGCTCGTTATTTGATCGTAAAGAATAAGTTTTTTAAAGTAACTTTTGAAGAAACAAAACATAGTCGGTTTATTTGGCCCACCCTAATGTACGCACATATTAATTTTCAACACCCAATACTCTGCGATACACCATTCGTCATTACACATTAGAAATCTTGTTTGGGTTCTGTACTTCGTTATCGAATCTTATGATTATCATAAAATTAAATAAAACTTCGAATGTTTTTCACTTATTCACTATTTCCAAGTAAAATGTGTTCATAAATGTTGAATTTACAAAACTCTAAATGATTATACAGCCTTGCTACATCCGTTTGCTCTGTAGCTTCACTAATATCGCCTATTTCTTTCTAATCAGTTTATCTTTATTATACATATGTATATTATAGTTATCAGTAAATTTTTATATCCTTGATTGATAATGTTGCATCGCATAGTACAGTTAAGAATATTATTTGTTTGATTCGTTTTTATTTTGCCTTTACAGGGGAAAATTAATGGCTGATTTAGTAGTATTTGAGGTATAGCATATTTTTTTTTTACTTTGATTACCTATTATTATCCATGTTTTGTGGTCGGTATCATACGGGGATTTTCAAAGCATCATCACAAATTTTATCATTTTTTTTTTGTTTTTTTTTTTTTCATCTTACTAACGTTTAAATATATTCTATTATTTTGAAATTTACTAAAATCTTCTGAATACAAATTGTTTACTTCCAACTACATAGTTTTTCTCATTTTAAAGTGAAAAAAATCCATGCCTGCTTTCTTTATGCACTTTACATTTTCTTACTGTATTACTTTGCACCGTATTATTCATGTTATGTGCTTATGATACTCACAGTGCAGAATATTCGATGTTACATTCAGATCTAAATCAGTATGATATGTAAAAAAATTGTGAAATAAGCTTCAATCACATTAATGCTTATGCAATCGCTAATCGCTAACTCTACCGTTCTCAACTAGCAATGTCAAACAGAGAGATACTTTAACGTAAATGCAAAGTATGTTAATGTTTCTAAATTAAGAATCAAATTCTCTCTGATTTAAACTTTATTGTAGAGTAGTAATTATTTCTTTTGGTTTATTTATTTTTTGTTATTGTACTTTGTGTACACAAATTTCATTTCAATCATCATAATAAAATGTGGTAGTCGTAGTTTGAATTATCTTCTTTATTTTCCCCACACGTAAAAAGTAGGACTAAAACTGCTATGGGTTGAATGAAACAGACTGACGCCTTGGATTTCTGCATGTTACCGATTTAAGTTTAGAATAAATTAAAGCTGTAGATCATTTTGTTTTCTTTTTGTTTTTTTTTTTTTTCTCCATTCATATATATAAAATTTCTTGCGACATTGTCTTGAGGAAGTATCTTTTAAACTTTAAAAGTCTGTCTTCCAAAAAAAGGTGTAATCACATTTTTAGAGCGTAAAAGGTATTATTCCACTGCCTCCAAAGTGACTGAAAATCAAATTAATTTTTACATATTAGATGTGAAATACCATAATGAAATTGTTACAGCTTGGGGAAATGCAACGCCAATACAATCGGCCAGTAGTATTTCAGTTGATACATCTACTAAACCACCGATAACGGGATTAAATTTTAACGCACCATCAAACTTATCAACGTCTTTATCAGCAACTGATTCAAACTCAGGTTTTCAACTCCAAAAACCACCGACCGGTAATAAAAGAGGTAAACACTAAAAGTATTAAATCTAAATATACATACATATATGCAGGTATTAATTAATTAATTAATTTTATACTCAATATTTTTGTTTAGATATTTTTCTAACGAAATTAAATGTAAGAATTACAGTGGTCGGTGGAACAAATATGTAATATTTTACGATGAATCTTATGATTAGAAATATTCGCAGGAAGTTGAAATAACATTTTTTTTTTTTTTTGTTTTGTTTTTTTCTTTTGTAATTTACACAATTTCTCAATGGCCATATTCTAAATTGAAATAATTGTTAATTGGTAAATTATCGATCAAAATCTGAATTTGATCTATAAACTAATTCAATAATTTCTTTTAATGAGAAGAAAACATTAACACTGTTTATAATCTTTTAACTGACTGTTCGGCAGTCATTTAATAATCTCAGGGTGTCTAACAGTCGTGAAAATCTTTGAAATCCTAGAAATATTTGGGAATCATAATTCGGTCTTGAAAATCCTGAAAAAAATAATTGCTTTCTCTTAATTATTCTGAAATATCTGGTAATTTTATGTCAAAGTTTTCTATTTTCATGACAGAAAGAAAAAGGATTGACCGTTCAAATTTTATAAAAAAAAAAAAAAAACAAAACCTTGAAATGAACATGCAATTTTAATGTCTTGAAGTAGGTAATAAATCGGTTGGCTGGTAGACACCCTGAATTTAAATCTCATCATGCAATGAACCCCTGTATTATTACGCCTTTCATTGTCTTTCAATAATATACTCAATATTTATCTTTACAAGTTCAAGTTTCTGCGGAAATATGCGTGATAAAAAATATCAGACAGCTTCTTTGTGCTACATATACATTATGGTCTTTCAAAAAAAAAAAAACAATCGATATTCTTTTTCTCAATGACACATTCATTAATTGCAATAAGGTGAAATAAGATGCCTGTTAAAATATGAACCCTTAATATTGATATTCAGAGGTCGCTTATCATTTTTTCTTATTTCCATTCAAAATACATCGGAAATCGATCATCGGAAATGTTCTAGTATTGGAATGATTCTGCATAGCTACTTTTGTTAAAAAATGAACGCTCTGGAAAAAAGGTTTCTTGGTCTTTTTTGATGAATCTAACTGTTTCCAGGTTATTATGTGTCATTATATGGTTATCAGCAATACAATTAGCCATGTAATATCGGAAAGTGCCACCAGAATATTTCCCATGCATTTTAAATAGAAATTGAAAAATAGGCAGAGTGACCTCTAAATATTTATTTTAAAGTCTCATATTTTAACAGGCATCTTAACTATTGAACGTGGATCATTGAAACAAATAATATTGAGTTGTGAAGACGATGTGAATTGACCTAAAAAAAAATACATTGATTGACTTATTCAAAATAATAAGTTTTTCATAGTTAAGTTTTTGATAGAACAAATTAATTATTGAAAGTAAAAACCATGGTATGTATGTTTGAATGTATACATTCTTGAATTTTGTATAGTAAATCATGTGGGCTTTACTTTGCCCTGCATCGCTGAGTTCAAGTTCAAACAGAACAGAAATAATCTCAACGATTTTTAAACATCTTCCTATGAAAAGTAAATTTACATATTTTTTTTTTTTTTTTTTTTTTCTAGTTTACATTGCTTATAAAATTGTATAATTTTTAAGATACTGTACAAAGAAAATGTGTAACACTCAATTGTAAATTACGATTTTGGGAGATTGTTATAATAAATGAGAAATGTCTTTTTGTAATTAGATTAAATTTATTGATTAAAACCATTTATATATTTCTGTAGCTGTATACAAAAAGTATGCAATATTCAGAAATAAGACAAGTTGAAAAGGCAACATTCCATTTAAGACTAGCTCACTACAAATACTTCGACATTATTATGCAAGTTATTTAATATTGTAATAAAAGGTTTTAGTAACATTATATTAGTTCATTGATATTCACGAAGAGTATCAAAGGCATATTTAAGTACACACCTTATTTTTATATTAATCGTGTATTATTATATTACAAAATAGTTTGAAGGAGATAAGATCAAGACTTCCATGTTATCAACCTAGAATAAAAAAAAAAAAAAATTTATATTTAAAATCAATTCACCCTACACGTGAAAAAAAACCAACAAAACAATTGAAACACCAAATCGTGTTAATACGAAAGAGAAATTGATATGATAGAGAAATAAAAAATTTCCTGCCAATAGTTGACGCGTAAACGACTGAAATGAATTTTAAATCCGATGAATAGCTATTTCGAAAGTAGATTATAGAATGTTCCGAGTGGTAACCAAGTGTTTCAAATTATTAACGCATTAGTGATATCATACTTTTTAATACTAAATATGATTATGATGAAAAGATAACATATTTCAATAATATGGCTTGATTATCTATCTTTATTTAATATTGTAGTAATTCAATTTCATATACACTGTATAAAACATATACAAAAAATCGGTGACACTATGTAGCTCCAACTTGCAGAACTGGTATTAATAGTTTAAAGGCATCTTGGATGTATGAGCTTGCATTTGCTGCCTGAAAACAGAGAACGAATACATTTCTGAATATGTTCATTACAAATGTGACATATTATACTTTAAAAAGAAAAAATTTCATTCACATAGTGGGTCATACCTCTAAAAAAATCGTAGTAATATTAGCATTTAAAGATTCTGGTTTTTTCGACTGTTTAACTCGCTCGTTTAGTTTATCTGCAAATAAATTAGCCATCACTCCAACTTCACCAGACAAAATGTTTGTGAGTTGAACCAAAGCATCTGCTTCATTTACAGTGCTACGTCTTTCCTTGACAAGAAGTAACTCAGCGGTTTTATGAAATCTTTCTACAGAAAATGCTGTGAATTGTGCTAAAATAGATATCGCACGTTGAAACACCTCTCTGTCGGTTGGTAGTGGTTCTGTAGTAGTTACAGTTGAAAGGTATGATCTTGTTTGTTCCCAAGTCTGAAACGAATAAATTTTCAGCAACTATAATGACACAATGAACATTTATCAATGACGGTATAAATCGTGATATTATCTCAATATCTGTGAAAAAATAAATCCAGAGGATAGAAGAATCTGTTTTAATGTGCAGTAATGACCTCCAAAAGTTTATCGTAGGTCATAGTTACTCCAAGATCTTTGCAAGCTCCCTTTAATCTTTCTTGCAGATTAGTTTCATGTATATCTTCGTCATCTTCATCATCGCCCAAATCACAAAGTTCCTTGACCTCTTCCAAAGTTTCTTGGACAGAGCATAGTTCATCGGCGTTCAAATTGATCAAGTGTTGTTGTATTTTCATATCGCACTGTTTTGATAACATTTCTAGTGCTTCCAAATGTACCAAGCCCTGATAATCATCAAAAAGACTTTCAAAATGAACTTTTCTTGACAATTCTTTTTCCTCTAAAGTCTTTTCCTCCGTTTCAGCTTTTTCCTTTGCTTCTCTAAGCATTTGCGACAGGATTGGCTTGTCTTTTTCATGCGTAAAAAATGCTCGTTTCTTCTTTAACCCTGGATCTCCGTCCTGTAAAACTTCCATGGTCTTCTTCCCGATTGTTTCCAAGGTGTCTAAACCACCGGCAATTACTTTATTGCTTGTTGATTCAACCAGTTTTGTGATAGAAGATACACCCGACATTAAATTACCGAAACCAAATGAAGTTTGTGATTGAGCATCGGGCAGCTCTTTATCCGACAGACTTTTTTCTGAAACAATTACATGGATACTTTAACAATCCTTTTATTGCGAACAAAACAATCTGACTCAAGGAACACAAAGGAAGGTAAAGAAGGAAGGCTTGAATAAAATTTTTTAAATCATTTTATACTTTTTTGGTATCTGTTTTCCACGTCTGGTAAATTTTCTAATAAAAATCATCTCGTCTCTAAGCAGTCGTAGTTTACAATCCCAACTATACTGTGCAAGTTGATGCTTTTTACCAATTTAAAGAGCATGCTTTACATATGAATCACACTTCTAGCTTCAGTGTGACCTACACAGACGTTGCAATTAAATGAGTCACGTACCAATTTGCCAATTACTTTGTCCTACACAGTGTTTTAAATTATGGGAATAAATGGTGCGTTTTAAACCCCAAGGTTAGCTGCAGTCTGGTAAACATATTCTCCCTGCCCTTTTACACTTGGCTTAATTTTCAGCTGTACTATCAGAAGGTTCAGTCTGGTCCAGGAATCACCTACTCTGAGGATCTCTAAACTTTAAATTTCACAATTCTATGCCTTATCCAGTTTCTCAATACCTATTTTAATGTTAGATATAAGTTTCTTGTCCTTCTTTCATGATTAATCATTTTAATTAAAACAAAAATAAAAAAGTCTAGTTCAAATGCGTCAAGTTTCCCATTGATTCCTTGTTTTCAACCAAACATATCAATATCTTACCATCGGCCTCTGTTTTTTCAGTTTTAGCCAACTCTTCGGGGTCTGGAACACCCATAGTTTCTTCAAGCATTGTCAAGCCATGACTAACATGATTTGTCAGTGTGGTGACCCCAGCAGAGGCGGAATTAATCAGAGAACTAACTCCCCATCCACCCCAGCCCCATCCCTCGGTTTTGTCTTGTTCTCCACTAAGTGAAGAGAGCTTGTCCAAAACCGGGAGGATTTTTTCCTCTCCAATTACCTCATTGATTTTTAGATCCTCGTCCACATCCCCCCAGCCATCTGACTTGAATACTTCCTTGAACTTTTTGTCAGACTTTAGCTCATCTGGGATTTCAATATCCTCATCCATTCCTTCCCAACATTCTTCAACCTCTTTTGGTTTACGCGGATTATCCCATGCCGTATCCCATTCAGACACAGTTTTACATACAGGCTTTGACAATATATCATCCAAATCTTCCCAGCACTGCTCAATTAACGGAGGCTTTTTATCATCCGTTATTTCCTTCTTTGATAACACTTCTGGCCCAGTAGCAACAGATTCGGATTTTACAGACTCTGAAGATATCTTAGAGCCCAATTTCTTACCGCCAAGAGGCCTGGGTTCGCGTTGCTTTTGCTGCTTGTGTGGTCTTTCTTTTTTAGACTTATTTACAGGCTCGGTAATTGGTTTTTCTATCTCTGTGTTGCTAATGGTAGTCATCGATGCCTCAGAAATAGTTTGAGTTTCACTAGAAGGTAAGGAAACTTTTGAATATTTAGTTTCTTTGGAACAAACAGGGACGTTAGCATCTGATACTACCGAATCTTGTGACAACTGCGTTATTATTGCCGTCGGTTTTTCGGCCTCTGATATTTGCCGGGATTTATTAATAACGGATTTAAAGTCTTTAGAATCAATTGGTTCGAGATTTTTGTCGTTTTTTTCAATCGATGAATTTCGACTTGGATTATTTTCCGGGTAAGTTGGTGACGGGGAATTCCGTCTTCTGTCCATGTTGCGAGTTCGTTGGTTTCTAAACGTTGGCTGAATCGGGGTTGACGTAAATTCCGTGTCGTCATCAGATTCCGAGTCAACAACGGTCCGGATCCTCTGGGACGAAATTCGTTTAGTCGGTGCCGAACGATTGTCTAATTCCTCGTCCGCACTTTCGAAATCGTCACTTTCTGACGTTGCCATTTTATTATTGTTAGGTTAATATTTGTTTTTCTTATTAGTAATCAAAAAATCCGATCTATCGTTACATTCGCTCTGAAATTTAATTATTCCCGCCTCTTTTTACCCTCTAAAAAAATTCACTAGCTTACTTTTTATTATCCGCGATAATACGTTACAACATATTATCCACTGATATCGTGATATTAATTTACACACATTTTCTACTGTAGGAATTCTCTGTGGCACATATGCCAACAGACCACAGGTCACGTGGTCGAGAAGTCATTGGGGTTCTTAAGCATGCGCCGTCGTGAAATGTCTGTGGGAGAGAAATAGAGATCCATTCAGGGACGTATCACGTTTGACATTTTGCTCTTCTTACAACTCTGGGTAATGTTAACTCCCCGCGATATTGGAAAGGTGTCGATACCTTTCGACACCTTTCGACACATTTAAACTTCTATACAAATTTAATTTTCGGGCTGTATTTTTGGGTTACAGTTCAATTAATCATAATAAATTTCAATAAAAATAATCTAATTAGGGCACAAATGTATTCAAAAGATATCCAACAGGTGCGATCCAAGTATTTGTATCTAAACTCTACGTAGTAGATACTTTGGTGTTTTTGTATTTAGACACATTTTTAACCCACGATTACTATTCTTGATGGAAATACTTATTTATTCACCATAAAAACATGGAATATCACTTGCGATGGGATTTATTTACTCAGTGTTGTAGTTTCCCAACAACTATGTCTGAAATATCAACAGGTGTCCGAGACTTTGGTAACGGAAGAAAAGAAAAAAATAAATAAAAAGACTGAGAAATGGCGCAATTCGAAAAAAGATATGGCTTTCTGGCGAAAAAAAATAATAATGCCGATAATGATTTGTTGTACGACTCGAACTGTTTTCGATAATGTTGAATTTTACAGATAGATAAAAAAGAAAAAAAAAAAATTATGCAAATAATAAAAATCGACTTGTATTATAGCGGATAGGTGTCCGTTTGTTAATTCGGCCCTGCGTGAAAGAGGGGCAGCCGATCCTGAGCTAGAAACAGAAAAGGATGCAAATAAAACGTGGGCATTCCTTATGAGTTTCGAGAATCGTTCTTTAGAGTGCGCTCGTGTAATCGAAACACGAGGTATTGTAACGTTAGCGCGCCACGCGATAGTTGCACCTGCCATCTCTTTATCGTACGGTGGCGCCGTACAAATCGTAGCTTAAAATATCCGAATTTCTCCCCAAAGGGCAACGCGCGTTCGGCTTTCTCCGCTGAGATTCGTGCGCAGCGGTCAGAGACATGAGAGCGCATTGTGCTTTGATCGTGGTGGGGGGATAGATTCCGAATCGCGGACCGCATGAGCGTTCAGCTCCAGGCATGTCTCAAACTCTCAACATGCTCCTAGGCAGCAAGAGCTAGATACGCAAGACGGGTACCACCTTGCTTTAAGGCCGGTTTTTTTTTCTATCTTTCGACACATCTTAAATTAGGAGCTTGCTCAAGTTTAGTGTGATATATATCTATATGTACATAGTTATACCATATATTTCATAACCCTGGTCCAAATAAGAACGTCATGGCGGGAGGGAGGGAATCAGAGATCATTCTAAAAAGCGAGTGAAGTCAAAATAATTTATCCCTCTTGATCTCATAAATGTATCAAAAATCTTCGAGGTAGGATCAGAGAAGATATTAAAGATTCAACGATACGCGACGTTGGGGGGGGGGGGGGGGGGGGAGAAGGCAGATGCGGTTACGAAGTGAATACGAATGTATAAAAAACAGTGAGGAGTGTTGGGTGTTTTTTTTTTTGAAAAAGTGACAGTGTTCAAAGTGTTTAATAGTGTGAAGTGCCTCAGACCGGTATATAATAATAATAATAATAATCATTATAATGATATTAGTGTAAACTGAGTTATTAAACGTGGTATAACTTTATTAACGAATCACGAATAACAACTGTTTAGATGACTAAATAAAGAAGGAAATAAATATACTATAAATAAATATAAGTCAAAGCTAGGCGGTCGTGTTTCACGACTATGTCAATACTCGCATTCCGTTCGTAAAGCATCTGAAGTCCCAGGATTGGTCGTCGGGGCAGCGTGACGTCACTCCCGCTCATGATAATGAGGTATTCAAGATGGCGGCGCTCGAGTAGCTAGTGTTTTACGTGTGTGTGATACCAGTTGGTGATACCTTTGGATGGATTTAGAGCTAAGTGAAATATGCCAAGGAGAAGAAATGGGGAGATACCGCTTCCGGACGGCTGGGATGTCGCCAGAGACTTTGATGGGAAAGTCTATTTCATCGATCATAATACCAGAAAGACTACTTGGATTGACCCAAGAGACAGGTACGTTTGTATACTATACTTTTTTGTACACTGTTGAGGTAGAGGTAGAGGTATCTAACTACCTAACTAACTCACCTCCGCGTGTGTTACTCGCTCTCGGCTCATACCTACTGCTGCCTCTACTACTACTGCTGCTGCTGCTGCTGCTTGCTACTCTCTGCGAAGTCAGTGATGCTGAGATGTTAGTGTGAGGCGTGCGCCTTAAACCGTATTGGTGCGTATGTTACCTCGGACTCGCTCACACACGCGCGCCGCGCCCGCATTCCATCCAACAGGGCCGCACTTCTTCCTTAACCGACAATCAAATTTTTTAAGATGTGTGAAACAGATGACTTGAATTTTTATTTTTTTTTTGTGTCACGCGTATTTTCAACCCTAATTTAGTATGGTGTTAGTCATAGATGTCGTTGTGATTCTAAGTTATTATTCAATGTTTAAAGAAAGAGTTTCGAGAACTAGTTTTAAGATATTCGGTTCGTGAGACGAGATGAGAAACGCGACCAAGTTTTAGCCGGATGAGAAATTCGACGGTCTTTAAAACTTCTGGTTTTTCTTTTTACTGATTACGAAATCAACAACGTTTAAACTTTTAACATTTACTTACGTACTTGGAAATCGGCGAGAGTAAAAAAGACTGCTCTATAAGATATATTAATTTCTAGAATTCTTTTATTCCATGAATAAATATTTTTCTTTAATTTAATACGTTCAAGGCCACGTGGTTTTACTTCACGATCGTTAATCAAAATTCTCTACAATATTTCCGAGGTCGTTGTTAATAACGAGTAATAAATACTTGGAAGATATTCGCGAATCAATTATTTAAAACAGCTCATGAATAGTCGCATAAGGTTGATTATTCGAAGATTATTAGCGTACATGAAAAACCACGAATAGTTAAATCTCTGTAGTAGATTAACACGATTGACATTCGATCGTCGTCGTCTCAATATTATTTCGGCATATTTGTACGGGAGAAATCTTTCGCCGCGTTCTCTCTCCACCCACCGTGTCCTTGTTAGTTACACGCTAACCAAACATTATACAATATACAACTATGGTGGTGAAACAAATATGACAAATGAGTTTTGAAAAGCCGTGCTCTTCTGCAGCGTTTACATACGTGCAGCATTAAGTATTATGCGGGTATAGACTCAAGATGCTTATTCTATACAAATTAAAACCGGTTTATCAGTAATTTACAGTTTTTTTGTTTCTTCTAAAAACCCCTTCGAAACTTATTACTGTTCATTTCTTTTGAAAGTAATCCTCACGTTTTTAGAACTCGAGTTCCAGAGCGTGCAGGTTAATTTTATATTATTATACTTTAACGTATACAAGATCGTTCTTACGTCACGTCACATACCTGCCATGTATGTATGTATGTATGTATGTATGTATGTATGTATGTATGTATGTATATATGCATGTTAGGTTAGGTATAAGCATGCATAAGCCTACCTACCTCCGAAGCACGCGTTCGTTATTATCCCTCATGCCGCACGTTTGGCATTTGCATTCACGGAAATTTGACCTCAGTTCTCGGAACTACCGACGACCGTTGCATCTATATACCGTACATACATATATACACATATACCTAAGGTTACAGTATTTACTAAAGCGGCGGTTGGCAAAAATAGTTCAGAAGGCTTAGAGGGACGGTCTAAACGGATTCTTGCGTCTCTTCTCTTCTCTCTTCTCTTCTGTCTTCTCTTCTGTCTTCTCTTCTGTCTTTCCTTCGCTCTCTTGGCACCCCGCGTGGACGTCTTTTGTTGCCCAATTTGTAAGCTGTCAGTAGCAGGCGTCGTCATCAAGTAAAGAAGAAAAGAAAGAAAGAAAAAAAAAACAATCATAATTTACGATCTCTACGCGGACATTTCTCCCTACTTTTCATAAACTTGTTTACGCAGATTAAATGTAACATACAATATAGGTACATATATATTCATATTGATATGGAGAATAAATGATTTTGATAATACCTTATATTAAAAAGAAAAAAAAAAGTGTATACATGTATGAATTTTAAATAAATTTTACACTCAATTTTTATCGAAGTATTTGGCTTCTCTCCTCGTAGTTCTCCGCGAGGTATTTTTTGTTTTTTGTTTTCTCCTTTTTTACCTACACTCGTTTCAATTATTTCAGTTGTGTCGACGCTAACGTTAATTGACTACGTTCAAAGTGTTAAATTATACTAAAATTGACCATTTAGGAACATACTACGTATATACATGTATACATATATAAGTATATATCTATACATACACGTCAAGTCAAGTATAGTCGTTAAAATTTATATTTCCTTGAACGCAAAAAACATGAGCTAATTCATTAACAAACTGAATTTTTAAGTTTACCTTAACTTATTAAATTTTCCTCATTTATATTCTTTATTTACATATACAAACACCTTACATATCAATCCTTCGTTATCACCCTGGGTCAAATTGATTCGGCGCCCAACTTTGGAATCACATATCTATCGTTACTTGCCCTAAAATGGAGATTTTTCTAGACACGTTATCATTCGTTTTCTTATATATAAAAACTCTTGCTACATATTTGACGATGTTCAAAGTAGGTTCTATAATTATTTGCTCCCAATCGGATGGACAGTTTTTACATGGCAACCATTTGAAAATCAGTTGTGTCAATTTGACCCAATGTGACAAGCGCGCAACTTTTCGGAAATGTGACAATGAAATGTTAAACATCAAACCGCCAAAGCACCAAGACTTTTTTAATACCTTGGCTAGAATGTAATCTCTTACACAACGGTGTTTCTTCTCCTTTTTCGTCTTATAATGATAATATCTGGAGTAGGAAATAAACTTTGATGATAATAGAAAAGAAAAAAAAGAAACCTCAAATTCTTTCATTTTTAAAGTATTTTTATTTTATTTTTCCCTTTCTCTCTTTGTATATGTAATACAATTCGGTGGGGTTCATATTGGAGACAGTTGATGTCCTGCCGATCGCCAACGGCAGGTTTGGAATGCTGGGTTTAGGGGGAAAGACGCATTCCATCCATCCATCCATCTCCTTTCTCCCTCCTCCTGTCCTCCCCCCTCCCTCTACCTACTTCCCTCGAAAAGTCCTCGCGGCAAGATGCGATTGCTGAGAAGAATTCTAATAATAGATTTAACCGCCAGATGGTGCCGCGACCGTTCAGATACATACCAGCGTACCTCTACCTTATACTATACGTGTATTCCCTCCTTATGGTGTACGAACGATACCGAAATGCCGCAGCCCATGGGGCCAACCGCCTCAGAACCGTGTGGGTGCCGCTGGTTCTAAAAATAACCCAACGTTTAATATATTCTCGAAGAACGACGCCTCTACCAGTGGTAGAGCCAGGGTAGGGTGAGGTGCGGCGGGGAGGGTGGGAGAGAGAGGAGAAGAGAGCTCGACGAGATAAGATTATTTGATGTCAGTAAATTGGTCCAGAAGTATACGTAGTATACATATATAGTGAAATCCGAGAATTTTAGATAACGTTCAATCAGTTTTAAATACGGGGTTATAGAGTTACGTACCTAGTCGAGTTATTTGAAAATTTACTTTATTACTTTATCCTTTTTTTTTATTATCTTTCATACTACTGTGTACCTCATACTTTAGGAACGCGGACTACTTCACTTTCATTTTATCGCGGTAGCAAGCTCGTACACCGTGATCAGATAATAATATGTGAACTGAAATATTTCAGGTATTATTTCCGGCTGCATCAACTTCCTACAATATCTCGTAGAACTGGCTATACATATACGCGTGTATAGTACAAGAACGTAGATCGTATCAAGCTAACATACCTTAAAGTCAGGCATTCACAATATACATATATGTATACCTACATACTATAACTATAATACGAAGAATAACCCAGGGCAATGGACAAAGAATGTGTGGAAACTGTAAACATTCGGGCTCGCGGTTTAGTCCCTCTGGAATGTACCTGATTTTTCTAAACACAGATGGCTGGCAGATGCTCAATTCCCAACCAGACGCGGGGGCCCGTGGGATCCCCGACGCCAATTTTCTCAAATACCAAAACACAAGCCTATTATAGAAGTCTGTTCGTTCCTTTTTTTTTTCTTTTCATTTATTTTTATTTTCCCCAAAAATTTTTCTTCAAAATTTGTAATTATCTATATTTTATAACCATCCACATTCCTGTTCCAATTTTAACATACAACGGGGATGTTATAGTGGTTAAAAATAGTAAAGGCATTCTGTGTAGGTATACGACCGTAGTGTATAATCTATATAGGAATCGAGCGATGGAAATCCCTGACACAAATTACGCCCAAAGAATGTCTTCCCAAACTTGGAAATTTGATACATTCTCACGACATGACTATATGCGCGCTAAGGTATGTACGCGACCATATTATATGATCTACCATGGACGCAAATTCGTTAAACATACAAACTCGCAATTTCGAAAAAAATAAATAATAAAAATGTAAAATAGTTTCGAATTCTTTAAGTTTCCGTTTTTCTATATTCGAAACCCGTGAAAATCGAGTAAATCGGATTCTCTCTTCTTCTTTCTCTGTCTATATTCTACTCCGAACAGAAGAAAAATGAAAAGCGTTCATCTGATTTATTTATTTATTTTGGTGTATTACTGCGTCTAGGTTATAATACGTGCATGTTATACGGTTCTGAAAATTATACACATTCATTACGTGCCCTTGGCTCGCGAGACTGACAATAAGTTCCCGAAGACACCCACGCGGAGAATGTTCGCACGCTAACGTAGTAATATGTATAGATCTACAAGTATATTGTATATTGTATATGTAGGTATAAACACTTACCGCACAGCTCTGCATTCTATTTCACATAAGTATACGCTTAATACACCTGACTTCACCCTATTCACAGCTCTACTGTTTCTGCAGCTGTAGTGGAATGTTAGGTATATTATCTAGAATTGAATTACTCATAGCCATGCATGACAATTGCGGTTATATTCAGGGTTAATTATAACGCACCGGGGGTGAACACGTTCAAATAATAAGAATAAGCTCCATTAATTTTACTTAAAAAAGAAAGAATTCAATAAAAATAAACTTAATTATGAATATATAAAACTGAGCTTGTTTGATCGTCATTTCGTAGGTGTAAATACATACCCATCTAATTTTTCTCCGACCTTTAGAGAGCGTCTAGAGTAGCTGCGCTGTTTTGTATACGACAAAATACTGGGTCAGTAGTAGTAGTAGTGGTTGTAGCGGTATGTAGTAGTATTCATCGTCGTCGTCGTCGGTTAAGTGAACGTGTTTCTTTGAACGTTTATTTGTGTGTGTACGGTATGATATAAAGCTACTATAGTAATATTTTGTCGAATGAAGGTTTGTTAGACTGGTCTATTCGACGTCGCGTCGCTTATATGCGCGGTCGAAAGACGCGCGAGGATGGGAGGGGGAGGGGATCTATACGAACGAATTTTAAACATTGTGGAGAATCCCCGCATACTTTATCAGCAGCGGATATACTGTATAATGTATAGTATACGTCTATAGTTGTTAAAAATTTATTATTCACTGTGAAATTAAAAAAAAAAAAAAAATAAATGAAGTAGGTTTACACTCGTTATAATTTCCGGGTAAATAAAATAAAATAAAAAAAACAAACCGTTTCGCGACAACTATATACAGCTATGATACGCGATAGGAAAAAAAAAAACATTATTATACGTGCGGCCGCGTATACGAATCAGTGAAATCAGAACAGGACTTAATTCTGTCGTTATCCACGTATAGGTATAGGTTTAACACATTCAATATTAGGTATATCCTATACGAGGCGGTAATATAACGAAAGTCTTTCGGGTCAGACGGGTTCTTTTCTTTTATTTTTTATGTTGTTTTTTTTTTACTACCCTTTTACTTTGAAAATTTTTATTCTATTTACTTATTTATTATTATTATTACTATTATCATTATTATTACTTCTGTTGTAGCGAGTTATAATATAGTTTAATTTGTTAAAACGGAACGTAACCTGGAACTTGACGCCGCGTGTATTACTTCCGAGGAATGCTGTATGCGGCCCAAGTTTCACTCGCATTCTTGTCCTACCAGTTTATAAAACTGCGTATAAGGTTTATATGTACACATGTACTCATATACTATATACCTGTGTACCTATAGGTACTTTACCCGGACATCCAACTACATATACAGGGTATCTTCTTTTTTTTTTTACACAGTCACACTAAAATACGGATTTGAAATTATTATTATTATTATTATTGCAATTCGATGACAATTAGTCTTCTGATGGTGGGATAGGGTGTACTTGAAGAACTTTTGAACTCACTGACTGCGGACTACTATGTCAGACTTAACGAGGTTTTAAATTCGTGCTGTGAAGTCGTTTGAGTGATAACCGGTTGCACGGACTTCTGTGTATATGCTAGTCGATATTGATAACGAAATTAAATTACTACACCCATGCATACGTTATACATACATACATTATAGGAGAACCATAATTATTACTATTCATGGTATACCTTCTTTATAGAAAACGATAAAATTTCTCCATTCTCCATTATTCTAATACAGCTATAATGTATAATAATAAGATGCAATTGATTCATTCACTAAATGCAGTTACGTCGCAAGCCTCGGGATAAATATAGTTATTCTATATTTAGCAACCGTATATTATGAAAAAAAAGAAGTAAAACAAAATAAATAAGTATAATACATATACAGGTTTTATTCCATGTTTTTTCTCCACTTATGAAAATCACTTCTGTATTTTTATCCGAAAAGCAGAATCGGATTATTCTACTAAATTATATAGCTATTATTATCATTATTATTATTATTATTATTATTATTCTAATATTTGTTATTATATATTCATGGATTTATATCATATATACATATATAGCATTACAGAGTTATTAATTATGAGGCATTAAATTGCTTAGTACATACATAAGGAATTAAAATGAAAAGTTTAGGTATATATTTCGTGTTTGCGTCCTCCGCGTGCAAACAGAGATCGCGTGTTATTCCGTGACGTAATCACGTTGGAATGTAGGGTCAGACACTCGGAATCGCATCGTCGTCGTTGTCGCGGCATTATAGGAGAGGGGAACGACGGGAGGGAAAGAGAGAGAGAGAGAGAGAGAGGAGAGAGAGAGAGAGAGAAAGGAGAGAGATACGCTTCAATGTAAACATCGAGTCAAGTAAGAAAATTAACACTATATGGCGGTGGTGCGGTTGCGCGACTACGACGGAACGCAGACTAATTGAATAAATTTAATTACATGATGATTATAACAAGGCGAAATGTGTTTTTTTATTTTTATTTTCCTACCTATTATAGTACCTTGAAACCCCAGTTTACTATAAGAATATTATATATTTACATACTTATATCTAATAAATGTATTTAAATCTGTTATCAAAAAAAAAAAAAAAAATTACATAAATTACAGAAATATAGTATATATGTATAAATAATTTTTATACACATTATACCACATATTACATGATAAGGTTAGTTTATTTAATACAGCAAAACGAGTGGATCAAATATTTAATCTTGTATATACCCCCTTTGAACCCTGAAAATTTCACTATACGCAATACTTGATCGGAGCAGTATTTTTCGAGATAAATCAGGTGTAAGATGAAAATGGGACACCCGGTATACTCATTGACGTAGATGTATGATAATATGACGTATATCGAGAATTCCAATTACGCGTTTTAGTAATACAAGCTTTAATATGTTATACATACATACCTACGTATATACAGATATATGTATATATACTCGTATATTTGTATAAGATCTGCGATTCCGAGTATGAAAATTCGACTTAAAAAAAAAAAAAAAAAAATTCCTACGTCGTATTTCGTTGAAGAAGAATTTTTCAAGTTATATTATACACAATAGGTATAGGTTACAGCTATAACAGAACTCGATCAACGACGACTATTAAACAATAATAATCATTTTTTCTTTCTTTCGTTTTTTTTTTTTTTCTTTCATTGAATTTTATTAATTACTCGGTTCTTAGTTTTTGTTTGATTTGAATATAATTAGCGCAAGTCATTTCACGATCGTATCAATTGATAATAAGAGAAAGAAAATAAAAAAAAAAATACAAAAAAATACAAAATTGTCTGCCTTTACGAACAAACATAGCAGCAGATGTTATTAAAAAATGCTATATATATATATACGTTACTAGTGGAATCTTGAATCTTGCAATCTGCGTTCCATTCAAACTGCAGTTACATAGTTGTTTTAATTCCCTGTCTTATTTTTTCTGGGAACATGACTTCTTATGATCATCTCAAAATTACACGTCGATCAGTTTTCAATGAATTTCAGAACAGACCGAGAGGCGATCAGGTTCATTTGAAAGGCAATTTTTGTTTTTTCGTTCTTTTTTTTTATTTCTACTGAAGGAAAAATATATCAATGAGATTGGTGTGTGATTAAGTTTATATAGTTCTTTTTCTTCTATCATTATTATTATTATTATAAAAATCAGTGGTCAAGCCTAGAATTTTTTTTATTCTAAACTCCGACAACCGAATTATTTTAAATATTTTTCAAATCCACAGTACCTAAGTCATTTACAAACTTTTAAGTATGAATGTATATCTATAATAATAATAATGATAATAATAATAATAATCGTATAAATTTCTTTTACCATTTGTGAAAATCATCTGTATAGAGCGTATACATATATATAATTAGTAGGCTTTGATTTTAATTTATCAATTCCAGAAAATTCTCTATATATTATACACTATACATATAAATACGTAGGTATATTATAACAACTAATAATCGTTATAAATGTGAAATTTAACAGTCATCCAAAAAATATTTCCTGCGGTTTAATAAACGTACGTTTTACTAGAGTCGGTTTCAATTTCTCAGAATCTTATTTTTTATTTTCATTTTTTTTTTCATATATAGGTATGTATTTCGATTTGTATTTGTACACTAGTCACACACACACGCGCGTACTCACAGAGCAATCATCACTTCGCTATGTATGACGTGTGACTCTCTGGAATCTCGTCCGTACAGGAAATTGCTAGGGACATACCGTAATACAAACGACACTAATTAACAAACGTATTTTATACATATAAATTTATTTATTTATTTATTTATACATAGTTTAAAACGAATTCCTAAATATCTACAATATCAAAACGTTTTTAGTCTGCATGTATATGAATAAATCGCAGGACGATATTAATTGTTTCAACTACTAATATTTTTATTTTAGATATATATTTTATCTTTATCCAAGTATTTGATCTCGAGATATCGAATTTTGAAAATGGGCAAGACGAAAAGAAAGAATTTTCTGTGCAGTCATCGAAAGCTGTCGTATAAAACCAAAAACAAAGGGAAAAAAAAAGGAAATTGGAGAAAACTCAAAAATGTCGAGTGTCAGCATATGGAAAAGTCCGTATGTCTTGAAAAATAAGAAGAAAAAGTAAAAAATGAAAAATAATAATAACTTGTTATAATCAAGGAATTTTTGGATAATAAGGAATCGGTTAACACGAATTGGCCGTTTTAAGGTTTAGATTGAATTTGTGTCCCAGAAACTATATGTATTATATATATATACACACACCTATTGCAGCTGAGCGCGTATATATTTCCTGGTGACGATAAGTCAAACAAATAATACGGCATTCCTCGAATGCCCGAAGCGTTGAAGAATAATAACCTAACCCTAACCTAAGCCAACTAAACTAAACCAAAGCGAGGAATTAGGATTGGAAGAAGGGTTCGTGGAATGTAAATATTTGACCCTATATACGTTTCTATTCCATTTTCGGTATATATACATATATACCTATATATACCTTTTTTTTCTTTCCAATTTCTCAACTCTCAATTTCTAATTCTCGCGGTTACACCGGGGCGCCCGGGATTCTTAGAAAAGTGTGCCTAAAACTAAAACAAAAAACCATGAAAAAAAATTTAGAATATGTATATTTATCTATGTATAGGTATGTATATAATTATTATTGGTGAAAAATTAACCGTAGAAACTTTGAGGAATTTTATTATTGTGATTATTTCTTCACAACAGCGCGATTATCGATAATTTTTTATCCTAAATAAAATGTCTATCCCGAAATACATTTCTCTCCTCGATACAAATGTTTTCTTATGATTATTTAGCCTTTGCTTTGGCAAGATGGGACATTCTTAAAAATTACAAGAGTCGTAAGCATTTGGGAATTTATTGTCTAGATACGGAAAAAAATATTGAGCAGATTCAAAAGACTTGAAAAAAAAAATTCACCAAAGTGAATAAAATTCGGTGGTTGTATAAATTTTCGCGGTTAAAATTGACAAATTCAATAAATTGCACAGTTTTCAACTAAAAATACGTTTCATTAAAATCATCTTTCATAAATATCAAATTTTACCACCGAAATTCAAAAGTAGTAAACAAAAATTATAATTTCTTTATAATAACTACAAAATTTTGTATATTCAAATCCCCCCAAAAAGCACCTCTGGTGCAAAAACCTTTCGCCAAGTACATTAATGTGATATTTCCCACAAAAATAGTGTTGCAGCCATTCAATCTACAAAAGTATTGAAATCAATGGGCATTGCCAAGTACAATTAAATTTTCCCAATTAATTTCTGAATGTGACCTGATCCTACTTTTCGGTAGGTATTTACATTTCGATGTACATAACTTACGTCACACGTAATAACATGCAATATACGCGCTTATCAGAGAAGATCAATTGAGAGTAAAATTAAGAAACAGAAAAAAAAAATTTGGAGATAGTGGTACTTGGCGGGCATTTTTGTAGTAATTTAGACATCAGCCAAAAATGCCCGCCAAGTACCACTATCTCCAAATTTTTTTTTTCTGTTTCTTAATTTTACTCTCAATTGATCTTCTCTGATAAGCGCGTATATTGCATGTTATTACGTGTGACGTAAGTTATGTACATCGAAATGTAAATACCTACCGAAAAGTAGGATCAGGTCACATTCAGAAATTAATTGGGAAAATTTAATTGTACTTGGCAATGCCCATTGATTTCAATACTTTTGTAGATTGAATGGCTGCAACACTATTTTTGTGGGAAATATCACATTAATGTACTTGGCGAAAGGTTTTTGCACCAGAGGTGCTTTTTGGGGGGATTGCATTACTTTTTGTACCATCTCGATTCAGACTAATTAGGCTTGTTCATAACAAATTGTATAAATTATGTCCTCTGAAAATTGGTTCAAGTTTTAAGAAATGTTAGTGGCAGTTGATGAGAGTGTGTATGAATTTCTTATACGATAGTTGACAATATCCGTGTTTTAATTGAGTATAATTCGAAAACTACACATCATACGAGAAATGTTAAGTGAAAAAAAATTTCAGTTCGAAGTAAACTTTAAAGTGATGACGTACAAAAAAATACGACGGTTCCGAAAAGTTGAAAAAAAATTATTATAAAATTGGTTTTTAATATTTCTCAACAACCTTACGTTTTTTACCATCCAAAAATTTCAGAGGATATTCCTTTATAGTGTAAAAGGAATGAGTACAAATTTTATCGTGGAGCCAGATTTCAGTTAGGAGATACATGAATTTTGTACCGAATTTATTGCGAACCAAAAGTACAACTTTTTTAGCACTGCGAAGTTGAAAGTTTTGTTTATTTAACGGTTTTTAAAGATTTTTTGAGTCGATACGGTCTTTGCGATACAAAATTTTTGTTGTTTTTGTTTCGAAATAAATTCAGTAAAAAATTCATATTTTCTAAACTAAATCTGAGTCCACAATAAAATTCATGCACGTTATTTTCACACTATAGAGGAATATTCTCTGAAAGTCTTAGCCCCAAAAGACGTATGACTTGTGAGAAATTTCAAAAACTAACTTTATAATAATTTTTTTCCAACTTTCCGCAACCGACAAATTTTTTCGTACATAATCATTTGGACGTCTACTTTAAACTGAAACTTTTTTATTCTTAACATTTTTTTGTATGATGTATAGTTTTCGTGTTATACTTGACCAAAACTCGTGCCACGACGCTCGTACTTTCCTCATTCATCTAGATCCAGAAATATGCATCTGACAACTTGACAGTGACTATTTTCATGACCTAAAAAATCAAAACGCCACTTGGCAGAAATTGTGCATTTTAATTTTCAGGCATTATAGAAACGAATTGAAATTGAAATTTTAATTTTAATTATATTATATATTATTATAATGTATTATTAAAATTCTTATTGAATTAGTATACCTACTTCATTTATATCGATCTCATAATCTTTAGCATGAAAGATGAGAAATATTACTATTTTTTAATGTCTTATATTAGCTCTTTTATCACGGAGATACGTCTATAATTTTCACGTCGTGTAAAGTGTCGTAGAAGCATATGACATGCAGACCGAAAGAAAATGGCAACATTGCTGGTGGACGACTACCTCGTTCCGAAAGGAACTGACAATGGCAACATAGCCGGTGGGCGACGACGAAGGAAACGGAGAAGGAGAATTTTTGTTGGTCGAACTGAGGGTGTCTGTAATTCGGAAATATTATATCTCAGCTCTCCGTGCACCGATTGCATAAAAATTGGGCTTAAATGAAAGCTATTTGAAGCCATATACTGAGATAAATATTTGAATCTCGTGTATAACTCGAGTCGGAAGTTATTAAGGATAACACAGTCGCCGTATAGGCCGTAGAGCTCTCATGCGGGTATAGAGACTCGGTCGAGTCTCACGCCGTGCGTTAAAAATTCTTTTTAATGTACTTGGCGCGAGACTCTACCGAGTCTCTTGATATTATTCTACAATTTATCGAAAAGACAAATTTTCAATTCTAAAAACTATTATAAATATTTTTTCATTCCTCTACCCAACTGCAGCTTTTGGAGAAAGAAAAAACAAAAATATATTAATCCTGGAACTTCAAAATTCTAAGCATCATTTCAAAATTCCCTAAAAATCGCCTACTTATATACGCAGATAAAGTATAAACGCATAAATGTACTGCGTTGATGTGTGCTTTGAGACCTGCACAGTAACATGTGTGTACTTACATAGATGATTGAAAACTACAAGGAAAGTTAACCCTAATAATCACTCACACTTATGGAAACTTCCACATTGCTTACATGAGGCCACTCTGACCCCTGCCATCTTTGAAAATTAATAACACTAAATCTATTGAAAGTTTCTAACTAACTACTAAAGAAAAAATTCCTGGTAGTACTTTAGAATTTCAAGACTGGTTCCTAATTGGTTATTTAAGAAAACAAAAAATTTTAATCCGAGCCTTGTAAAAAATTCTGAAAGCGAAAAACTCAGAAAAGTCACTTATTTTCTGAAAATAATCATATAACTTTAAAATTTTTTAAGATTTTTTGCTAAAATTTTATTTGGATATTCTTGAAATAACTTACTTCAAAAAAAAAAAAAAAAAAAATACAGTTCTCGGCCTTCCTAAAAGTATAATTATAGTGACCCTAAATTTCGGACACAACTTTGTATTTCGGCTGTCGAAATCAGGATTGACGCTTTGATCACAACCCTAACGCATCCAACGTATAGTTAATACTTCAAACTAGTAACATATGACGTCTCAGGTTCGGACTCGAGCATCTTGTATTCGATATTTAGAACTGAAGTTGGGGTTGGGGTCATTTGGTACCAAGTGACTAGCATTAATATCATTAATCATGTGATATCATCATCCCGTAGCAAAGTTCCTAGATCATAATAATCGCTCAGTAAAATGCATGGGAATTGAACTATGTATAGCGTCTGATACAGCGTAGATATAGGTATAAGGTAGATAGTTAAGGTATATGTATACAGTAGTTAAGAATCTGAGACGAATATCCCGTTAGCGCAGAAACGTTAGTAAAAACATTCTACTACGTGTGTCAAGATCACGCCATAGAGTTTGTTTCACAGTTTCTGAGTTTCTCATCTTCTCATCATTCTTTTTTTTTTTTGATCATTATCCTCGTCATAAACTCTGCAATGTGACCTGCGTATGTCAGTGGTTTTAATTGTAAACTGTATTGATCGATCGATCAATAGATACCTTGGAATTGTAACGCGACGCTGCTGCAGTAGCTGCTTTAGTACCTAGAAAGGTATATAACAGATAATTTCAGTCCTGTAAAACGTGCTTCAACGATTTCTTTCGACGACGTTATTTACTCGTCGTTGTTATACTAGTGTATGCAAAAGAGAAGAGAGAGAGAGAGAGAGAGAGAGAAAATCTTGTAATACTTGTATAGGTATGTGTGTATAATATACCACGTATCGTAATAACCTTCGCGCGTTTCTTCGTAACGCCCGACGCGATTCCCCATTATGTATATCGTGGCCCACTCTCATACTTTATATATGCCTGACGGAATGTCAAGGCGAATAATTACGCTGCTATCCAATATAAATAAAATGATTAATTCTATCAGCTCGGCAAACTGTTTGTCAAGGATCGCGTACGTATTATATACGTATACGTTTATGCGCTGACTAAAATACTGATTCATATATAACGTAACGAATCTCAATTGTCTTACGCGAATCCAATGCAGCTATCATCTTATAATATATACCGTGCGGTTTCGAGGTTATGCGGTATTAAGAATCTGGTAAAACAATCGAAAGATCGACTTTTGTAACGCATATCGTGTACCCATTGGCTACGTACAGGGAAACAAATGCCGATCATTTGTTGTTTGAGTTGCCTGTACACAGGCGTTTGTCGTATATCCACGAAAATGCATGGTATACCGGGTCTTTTCGTGGATGAGGCTCATAGGGCCCCCAATTATATGCAATTTGTTGTACAAGTACTCTCTGTGTTATGTAAAACAGAGAAAATGGAGACGGTCAACTCTTGCGCTTTTCTTTGTTTTTCATGACACAGAGCGTACTCGTACTATGAATTGCATATAATTGGGGGTCCTATGAGTCCCATCCATGAAAAGACTCTGTATATATAAAATCGCTTAAATAATTAAGTTATTTATCGAATTTCAAGGAATTGTAACAATTTTTATTCCTTTATTTATTTTATAATTGTTTCAAACCTTTTAATAATATTACATTAAAAATTTTCTTTCTCTAAAGAGTTATAGATAGATATATGTATATATATATATATATCTTCATCGCGTGATTACAGGTTCACAAAGCCCCAAACGTTCGCGGACTGCATTGGCAATGAACTTCCACTCGGCTGGGAAGAAGCTTACGACAAGCACGTGGGAGCTTACTACATCAATCATGTTAACCGTGAGTTAATTTACAATATTTTTATCATGGTTTTTTTTGTTGTTATTTTCCGATGGTAATTAATGAATCCAATTCATAATTTTTTTATTTATTTTTTTTATTTCTAATTTTCCTATTAGACTTTTATTTTTTTATTCGTGAAAAAAAAATATTTGTGAAACATATGCACATGTTCAAGGTAAATTTGAATTGAATTGGTATATGGAACGTACCTATACACATAAATATATAAATAATCGATATACTTACCGTACTAAGTTATTCTATAAAATTTTCTTATTTTTTACATTTTCTTAATTATTAATTTAATTATTTATTTTTTGTTTCTTTTTTATTCTATCAAATTCAGAAACCACTCAACTCGAAGATCCAAGATTGGAGTGGCGTGCCATTCAGGAAGCAATGCTCAGGGAGTACCTTCAGACGGCCCAAGACGTACTGGAGGTAAGTTTCTACAAAATTTTTTTATTCATTTCTATCACAAAAAAAAAAAAAAATTGCATTTCACTTTACTGTATATACATTTAACTTACCCTACATTATATAATATACCTTCGAAGAACATAGTTTTGCGGGACAAAAAACAGATTGCAGGTGGATTTCAATGTGAAACAATTAATCGTCAGAATAATTGAATTTGATTTCTTTTTTATTTTTTTATTTTTTTTTTATTTTATTTTTTTTCTTTAAATTAACGAAGTTCTTATAGTTTGTTAAAGAAAAACATACATACATATATGTATATATGTGTACATATGTATAATGGTGAATCGAACCGCTATTACCTTGCCTCTGCATGCTTCCGCGTGAGTGCCGAGTAGGTATACGTCGCGTTGAGAAATGAAGTAGGTACTGGTACGAAGAGGAAGGCAGGAAGCCGTCCCGTGGGAAATCATGTCACTTCCGGTCATTCCAAACACCCTCGGGTACGGAGCGCGTGAGCGATAGATGATGATGCGTCGTACGTTATAAATATTAACCATACCGTCACACCTACACCTACTAATCTATGTATGTACACGCTGATGTATATATGTATATGTACTACATATCTATTTGCCTTACAAGGTTAATTTATCAAGGAATTAATAATCTTGTCTTTCGTTTCGTTTTGATTCTTCTTTTTTTTTCTTCGAAACGAAAATTCTTTTTATATATGGTGGTGCGGAAATTAAATCTTTCTAGAGTAGCGGAATTGACGAAATCATAAAACATGGAAATGTTCTCAATTTTTAAATACCCAAAGATTTGTGTATAGAATTAATATTAAAATCTCTCTTTTGACACCGTGCTCAAAAAAAAATAAAAAAAAAAAAGGTAAAAAAGGAGGCTATTATACTTGACACGTTTTGATGTCCAGAGAATCACCTCTGACCATTTTTAGATTGAAGTCTGAATACGTTTGTATGTATGCGTGTGTGTGTGTGTGTGCGCGTGCGGATGTGGTTAATTTTTTTTTTGTTCCAACGATATCACAAGAACGAAATGATGCGATTTTAACTTTCGTTAGATAAATCGATCCGGATTTGTATGTATCTCAGAACTGATTAGATTAAAAATTCTATCGTTGAAATCAGTACTTGGAAAAATAAAATTAGTTTGAGGACACTACTGTGCTTTTTTTTCTTAATCAATGAAATCTCGACATGTGATCAACGAATTTTGATAAATTTTTGAAATTATCCATTCAGTAGTTTTTTTTTTTTTAGTTTAAAAAAAAAAATGTCAGAGAGGGAAGTTTTAGGACGGTCCAATCGAGACAAACCGAGTTAAAAGTTTGTTTATTTGTTTTCTCTCAATTTATGAAAAATTTCTTGTCGTGTTAAACAAACAAAATAAAATAAAAAATCATATAAAAAAAAAAAAAATTCTACCTCTTGCACGATAGATTATAGTTTCAGGTGTTTGTCTGTAGGATAAACTTGTACGTAAACTATAAATACACTTATGGTGTATCGGTGCAGAGGAACTTGCATTCCGATGCAAATGGTCCCCACCGTTCGTCCTCAGCCTCGAACCCGGCACTCTTAGCTCGAGGCATCGAGCGAGAGGAAGAAAAAAAAGAAAAAAGAAAAAAAAAAACAGAGAGAGAGAGAAAGACAGACGCGTGTACGCGCGTTGCAGGCAGGACTCGTTCGTTCGCTGGAACGTTCTCTCCTCTTTTCAGAGAGAAAAGCTTTTCGATCATTTAATTTATCTCAAACGAAGTTAAAAATAGACTCTTCGAGACGATACTCTAACACCACGTCGTCTGCACGGACGAGTTGTACAGTTGAGTAGTATATACTATAGTATACTATACCAGTTATAAAAGCATTAGAAAATTATTTCTTTCCAGTTTTGAAAACCTTCTCACATCATTCTACCGTATATATGTATATATGTATACGTGATCATCTCTATATAGCCGTCTTATTTATCTACGCGATACTTTATTTCCATAGTTATTACCTCACGGCTACTGCTGCTGTAGCAGCAGCATCAGCAGCAGCAGCAGGTTTAGGACTACATATATCTATATTCACCTGTCGAGATAAATCAGGCCGAAACCTCCGTCGTTCTTTCTTATTATTATTTTTCAAATACATATATCGCATATTATATACTTCAGTAGGTAAACGAAAATCAGGAATTAATCAATTTTAGCCCTGAATTTGGCTCGAAATATCAGGATTAACGAGTTCTTTGGCCCTGTGAATTATTTTTGTACGTATACATATATGATGTAAAAAAAAAACGTGAAATACGATTCGAAAAAGTTTTAACTAGCTACTTAACTTATTCTGAATATTTGAAGAATAATTTTTTCTATTTTTTGTAAGTATATAAATGCGGGTTAGGTCATATGTATATATACCTATATGTATAAAATAAATAGTTTTCCGAGTTCCTAGCGAATCTTACATCGCCCCGTCTCTATACGACCCACGCTTTAAAGTCTAGGAGAATAGATAGTATACATATATGTATATCTATGTATGTAGCTAGTTGTTTGGCTGGCCTGGCGAGAGATACCTATATGTATACCTATACTATAGGTACGCCAGCCAAGAAATTCTTCGTATATATAGGTATATATATATATATATATTTTTGTTCTTTTTGTTGAAGGGAAAGAGAAATTTTTTGGCTCGATCTTAACATATTTCAAATTCCACAAATACTTTAAACCATCGAAGGTATTCCCTAACGAGATACGAAGAGAATGTTAATTACAAAAATTTATTTTTATAATTCTATATAAATATAATATATTTGCAAAGTTAAGAAATCATAACTCAGAACTTCATAATTGACACGTTATAACCTAAGACTGTGTATTTATGAAAAACCGATTGCAGTCCTTAAGTGAGAACGAAAAATTGAACAAAAATCAAAGAATGACAAGAAATTCCGTGCAAATTCAATCTTCATTGCTATACAATCAAAGATGTGCAAGAATTAGGTAGGAGAGGGTAGGAAATATGTTGAATATCTATTTTTGGTAAAAGGCTTAATATTCTAGAGAAGAAGATGGTTATTTTTGTCGAGATTCTGTAGTTATTCCCGTAGCCGCTGATCGTATGGGTATACATATATAGCGGATTTAACCCCGGGTACACATGTTTGCCGAGGCAGTACACAGCCCGGTATAAACGCGAAATTTTTTCACAAAGAATAAATGGTCAGGGGAGAGCGAGGCAAAATGGGACAGAAGATTGGGATGTATTGATGGGACGCTAATAAATTATTGAAAAATTGTGTTTCTACAACACAATTCAAAGAAACTATTGAGATTAATAACGTTTTTGAAAACCATTCTGAGTGTTTAAATCAACATTGCGTTTAAATTCAGAAGTCTGGATTTGCGGACCAAAATAGGACACTTCACAAATTGTTTAAAATATGTAGTTTTATTACATTCGGTACCTCAGTCAGAGGTGACCTAAAGTCAGAATTCAATGACGGGACAAAATGGGATATCCACGGAAAGGCAAAAACTTGCGGCGTAAAAATTCTGGCTGTCCCATTTTGTCCCCGGCGATATTTTTTTATCCGGAATATCAAAATTGACCATCCAATTTCAATTTTTTTTTTTTTTTTTTTTTATTAGAACATAATCATTTAGAATTGTAAGTACAGTTACGGTGGAATTTTTCCCTTAACTGTCCCGTTTTGCCCCGTACGTTCTCTCCTATATATACCATAAAAATGATATTTTCGTTATACGTTTAGCTATAATACGTGTAACACATGTTAACATATTCAGGAATCGAATTATTCCTTACAACTTAATACGTTATGTAACTAAAAACAAGGAACGACACTCGAATCCTAACCTCGTTATTACGTGTACAATCTTTGGAACGTTCAAAACTTTTAACCAACATCAAAATTTCAATTTTGTTTTTTTTTTTTTCTTTTTTTGCTTAAACTCTTTTCGTTCTAACCCCTTGACATGTGTATACATATACTTACGTCTCATGTACATATTAGACGGTATTAAACTCATGGAAGAAACACTATACTGGGTGATCGATAACTCAACGTTTCCACTGTAAGCGAGTAACGCTTGAATCGTGGTCAAGTGTCTATTTTTAGCTCTTGAAATTAAGTATCGAGAGCCTGGCCCACCTGGCACGCACACAGTCAAGCACGCGCGCCTTCGTCTCTGCAGGCACCAAGCACAACCAGCAACAGCAACAGCAGCGTGAGACGTGGCATACCTGGGAGCCCTTTCAACGCGCGTATAAGAGTCCTGAAGTTGCTGCTGTAACGGAGCGACGCAACGTAACGCAACGCGATGCGATACGACGATGATATGATCATCGTTAGTTTATAAATAAATATTTCCGTTTAATTCGTATTGGTGGATCAAAATACTGTTTATAATATACGTATTATGTATATAGACGATACTTCACAGTATTCCGTAATATGCGCTAGGAATGTATAAACTCGTCGTGAAGTTATACGTATATACCTTAAAGTATGTCCAAAATTAGACTCGACAAATGATTACAACCTCTAAGCCTCAAAGAACGATGCCAACAACGATGTAAACGTTAAGTACCCGCCTATCTAGCCACAGGTGTTTCCGCTTAGTTTAACTATATCTTATAATACACAGAGGCAAGTAAAATGCATTAGTTTAACCCGAAATACACTACCTCTGACACATTACGTTACTATTTTCAGAATTTTTATTTATTTATTTGTTTCATTTTTAATTTTTTTTTTTTTATAACTATAAATTCACAGACATTTATATAGTCAATTCAGTAATTTCTAATACACAATCTACTCGCCCATAGAAGATTATGTTTAGTAATTAAATCATTCCGAAATAAATAATTGTCTATTATCCCGTAACTCATAAAAAAGAAAAAAAAATATCGAAAAACTTATATACCTCGTTGATATTCAATCTTTATTTTTTCACATTTGTTCATCAACGATGTTGAGAATTCTTAAGTCTCCATCACAATCGACCGGAGCTTGTTATTGATTGATTGTCAATAATCGAATGAGATAAAATCTGAACAAATAATTTATATCGACAAAAGTATTTAGCATAGCATAAATTTTCTGAATAAAAATTCTCGGAATTTGTGTTTATTGTTTTGATCGTTTCTCTGGACGTTGATATGCGAGCATATATATACCTATATCTACATTCTAAGTATTGATTAGGTATTAGATTCACCGAACTCGTAAACGATTGAATGATAATAAGTAATTCTAATAATAGTACCTCAGTAGTAAAGGAAATAATTATAAGAATAAAAAAAAATAAAAAAATATTGGAAAGCCTGTCATGGCCCGCGTCAGTGTCCCGAGACTTGGAGGTGATTCCATCTTCGGTTGTTGTCCGAGTCTCTGGGTGAGGTGAGAGAGTTGCATCGTCCTACGACGACGATATTTCTTGACTCTATCTGGATATAGTAGAGTGGAGTTTAACTGACAACTACGGTACGAAAGGGAAGAAGAAAAAGAAGAAGAAAGAGAAGAAGAAGAAGAAGAAGAAGACGAAAACTGAAGAGAAGAAAAGAAAAGAGAAAAGAGAAAAGAAGAGAAGAGCAGAGAACATAAGAGAAGGAGTTGAGCTGATTGTGAGTTGAGCTTTGTGAAATGGCTGCGTAGCCGGCGGATCTGTCCAAAGGATCACGACAACGACGCGAGTAGCGTGCAGCAGTCCGGGCGCGGTGACTTGGCAGGCTAACCACGGGAGATTGGAATGTTGTGTCTCTCCCCCTTCCCCATCCCACTCCTTTCCCTCACTCCGTTTTCCCCCCTCTCCCTCCCACTGCATCGTCTATTCTGGGTCCCCGTACTGCCAGGTCTTTTCCCCCCACCCCAACCCATCGTCTCTCTTCTCCCTGCAGGCAGAGGCGCTGGGTCCCTCGCAGGACTCTCCCCTCTTCCCGGTTTAACTCCTTTTAATGCATCACGAAGAGAAGATGTGCGCGGGCCCTTGGGCCTCCTACCCTTTCCTTTCCTCTCTTCTCTCTTCTCTCGTCTCTCTTTCCTCTTTTCCCCTTTCGTTCCCCTCAACCCCTTTTGGCGTATAGTGGCCACCGGTCTTACGCTCGTATATCGGGCCCCAGGCGGTTCACCAAGAGCTCCGGGGTCTTACGAGGATGCTTGACGACGAGTCTTCATCTCTATCTATCTCTCTTTCTTTCTCTCTATCTTTTTCTCTCTTTCTTTCTTCCACGCTCGCTGTCCGCGTAGTGTATACGGTTGTTGTTAAGCCGGGAGGATGCTTCTTATTTTTTTGAATTAAAAAAGTTGATTTCTTTTCTTTTTCTTCTCTCTTCTTTCTTTCTTATTTTCTTCTCTCTCTCTCTCTCTCTTTTTTTTTTTCTTAAACCAATTTATACTTATTATAACTTTGTATCTTATATGGAAAGATGCTAAAATAATACGGTGAAGAAAGGTGAAATGCTTGCAAGTTCTTTCAAGATATCTCACAGGTATATATACCTACGCTTCTTTACTTAACAATTTCCGACTCCCAGTTATCACCAGTGATTATCTTATTCAATACCTACATTATACCTATCTTCGGTTTAAAGTTAAGAGACATATAAGATAAAATATCATTTTGCATACAGATGTGTGTCTATAGGATACATAAGTTAGATCGTTGGATCGCTCGATCCCGCAAACGTCCTAGTATAAGGTACCTACGTCGTTCGTTGTACGTAAGGGGGACGCGCGGAGGGGACTGGGAGCGACGCTCGGAATCATTTCCCTTACGGGGCGACGAACTCTCCTGGCATCTCCATGGGGAACCTACGCATGCACGCGTCTCTTGTGAACGCATACGCATTAATATATACCCACATGTATATACCTATATATACGTAATATCACACTCTATATTTTACATGTATGTATATATGTATATATGTATATAGAAAAAAGCTTGTGTATATCAGAAATAATTTTCAGGTTCAGATATATGTATATGGTATTATTATAAACGATAAATCGTAGTATATTACTAAGAAATATAAGAAATCTACTCTCTCGCACAAATTTATTAAATATAAAAATAAAACGTGTATATATCTAAATTAATAATATAGGGTAAAAACTTTTAGGTATACATATACCCAAAAAACTTAAGAATATAACCAAGGTGGGAGAGATAATTGACATGTGACAACATCTATGCGAAGTGATCATTGGCTTGATGCCAGGTGCGAACCAGCATTTCTGTACTACGGCTGTCCAGAGATGAGAGAAACCTATTTTTTTTTCTTTTTATCTCATTTTTTTTATTAAGCTCATATTGTTCTCGTTTCTCTTGATAAAGTTATGATGAATTTTTTCGTGGAATTGTACATACAGCATGGTTTTCCAATTTTACAAGTTATTATTACACTAATCAATTCTTACGTGTCGTGTCTTTATATGGTATGCGGTAAAAAGCTATAATTGAATCATCGAAAGGTCGAACGTTATCATTGATATCGCTTAGGAATTTCAGTTTTATCAATTGTTATCGGTTATGATAGTAGATAATAAATTAATTTGATGTGTCGTGTCGTGTCGAATCAGATCAAAACGTACGTAACATAATACACTTACTAAGTGTTTATACATGAGTTTATTACTACAGCACGTATGTCTATACATATTATATAGGTACAATGCGTGAGTATGGTTACTTGCAATTTATTAAACTCTGCAAATGATTCATTGCAAATAAATGAAATAAATAATTGGCATTCTAATAAAGAATCCATTCTAAACATGTTTTAGAAATTTTACATTCTCATGAATAGCTTTTCTTCATCTTCACGCATTTTTCTGTGCATATGTATGTATATATATTTTATACAATTTTTGGGTTTATTTTTTGTTTTTCTTTTCTTTTTTTTTCTTTTTTTATTGCAGTCTTGTAGGTATAACGTGAAATATATCCATACATTCTTTGCTGAAGTGAATATCGACTCTGATGTAATCTTCGGATCACTTCGTCACTCAATCCGTCGGATATCAAGCGAGTCTTAATTTTTAAGTATTTTATAGACTTACGGAGGTGTGACTTAAACCCTCAAGACCAACTTTCAAAAGAATAAAAAAAAAAAACACTTCTCAAGAGTTTTTGTGCTCGTTGCTTAAAAAGTTGATTTTGAAATTGTAAATTTTTTTTTAATCAAGCTTAATTTTTACGGCAGATATAAATATTCGATTTTTGTTCTTCATTATTTTAGACTCAATATTTTAATTTTGAATCTAGTTATTTTTACCCAAAATTTGTAATCAACTACCCAGAAAACATCTGGAAATAAATTTACATGAAACTTGAGGTATTTTTCTAATTTTGAATTTTTAATATCGCGATCATTGAACCACAAATTCAAAAAGAATCTATCACTGGAAATCCTAAAAGAGTAAAATTCTTACGTCTGCAATAAATATCTAAAATGAAAGGGAACATTGTCTGTCCTCGATCAAATTTTAGTTCTAATTTTTGCATGTCAGTTGAAATTTTGCATCAATGCCATTACAACCTTGAATTAAATGGAGTTTATTTAAAGCTTAGATTCTTAGTATCCTTGAAATTATCATTTAACGAAGAATCAATGAGTTCTGAAATTCCAGGGAATGACCATTAAGACTCGGCTCTAAACTAATCAAATCGCGTTATCTGCGATATACGTAATCTGAAAATAGCTTTTATTGATCACTGGAATTTCTTACGTTTAAACAGCTTATCTTCTCTGAAATTCCAAACAGTTTGAAGAATCGTTTCTCTAACTAATATCCATTAATCTATTTAGTACAGACAATTCTTATGTGCGATATATATATATAAAAATTATTCATTTCTTAGACTTTTTGTCAGCACGATAATCTGTTTATTCATTTATCTATTCATTTCTATTTTTTTGATTCTTACTGCAAAGCAATGTGCCTGCTTAGTAGTGTTGAAATTTCGTCGAAAAATTATAGATATGAATGAAAAAATATTTTTTATATTTCTTAACAAAGATAAATGACCTAGGATTTTGATTTAAATTGAAAAAAACCATTATATTGTTTAATTTTCGTCCGTATTGAATACTTTGGTGAAATCTTGAAGCTATAAGTCGATCACGTGACCAGGGGAGGGTATATATGCGTATCCAAGCCTACCACGTAGCTGACTATGGCGTATCCGGTCGTTAAAAACGATCGGTTGAAAGGGTCAAGAGTCAGGTACGTGTCGTAGGTATAACTACACGCATTCCGTAATATCCGCTGACCCCATCTTCTGGTAGACTCGGTAATCGAGCTTAACAGTTCGTTTAAGATTGTCGTGGGCCGGTTCTAAACACTTTAGAATAACTAGGAGAAAACAAACGGCAGTAGCACGCGTATATAATCCCGAATAAGGAAGCCAGCAATAAAACTATATGGCTAACCAAATCAAATTATAATTTACCGGTAATTTTACGAAACGTAACTAAAAACAAAATTCTTCATGTATAAGTTTATTTTGTTAATTTTTGTCCGGAATTTATAAAATTTAATTGTTATTATCAAAAGAGTCAACATTCACAGCTAACGTCTTTATGTAAATGAAGAATGATGAATAATAATCTTTGAAAATACACGAGAAATTACAGGGCTTTTATTCGACAAATTTTTTCACTCCTTGAAACGTGAAAAACCAACCATTTGGAATATTATCAATAAATTCTGTATAACTTCCGTTACCACCAATAGATTCAACAAGATTTAACAAATTCCATTGGGGGAAAGTTCTACGTAGGTACTTACGGATCAGACGCACACTCAACTTACGAACACACTGGTTAGTATAAAGACGATGGAACCCGGAGCTTGAGCTCGATCCGCGTAAGGATCATTCATGCCAACGTTCAACATTATGTTTTAAGAGAAAAAATTTCCGACCGTTATTAAGCGTTATAACATATAAACGGCTGAACCTTTATACCGGGAAATCTTGGATTTTATGGCATTTCCGTAAAGGTAGGTATAGATGGTTTCTAGAAGACCCTTGGGTTTTACTTTTTGAAATAACAAGAAAAAAGAAGTAAATAAATAAAACGATTTTTTTACACGTCATTCCCTTATCTGGACGCTAGGAGTTGTTACATTCCCTGAAATTGACGTCTATTTTATTTGAATATCGAATAACTCTTGTCCATTTAACCTCTAACGTGATTCAATATATCAAGTTTTTATTTATAACGGTATACATATACATATACGTATGTGTATGTGTGTGTGTGTATACTGAGAATTGGGTAAACCCACTACGTAACGCAATAACCAGTGAAGTTTGATTTTATACAATAATATATTATATATTTGCGTCAAGGCAATGTTTTGTTTTAGCCATTTCTTTGTGTATGGCGGTAAATAATCGCGGTTCGTAATATCATGAACATGTAACGCTTAGTTTATTTTGCATTAAAAATGTTTAATGGAATGCTGGCTATGAGAAACGCAAGAGATAGATACTCCGCGCGGTTATATCGCTCGGTAAATATTGTCGCTTATCGTAAAACAAGCAACGAAATACGTGCTCGAATACAGAGAAAGAAAAAAAAATTAAAAAAATTTTATATCCTGTTCGGAGGCTAATTCTTATAAAATTTAGGGTAACAGCACGTCATACGACTTGAACCAAATTTGTATAATTAATCATATTATACATATTTTGAGAACGTGCTTATGAAGTATTTATTTTTGATAATATTAATATGAAAACAAAACGCATATATATATAACGGGAGATATTATATTTCTGTATAATATGAACACTTTCTTATTTCTCACATTGACTCTGTGTGTTACGACTCTCACGACTATTGACCAATCTGTAAAATACGCCGATCCAAGTATAGCTGTAACTTGCAACCAGCCAACTCCAGCATTCCTAGCTTCATTCCAAAATTAATCGCGTCTGAATATTTTTGCTCCGGCGTTTATGATAATTGCGTTTATGGCGCCAGCGTCGAACGCGGACGACGTCGGGTATAGTCGCGGCCAGGAACCGAGCCCTGTATTTCATTCTGCGCATGCGTACTCTAACAATCGTGGCCTACTAGACAGAGAAACACGCCGTGGTAGCCGGCTTATATGTATATATGTATACAATTCAATAATCAATTTCATCTCTTGTCAAAAATAATACTATTAATTTTTTCTGTTTTTATTTGTTGAACATTGAAACGAATTAAATCATTGCAATTATTCATCAACTCGACCGTGTAGGTATAGTTGAACATATGGAAATTCCTTTAACTCGTATTTAAACAGCTGAAATTTATGACATTTTGATCGATAGCGAAAGAACAGCTATTCGATGAGTGATTATATGTATATGTAGTTTTTTAAAAATTTCTCTTTTCTTTCTTTCATCGTAGGATCATATATATCATTTTCAATCAGAAAAGATCGTGTTGATGTCATTTATCAATCAAGGAATTTGAATTTCATTATGAGATATTGACTGTTTCCTAAAATTAGGGACCGTCTTATTATTATTATTATTCTTTTTATTTTTCTTCTTCCTTTTTAAGTTTATTCTCCGGGAGAGTAGTGAAGCCCGTTACGGTGGTGGCGCGTCCTGGCGGAAAGCGCGCCGACTACGAAAGCCTGGTTCGCTCGAGTAAAATATAAATGGTTAACTATTGTCCAGTGGCTATGTCATGCGACGTTATTTTAACCGGAAAAATACTTTCTTGTAGTACTTGTTTAGGTTACGAAGAGAGTTTATGGTATTTTTTAAATAACTTAAATGACTTTAATAAGCGAGAAAAAAAAAGAAAGAAAAAAAAAAACAAAAAAATTACTTGATTAACTTCTAATTTAAACTATTTCGTACAACTTCGGGTGGCAATAGCAATTCTGGCTACAAGAGATTTGTTATTATCGTCTGCTTGGAATTGCGCGAGTTTCTGCGAAGGACAGAAGTGGAGACATTTGCAAAGTAGCGTGGAACTGCGTTCCGTTGCGTTGCCGTTGCCGTTGCCGTTGCTCTGCGTTTCTTCGGCGTAGGATATTACCTACCTATCTCAAAAATATATCATGACTCTTGAAAATTTCATATATATATTCTTTCTTTATGGCAAATTTCTCGATACAAATTATATACACACAATCTTTTTAAACTGCAGCTGGCTCGTTCAAAACCTCTCAGCTTATTTTTCGCCGAACAATTTCAAATGTCGTACGTACTTCAAATACACAAACACGTCGTAAAATTGAAGATTTATTCGGTAAAATTTTACAAAAAATATATAGAGTCAAGTTATTTGATACTTATGGGAAAAAAAATTGTATAAATTTTTTGACGATTTTCAAATCATTTTTTAATCAATGATTTTTTCAATTTTAAACTACGTACCAAAATTAGTCATTGTTACGTCAGAATTTACTATCAATTAAATAAATCAGGAAAATATTGGATTCTATTTCATTTCCTCGTTATTATAATTTTCATTCTATTTTTTTTTTCCTTTATTTTTGTTTCAAAAAATTGAACCTTCTTTTCGGCCAAAAGAATAAGGGATATTTAATATGGAGGTGGCGTGGGGGGGGGGGGGGGGGGGGGGTAGCGACGCGTGTCTTCGTTCCCGGTCCTCCAACCCCTCGTGTTCTCCAAAGCCTAGGCCACGTGCGCGTCGAGAAATCCTTCTTTTATATCATCCGGCTTTTGTTCGGCAACTCGGCAGCTGTCCGACCAAAGAAATTCCTTTCTTAGCGTCAGCCCTGCTTTCCGACGAGCCACTAGACCACGAGGGAAATCACCGAGGACGCATGAAACTTCTCGCATTATATAAATTCACCCGTATATATACAAAAACGATTGTCAAAAAAAAAAAAACAATCGTATATACTATATATGTATATATACATACACTTCGTTTTATATACCTACCTGGAGAAATATTCGAAAAATATATAGATTGAATTATGTAATCACAAAGAACGATTATCTAAAAAAAAAAAAAAAAACACCTTTGTCTAGAAAAACGCTATAGCTACAACGCGGTTGGGAATCTCAACAAAATTCCTAAGTTCATAGTCGGCGGTTATTCGTCGTTTAGCAATCCATGAAATTGGTGCACAAGTTTGGAACTCGACTGAGAGAAAAGGGGCCCAAGGGATGTGGCGCGGAGCGTAGAAAGGCGAGGAGGGGGAGGGACTAGTGTATTCGTTCATAGGCCGGACCCTCGGGGCTACACAGAGTACGGACTTTGAGGGCCCCCCCTAGGCCCATTTCGAACGGAATTCGGTAGCCACAGGGGTATCACGTGAGCTCTCCCAGTAGCGTTCTAACCCTAATCATTTTAATCTTCGACCACTTTTTGTACACCTCGATTTTCAGACCTCCTTCATCAACGCCAGACCTAAATTCCCAGAAATATTTGATTGAAGGAAATCATATATAAAATTGGATGGTCCCCTTCTATGTAATATTAACTTTTGGTATACTCCAGGAATGTTGTTGTGGGATAGAAGGAAAAGAAAAAAAATAACTACTTCACCTTTTGTTCCATACCTTTATTTTTATTTATTTTTGTTTTTTTTCTACAAACAACCCGTTGATTTGATACATCGATGACGTAGAAATTTAAGAACACACATATCGTACCTCTATGCGTATCCGTGGTATCATAAATCTGTTTACTTCCTCGAATGTATATATGTGTGTATATACATTTTTTTTTATTCAATTTTTTTTTTAATTTTTTTATTCCCGAGCTACGTAATTAACCGTGCAGTGACACACGCGTAAACAACATTCTTATGGCTTATAGTCTTGCATTTGAGACGATACTCTACAATTTACATACATTTACATTATTATACACGTCTCAAGCTCGACGTGACGTAAAAGTTGAGAAACGCTTTAGAAATTACCAACAACGCAACTATGCTAAACCATAACCAACAATCATCGTTATTCGTTACTCCCTCTTTGTCAATTCGTATAGCCTAAAGGCAAAATAAAAGATCAGCGACGAAATCTGTGCTGGTTTTGATTTTTTTAATTTTTTTTTTTCATATATTTATTTGAAAAAGATTTTTTTTTTTTTTTCGTTTACTATTTTCCTTTCCAAGTATTCGCAGGTGTTATAATTGTAAATAAAATATGTTGAAATTCATATATAAATAAAATGCAACGAATATACATAGGTATATGGGTGGTATAAAGCCGTTTTTCCAATACACGTTCATATAAGTATAAAAATTAGAAGTTGTGTATATGTATACACATATTTTTTTTTTAATGCGAATTCTCCAGACAGACGACCCTGATAGCTGTAGACTTATGCCACTAGTCACACTAGATATTATTTGTATATAAATGTATGCATATAGAGGTACTATATCTGTTTAGCGTCTCGTTGTTCGGCCAGAATTACGACTGAATTTGCCAGTCTGACGAAACACAGATTCTCGATTATAAACACTTGGCATACCTTGGGTAGCATGTCCATAGTGGATTCCCTCTAACCTCCCCCCCCCCCCCCCCCCCCGCCCCCCTCCCTTCCCGCACTCCCCTTCCACCACCTCCTCCGCACGCTATAAAAGGGGCCTTACCGGGCCTCACTCACTGCGGGCCCGGAGCCGAGCTCAGATAAATATGCGGGAGGGGCCGGAATTCCTCACTCGGCTGCATTCCAGCCCCCCTTCTCCCTCTCCCTCCCCCCTCCATCCGTACCATCTACCTCCCCCGCTAACCCCGCTTACAACTCACAGAGCTGCCGGGCCTCTCTCATGGGTAAAACGCGCGCGCGCGCGCGCGCACCCGGCCTCCATCGTGGCGCTGATCGCTCGTACCTATCTTTTCCTCTCCTTCTATCTCGCTCTCTCGTTTTTGGTCTCCCTTGCTCTGCAGGGCCCGCGGGAGACGTTATTCATTTCACTGGCTCCGCGCACGGAGCAGTCAAGAGGGCTTGTACCGCGGAATGTGCTGAGATGGAGCCACTGATATGATAGCACACGCGTTACAAATTATAGCGAGCAGCAGCAGCAGCAGCGGGTGCGTCGGACATGGAACCGGAAAAACCATCTGCGCGACCTGTAAGCCCCGGCAAACCAATCGTTGGTATTCCAGCCCCGTGTATCAGCGCTCAGAGCTTCAGCGGTACGATTTGAAAACAGTTTGCTAGCTTAGCTAAAGAATGCCAGTCGCTTTCTATTTTTTATTTTTTGTATATTTCAATATTTCTTTTGTTCGACGGTTTCTCCGTCTTTTTTTTTTTTTGTTTTCTCAACATTTTGATATTTTTAAATCAGGGAAATATTCGCGCGCTATTATCTATGAAATAATTCCGCAAAGTTGCGAGAAACCGATTTCTCTTCTGATGAGGCCAGTTTGGTCATTTTACAACCAACAGACGTTGCCCCGGGATATTGTACTTTGTTGTAGTAAAAAAAAAAAAAAAAAAAAAAAAAAAAAAAATACGGGGGTTAGGTAGTAATGAAAAAGAATGAAAAATAAAATGTTAACATTGAGCCTCACAATATTTTTTAATGACAGTAATTGTATTATCTTCGCGCGAATTGTATGAGACAAATTTTAATTCCATCTTGTGCGCGGTAGGACAGAGTCGTTTCCTTTTACTCCTAGTCCCAGCAGCAAAAGAATCCAGCAATCAGTCAGGCATTCTACACAGGCATACCGACCCAAGAAAAATAAATGACTGCCATTAAACCGCGAGAATATCTGCTTTTCAACTCGAGCTAGCCGACTAGATCGGAATTTGTTTGTCGCGGGTCGACATTCCGCGGACATTTCGTTCGATGGGCTTGTGGGCGTTGCATTCCACTGGGACTTGAAGAAGGCCCCGCGAGTTCTTCCGCGTCGTTAGTTTCTCTCGAACTTATAAGTGCCGGTTCGCATGTGCGCTATGTGAACTTGCAATTTATATGAAATACATTTTCTTCATCAAAATTTACACTATATTCTTTTATGTATGTACGCATATGTATGTACAAATGACTTTCATTATTATACTTAGAAAAATAAATCTCTCATGAAACAAATGGAAACGTCAGGTATAGAATTTGTTCATCAGAATCGAGATAAATGCGTTATACATTTTTGTTTTTTTTTTTTATACAAGTCAACAATAATTGTTGGTTGGCGTCTGAAACTCCTCCGATAATAGTTTTATCCCTAAGAAAGATATATGGTGCGTATAGGGCCCTAGTTTTGTACGCGTAGTGGGGTGGGGGGGCTCCGCCGCTCTTAGATGATCAGAGACATGCTGATGGGGCCCATGGGCTCAGAAATTCCAACAAGGACGAGGCATAATGCGGGGACTCAAGGTCGGCCCTACTACCATCCGAGAGATGGGACTCGACTACAGTGTCGTGCCGTGGGGCCCAACGGGCCCGCGCGGCCCCTTCGGGCCTGTTACTTGCGCACCTCCTCGTTCTGTGACTGTGCGGTGCTGCTTGCCCGCGTTTTCTTTCACAGCTTTAGAATTCCTATAGGAAAGCAAAGGCGGACCCCCGTGTACGTGATATACCTACCTTGCGCGGATACCCGTAGAGTATAATACGCGTAATGTATGTGTACATATGTACGCGGAGGTATGTATCATGCTAGACCTGACTTTCTGTCAATATTGCATATATACCTACCACTAAAGGTAGAGACGTCGAGACTTTTTACACTGCATGTAGGAACAAAGGCCTATCTGGATAAAATTTTCTACCACTGAATGTGTCAACTTGACTTTAGTAGATGCGAAATAGTAGTACCAGGAACTATTAGGCGTGGTGAGTAGGTGCGATCATTGCAACGAACATTTCGGGGGCCTCCTACATATGGCGAAAAAGTAAAAGGATGACCCCTTATATTGAACTAAACTAGGTCGTAACCTTGATATTTTGAATGATTGAGTGCAACGATCGTATATTATAGAGACGCTGAGGAAAATAAAAGGTTCCGTGGATATCTATTCTAGCTATACGTAATATCTACTTCCGAAATCTTGAGGGATCAATTGTTTTGACGTTGAGTGTTTAAAATATGTAACGGATAGGTATATCGTACGATAAGTAATGGAAACAACGTTGTTACGTTACTGTAGCAGCGGGCCCCCGGGAGACGAGGAGGAGATGAGAAGGCCCTTATTTTTACGTCGTGTAAAAGGAGAAGAGAGTAAGAATAAAATATAAAAAGAAATAGAAGCAAGACGGTGGTGTGCCGAGCCGAAGAGGCGGATCCGAAGGCGCAAGAAGCAAGGGAATAGGAAAAAAAAAAAAAAAAATGAAAAAGAGACCCCTTAAAAATGGAGGACGGAGGTGGGGATTGGAATTTCGGGTCCATGCCCAACAACGTCCAGTCTCGAGGTGGCCTTCGTGATGATGAGGTGAGGTGAGCGCGCACCGCTCGGCACCAGGAGATCCCAAGAGATCCCAGTCAAGATCAGAGCCGATCGCGCCGGTATGGACCGTCAGTTTACCCTCTGCGTCCTTGTCCCTGCTCAACGATATCAGAATTACATCGAGGAATACAATCAAAGTTATCAGTATCACCACCATCAGCAGCAGCAGATATACGAAAATTCAGTATCGCAGTATCAAATGAAGATGTGTTACCATAACGACTACGAAAACGACGAACAAATACAACAATTCTATTGGGAACAGTGCTACAGACAGAATTGCAGCGACGCTGAAGCCTTTTACTATTGTGAATATGTAAGCCACGGCCACGAAAGTGATTTTTTTGTCTTTTTTGTTTTGTTTTTTATCCGAGATGATTTTTTTAATTCATTCAGTTTTTTGTGACCAAATATTATACAGTCCGTACCATCTTACATAACTTTCACTGTATGAATACGGCTTCACTGCAACTTCAGAGTGTTTACGGTTGTCAGTGCGTTAATTTTGTTGTACTGAAATTTTGGAATTTTATGTTTCCTCATCTACCATGCGTCCCATAATAAAGATCGGATGAATATTTTCCGAACAAATATTATACTGTAATTTTATTGAGCAAGGGATTGAACAATCAACTGTGTATCATGTAATATTCGTTTATACAGTTATACAGTTGGATAATTATATAATATGTGACAGTTTAACGCCGAAGATTGCTACTTTATTCACGTTGCGATGTATCATTATCGTTATTTTCAATTTCCCGCCAAAGACAAGACGCATGTAGACGTATGTAGTTCATTAGAGAACTTAATACTCTATCGTGCGTTAATGTTGACATGCGACAAAAACGATCGATGACCTAATTGAGTCACGCACCGATCCAAGCTTATAAAACAAATCTAAATAATAATTGGATCGATTTTACTGATTTTTATTTTGTTTTTTTTTCCATATTTTATACACCACGGTGATAATTATTTTAAATATAGATTCGGAATCTTTGTATTCCATTTTTAAACCTTGACTCCCGAGTTACAAAATTTTTGAATCGAAATAAAAAATGATTATCCCACCTGCCGAACTATTGACAAACAAAAGTTAACAAGTTTCCATTTATTTCTCTGTTTCAGGCGAAGAAGGAAATCTATGATGTCAAACAGCAAAGGCTATGCCTTGCTCAAGACGAGTACAATCACCTCAACAATGCTCTTACAACCCTTGGAGCATCCCGCACAAGTCGTAAGTAGAATTTTAAGATTCTTAACACTAATATTTTCAAAATAATCGAAAATAACATAACTCGAATATTATTTTTTCTTCACAGTCTGTTCCAGCTCCAGTTCTTTGAGTACAAAATACGATCCGGATTTACTTAAATCCGATGTCGCCCTCGCGAGGAGTCGCGTATCGCGGCTCAAACGAGAATTGGAGCAAATCCGTGCAGAGATGAATTGCACTCAACGTGGAGTTGATACTCTTGCTAGGTGAGTTATGGTCCCTTTAGATTACGAAACTTTGAAAAAAAATCGAGCAATACGTGAAATATTTATATATGTCTTTCAATTTTAGCGTCGAACAAAAGTTGAGCGCTCACAACGGCGGATGTTACAACATCACAGAGGCTCAAGCCATAATGACTGAGCTAAGAAATATTCAAAAATCCCTAAGTTCCGGTGAAAAGGAAAAAGCTGAACTTATGCAGTCGTTGGCTCAACTTAAGGACGAACTTACAAGGCTACAGCTCTGCGAAGGAAGTCCTGACGCCAGTACGCTGAGTCTTCCTCAAGAAAAACTTAGCACAGCTTCACAGACTGACTTGTCTGGTGAATTAGTACCCATCGGTACCAGACTAGCCGAGATGGCTAGAATGAGGCTACAGTATGACGAAGCTAGAAAAAGGATACAACATATCCAACAGCAGCTGGCTGATTTAGAAGAAAAAGTGACTCCTGGTCAGACCGAAAGTGACAAGGATAAATTACTCCTGTTTCAAGAGAAAGAGCAACTTTTAAGAGAATTAAGGAGCATTACACCGAGGACCAGAACTCAACAAGATATGAAAGAGATACAATGCGAAATTAGGAGACTTGAACAGGACCTAAACAACGCTCTTGAATTATCTAACAAAACAATAACAGACAGAGTAAGACTACACGAAGAAAAACAGCTACTACTTCAACAGCTTAGAGACGCTCTTAGGTCTATGGCCTTGTTAGAAGGACAATTGAAAACCCTCAGTGCGAGTACTTTATCCGTTAGCAGTAGTTCGAGCTTGGGTAGTCTCAGTACAACAAGCAGCAAAGGTTCGCTGAGTTCAGGACTTAGCTTTACGGATATTTACGGAGGTCCCCAATGCCTGGGTCCTGTGCAACAAGAGAGACCAGTAGACATGGTAGATCTTCACAGAAGAGTCGAGAGATTGCTCAGAGGATCTGAACAAAATTTGGGTAATCTGGGTACTCCTTCGCCCGGAAGATCCCAGCCTAGTTTATCACCAAGATCAAGTTTGTCCAGCGTTAGTCCGCCGGTTTCACCTTTGTATGAAAATGCACCAATGGGACCACCTCCAGCTTATGAACAAGTAGAACTGCAGAGGCGACAACAGAGGTTATTAGCTTCCGCTTCACCGTTGGATAGAAATCAGCTTGAAGACAAACTTGCAGAGCTTAGACTGAGCCAACAAGCTATCCAAGAACAGTTGTCAGCTAATTCAGAACATTTGAAATTGAGCCCGCAACCACCCATTGAATTTCAGTCTGGAAATATGTCTCAAGGAAGCGGCTTGGGAAGGCCGGCAATGCCTTTGCCACAAGAGCCACCGTTATCACCGATAAGCGAAACGCCGCCACCTTTGGGAATCAGATCTAGAGCTAGCAGTTCCGGTACCAATACTAGATCTGTATCCGCAGCTGTATCTGATGAAAGTGTAGCCGGAGATTCTGGCGTTTTTGAAGCATCTAATAGAAGAAGATTGTCTGGGTTACTTGGGGTCGATCCACTTGCATTAGGAGAAATGAATCTTGAGACAGCACAAGTTCAAATCAAGCTGAGGTGAATATCTATTGATTATTAAAACTTTGATTTATTCCATAATTTATCAGCAATCATCTTATGTTTAAATCAGTGAAATAGACTGTTTTTAAATAACAATTCATATTCTATGTTTTAGGTATTCGGTAAGCGACGGATTGCTACACATCGGTATTGAACGAGCAAGAAACTTGGCTGCTCTGTTCATTCCTGACAACACGCAAGTGTAAGTATTAAATCTCTGCCAAGAATTATAGAAAAACTATATACTGGTTAACAGCGGAACGACTGAAATTTAAAATAGCTTTTAATGGAAACTTCTTTCAACCCTGAAGCCTTAGAGTGAATGGTTTTGTATGTAACACTGTGAGCAAGTTGGACTGTATGAGTTTAAAGTTAGATAAATTCCTTATGCTTGAATCGCGGTGAAAGTGAACAGTGTGGGCTGCAGATTGTACTTCCTAGGTGGCAGTCTACACGGCTAGTATAGGCATGTTAATTCCTCTCTTACATCACACGCACTTGTATGAAAACATTTTCTACCACTATTTTAAATTTGATATATCTCAGCGATCAATATCGCAGTTTTGTTACGAATGGTACTTAATACTTTGTACCAACAATAAATGATTTTTAATCACGACACAGCTGTCCTCTTGCTCATCCCTTGATTTTAAGTACTACCCCAATTTATGAAAACATGAATAATTATATTAACAATTGTGAAATTTGATGGGGATATATTGTCGATATAAAGATATTCAAATATTTCTAAACAGCAGAGTAAAATCGTTTAATTTTTGACGAAAATTTCTAAATCTGGTGTAACGTGATAACAAATATTTAACAATGAAATCAATGGATGACGTCATTTTTATATTTTGTACTTACTTAGCCAGAAAATCATTAACGTATTTGGAATTGGAATGTGATTATGAAATCACGGTGTTGGATCAATGACCACTCGATCTATACCTTGGAACTATTATGTAACATTCACTGCTTCTATCTGTTATCACCACTACATGGTTTAATGTAAATTATTATTAGATATTGTATAACGTACCTATTAACAATTGCCATAGATGGCATAGAATGTCCTGACGCTTTAAAAAACTCATATTCATATCATGTTGAATTATTTGCAGAACCTTAACGGCCAGATGATTGATAAAATAGTTGAAAACCAACAGAAACATAAACTATAGCTCGTTTATATGTTAATAATTGCTTGATCCATCATCTCATGGTGTAATCATAATTTCTGAACAAACACATTGGCTTGTACCAATTTTTTATGTGTATATTTTATTAGAAAATTTTTACTGTTACAGATATATCAAAGCAGCTTTACTCCCAATGCAACCTCCGATCAGTCATATGTGCTGCACAAAGCCTGTAACAGATCTACGCAAGCCTACGTTTGGAGAAACATTCCCAATATCTGTACCACTTACCAAATTATACACTAAAACTTTACAAGTCAATGTTTGGTGTACCGGTGGAGAGTCTGAGGAGTGCTTGGTGAGTTTATTAGATGTTAATATCTGGAAGTATTGAATAAATTATTAAAAAGATCGTGTAAACGTCTAAATGGAATGTTTTTTCACACAACTTGTTTTCGTTTTAATAATATTACTTTATTGATTATACAAATTACTCTATTATTAAACAGGGTTCAGCCCAAGTCTCGCTGGCAGACTTTAGTCACGAATCACCGAGTGTGAAGTGGTACAACATCCTCTCCTTCCGATTTATGCAACCATCTACGTCCGATACTCAAAGCAGTAGTAATACTCTAGCTAACAAGCAGCCCAAACATGATAAACAAGAATCTGATGTATCAATGTACAGGAGCACTCAGGCCCAGAATACAAAGGAAGAAAGTAGCGACGAGAGTACAATAATCAGTTCCCAAACATCCACTTTAACACGGAATCAAGGTTGTGAAGAATTGCAAACTGCTGTATCGTTACGGCTTGAAGAATTAGCCAATTGTCTTGGTAGTCCAGAGGAGGAAGATGAAGATGGGGATAGCGATAGTGGAAGTGAAGATAGCGACGAGGAGGGAATTATCGTAGAGTTTATGATAGAGGATAATATTTTGGAGGATGTACTAGAGCACGAGGTTTGTTAAACACTATCAACATTTATACTTTGACTATTATTTATTTAAAACAGTGTAATAATTTGCTCACAAAACAACATTAACTCTTATTACAGGAAGACGAAGAACTTGCCGAAGAGGAGAATCAGACACAGGATAAAGAAACTAACACAGAATGTATCTTTATTCCTGAGCAAGGGAAACAAAGAAAGTTATCTGCAGCAGGTGTTGTTCCAGGAGCTGTTCATGACGATAAAAATTCCATTGTCATTAAAAGAAGTCAAACTTTCTCACCTAGTGCAGCTGTTAGCAGAAATCACTACATTTGCAGGGTAAGCAGTAGACATTTATGCTTAAATTATTAACGTTAAAAGCTAATGAACAATTCTTAGCTACTCAGATCTTTTCTGAATATTTCAATAACTAAGTATGTATTCTACAGTTAAACCGAAGTGACAGCGACAGTAGTATGCCACTCTATCGTCGAGGGGGTCCTTTCCAACGTAACTCAGTTGAAAGACGTTCTTTACGTTGGCGAAGGCCTTCTTCAGCTCTCAGTTGTAAAACGCCGTCAAAAAAATCAAACCATTTGCCGTCAACTGCGAGAACTTCTTTAGATCTTGAATTAGACTTACAAGCGCAGCACGCAAGGCTTACTAATTTGCACGACGAATTAGGGAGACTTAGAGATCTGAAACAGAGGCTTGAACAAGCTAGAGAAAAGGGTGATACTGAACTAGCTACTTGGCTCTTGGAAGATCATAAATTTCAGAACCTTATGGCCCAGGCTGAGTGTGGAAAGAATGGAAAGAGTGCGGAGGATAAAAAGGTTGAAAAAATGTTGAAAAAGACTTCAAAAGAGATCTATAAATTGCGAAAGACTAAAGCTGGCAAGGGAAAACCAGATATTATATCCTTTAAGTGAGTATTAAGATTTTTAACGCTGTACTTAATTTGAATTTTGTCAATTTCAAGGCTTGCGTTTACTACAAAAAAATTTTATTTTTCTTTTCAGAGAAAAAATGGCTTTTTTTACACGTGTAAACTTGAACGTCCCAGTGTTGCCTTCGGAGGAATTAATGTCCGAGAATGTTACTACTCTTCCGCTTATGCCGCATAGAAGACATATGTCCGAACCAGCGAGTAGCCAATCGGTTTTAATTTCCAAAACTAACGTTTATAGTGTTTCCAATAATCTATTAACTAACGCAACAAATAATACAGTAGCTACAACTAGCACAAGAACAAATAGTGTTGCTAATAAAATAAATAGTGTTACAACTAAAGTAAACAGTGCGAACTGTGCAACGAACAAAACAAACAGTGCTAATCAGGCTGCTAATAATGACTCTGGTATTTTAACTGATAATATAAGTCAACCTTGCCTCCCAGATACAGACAGTAAACAGTGTCAAGATGGTCAGGTTGAAGAGGATAAAAAATCTTCTGAAGCATCTGAAAGTGCTGGTGGAGAGCCTAAAAGATACGACTACGTTGTAGATCGAGTATTAGGTGTCGAAGTGTAAATAGGTAATAAATAGATATTAAAGTTTTGTTCAATTATGTGAAATGGTATTATGATATACATAGCTGGTATATTGAATGAATGTGAGGAGAAAAAAAATTCAATTATCGAAACTCAATAAAAAAAAATTTTCATTTTTTTTATCTTTTTTGGTAATGTAACAGAAGAAACATGTGTTTATGGTTGGACAAGTTACGATATGAATAAATTTTTAGTATAATAATATCTCTCCATAAGCAAATAATACAAGATAAAGAACAAAAATATATAACACATGTCAACGATATGACAAATTGCAGCTAAGAGATGTAAATATGTCAGTCGATTGCTTGTGTGTTATACTTTAAGTTTTGATAAATGGTTTGGATCGGTCTCAGCAAAATTCTGTTACAGTACCATTTAAGTGTTTAGCCAGGTGCCATGCGCAAGCACATAATAAATTAAGAAAATTATAGAAGAACCATGAGCTAAGCAAAATGAAAGAAAAAAAGAAGAAGAAAAAAAGGAGGTGAAAATTTGATTCGAAAAAGTCGCCAATACCCCGTTCCCATTTTTAATGAATTTTTTTTTCAATTTTTTTAAATACGTAAATAATTTAAATAATTTCAACCTAGTACTATTAGTTAATTTACATGAAAAGATAAACACACAAAAAAAAACTGTACATATTCAAGCATAAATTATTTAATTCCAATAACTATTAACTATTTAATTGATTAATTAATTAAATGTCGTAAATACTGAAGAATTTTTTTTTTTTTTTATTGGTTTTGACGATTTGCGGATGTTAACTGGGGCACTAGACCCACCGAGCAGCTGGTCTGCGCTTTGAACGAATTAATTTTTTGTGCCCCAGGAACGAATGAATTTATTTATTTATTTTTTTTTAATTTCCTTAACTGGGATTACAGGTAGAGATAAAAGAACCTTCAGACTGATTTATTAATTTCCTGGTAAAAATCTGTTTTGTGAAAGAAAAAAAAATAAATAACTCAACAAAAAAGAAAAAAAACAAACGAACTATGGATTGTAAACTCCTGCTGATCGCGTTGTAATACCAGTTTTACGGAATTGAGTGAAATGATGCCGGTTTTTTTGATTTTTATTTTTTTTCTTAATTAATAACACCATATGCTGCTGAAATTTTTGTCGATTGATTGACAACTGAAATGTGAAAAAAATACACAAGTTTTCATAAATGTCTATTTTTGAAATAGTCGATTTTTTTTTTTTATATTATTAATTATGAACAGTTAAGCACTGCAAATTTAACTGCCAAATAAGTAATAAATAAATAAATAGTCTTTGAATATATTTCTACTAGTAAAAAAAAGAAAGAAAGGAAGAAAAAAAAACAAATAGAAAAAGAAGGGAATAATATATATAAGGTTTAAAGTGAATTCATTCTGTTTCAACTCTACTTGAAAGCAAGCAATATAGCAATACCGTGTAAAGTAATTAGATGTGATTGTGTACTGCCTATAATGAGATGCAAAGAGGGGGCACGGGTTAAAGAAACAAAAACAAAAATAGAAAAAAGAAAACGTGTTTGATTATAATTCCAAAATACAGATCTGATTAAAAAAAATAAAAAAAAAAATTAAAAAAAAACTATAAAAATTAAAATAAAACTAAAAATAAAAATAAAATAAAAATGCCTATATTTTAATATAATTGTTAAATAATTAAATATAATAGTAAAAAGCTAACTGACTGAATACCGAATGATAGAAAAACTCTGTTAGTTCTAATTTTGTAAACTGTTAACTTTTTGATAATCTTGTTATTGTTTGATGTTTTTTTTAATTTGGAATGGTATATTTTGAATTTACAAGTATAAAATAAACAACAATTACAATATCTAGAGGAAAATGTTGTCAATTTCTATCAGAAAGAAAACTATGTTGTGTGTACATTAAATTCACAATTATTATCCTAAATGATAAACAAATATATTTATAATACTGCATACCGTTTCGAATTAAAAATCATCCGATCATATGTTTGTTGCTATTTCTTAAAAACATTAAAAAAAAAAAAAAAATACTCAGCCACTATAAGCTACATAAAAGGTAAATTTTTGTTGAATTATACGTATTGATCATACGGAAAAATAAAAAACAAATATCTAGAAAAATCCTACTCGTATTCTATATTATGATTATTATATCTGTTGATAGTATATTTTTGACGGGAAGGAATTGAAAATATTATTGACAGTGAGTCTTGTTACCGATGAAAAAAAAAAAACAAGAATAAAAAAGAAAAAAATTGTTGATTAAATATAATTTTCAACAATTTATTTTTTATTTTAATTCCTCTGTTCTCATTATGTTTTAAATAATAATTGCACACAAACTTCGAGTTGAAGGGTAAAAAAAAAAAAAAAAAACTATAATTATATTGAAGAAGAAAAAAAAAGATATGACAAGAAGTTTGCTGTAATGAAATCTTGTCTAGATAAGAAAACTATAGATGTATCGATTCACACATTGAAAACGGCTGCGCGGTGGTAAATTTCTATATCATAAATAACAATCTATAAAGAGAATCACTTGTTTTTTTTTTTTAATAAACACGTCCCAGTTTATAATAAATAATATACTTTTGTTATGGGCGGTATTAATTTCTATGAGTATGGGGAAAGGGGGAATGAGTGGGGGGAGGGGGGAGGGGGGGATTAGATATGGGAAATTATTAAAAATTGAAGCCTTGTATATAAAACCTGTATATACGCATACCATGTATAATGACTATATAATCATATACATATATATTATATTATGTAATAATATGTAACAAAATTATCCTATATTAATACACCGTTGACTACAGAATTATAAATATCACAAATTATGATAAATAATTTGAGTAATTATTATTATTATACCTATATACATTGATGTGTATACCTGCTGTTCCCTACGTGTTGTTAATATCACTGTCTATTGGATATCGCCTATATTATGTATTATTAATGTTATATTATGTATTATTATATTAAATATCGTATTATTAAATCAATATAATAATTTCGTAAAAAAAATAAAAACAAAAAAAAAATAAACAATTTAAAAAAAAAAAAAACAACATGCTTTGTAAGTAATGGTCCATATGATAATAATTAAACAAATATTACACAACATAAAATTCTCAAAGTTATTACTGCAAGACAACAATTCTCCTTTACCTTTCCTTCACCCAATAAAATTATTTATTTAGTTATTATTATTATTATTATTATTATTTTTTATTTTTTTTTATTTTTGAAATTACGCATTTACTCGTGATGGTCTGTTTCATTTCGGTAAACTAAAACGAATTAGTCTCGTCGGTTTATTAAATGTTCTTCTGTTATTAAACAAATTCAAAATAATTTATACGGTGTCAGAATCAATACTGTTCCAAATATTTCAGCATCATTTTGTTTACTGTCAGTTATTTCTGATTAACTCGGAAGAGTCTGTTTCATAGTTTACTTAATTACAAATCATCATGCAGACAAAAATTTTCACTGAGAATTAAAAAAAAAAACAAACATCAACGTTTGAAACTTTGAATTATGTTATCCACGTGTATTCAAGTATACGTAGTAGGTACAGAATTCTCGGCGCATGTGCAAGACCAACTCCCTCATTTGTCCATTATTTCCACTCAATTCTCGTAGTGGGGGAAATTGACAGAAGTTGCTCCCTGTGCCGATATGAATCGGCGGGGGTCATTTAGTAGGGCGGTGCGCGTGTACCGCGATGCTGTGCAGTGTTTACAGCGTTTTGTTTACTCGTCTGTTACTACTCTGCATCGTCAATCTGGGGTTTCGCCTAGTGGTTAAAGCTGCTCTGCCACCTGGAGCAGGTTGGTAAATCGTCAAGTCAATAATTACCGCATTTATAGATTGCGAAGGCTTTGGGGAGCGCGTACCAGGGGTGACGCGAATGAGTATAAATAGGAACCGATTCTCACTGCTGAATTCACCCCCTTTGAGTTTCGCCTCTTGTAGACAAAACAAAACGAATTTACTGTGTATTTTTGAAAAACTAAAAGCCTTGGTCCTGAAGTCGAAACTTCGTTCTTTTGTTTATGCCTATATCCTAACCATGCGGATAACATAACCAGAAGTTCGCCATTCTTCAATCAGTTTTTGATCGATATTTTTCAAAGTATTCAATTTGGTAAAACGAAGTTGATAAAATCCGTAACGAATTTTCACATGTTTAGCAATCTCCATAAAGATGTTAAGGGTACTTGTTAGTGTATTGTTAATACGTAGATAATTACTGCATGGGAACAAATAGATGTAATCACGACAAATTATTGCCGCAATTAAACGAATATACATACCTATACGCAATCAAAAGATTCCTGTGCATAATATACGTTGTTCAGGCCAAAGAATAAATAACATTCCACAAGAATTTCAGCGAATTTTCGGATCCTTTTTACCTACCGAAGAATTCTTAATCAACAATTGAACATGGATCAGTTTTCAAGACGTTTATGGACTAATTCCTTGTTACTAATGTTATACCTAATGATAACAACGTGCCTAATGATATATACAGTAGTGTATTTTGTACTATACATATAGGTAAGTATAATAAGCGAGTTGAATGAAACCCGTACACGCAACAGAGATTCACAACGTGTGCTATTCACTGTCTTTGAGTCAAATCAACTATTTCACTCAATTATGATCCGGCATAGTCGATTAATGAAATATGACGATCAATTTTCTTGATTACCGTCATTAATACATATTGGTCTATAATTTCCCGCGTGTTCGAAGAATTTTAACAATCTAATCACGACTATTCCTGATCTTTATGGTGTATAAAAGTATGAATATATGTGGGGTAAGTTGGGGCAAAATCGGCTGGTGGGTAAAACCGGCCACAAAAAAAAAAAATGGCTCTGTGATATTTTCGAGTTAAGGCGAGCAAGACAAAACGGTATGCAGAGTGCCTCCGCTGAAAACGATAAAAATTGTTAAGGGTAAGGCAAAACCGGCCACTTAAAAAAAAAAAAAGGCTAAATCGTATTTTCGCGTTGAGGCGAGTAAGAAAAAACTGTACCTAACGTATCTCTGCCGAAAACGATAAAATACTAAGACGATGGGGTAAAACCTAGGCCACTAAATAAGAAAATTATCCGAATTAAAATTTTCATTATTTGTATTATTTGTAGCATTTGTAATAATTTTGAACAGAGATACGTTAGATACAATTTTTTATTACTGGCTTCGACGCGAAAACATAATTTAGTAATTATTTTTCGGTGGCCGGTTTTGCCCCACCCTCCTAATTTTTTATCGTTTCAAGCGGAATTACTTTGCATACCGTCTTGAATGATCAGCATCGACATGAAAATGCTATTTTCTTATTTTTTTTTATTTGGTGGTCGGTTTTGCCGCGAAGGCCGGCTTTGCCCTACCTTCCCCTATATAGGTATGTAATCTGACATAGTCTTCATGAGAATACTTGTAATCTCTAGTCGATTGTGCATACCTTCTTAATTGCAGTCTAGTGCCTAGAGACGCTCTCATAATGGCATAATATTAGCCAAACAAAAGCATGCACGTTGAACATTAAATCATTCAAGAACCTGGGAACTAGGAACTAGGTGTTAGCCTAAAAGTACACAGGAGCTGTGAGTCTGGCACGTGCAACACGCCATATGGTCGATATGATATGGTTACACTTATGTATGTAGCTTTACGTATATAGATTTTAGCCTTTAAACTTCTTTCAGAATAGAAATGGGGTTACTACATATTTTGCCCTGGATTCAATCTATGTGTAAAGACGATTCAAATCGGTTTATTCATGTATTAGAAACGTTGATACGTTGACGTATCCAACTCCGAGTATTTCTTACTTCGAGTTATAATTTAACGGGAAGAGTAGGAAGTACCTACGATCGAGGAATTCGTACAAAACTTTATTTTCCCTATTCAGGGCAGATTTTATCGAGAATATCATTGGACATTGTGCTAGATATATATATTACAGAATCAAAGTTTGTTAAGAATGACAATTAGAAGGAAATTAACTAGAGGATTGAGACCAATGGGAGCTATGCCAACGTATTCACCATAGGAACTCACTTTTCTATCGACCCAACATCGCCATCGCGAGCTAAAAATACCTAAGGTGTATTTTGTGCATAGCCACAAGCTTCCGTGGAACAACCATGATTCAAAGAATTTCCCTTAAAAAATTATCAAGTCTTTATCATCATCTAGGAAATGTCTGTCTTACTACAGAGTAGATTCATTTTTCTCTTTACAAATATTTCGCAAAAACATCTAATCAATTTTTCATTGTTATATTTTTAAAGAATTTAATTTATTATTGCATATTATTATTATTATTATTATTATTAGTCGTTGAAAAATGATCTATAGTATATTTAAAGTAACGAGTAATTTCATTAGAATTTTTAATGAAACGTGTAACCGCAAATTCGCAACGCCACGATAACTTTTTCACGATGCGTCCAAACCGGAAACGCAGGTGATGCGTGGAATTAGGTCGGTTTGACGATGAAAACTTACGACTCTAATGCATCATGTCCTTTCATAATCATCAAATAGTTTCACACTCGTCCAACACCCATTGCATGGTATACCGAGAACTGATTATCGATGTAAATAATCATGAGTACAGCTAATAAGTTCTCTGTGAATTTTCAAAAAGATTTGTTTGTTTTTTGTCTTTTTTTTTTTTACAAGTCAAATTATTTGTCTCATTATTCGTCATCGTGTTTGAATTTAATAATCATTATTTGATGGTATGAATATTTCAAAAACACGTTAGTGATCTTGAAATTGCTGACGTCAACCATGTGGGTAAAAATTTTGAATTTTTATTTTTTATTCATTAACTGCTACAAAGGTTAAAACCTTCATACAATATGTCCCAGTAGCTATTTCCGGTGCCCAGTGAAGCATTAATATGACGTAGTAACCGGGACATTGTACTACAGCATTGCGTATGTTTATACCTTAAATATGTTGATTTGTTCGATTCAGTATCAGTCATCGGTAAGTTCGCGTAGTGATTTATACCTTCAACGATATTTTCGAAGGTCTTAGTGACCATCATCACTCTAAAGTCATTAAATTGTGATGAGAATACCAAACACGACACAGATATTTGAGTCTAACGGAATGCTTAAACTTAAACCGTTTAAAACACCTGGTAAATACCACCCAAATCTACACATAGGTATATAATTAAACGAATAAATTTCATGTTTTTACACTCAAGCATTTCACGCTGTCTGCAATATAACGTTCGCGTGTTTACTCGGATTCTCAAAGTTCTACATATTTCTTTTACCGCTCATTGTTAGTTTAATGCAAAAATTAGTGTGCGTTACTGAGAGGTGCGCAACTCCACTTGGATTTGAGCATCGCATGTCTGTCACACAGGATTATTCAGTTTAATACTTACGGATACTGTCTGAAATGCAATGCCTCAAAACTGCACGTTTTTGTATACTTATATGATCGGAAAACTCCATTACAGTTGCATTACAGCAACTGGTTGCGTCACCCTAATTATGCATGGTTATTAATTTTCGTTTTTCTTTGTTTTTTTGCGTTCGTTTGAACCCCTGCGTTACTTAATAGTTACGCAGTCAGGCACACAAAACTGACAATACTTTGCTGATAGGTCTTAGTCACGTGATCGCGTGAACTCAGATATATCTACGCTTAGCACACGCGTGTTTAAAATTATTCATTATATTCGAGATTGACTGCAGGGAAGATCAATCGCTGGAAAGGGTTGCAGTCAGTGACTGGTACCTTTTCTAATATTTAATTATACAATATCACAGTCCAATATTCTTCTGTCACATCAACCTTTATCGAAAATCAGTTTAAGTGTAAAATTCAATCAACTATCAACAGGACAACAAGATTTCTGCTCAATTCACAGTTTTCCATACATTTTCGTGAATCTGGTTGCAAATCCATCCCGGATGAATGATTCTAACTGTGTGGAACCCATTTTACTTTATTTCTAGAGGACGAGGTAGTGGTTATTGAACATCTTCCGGGTCGCCGGGTTCATCTTCAAGATTTCTTTTGGACCGGAGCAGACGACGCACCGCCATGGTTAGACCCAGATCAAACATTGACGTTGTACGAACCCCGAACAGTGCATCATACTGCTACCGTTTATCTCCCTGGCGATGGAAAAGACGGAGGCGATGACCAAGGCTGTCCCACCTGCATTGACCCGACGCCAACTCTTTCGGATGTCGACCAGGACATCGGGATACTCATCGGCGATGATCCAGGGCCAAGGCGAGTGTTCAAAATTACAAAAGTTTCAGGGATAGGAGCAAAATATACGCAAATTGAAGATTGTTTATTACAACACCTCAATATTGATACTGTTTTATATTCGCCCAGGTATTGGCTACTGACTGTACTACGAGCTGGAGAGACTGTTCCACCAAGAGTGGAACTTCGTCTCGCTAGACTATACAAAGCCGCATTTTCTCGACAACAAAGAAAACATCTTGGATTGTTATCTACTGCAGCGCGTATCCGAAGAGCTGCCTGGCGAAAATCACGCCGAAATAACCGACAGAGAAGAGATAGCCAACGAGTGAGTAAAAAAAATTGTTAAAATTTACCAAGGTGACGAGCTTAGACCTATGGTTTAATGTGAAGTAAATTATGAAACGGGTGAATCACTTGCAGTATGGTATAAAAAAAAAACTAGTTTTGAATTTCAGCAATTCGAGTTATGAAATCACAAATCTTATTATACACGTTGGTGACTGTACACTTAGTGAAGTTTTATAAATAGAAATAACTCCACTTCAATTTACGATAGATTTTACAGTATGTGAATTACATTGAATTTTGTCTCTTAAAACTTTACAACCGCGCGTGGGTAATTTTAACCGTATTCATAAGATGGACAATAATAATATCCTCTCGATCGATGCATTTTCTCATATTCTTTTCCAATATTTTCTTGCGTGCTGGTACAACCGTTGCTTGAAGACAATGACCTATCGATTGCACGCGCTGCTAGTAGACAGAGCAGACGCACGTGGGGGTAGACATATAACTATGTATACTCAATGTATACATATTACAAAATTTGTTAGGTTTATTGCTGGTAAACAGCAGCTTATGGAGCTGGTACAAGTAAATGTATCAAATAAAAGTATATTGCATATTTGAAATTACTTAGATCGTTGAGATATTGATAACATTACTGCACGTCTGTAAAATCCTGAAGAGCCATGTAGGTATGGTGAAAGTGCTGTTGCCGATTTAGATTTTTAATACTCATCTGTCCATTGCAGATATCAGAGAGTATACCGTTCGTTACCTGATTTTTGTGTAAAACCAGTTCGCACAGTACTCGAATTTTCTTTTAGAATTTTCAAACAAATCGAAAGTCATTTCACAGAGAAATGATGTCATATAATTCCCTCAATTTATTTTCGCATTACAGATATAAGCTGTGAGAAAAATTTGTCCTTGACTATATTAACAGGTGACAGAAACGGAGTCTCAGATAACGGCACCAGTTCCGTACCACCCTGTGACAGATTCGGACGAAACAAGACATCAGAATTTTCATACAACTCCGGAAACCTTAAAAGTAAAGCACATGCGCGCAGTCAAGATTCTTAGGAAGAATTCTGCGTCTGAAACATTCAAAGACAATTCCTCTTCTGATGTATTGACAAATGATTCTGTCCACGCGATCAACGAAGATAATAACTCAAATCCGATTACCGGAGGTAATGAAAGCCTCCAGCATCAAGGTGGGCACAAATCTAGCAACGGTTCAACTCTCACTCCTCTCTTGAATTTCGGAAGGGTTTATAACTATCACGGAAGGACGTCGAAACCCTTACATTCTTTACTAGCAGTATCCAAAGAGTTTTGGGAAGATACAAACTCCTCTGAACCTTTCAATGCAACACGAGCAAAATTACGTGCCTTAGAAGTGGGAAAAGTTCAAGTAAGAATGCAAAATACGAGCTTGACTGAAGGCGGTGCAACTAGGCTCATTTATTCAGTACATCTTGGTGGTGAACCAGTTCCAGCAGCTAGTGCAGCTCGAGACATGGCTCTACTTTCCGAGCAAGAAGTTGCTCTTGAATTAGGCGCTCCGGTTATCATCCAGAGCGAACGTGAGTGAGAAGAAGTCTTCGAGGAATTCGATTTTATTTGTTGTTGTTTTCTTGTCACTGATGATAAGGTAAAATTGACAATTCAATTTGTTTTCAGCATATCTTAAAGAAACGCGACCACTTGCTTTGTCTCGTCAAAGAGATGCGTGGGTTTTGATCAGCGCTGGAGCAGCTGCTCTGATGCTCCTAATCTTCGTTGTTATCGGTTTTATCCTTGCGGCCAAAAGAAAAAAGTCACGGAGTGCAGTCGCAGCACCTCCACCTCAAAGCATACTCAAACGGCATAAGGAGTACACCTCCGACACACCTGGTCTTGATAATACTGGTTACACTTCGGAAACTGAACCAAGGGTATTCGCCATTGGTTCAGATAAAGAAAACGGCACATTTTCACTCCAAGCACCTGTACACCATACTATTTCACAAATGCTGATCAGTACAAGGGTTAAAATGCCGATATATTTACTGCACAGATCTCTTTTTTGAATAGTCACTATTGAGGGAAGGAATAAAACCTGGTAAAGTTTGATAAATAGCGGTTCATGAAATAGAAAAATAGGTCGCACTCATTTATTCTCTGATTACTAAGGACCTTGCCCAACTTTCGCGTGTGAAATATGAGAGCTTTCAGTAATGAAGTTTGCACATGAACGATTTTATATTCGTTCTATGCACAGTATTGCATAACGTAAATCTGCCCCGGAGTGCACTGCATGCCTATAACTAGGGCAAAAAAAAATAAAAAAATAAAAAAACTGCACGGAATTAAAATGTTCACAGATGAACCACAAGTACACTAGTATGATTTCCTTAAACGGGAAAGCACATGCCAATCTGGTTACGACATTATCAGCAAATCCAATCGATAAGATTATCGGTTAAAAATTAGAGAGTTGCATACCGATTCTGAGCTTAACAACGCACATTATATTACATTCGTGCATTGAACCCCAAGAAAATGAAAGCTGTTTACAATTAGTGTGTCGCGTGCGGGGATAATTGTAGACTTTGTGTAGTAGTAAAGACTCTCTTGAAAGATTATATTACCCACAAGATATATTATGAGAATAAAATAAATCAGTAACTGCCTGAATTATAAGGCGGAGAAGAGCCAAACAAGCCAATTTAAACTCTATAGATATATCGAAGGCAAACAAATTTCTGATTCCACGACAATATTGATTATAACAAGTCCCCTCTGTGCGTATACGTATAAGAACCTAATAAAAGGCAAGGTTCGTTTTATGCCTTGTCAGACCGAAGGCACCAGTCAAAGGATCAGTCCAGGTAGTCAACAGAGGTCTCCTTTGACACCGGGGACTCCGGATAGCGTAGTTCCGGATATCGACGAGGATCTTAGTGAGGACGAAGAAGAATTGAAGAAAGCGAGATCACTGACGCCTTGGAGTGGCCAGGAGTATGCAACGGTTTTAAGAAGACAAAGGTAGAGGCTTGGCAATGGTTTACTTTGTTACTTTAAGTGCGGGAAAATTTATGCATATGTTCGTGTCGATCTGACCTCGGAATTAGTTTTGGGAAACGTCAAGGATCTCGAAATTTACAATTGCGAGTTTCAGACCTGGTCGTCGGAGAGCTACACGCACTGATGCAATTGATCCTCCACGAACCCCGGACTCTATGGATGTTGCTGATACACTGACAACTGTAGAGAACGGACACGCATCTCATAAGAACGATCGAAAGGAGGATCCCACCACGTCTCCGCATTCCTACTTGTCAATGCCATCGTGCAAACAATTTCCCCAAATTCGTAGCGTCGAACCTTTGTCCAGAGTCCTTGAGCCCGTTGTGGTAAGAATTTTTGTATTTCTCGATCCGTAATTAACTGATACAAGATAAATTCAGTTTTATCGAAGGGGTGATCAATATTCGAAACTATAAATCGAATTTAAATAATTTGAAATAATTTACGCCCTTTAAAGATAGAAATTTAAAGACTTTAAAGAATCAAGTTTTGGAACTGATCTTCTGCTAGGTGAGACATTTGGATTTGGAACTAGACTCTCCAGAGATGCCACGAAAAGATGATGACTTTGAAAGAGAAAGTAATCGGACCTATTTACTTCGGTCTTCAAGTGTCATGAACGACCCAGGTGTAGTTGGTCCTATAGTTTGGGATCTTAGGAGACAGAAAGCTATAGAAGGTACTTTTTCCAATGATACCACATTGGCTTCGGTGTTTGTTATCGCGTTAATTAAAAAAATCGATAAATAAATTGAGAAAAGAAAAACAACAGTTTTTTTGGAAGCTCGTCTGAACTTTGTATTCAACACCGAAGTCCTGTGAAAATTTTTTCCCACGAATTGAACAAGGTCAAAATCCAAGCTTCGTAGTTTTCGACACGATCCCTGAAAAGATTTCACTTCGCAGAAACAACCTGCTCCGAAACGGACTTGGAAAGAATTCCGGCGACTACTGGTCCCGTGGGCCGCGCCAGGAGACGTCTTCACGAACTCCTCGAAGATTCGTTCAGTCTCTTCGGCAGCAGAGATTCCAAACCGAAGGATTCTACGCCACACAGACCGCCCTCGGGATTACCATCGCCGGAGTATATCAAAATGCCATCAGAAAATAGAGGGAAATCGGCCACAGTCAGGTAAAATATTTTACGATTTTCCGGTAATGATGCATTTCATTCATTACGCATCGATTCAATCTACTCGTTCGGTACAGAATATCGTTCAAAAATTTGGTATCACTTGTCGAATGTTCGATTAGGACAAAGAATTTAATATCTTGGCCAAACAAAGGTCTGAACGATTAATCCAGGAGGGATTTAAAAGCAGAAAGATCCAGCTTTTATTTTACACGTTTTTTAAATTCCCTACGACTTTTTTTGCACTCTCTAGGTAATGTTGAATCTGGCTGTTCGTTTTTTGAATTCCATACTTTCATAAGCTCGTAAGGTAATATTTTTGGGAACAGCAATAGGATGCGATGCACTGAGCGTAGACAATGAATATTTCGCAAAATTGACGTATTATCCAAATCTCTTCTAGTCCCGTTGCGACACCAGAATCGGAGACAAAAACAAGACCTAGAACCTCCTTGCCCAGGAGGGGTATGGAAGAAGATATCCCCGAGACGGGGATATCGGGTCCGCATCCTCGTGGGGCCTGGGGCTCCAGACCTCTCAGTGCCGGTCCCTTCCACAGGCCTAATCTCCCGGAAGTAGATACTGTCCGTGTTCTGGCAGATCCAAGATTACTTCCCGAAGATCCAGCAGTACCTCTAATCGCGGCAATAAAAAGAGAACTTGAAAAATTCGCACCGAATCCACGTTAAACTCCATACCGGTATGATTTCTTGGTCAAATTCATTCGTTCTATAACATTTTTGACTTTAGACTGTAGAATTTGGAAAATAAATTCGGTATAGGTATTATTATTGTTCTTGGGACAGGTCTGTGTCACCATAATTATGTTTTTGGTAATACTCATCGATATATTAGAAAAATATTTTAGTGTTCATTGTATATATACTCAATTTGTTACTCGTTCCGTTGATTATTGGTCTTGATTGATTGGTGTAGTTTCAAGTCAATCTTTGACACTTTTTTGAGGGAGGTAACACACATACACCGTAAAAATAATTTTTTTTTCCAAATCACTGGTGTAACAACGTGAAGAAATATTCTACTGACTGCGTCTTTTCTCAGTTCAATTACCGACGTCTTTAGACATAGCTAAAAATTATTTTTTATTTCATGGACTTAACAATTCCATAGAAATTTAAAAAATTTTCGACGAACGATTTGAACGACTTTTTCTTCGATAGACTCAATCTATCTAAAGAATGGTCCATAAATTTTCAAATAATTTCGAATTATGTTTCAAGATACGCGTAATGAACTGCCAAAAAACTGAGTCATTAAAATATCTCCTCAAAACGTATCAATTATTAGAAAAAAAAAAATTATTTCCAAGGTGTATATATACTCCCTTTACCATAGATTTATTAAATATATTTAAGAAATTATTATCAGTAAGTTTGTAGGTTATACTTTGCTAAGTTTGTTTGTGGGCTTATATCTATATAGCTTATTGTTTAGTTTGCAAAATAGGAAATTTTATGATTCGAGTTAATTTTTATGTGTTTCAATTTATGCATCATCTGTTAAACAACTATCAATTTTCAATATTCAATTACATACGTAATTATTCTAGAATGTCTTATGTATACTATTCGTAAAATAAACTTGTCATATCAAGTAATTCCATATGTGTATCAATAGATATACGTATTCGTGTTTAGTTACATCGCAAATCTTCATTTTCATCCATATCATTATTTAACCATGATCAGAGCATCAGATTCTGATATTTATTGACGAATAGTTTTTTGACTGAATCTTCATCGTCTTTTGAATGGTGCTCTTCAAAGGTAAGTGAATAAAACCATCGAAGTTGTAGTCGTTAGTAGCTGAAAGTTTATACCCTCTAGTCCTTATAATAATAACCAATTATTGATAATATCCTACCAAATGAAAAAAAATAATATCATACCAATGTAAAAGCGGTCACGAAATTTCCAATGCGATACATTTTTCCCAAATAAGAAATTACGACTAACGTTGGCGTTAGACATCCATTTCTGTAAGTGTTGGTAGGAGTTGGTGCATCAATACAAGACGCATAACTGCAAATAAAATTTAAAACTGACTGCAAAACTTAACGAGCTATTATCAATTTCCGTGTTATTTATACGAAATGCAAGCTTACTCGATTTTATTGAGAACTTGAAATTCTAATTTGTGATTTAAGCAACACGATTCGGGTAGATTGCATGTAAATGAGGCCAGGAAATCTTCATCGGATGTATATATTCTCAAATTTCCATCTAACCTTTGACACCAATCCAAATATCCTCTCACACCGCAACATTTGAACTAATAATAAAATTCAAACTATCATGCATTATTGTCGTTAATTTACTGCAAAGACTACACACAGTATGATGCAGATAATCCCAAGGATTTATGGCTGCAAGTCTCGGCTGAATTGTCGAAAGCATTCGGTATTCCGCATCTACTTCGACCGTCAACTGAGCTGCACTTTGTAAAAAAGCTAGGGCTACCAAAACTGCGCCCATCACCAGAGAACAACCTGCATGCTGCAAATGCAGGTATTATTGGTAAATTTTGATTTATTGCCTTGTTTACTTTGTGCTGATAATGTAATAGTACGTTTCGATACGATTGCGAAAGTGTTGTTTCTCGGATGAGTATGAAGTTTTTCGCCCGAGCGAAACGAGGGTGACAATCACACGAGTTGAAAATCATCTTTCGCACTTGTATTGGAGTTTGTTTTTCAACAGAACGTACGGAAAATTGAATTTTGCGCCCGGCGTGTCGAAAAGTATATATTTGTAGCTGGTAGGAAACTTTACAAAGATGTCTGTAATAAATTTAATTGTTTTAAGTGATATATGCAATGCGTTATTACTAACAGCTGCAGTCTTCTTAGGTCCACTTCGCACGATGCAAAGTCCACTTATTGCAATTGCTAGAAGAAAAAGTGCTAGTCCAAATAGACAAATAATCGACGAAACGTATACTAGATAGTCCACGATAACTAGGGTCAATTCTTTGTGGATCCATAGTGCAATTGCAGCTCCCAGATACACAAATCCTATAACCTTATAACAAGAGTTAGATTATGAAGTGTCAATCACAGTTTATAACTAAAATGATAATGAATTGATTTGATTATTTGATTGATTTGATTAACGTTGCTACATAGGTACTTGATTTTGTCGAAGATACACTTGAGTAGAAGAATTATTTTTACCAGGGTAAAACAGTTTAGAATTATGTAAATCAGCCGGAAGTTGTAATAACACGTGGTGCGAACGAGGTATACTCTCCGGCTATTTTCTCGTCCTCCATTGGAGGGTAAACGTTCAAGAACTACACCCTGATCATCCACTTTCAATTCCGGTGTAGAGGCAGATGCACTTCTTGGCCAGGATGTGCTAATTACTATATTTAAAAACAGTGAGAGTAGGTAAAATAAAAGGCAATTTTAATATAGCTTACTAGTTATGCATTTATTGAAGAAAAAATCAAAAACCAAAATTCGCATTCAAACGTTAAAAGTTTTGTCTGCATTAATTTTTCACAATAGACGACAGTTATTTTCTTCCGATATTTAAACTTGCGTTATCAAACCTGGGATTCGACGAAATAGTACATTTTAATGTGCGAAAGTGTGTATCGGACTTTCTTTTCAACACAACGTGCGGAAAGTTGAATTTCGTGCATGCGAAGCGGGCGCAAAATCGAACTTTGCGCCCGGCGTGTCGAAAACGATTATTATAAACTTACGTGCGGGTATCGCTGTGGACTTTGTTTTTCGAACGGAATTTGATGTCCCCAAATTTTGAATTCCGTCCACTGTTAACGGTGGATGCAGTAGTAAGTGTGGTCGATTTGATGGTGATTTGTGCCTGCATTTTGAAACGCCATGACAAGTGGATGTTGGAGTATGGAGAGAATTTAGCTACAAAAAATCAAAAATCATCTCATTCACTATTGGAATGTTCAATAATAATTCCACACGAAGTAACATCGATTTGCCAATAACTCTACATATATAGTATTAACCTGTTGTCCTGTAGGGGATCGTGTAATTGGCGTTTTTGGATAAATTCGACCGGTCGTAGAGTCTGAGTCTTCGTTGAAAAGCCTACACGTTATAAGACTACATATTATTTGTACTACAGTTTCAATTTTCATCAACATATGTTGATTAAATATACGAGATAATCACTCACGCTCTTTTTTGTACAGAAATCTCGTGGACTTTTGACAAATTTGGAGGGAAGTGAGAATCTTCGTTGAAAATTCTTGAAACATACGTATAATAAATTTTGTTATATTAACTTCCTAACGTAACATTTTTAATGATATAATTAATGAATCCGGAACTACTAGATTATTAATTTCATAAGCAATAGTTATACTTACCGCGAAAAAGCAGCAGCAGCAATATCTTCAGGTAAAATAATTTCATTTTTCGGTCGAAATTCAATTCTTGATAATGATGCTCGTAAACTAAGATGGTCCAAGTGGTCATCCTCATCGTCAGTGGTTGACTCTAACGATTCAAAAGTCTTTTTCTCCGACATCGATTATAAAGCTTTGACACTTCATGTTCGAACAAAAAATCGTCAGCAGCCGTCACTGTCCTCAGATATATCGAAATCAATGTCACAGTTCGGATGCAGATAAAAATGACAACTGAAAAACGGATCTGCATATGTTTCTGAATAGTTTAAAGCGAATAATAAACAATAGGCTGAGTCAGTTCGCAATAATTCTGATGAACAGTTAAACCGTATCGGTTTTTTTTTTTTTTTTTGAACGTCTACTTCCCGGAAGAACATGACTTTTATTCCAATTACGTGCATCTTTGATTGACGCATGTATGTAGTCTGAACATAAATTGAAAGAAGCAGTATCTGTGAAAATAAGCATTTTCCAATGATAACGATATAATAGCGATAACGAATGACGATAGGCCTCGAGTTCTATGAAATTCATGTGATTATTTAATAAAAAAAAAAAAAATTTTAACCGCTCCCATTGCGGGCAGAATCATTTGCTTATCGCCTTTATTTTTTTAAGTGATCGTGGGAGTCAGGTCACAACTCTTTCTCATTGTTAGTACTTTTGTTTTGTGGCCATTATCATCTTCGCGAAACACATTTATTCTTAACTGTATAACAAAAAGATACAACACGTGACTGCTGCTATAGCAAGCAATCAATAAGAAAATATAGGAATCCCCGAAGCTGACGTGGCTTCCATGACACAACCAAAAAAATCCCCGTTCTCACCAATCTTTCTTGGAAGACTTCTATAGCTCGTATAACTGACCGTATCGTAAAAAATTAATGTAGTCCTTTGCGTCATAAAACAGCTGTAGACTTTGATAATTTCTCGTCCAATCAGGGGGCGAAGGCAACCTGGAGTTGTGTATCGTTACGATTAGTCATTGCTGTATGTATGTACATCAGTCGATGAAGAGATGCAGTTCCTTTATAAGCAAGTGGCTTCGATGCTGTGTTATTAGTGTCACAAAGAATTGTCATAAAGACGGTACTTTCTTTGAGCTTTAATTCAGAGACTATCTTTAAAATGAGGTAGGTATCAGTGTGACTTTAGTAAATATTTGTTAAACATTCGGTCTACGAAAATATTTACGTTTATCCATTGACAATGAACAATTTCTTTATAGTATGTATGTGTCAGTTTGTCTTTGGAATTGATAAATCGTGCCGATAATCTAGTTTTTACTGAAAACTACTTATAGAAATTTTTTAGATCCATTTTTTTCACAATGAAAAACAGAAAATACAGTGAAATTAGTTGAGTATTTTAAACTTTCTGACGATTTCGAAAATAATTTTCCATGGCTTACACAGCTAGCTGATTTGATCGGAGATCAATATCATAAAATATACTTTCAACTGTATTTACAGTTCGTCGAATTCGCACGTCAACTTACGGATTCCTAACAGTTCATCGCCATCTCCTCTAGTAACGGCTGCAAGTAAGTTTGATCATAATATTTCATGATAAGCTTCAGATTTTATACAAAGCGATAAGAAAAAACTCGGGTAAGATTAGTATCCGTTCTTGAGAAAATTTTGTATTCATTATTACATTGTCTGAAATTACAAAGATTGAAAATTTGGATCACTTTGAAAGAGCGATCATTAGGTCTTGTCACAGAAACATATCGGAACACAAACTATCTGAACATTATCGACCACAATTTCGGAATTTCTTACGATCTATGTTTCAAGTGATTATTCCTTTCGAATTTTCTCTAGAAATCGAGTGTTACAGATATTAGCTATGAACTATATAAGCTGGGTGTTTAGTATATACCATATAAAAGTATATGGAAAAAGGAATACCTATAATAAGAAAAAAAATCAGACATGTGATAAAACCAACAAGTAATAAAAATCTGAAGTTTACATTTTACATTTAAACTGTGATTTTTTTCTTCCATAAAATGTTCGACTTTTTCATTCACAGCATCTTTATACATGGCCTCAAAAGATGGAAAGATTAGTCAAGCTGACGCACGCACTCAAGGTCAGCTGCTCATTCAGGCAAACAAGCAGGCTACAAATCTTGCAATAGTTAATCAAATTTCAAAAAAATGAATAAACTAATTTTAATCCTTAAAAGTAATTTCGGAGATTTATTTTTAACTAATGGATGTATAAATATAGATTTCAAGAGTTTCAATGAAAGTAATACATACGAATGAATCATACGCATCAGAATGTACTATATACGACATTTACCTATCTATTGGTTCCTTTGAATGCAGAATATGATCAATAATTTAGATAGCGGTATTCATGCGCCTAGCATATAAAAATCCAATTCCAACGATTCCGTTGAATCCGATAATGCCGAATAACTCCGACCTAGATACATTTCAAAGGAGTGGCGAATACTTGTAAAATCTTTAATACAGCGAACTGTGAATTGGTCCAATTACTGTAATCTGTATACCGATATGAGCAATAAATTATACTTAAAGGGGCCATTCAAGTAATACGTTCGCTTGACGGGGGGAAGGGGGGGAGTTTTGAATGATGTGACCTTACGAGCTGCTTAGGGGGAGGGGGGGATTTCAATCGGCCACCCCAAGTCCCGGTCCGTCTTAGTCCGCCACTGGTTACATCCCTAGAATCTGAACCTACCGACTAACTTTTTTTCTTCCTCTGACCTCCACCAGCTTTAACTTAGAAGGGAAGTTGCCAAACATTGATTTTTTTCTGTTTTTTTCTGTTAACGGCCTATACCCAACATTTTTTTACTCCTAACTGTATGTAAAACTTGTACCATAGACTAAAGAGATAATAAACGATGGTTATTAGAACTAGTATTAAGGGGCCTGAAAGGAGGCAACTTGACGTACTTTCTGAACGTCAAGGAACCTATTCGTACTTTACAGACGTCAGGCAACCCAGATCACATGTGTTCTGTTTAGGTAAAGGAATCTGTTGCCATGTTATAACGGCTTTATAGATAATCAACTCAAACCCAGATTCAAATGCACCATATATAAACGAATAATCATAAACGTAGTTCTATATGCATACGTAGTACACTTTAGATTATAAATCATAACCATTGGAAATATAAATAACGTAATACATGAAACGGTCATGTGGGCAAATGAAAGACGACACTTTTAAGATTATAGGTACAGTAATTCGACTAGTGGTAAAAGACAGCTCATAAGTATCAACAAATTCATTTTATTTTTACAAAACGAGATGCATGAGCGCTTAAATCTAAATAGTAAACTAACAAGTTCTCCATACGATCCCATACAAAAATAAGATAAAAGATAAGATGAACACCTCCTCCAGGTCCGAGTTCTGGTTACATAATGAGCCAACATTATGTAAGTCGAACAATGCCTTTTCCTGCTTCTACCAGGAAGACGAAGCAAGCAAAACGAGGAGGTGAAAAGGTTAAGAGATGGGTACTTCGTGTAATTCACAAGAGGACAATGGAATTTTGGATAGAACCAAAATCTAAATCCATCTAGTTTTAACTTTTCGGAATTATTTTCTAAAACTACTGAAACTCCTAATAGTTAGAACACTACGGAAGATTTAGTAGCATCTACGATAATCCCATATCCAACAAATTCATGTGCGGATTCAGAGTCGACTGCCAGTCCGAGCATTTTACCAACCGCCTGGCACACAGTTTTGGAAGTAGCATCCACGTACGGCGAGTAGCCATCATCAAGTCGTTCCAGGCAACGAACTACTCGGTTTCTGCTAATATGCTTATTTCACCTGAAATTATTCAAATCAATTGAAGGTAAGGCCAAGTAATTAGCAACTTCAACGAAACTTTATCTATGGTAACGGTGTTTTCTTCCGTGTCGGCTTTGGAGTTAATCCGGTATTCTTTTATCGATTTTGAATAAGATTGAATGCAGACGAAATTTCAAATTTCTGGTCTTCTTTCAGGCGTTCATTATAGGTATTCAAGTGGTGGCTAAACAATTTAGTCAACGCGCGTGGAAATCTTTCAACGACGCGATTATAGGATAGAAACTGCCTCCGAAAAACTCTTATCATTTATTTGTCGATTTATTTGGATGAACGAGCTAGCCCCGTGTATGTATGTACCAAAGAGAACTTCACAGTCCGCTATGTCAGGTAGAATTCACCTGGGCCCTCAATGTAGTCCCCGACGTATAAAATTTGTGAGGGAAAATTCTGAGAGGGGTTAGTTCATGTGGATGACATTTTATAGTTTTATTTTTAAATTGTTATAAAAACAGACATCAAATATTGTGTTTGTTGTTAAATTCTTCTTGTAGGGTAAAAGCCGGATAGTTGCCCCACTTTTCAAAAAAGTTCTATTATTAAAAAATATGTACTTACTAAGAATAATGCAACATGTAGATCAAAACATAGGTCTTTGATCTTTCATAGTAGCCAATTTTTGTAAACATAATTGATATTGGTTTTAAGTGAATGTTTTATCTGACCTCTCAAAAGAGGGATAGTTGCCTACGGTAGCGGATAGTAGCCTAACGTTAAAAATGCTGCGGAGGATACTATTTCCTCGTGCGGAATTATGATTTTTTCAGATAGAAACATATTTATATCAATTTAAGTAATCAGTCTGTATTATTTACTGAGATCCTTTAGTCAGTACTAATTAAAATGTTAATCAACATTATGAAATAGTATTAAGTTTTAATGTTTCAAACTATAAAAGTACAACAAAAATAGCATCCAAATTTTAAATTAGGTAAGTTATTAGTGAAATATTATTATTTATCTTAATGATAGAACAATATGGCAATCCGCAAAAGTAAATAGGGCGACTATCGTTTTTGATACAGATACTTGCCCTTTTTATTTGCAAAATAAATAAAAACTATTCAACAATAAAACGTAATAAACAGTGTAATTTAAACTCTAATGCATGCAAGGAAACAAAAAGTTGACTGAAACCACAATCAGTAATAAAAATATTCAATAGAAATTACTGATCAATATAATTTCGATGCCCGTCAAAGTTTCGCCGCGGAAGATTTTTGCTCACACGGACAAAACGCGGACGCCTATTCCATCTGCTTACATGGCACTGAAGCCTGCGGAAAGGGCACTTCTAATTATAGTAAAGCGCTAACGCGACCAACATCCCTAACATGGTGTATTCAAACCCGGGGCATGTATCCTACTGAGGCAACTATCCGGCCTTTACCCTACATAACTACTACTAATTTTCCGAGTGTCTTGATTGGACCTATTCCGAGCTTGCAAAGCTTTATTCGGAATGACCTGAAAAAGCGTCAATCGTCTGATAAGAGTGCAGATGGAGAATCCACATTTGCTATTCTTGATTTCACATCAGCACTTTGAAAGAAAAAGAGTCGCTTTAACGAGTATGCGACAACTTAAATTATTTGCAAATTGGTCCTCGTCAAATGTATTAATTCCTGATTCGGTGGAAAATCATGTTGATTATATTCTTTAATGTGGCATCAGATACGAAATAATATGTACTCAATATTTTGTGAACGAATAATGAAGTTATCGGCGATATTGGAACTTTTTAGAAGTCAAGAGCAGAAAATATAGAAATCCTGATCAAGGATTGTACAGAAATTTGACCAAGCACCAAAATTGAGATATGGACGATGTAACTTATCGGAAATATCGAAACTGAGGGTTATTGACTTCTGCACGACAAAAATTATAAAAAATTGTTAAAAAGGGCGAAGAATGTCAGTAAATTGTCACATTTAAGTTTAATTTATTTTTTTCTCGCAGATTTTAGAAATACATTTTCGAGTAGAAGAGTTTGAAATAACATCTATAACATTGTAGTCGATAATAACTACGATGCATGTTGCACTATATCGACTGATACTATATTAATTACAGATTAGAAACATAAATACATCGCATTAGTCAGGAACATGAATAAATATAGAGAAACCTAGAACGTTGAAATCACGATATTCACGGAAGTGCAGATTATTCGTGTTACGTTCATTCAACATTCTGCGTCCTACCGAAAAGAAACTCACTCAGTTCCGGTCTACATTTTGATTAGCTGAAAATATCTCGACTGAAAGTATCATTTGCGTGACTGCGTAGCCATCCTACTTCAAATTTCTGGTCCCACAGAAAGAGTTTCGACAGTCTAAACTAAAATCGCCAAAATTATTATAAAATCTACGTAGATATCAAAAAAGGGGAACAATGTTTTTTTTCAACACTTGGATGTTAGAGAAATTATCAGATGAAGCCGAATTCCATTCAGAGGAGGTAACATGCTTCTCAGGAACAGCGATACCGATATTTCTATATTGAGGTGTGTACGTGATACATTTTCGGGTTTCAGTTGCTTTGAAATTGGAATTCCAGTCTCGCATCGGTCCCACAAAAATTAGGAGAGTTACCATGATACCAAAATTTATAATTCCATTGAATTTTTGAGTGCTATGACAGAAGAATTTGATGACCAGACAATTCGATCGACATGGTTGTGGATTGAGTTTGGTATTATAGAAATTATTCAGAATTACTTGACATCAGACCCTGAATTTCAAATCTCACACATATTTGAATCACAACTGTATTTAATTCAAAATTCTGACTGAAAATCATATTTGTGCAAGAGATGAAAACTGAGTCCGATTATTATCTACATATTCAGTGTGTCGTAAGTAATGAGAAACTTTGAAAATTATATGATGACTTAGATTTACAGTCTTTGAGTAAAGTTTTTTTTATCGTCGGTTTATGATATGGAAGGTTCAGCTCAATTATACTGGTTACTGTAGATCGTCGAATCTCAGCGGTTTGGTCGTGAACTCTTCTTCAATGCAACAATTGATAACTAGATCATTGAGAACTAACCGTAAGCCCCCCTGCTAAGCAAATGCTTTACGACAATCCATTTCTCTGCCTCAACCGCTAGACGCAGTGGCGTCCAGCCATTCGTTTCTCGAGAATTGATGTTGGCTCCCTTACTGACCAAATACTCGACCACATCCAATTTTCCTTGATGGGCAGCGTCGTGTAGCGGTGTACTACCAATCTTATTTTGAGAACCGATATTGGCTCCCTTGCTGACCAAAAACTCGACGACATCCAATTTTCCTTTGAAGGCAGCGAAGTGTAGCGGCGTAACGCCATTCTTATCTTGAGAATTGATTTTGGCTCCCTTGCTGATCAAAAACTCGACTACATCCAATTTTGCTATCCGCGCGGCGAAGTGTAGAGGTGTATGGCCAGTATTATCTTGAGAATCGGTATTGGCTCCCTTGCTGACCAAAAATTCGACTACATCCAATTTCCCTTCGTTAACAGCGACGTGTAGCGGCGTAACGCGATTCTCATCTTCAGAATTGATTTTGGCTCCCTTGCTGACCAAAAATTCGACTACATCCAATTTCCCTTCGTTAACAGCGACGTGTAGCGGCGTAACGCGATTCTCATCTTCAGAATTGATTTTGGCTCCCTTGCTGACCAAAAATTCGACTACATCCAATTTTCCTGTGATAGCAGCAAAGTGTAGTGGCGTAGCGTTATTCTTATCTTGAAAATTGATAGCGGCTCTTTTGCAGACCAAAAACTCGACTACATCCAATTTTGTCTTTAGCGCGGCGTAGTGTAGTGGCGTACGGCCATTTGTATCTTGAGAGTCGATATTGGCTCTCTTGCTGACCAAAAACTCGACCACATCCAATTTTCCTTCCTGAGCAGCGACGTGTAGTGGCGTATGGCTATTCTTATTTTGAGAATGGATGTTGCTTCCCTTGCTGACCAAAAACTTGACTACATTCAATTTTCCTTTGAAAGCAGCAAAGTGTAGCGGCCTAACACCATTCTCATCTTGAGAATCGATAATGGCTCCCTTGCTGACCAAAAACTCGACTACATCCAATGTTCCTTCAATAGCAGCGAAGTGTAGTGGCGTAGCGCCATTCTCATCTTGAGAATTAATACCGGCTCCTTTGCTGACCAAATACTCGACTACATCCAATTTTCCTACCACAGTAGCAGCTTGCAGTAGCGCCGAGCCATTCTTATTTTTACAATTGACATCAAAATTGGTTTCTTCAATTAGCAATCGTATTTGGTCTAAAGATCCATATAAAACTGCCCGGTGTACTGCTGTCTGACCAAAACTGTCCTCGACGCGAATAAGGTTTCTCTGATCTTTTGTATTTGCACTGAGACAATTTAGAAACAGTCTGAGAATATGACCGTTACCTTCTGCAGCTGCTACGTGAAAGATAGTTTCTTTTAGTTGTGACCGAAGTGTTTTCAAATGGAATGGCCAAAACTCACCCTTTAGTACATGAGCGTGTTCGTTCGACAGCAGCCAATCCATGAAGGCACGCATAGTGCTGTGATTGCCTCCGAGCAAAACATCTACTACGAATATTTTTGCTAATGATTCATCCTGCTGGCGGGTCTGCAACATCTCTTTGAAAAACTTCGCCGCGAAATATTCTGCGTAAGTTCGGTGTCCAAATTGTGGCTCACCATTGATGAATTGCGTAACAATGCCGTCCCGCTCTACGATGTCAGCATCGGTTATCTCAAGTGATTCGTAGCTCCAATTTTTGTCAAAAAGTACCAGTTCCTTAATCTTGTTCTTGCCAAAGAGTGAATACAAAGCCAGCCACTTATGTTTATCTACGAACTTGTCGAAACACTCTTTTCGAGTCCTTTTAGCGGCAACGGTCGCGAGGTCAGCACCTGTTCTTTCGAAGTAAACCTCAAACTTCTTTTCCACGAAATGTTCATATAAATAAATAAGGTTAATTTTTTCCGGAAACTTTGGTTCGTCGACTTCAGAGTCGATAAAGTCTTTACATGAATCGAAAGGTTTTTGTGCCTCTTCTCGTAGGTCTCCGAAGATCTCAGCCACTAGATACGCCTGGAGCGGATTGCCAGTAAATTTATTTTCCTGATCATTAATCGAATCGGCCAATTTCTTCATTATTGCCGTGGTATACTTTTTGATGCGATTTTCGGGTTTCTGTTTCAAATTGCTGTCCAAATTTTCAAATTTAGCTTTCCAAAAATCGGTCAAAAACCTTTCTTGATCGTGCGTTGAGAATGGATTCATGTCGTGAGAAAACGCATTCAATCGTGTTTCCAATATTTCCCGCGTATGTGGTCTCGTAGCAACAAATAATTTCTTAATGCCATATTTTGCTAAGGTATCCAGTAAATCAATCACGGTATTCTCATAATCCGGACTAATTTCGTCGAATCCATCAAATATGAGTCCCACATTGTGTTTCCTCTGTACAATTCTCTCGAAAACCTTTTGTGCCAGCTCAGTTTCGCCGCTCGACAGTTCCTTCACCAGAAACTGTACTGCTCCGTTGATACTACCTAGATCATAACTGGAGTCCCGTTTTACTTTTTCTAAGGCCATTGCATGGTGGTTCAAATCGATTTTTAATACCAACATATCCGGTTCTCTTTTCTTCATATTCGATGCCAAATAAGTGAACACAGTAGTCTTTCCCATTCCCGCCGCATCAGAAATAATCACGGGCTCGTCGTGGGTTATGAGATCAACTTCGCTAAGATTTGTCGCATTTGTTCTATCATGATTGCCGGAGATCTTAGTAGCATCCCTGTACTTAAACAAAGAAGTTATATTTCCTCGAGATTTCTTCCATACGTATTCTTCGTTGTTCAAAATATCTTTCTTCCATTGCAGCCAATGAACGTTGCGGTTTTCATTTTCTGCGCAAAGAGCGGTGAATTGTTCCTCCTCCTGATTACTGTCCAAAATAGTGAAATTTTTCGCATCATGTCCCAATGTAGACGTTTCTCCGGCTTGCACTGATTCACTCGAGACATTGCAGTCCATATTGCCCTGAACAGACAGATCGGTCATGAAATTTCGTGACATTGCAGAAGCCTGTCCCATTTGTAGCGGCTCAGCTAGGAGTGATCTGTTCTTACCACTGATGGCGAAGAATTCGGATATTTTGTTGTCTTTCAAAATATCGCCTTTGATAACTACATGTCGACGAATTGTACGATCTATGTAGTGACGTGGAATGTTTTGTAATCCTTCGATGACATTACCGATCTGTATTTCGTCTTCAGAAATAAGCTGAATCAAGGCGTCCGAGTCTACTATTTTTGAGATATCTTCTAATTCAACTTCTCCTAGATTTTCGCAGTCGTCGAAACCTAACAATTTGCCGAAGCTGGTTCCATTGTCTTGTCCCTGAAATTTAGTGACTTTTTTGACCAACACTTTTTTCTGTGAATCGTTTGTAAGATTACTGAAGCTGAGGTTCCCGACTTTCTCGAAATAAGTTTCACGGCTGAGATTTAATTGAGCACCTAAATGTTCAACTTTCCGAGTGATAATGATCATCTTTTTGTGTTTCTGCTCCGCAATGATTTTATATAGTGGATCCAACATTTCCATACTATCCGACCTGCAGTCAACTATTAACAAATCAGGATATTGTTGCAAATCAAAAACAGTCCTAACTGAACTTGATGGGAGTTTCAAGCTGTCCATACGTGTGAAAATAAAACTATCCGATTTCTCGTATTTTGGTATAAGTTTAAGCGTGTCGTAAACCTTCAAAGCGATTAACAATGTTTCTTCTGGGGCAACTAAGTTCAATATTCGGCTTGCAGTAGAATTAGATTCATCTCCAGCGAGGAAGTCCTTCACTTGTTGCATCCCAGATTTGAAGTGTACATCGTATTTCGTTATCCACTCGCTATATACCGGGATTGCACCTTTGGCTAGCAGAGAGTTGACTTCGTCGTTCATACTTTTGATAAATTCCTCGCCCACTTTGTACGATAAGTATTCTGTTCTTTTTCCTTGCTCGCTCTTATTTACAAACCAAGTAAATATTTTCGTTAGAAAGGTATAGTCTAAAAGTTCGGTATTTAGCAGATTGAACTGACAGTGAGCATGTATTTTGCGTCTGTTCAATGTACTCAGTTCTTCTCTACCTGGTTGATTTACAGCGAGAGTGAACTCTCCCAAAAAAATTTCGATTTCCTTATCGTCAACGTAGTAGTCTACAGGCAATTCCGAATAAGTGTCTGATTTTGGTAATTGATTGGTTGATTGATTGGATTTAGATTCTGGTTCTTGATTGGTTGATTGATTGGTCTTGGATTTTGGTACTTTACCAAAATCTTGTCGGAAGGTAAGATTCTTGAATAGATTTTCTATTTCTGCCCAAGCGAGTTCGTCAGATGTATCGATTTGTGGTTCATTTCTTTTTTTTCTGAACTCCGAAAGAAAAGCCTCACGAAACTTTTCAACTTTTTGAGGTAAATTCTCTTTCTTAATAAATTTATCGTGAAACTCTTTACTGGCAGGGTTGAAAACATACTTCGCCAGTGCAAGATGATATAATCCAAACATTTTCATTTCTAATCTCGGATGTTTTGTTTCACAAATGCACGTGGCCAGCAGCTCTGCTAATCTCGGACCATGGGGTGTTTCTTTCAATTTATCATACAACTTTTTATTCGATTTTGCATTCGCCTGAATCTGGTACCAAGCTGTTCTTCCCGAGTCACTCTTCAGTTCAAAAAACTTGTCGGGATCTTCTGCACTTCGGCAATCGATTTGATTTTCCGTCAAGTCGTCCAAATTAAGACCCCTGTTAGTACAGAGGATCATATGTCTGACCGTGATTTCATTGAATAGTTTGTTGCCCTTGACTCTACGCCATGAGATGAAATAACTTGGCACACTGAAATGGCCACCTGCATCCAATAGGTCCTTAGCAGAAATCATTCTCTCTTTGCTACTCGCATGCTTGATTTGTACGAATCGGCCCACTTGCTGCCCGTGATCGTTCTTATACCTCAACACAACATCATCCAATTTTTCGGCTTCTACCATTTCAGTGGCTAAATAGAACCAAGGATCTTTCTGTTGCAGTGCACAATGCAGGGTAAACTCTAAGTGCTGTAATTGATATACAATGCCGGGCCACGAAGCCGTCAGGGTTGCATTCGGTTCGTACGGTTCTTCCGCCTCAGAGCCTGCAACGTTGTTCGCTTCGTCTTGTCGCTCAGTAGAATGAGACCCTTTTCTCGGTCCAATTCGTTTGGGATGATCCTTAACTGTGAGAGGTGTTTGTTGTGTCGCCGTAGCAACACCCCACGATGTAGAAGGTTCTTGTTCGTCGGCTACTGACACGATACTCTGCTCCGACGATCGGCCAACTCCTGGTTCATTCCGTTGTTCCACGTGTTTTCTCAATATATTGACGATATCTTCATTCTGCAAAGATTGAGTCAGAAATATTGCTGTCTCACCGTTACAATTATTGATATCAGTTTTAGCTCCTCTTCTTAGTAAAAATTCGACAATTCGTTGATAGTTCTTCTTGATTGCCACATGCAACGCTGTGTCACCGTTGTGGTTCTGCACATTTATGTTCGCTCCCTCGTCCAAGGAAATCTTCATTATATCAAGAGTGACTTTCTCGGGCGCTTTCTCCGATTTCCCGACTTTTCGTTGGACAGCACGGAGCAATTCTTCATCCCAATAATTATCTTGATCCTCATCACTATCAGACGTGCGTACATCTTTCTTTGACAACTCTTTCGGTTTTTGCGGCGACATCTTAAAAATCTCTCGACTTACACCAATTTAGGAATAACTCCGTCGTCAAATATTCCACTTTCTGATAAATTGATTTGGTTCCTACCGAATAAAGGTCTGCTGCACTGACCGCTGTAAGTTCTTGGATGGATGCTGTTTGAACTCTGGAACAAGTATATCGACGAATGTATTGTGTTAGTATATTCATCGCAAAATAATATTCCTAATCAAATTTCTTTCTAGCAGAGAAATTAGACTGCAAGATAACCCCGGTTTTCGATTTCTTCGAAATGTCAGGTTTACCAAATTTCACACCTGGGGATGAGAGATCAGACAGAAATGAAGCAGCAAATAGAAGCTTGCAGTTTAAAGATTGAATAACATATTCATTTATTGAAATATGTGAAAAAGATAATAATGGTGACTTTAAATATCACTTCATAAAATTAGAACCTTAAGATCCAAAACATTTGATGCACCTGCATAACGTTGAAAGGTTCAGCTTCTGGAATCACTTCCAACATATGATTCGCAAACGGGCTGTTGACTGCAAGTCATGCTGACTGAGGACTGGTAATCATGTACTGGCTGCCAAGTCCACTTTTGTTCAAGTAACGTACCTCGCCCCGGAAGTTCACCACTTTGTGCCCACAGAGACGCCCATTGACCGGCAAACACGTGCCAGCTGCGAATTTATTTGGATTTCATACTATAACGATACTGAATGATATTTTCAACAGGGAAAGTATTGTTATGACGTGTATTTCTATGTTTTGAAACACAAAATATTAGGGATCAAAAGTTTCGATTGTCTGAGAATTTTCATCAAACTTCCTCATAACTTATTCGTGATCTATTGTTTATGGCTAATAACACACCAAGTTTCACTCTGCTCGATTTTGATTCACGGACGAGCGTAACAAAACGCATATACATTTTGAAATTTCGCTAAGACTGCGGGTATTTTCGCCAGTGCGGTGAACTTGAGCACAGACAGGGAAAAGATTCAGCGCGGCCTTATTCAAAGTCTGCTCTTTTCAAATTGTGATTTTTTAAAAGTCACGACCCTTACGTTTTGGAATACATTATGGGTTCAATAATTTTAACCAGTGGATCCCAGAAAAACGAATCGTTTCTTCGAAGTGATGCCGGAATAAGTAATTGCACGTTAAAAATGAAGTGCTCATTTAAAAAAGGTAACAAGAAATCGTATATTTCGTTACATCAGCGTCGCGGGAGTCTATCTTATCACCACCTTCGCCTGATAAGTGGCCACGCCCGATGACTCAACATGCTCTAATCAGCAATTATTTTTTTCATCGTATTGTTCACTGAATAATTATGATGGTTAGCATCACTTTTCATTAGGAGAATATTCCGTTCGTGATGAACGAACTACACGTCTTTGTTTTTTTTTTTTGGTTCTCCGCGCCGAAATGCCCATAGAGGGGACTATAAATAAAATGGTGACCGACGAATAAGACAATTTTGTAAATGTGCACGAAGATGGAAGGTCCAGCTTCAACAATGACCGTGGCGATCGTTTTACGATCCGAAAAGTAGCTACTGTTTGCGATTACCGCTGAATTCCGTAACTGATACGTGAAAATGGTCAGGAGATACGTCTAATATATCATATCTATGACACATTTGCAGCAAGTCGAGTCTTGTTCAGATAACGCGCCTCGCCCCGGACGTTCACTGCTTTATTCTAACTGCGAATAAAATCGCCACGTACACTCATAAATACAATCTATTTAACGAACTTTTACCGGGCATTGTAAGTTATAACGGGTCGATCATTTCCAATGATTTCTGATACTGATTTCTCGTTTGGCTAAAAAGTCGACAAGAAATAGGAAGCCCCTACTTTAGGAAGTTGTAAACATCAGATATTGTTCAAGAAATTTCTATTTCTCCGAATACATACCTTTTCGAAGTTCGAGTGTCTGGGAGTGGCTACAAGTTGGATGTTCTTCAGCAGCTCTTAAAATCAATTGTCTCATGACACCGCAGCCAACTTACGAATGACTTGATAAGCGCGGTACCTTGATTATTTCTCTCCGCACAATCTAAGGGGTAGGGGTCTTTTCCCTCACTCTCATGACTGATTAAAAATCTGTACCTACCGTATTGATGTTGATCGTGTGGGTCCCATGGTAGGGGGTATCGGCACGTACAGACGTATGTCACATAGACACCTGCGAGTTAATTTCGCAACTTAAATCATCGAAAATATATAATTATCTCTATAATCTGTCGTGCGTGAATCGTTCCTTGGATACAATTGTGGTGCGAGAAATCTTTGTCTTGTTGTAATACGAAATCTCTAAAGTTGTAATACGACGTTGCTGCAGGTGTAGTTCAATCAAGGCAGAATGAGCAGGCCCAAAGGACTGCAGTACATACTCAACAAGCACTCACGGCTTACCGATATCACGTATTGTATAAGGTCAATGGAGGGTAAAAAATATCGATATTCATTCAATTTTGTTTTATTATTTCGTGTTTTCTTAATTATAGGTAAACTGTGAGAACAATTAGAATATTATAAATTTTTTCACTATCGGCATAATCCCCGACTGAAATCAAAGTTACGCACCAAAAGATGAGAGTTTTGGGTCAGTACCGTAGACTTGGGCAGTTCGGACGGACAAAAAACTTGATAAATTTTTATCGGTAAATCATTAGAATATATAGAAAGTCATAAGTTTTTTTAGCTAGAGGCTTTAATCCTCGAGTGAAATGAGAATTATGTTTCAAAAGATGAGAGATTTGGGTTGGAGCAGTAGTGTCGTACAGTCCGAATAGACAAAGATAGTCCAATCAAGAAGGCGAATTTATAAAGCACTCTGTTAGACATACTTCGTATGTAAGATGAGTCCTTAATTAGGAAATCAAAATCGTAAGGCATTCTGCTACATACACTTCGCATATAATATAGGTATGTAAAAATCAACATGTAGTGGTATTAGTTGACCCTCTCGGACAGCCGTACGTGTAACACAACGTACTCAATTTCACACGTTTAGATTCTTCGGAGCCGTTTGTCTCATATGAATTCATACGCATACGTGCCTCCACGTAACAGTCTCTCGTGTACTACCATCGTTTTTGGTTACAAGTGTAGTTACCTCGCCTGCAATTTGTACAAATTATTATAACACATATGTATTGGATTAATCAATATATGGGGCATTGCACCCCAATTCGACCAGCCTTCGACCCTCACCAGTTTTGATTCGACTCGAATTTTTTTCTTGTTCACCCATATGAGTAGAGACTACCATTTGTTTCAGTTTTTTTTCCCATCCCGTTCTGGAGTGACAATTTTCCGAAAAAATCGATAAAACGCAATTCAATCAGCGATATCTTCTAATTACAAAACGCTATCGGAAAACTTTACCTGGTCAAATTCTTCGTCTTGAAGTCTACTTTTTTATGAATTATTTGTAAAAAATTTTCAATTTTTTTTTCCATAAAGGAATAAAAAAATCGATTTTTCGAGCTGATTCCCATTTAATATTTTTTTTTCTTTCAAATCACAAAAAAAAGTACATAATGCAACAAAATTTTTCAGTCTTGTCTCATCGCGGGCGGATTTTGTTTTTGTAGCCTTTACAGCCGTTTGAAGTTTGTTAGAGTGTGATGTATGATTTTGCGTCAAGCATCCCTTGGATTCAAACGAAAAGAACTCACCGGAATCGTACATTGTGTATCTAGGGCGAAAAGTAGGCAGATCCCCCGAAAAAGAGAAATCATTTTGAGTTCAATTTTCGTGCATGCTTAATATTAATATTTAGTATATCTATATAATGTTGATAATCAATTTGTAAGTCAAAAAGCTGAAATGAATATTATCTTAAAATTCTTTTTGAACACGCGACATCCGAGCGGAGTCCCCCACTCCGCTGAAAGAGTAGTTCAAAAAAACCACAATTTTATTTATAGAAAATTAATAAAAATTCAATTCTTCAGAAGAAAATATAAATAAATGAATAAAATGAAATAAAAAATGTTTAAAAAAAAAAAGAGAAAAATGAAGAGAAACCGAAAGAAAATAGAAACATAAAAAAATAAAAATAAATGAAAGAGATGAAAGAGATGAAAAAATGAAAAAAATTAAGAAACAAAAATAAAAAACAAAATGACAAAATGGAAAAAAAAATAAATAAAAATTCAATTATTATTTGAGAATGACACGTCCGCCCTGTAAAGCGGGCGAAAAGTCAAGTTTTCAAGAGGGGTCGGACAAATAATATGACACGAATTTTCATTGTAAAATGAAACGAGCTCGTTGTTATGTTACGTCATTGTTTCTTTCATACGTAACAAATGCGGGCTGGTGATCCCTGCACTCATACTTCTTGCCACCCTCGCTGCGCTCAAGCGGCAAACGTCGCACTCGGGCGATGGGATCACTAACTTTCCGCATTTGTTACGTAATGATACTATTTCCGGTGAGTTTTCCTTTCCATTTTATTTCGAGAGATGCTTGACGCAACATCTCTAATAAACTTTAAATGGCTGTAATGACCACAAAAAAAATCTGCCCACGATGAGACAGGGCTCAAAAATTTCGTTCCACTATGTACTTTTTTTGTGACTTTTTCATAAAAAATTAAAAATGGAACTCAGTTCGAAGAATCGATTCTTTGAATTTTTTATGGAAAAAAATTAAAAAATAAAAAATTCATAAAAAAGTAGACTTCAAGACGAAAAATTTGACCTGGTGAAGTATTCCGAAAGCGTTTTTTATTTAGAAGATATCGCTGATTGAATTGGGTTTCACCGATTTTTTCAAAAAATTGTCACTCCAGAACGGGATGGGAAAGTCAAGACCTTTTTTTATTTTCTGATGATTTCTGGCTCTTAGTTTTATTTTTCCATTTTTACGTGGGGCTTTCTCCGTGACATGTTCTGCAAATTTGATGGGAGTTTGGGTTTTTCGTCTATCACGAGGCAGACCTTCTGTAGCGCTATACCTATGCTTCTTTGATATTTCCTTGTTTCCAAAGATTATTTTGCTGGAATTTTCAATTCGAATACTTTGATTTTTAACTTCTCGCTTTAGCAAGAGGAAAGTTACAGGTCAAGAGATTTATCTTCGACCATTTTCAAGTAGACGTCCGGATGTGTATATGTATGTATATATGTATGTATGTATGGCTGAATGTGTGTAATCACTTTTTTTGTCCGACGATATCTCGAAAACGAATGATCGGATTTTAACGAATTTGGTATCAATCAATTTTTCAAACTTAGAAGTGATTAGGTTCTGGATTCGATCGGTCCAGTAGGTTCCAAGATATTCAAAGACCAAAATTTTGAAACAAATGGTCTAATCGATGATATCTCGAGAAAGGATTGACGGATTCCAATAAAAATTGGTATCTCAGAGTTTCTTGATTCGATGATCACGATCACAAGGTCAGACGTTTTTCACTCCTGTCATCTGAAAATTGCCTACCAATAATTATTTTAGGAAATCTCTAGACATGTATTTCGATTTTTTTTTAACTTGAAAGATTTGGGCGGGAAGTTTTGGGTCTGGCCGATCTTGGTCAGCCGATTTACTTGCTTGTGTTTTTTTTTTTCGTTTGATGTTGAGTACTTCCATTAGTATTGATCTTACCTTATCCCATGACTAATTGTCTAGGCTACAACCGATTTTTGGTATTGCTAGTTCATATACATTAAACAACAACTTTGTCCGTCGATTTTCCTTTACCTTTACCACCTATGCCTTCATCATTCTTCTTCACATTACGTCATCTCGTTCCCATTCCGTTTGCGACATGTCCAATACACTTTCTTTTTCATAACTATATTCTTACCATAAAAGCACGCGCTACAATTGCCTTGTGTGTTTCACAATCTCCATGACTAATGTTCGTACTATATTTTACGTTGTATTTTTCTACTGATCGTGGAAACAACTTTGTTGTTAGTATCTATCTTCATCTTACCCCCACTGCAATCATGATTATAATTATTATTCATCTCATTATATTTTGGGTTTTTGAAAAGTCATTCACGCTCGGCCTCAATATATTGTATTATTATACAGTTGCAGAGTAGCTACCGTCACAGTTGCGTTAGAATTAGTAATTAATTAGAAAGAGAGCACGGATACCATAAATGAGAGGGACATGTCTGCGTAGGGACAACCTCGAGAAAATATGGCGTTGGAGAATAGCTGCCGTCACTGTACCCTTCGGATTAGTAATTAATTGGAGAAAGAGAACAGGAATACCGCGACCGAGGGGAAAACGTTTACGTAGGGACGTCCTCGAGAAAAATATGGCGTTGCAGAACAGCTGCCATCACAGTAGCCTTGGGATTAGTAATTAATTAGAGAGAGAGAGAGATAAAGCACGAATACCGCTACCGAGAAAGACACTTCTGCGCAGGAACATCGCTGTGAAAAATATTGCGTCGTACGTTTACTACGAAGAAAGAAAAGTCGTGGGATTACTACAATTGCGTTAATTAGTACTATTGTCCCTAGTTATATATATATGCGACAACTGGTGTGTGGAGTACAAATAATTATCGAAAAATAGTGATCCGCAGTAGCAGTTGCAGTAACAGTTACATGGTTCTGTTGTTGCAGTTACTCTATCATAGGACTTGCATAGGAAGGCTATCAGTGCGATCATCAAGAGACTCGGTAGAGTGTGGAGCCAAGTACATTAAAAAAAATAAAAAAAAGTAATTAAAAAAAAAATATCATCTCGTCTTGACTCTACCACTACCGCTCTCTTTCACCAGAACAGGAGCTCGGCGTGGGAGTGGGGGTAACCATATTATTTCACTAGGGCTCACCGAATTAATACAGTAATAAGATGCGAAAGAGATTTCATTTGAGCCTAATATCGATGCAATCGGTGCACGGACAACTGAGATATGATTATTTGAAAAATCGAGAGAGTCCGTTTCGTCTCAGCAATTCCAAGTACAAAAAAAACTATGCGGATATAAATACATAGAGTGTACCCCGACAAGACGAAAGTTACCACTGGTCTCTATGTCTATACTATACTAATAGATACGCATAGAATCCGAACGAGTATGTCGGTCTATCATGCAATAACGCTCTCCATGGCCAGTATGGCCGAACGTATGATTTATTTTCTCGAAGGCAGTTGTGGAGAATGGGGATGAGAATGATATAATTAGGAGTTGTAATTGGACAAAATATTTTTTTGAAAATTTTACAGCGATAGTTGTTCATTAAAATTATTACTATAGTGCTATGGAATTATAATCGTATTCATCTTCTCATTTATTTGACGAGTCAAGCCTTTGAGGTTATGATAATTATCTTTCACGATTCATCGCAATTATAACGAAGGGTTGGCAGTAAATCACTTATGCATATCAGGAAAGGTTTCAATCAATCAATCAAATCAATCCAGTCGAGTCAATGGTTCGAATTTCGCCTGACGTTTCGGCAGTTATGTGCTACCCTCATCAGATGCTAATTTATTAAAAGAACGTATACATAAAATTAGTCAAAATGACATTACGAAGATAAACAAATACAAAAAACAGTGCAAGATCAGCAGACCAATAGGATAATGAGGTTCACCCCATAGGTTCCCCACCCCTAGGATGCAAGGAGCAGCGAGAAGACAACCGTAAAACTGGACAAGGCTCTTTACTTCTACTGTCTACATTCAGCTTTGATACAATCTCACGTGTCCTTTGCCGCGCTCTACCGTTTCTCTCTACCGTTAGTTTGGCTACCTTTGTCAAGTTTTTTCAAGATAGGTCAATTAATTTAATTAATTATTACTAGTGTAAGTGAGTGCTAAGTTGCTCTTCAGTAGGGTAAGGCTTACTTGTAATTTGAGGATGTTATAAAGAGTGACTTCGTGACTGACTGCAGCCCCAGTAAACGAAAATAGATTGAAATACATTAAAACGGATTCACTGTATGACTAGCCGAATCCGTATTTCTGTAAAAATCGGATTGAATGATGTGTAAATGAATCTCTTTTAATTCCCATATCTCTTCCGATCTGTGGCAGAGGATGAAGTTTCTTTTCATCTCAATCTATTTGAATCCGTTTTAATATATTTCAATCTTTTTTCGTTTACTGGGGCCATTTTGTCTTACTAATTTTTGAATAATTTGATCGAGTAATTTTGAGTAGCCTGCGTATTCTTATTTGCTATTAATATTTTCTTTGTAAGATCATGGGAACGTGCCATGAACGGTCGCCGTTATTTGCAATATTGAATTAAGTGTTCCGAACAACAATACGTTTTTGCGACTTAATAATTGCAGCGGCGCACAGGTTACCGTTTACCATCAAGGGTATTTCTACTGCTTTGTTATTTTGTACGACGTCCCATTCTAGGTACGGGTCTATATAATTAGGTCGTTTAACACGCCTTGCGGTCTTACGTGAACTCATTTCCTTCGCCGGGTTAGCTTTTCCCTTCCAATTTTCGCATTCATTCAATGACTCGATCATTTCCATGTGCAATTATTTCTTTTGTTACTTAATCATGTAGTTCAATACTCTTGAGAATGACAATCGTCTTCAGAGCGCGTTTGGTTCTCATTTTGAGGTTCAGCAATGTTTATGGTTTTGTCATTATTTACTGATTCGTCGATCTGTCGGCTTGCATCACTTTCAATGCTAGATCTCATAGTGTTGACGATTTCAACGTCAGTGTCAACGTAGTAAAAATCTGTTATGTTTTTTTTTTTTTTATTGCAAGGTTCTCCTCGCCGCCCACACTGTTGTTGGTATACTGATTACAGAAACGTCCGTGTAATTTCTTTGTCCGTGATCATAAAATGAATCATCAGTATTAGTTTGACCATTGTTAACATAATTTTTCGGTCCTGCATGTTGAGTTTCATTGTCACTGTCAATGGTCCTATTCTCGATTTGATGGGTACGGCATTTACCATAGGTAAACCAATTTGAGGGTTCCCCTGACATAATCTACTTATGTGGCGTAACACGAACTTGTCAGGACGCATTTTCAGTTGCCCTTTAAACATATTTTTCAGTTTGGAGGATTCCGCTTCGACGTACAAAGAGGAAGATAACACATAAGATTTTTTAGTTTCCTTGCTGCTTCTGGATTATAACAAGAGTTTGGTGAGCCATTATCTCTGCATCTAAATGCTGGTGCTTCCACCGAATTGTAAATTGTAACCGGCGTACACTTTCAGCTTCTCGATTCTACTTTGACACTAGCCAGATCTTCGGTATCTTCCTGATTTTGTATCAGCTTGATCTTCGATTCCTTTGACAAGATTAGCAATTTTTCGGCGGTGATATTCGGATTGCTACCAATCTGAGAAGCTTAACTTTGTCAAATGAATTCATTTGGCAAACTCGCTGACAGATCTTAGATAAAATTGGTGTACTCTGGGAAGTTTTCCTGTTAGCGATGGCCACCTGTAGCCACCATTGCTATTAAATGACTCACATCCAAGAGGATAAAGCATTTCGATATCCTTCAAAACAGCTACATGGTAACAAGATTACATGTAGGGTGCCAAGTCAAGATTACATGTAGGGTGCCAAACACGCGCCGTGTTTTGAAGCGTGGTATATTTTGCCGTGTACAAATTTTCGATAGGATCCGTGGTCGATACTTCAAGTCTTTTTCCTAATTCTTGTTGTTTTGCTCTTCGCAAAAAATTGTTAGAAAACAATATCGGTGGAATGCTGTCTCTATTAACTGTTCTGCTTCCTCAATTCGCCAAGTACCAGCATCCTTGGCCTCATTGACCAGCTTTCCGGCCACTTTATTGCATAAGTAACCCTTCAGCTGCTTTTTTTTGGGTGTGTGACATCTTGATGGACACAAAAAAGTTTACATTCAAATACAACATCGGTATTTTTGGCAGGCTTTTTGAAAAGTGTACCGACAAGGCGTGCCCCACACTCGTGACAAATTGCTTCAAATCTTGTCTAACATTTCACATCTTTGTTGACGTATACTTTGGCTTACTTGAAAGCGAGTTCGCAAGAAATCTTTGTCTGCTGCCATATTTTTTCCGCAAAGATACTTGTCCATTTGTGCAGAGGTTTCAGAATGTAATATCTGCGTTTCGCGGAAATTTGTGATTTAGGCTTTACTTCATTCCAGCTAGCAAAAGAAAGAATGAATTGGAATGTTTTGGTCTGTATCTTGCCCAATATCCGACTATTTCTAGATGCACGAGAATGTTTAGCGAATCGTGTTATAAATTCCTCCGCGATTGTTGTTCACGATGATGGTGTGAACGTGCTGGATGCCGATATGCTGGAACCTTTGCCCCGCATGGCATCTGCGACCTGTAATTGTACAAATCTAGCAGGAACTTTTTTCAAAATTGGAATAAATTCCTGCATTGGTTGAAATCGAATTGTTTGATTAACAATTGTTGAACACGCAGTTGGAGTAAAAATGAAGACATGTTTTTGAACGATTTTCTTCGGGCTACATGGTAAAAATTTTTTTTTTTTTTTATTTTTTTAAAATCGCTCCATTGTTTTTTTTTTCAGCTTACGCACTAAAAAAAATATTTCGGATTTAAAATGGATTATCTCATCATGCTGCTTGATTATACCCCCATACATATCTATAGGTTTTAATGGATGAAAAATTCCTTGTCAAGGATTTGTTGAGAGTTCTGCAAAGTATTCGTACGTGCCGTTAAAAGATTCTCCCAAAATAATTTTGGTTTTCGAGTTTCCGTACTTTTTGCAACAGTTTTGGATAGCCCTACAAGAGTTCTGTTAAAAATACTAATAACGTTTTGTGATAATGCAGGAAACGAAAAAGTTCTGCAAGATGTTAATTTTCAGTTCCGTGAAGTTAGCCCCCATGGATTAAAAATAATTTTTCACCCCCAAAATTAGAAGAACTATTTTTACAACGTATGGGGAACCAGAACTCCCCGAAAAGAAGCTAGAACTCTGCAAAGAAAATTGATTTTCAGAAAATGCGGGGCTAACTTTACGTGAGCGAAGTGTGTCAACTGCCAAGTAAGGGTTAAATTGAGTGTGTCAAGTAAGGGTTAAAGTAAGATTTCTCTACATCATTTTCTTTACCGGTCCGCTGATCAATAAATTTTCTGCACCTCAAACTGAACCACCGACTCAAGAAAGTACCAGAACCTTAACCTCTTACCCTGGGCAACTATAATCCAGGATTTGTTTACGGAAAGACAAAACAGATCTTGGATGACATCCATTAAATAGCTACTGACAAAAAATGGAGCACCGGCAATAAAGCCTTACAATTGATACCGTAAAAGTTTCTATATCTTTTCCTTCTTACAATTTTTTGTTTCACCTATCAATTATACCATCACGTACTATGGCACATGTGTTCAAATTGCATGAAAAATTCAAAGCAAAAGTTGCAAATCGTTCTATTCGAATTTTTGCACAAAGCGAACATATTCTCCCTCTATACGTCTGTGCTGAATCAAAAGATATTACGATATAAATTATCGAAATTACCTACCTATGCTATATCTACTAAGAGAATTCCTAATATTCTCACCTTTTATTGTTTTACTTCGTATTCTTCACCCTCACAGTTTACTCGGGCTCGAACAAGATGGTTGAACCTTTAGGTCGAGTGGAAAATTTCTTTAAATCGAATAGAATTTTATTATCTTTGTTTGGGCTTTGGCCTAACCAAACGCCTGGAGAATGTCGGTTAGCAACGAACATTTTTTTGTTCCTTATAATCAGCCAGTTGATTCCGCAAGTAAGTTTTGACTTTTAATTTTATTTTATTTCATTCAGCTCACAAGCTCATAGATTTTTTGAATATAATTGCAGTTTGCAGGTTTTTTTAAATTCAAAGACGATTTTGATACCGTTATAGAATGCCTGTCATCTTTTGGTATCACAGGCTTATGTGTGATAAAACTGATCAACTTAATGACGAATAATGACAAGGTATTGAAAAAATTGGAATTTTTTTCTCATGCGAGTATAATGTATATAGATATTATCCAAAAAGTCTGAACAAAGTATTTTATCGATGTTAAAATAATCAAAGATGAAAGATTTACTGACGGGAATGCAGAAGGACTTCGACGGCGCAATATCTGGGCCAGAAATAATGATTATTCAACGATACGGGAAAAAGAGTCTCAAATTATCAAAAATTTACGCGAGTGAGTTCAAAAGTCATGGCTACAATTTATTCGAATATCGTCAAATGTGGTTTAGTAGCATAAGTAATCATTCCAGTTTATATTTATACCGCCGGGACCTTGTACATTGTATCACCACTTCTCAGAGCGTTATCGTCGTCAACTTTGAGTGACGAAATGAACAAAACCGATTCGTCCAAAAGATTGCCTTTCGTAGTAGAGTATTTCGTCGATACCGACGAGTACTTTTTCCTAATCATCATCCACGCTTATCTCTCAACAATTGCCTTCAATACAGTACTTGTCTCCGTTGACGCAATCTTCACGGTTTATGTACAGCATGGTTGTGCGAAATTCATGATATTGAAGTAAGATCAATGGGACAAACTAACTCCTCTAATTTATCGATTAATAACAGATTAATTATCGATCAAACTTTGTAACGCAGGTATCGACTGTCGCAGTTGTCAGAACCGGGTGAACTTGACGCGGACATATATTGCCAAGAACTTGATGATCTAGTGTATAAAAAAGCTAAATCCTGCGTCCATCTTCACAAGGAAGCAATGGAGTACGTCCAAAAAATTCTTGAAAAATGTATAAAATTTTCATACTACACGCATTTTCTTTCTAGTTTTGCTGATGCGATTGAATCTGCCTTTTCAACAGCTCAACTATTTCAAGTGAGTCTGTGCTATCTACTGATAAGTATCGTCGGACTACACGTACGTAATTTAGTAAAGCTATACAGTATCTTGTTGAATTAAAAAGATGAATAAACTTCTGTAATTTTCAACGAGTTGTTTTAGGCGGTAACAAAATTGAACAAACCTGATGAGCTGGTGAGATTTTTCGGACTTATATTTGCGTTAATGCTACGCCTTTTCTTCTACAGTTGGTCGTCCCATGAGTTGATGGACCATAGTGTCAATGTCTGCGAAGCTGTGTAGGTAACACTTCAAACTTAACAAAAAATAATAATAACAATTCCATTTCCTTAAATTTTCATGCTAACTAGACCTCATTTCTCATCAATTATCCGCTGCCAAAACGACGATCCGATTGAGACCTCCGTTTGGGAGATATTCGAGACAATAATTTTGTCGGTAAACATCGGCTAGGCCATCCCCTTAATACTTAATGCTCCGTAAATCAACATTTAGTTCTTATGTCTTGCAACGTGGTAAATTTCATTTGCCGTTACATGTGACTCTCGAACCCTTAGACAACCTTAAAAGTAGGGGAAAGTGTGATTGCCGTATACTTTGCTAAGCCTCTTTTGATTTATTTTGAAGGAGATAATTCAGCGAGTTCCACGTCCAAATCACTATCCATTGTAGTTGGTTAAAAATTGCAGAACACAACAGCACTGTCAGCAGTAACGACCAACTGTTCAATATATGAAATAATACGTTAGGGTTTATACACCCAAGCACCCCAAGCAGCCATATGCTGTTAAGGTAAGACGCAAGTCCTGGAACGGCTCAAAGAGGGGTAATATGGGCGTTACCATGGATGGGATCTGACTGAACCGGATAAAATGCCTGGTCGTTCTCTCGTTGGACCAGGTATCGAGTGGAGTCATTTCGAGGTCCTTCTGGCCTATTACGAGGGTAGAATTATAGGTTAAGTTAACATGAAAGAAAAATGTATTTTCGCGAATCATTAAAGTTTTATCATTCTAACCGTACCGGCTAGCTAATTATTAGTTTTCGGTATTTTATCTGCGAATCTTAAAAAAGGGAGTAGGTATTATGAAACTGCCTTACCCCGGGGGACTCCTTTATTTTGTTTCTCTTGGTATTTTTTTCTTGTTCCTCAATTTCGATCATTCGTGTGATAATTCGGTTGTAATTTTTTTGAATCTTGTTTTGGACATTTTCAATAACTCCATTTTTGAAATTGAAGTATTGAATGTTTTTACACAATATTTTTCATTTTATTTTTTATTCAGTTATAATACGGAATGGTATCGTCTATCGATACGCACTAGAAAACTACTGCTTCAAATGATGACCAGAAGTATCAAAGAGTGTAAGATCACCGCGGGAGGTCTCTATCTAATGTCAATGGAAAATTATTGCAAGGTAGACATTGGCCATTTATAGAAAAAATAATATAAAATTTACCCTCTTGTTATCAACGGTTGAATTATTTTTTCAGATTTTAAGCAACTCTATGTCGTACATGCTTCATGGTCTCATCTCTCCAGGAAAAATCGACCACAATCGTCATGGAATGATCGGAATTATATCGTACATAAATTCACCCGGATATTCAAAAATTTTTAATTTTCAATAATAGTACATTTCGATAAAAGTATAAAAGTGTCGATTCTTGGACGAGTGTGAAGTTTTTCGCTCGAGTGAAGTGAGTCGAGAATCATCTTTCGCACGTGTATCGAACCTTGTTTTTCCTAACTGAGTGCGCAAAACTCGATTTTGCACACCCGAATGAGTGCGCAAAATAAATATCAGCATCGGAACTGCCGTTCGAAACTTTCAGTTAGTCTGAAAATATCGGTTCAATTAACTTTGCGATTTAGCTCCTTGATTCTTACCTATGTGCCTTCGAAATTCAATCTCGGGTCATTTTGACCCGCGATGACCATGACGGGTTAAAATTTGACAGGGGTTTTGCGATTGCGTTTTGAATCAACAATATCTAAAAATTTGAATGAGGTATTATCAAGTTGTTCTAAAATAATATCTTACAAATTTATATTCAGATTCATACCTGATGTCATTTTATTTCATCGTGGAATGTTTTAACGTCTTCGTTCTAGGCTTAACAAGATACTTTTAATCCTATTCAGAGGATATTTTTATTTATCAAGAATGAATTTAAACATTTCAAGCTTTTGGCAATTATCTTTCATTTTGAAGGTTTCAATATTATTTAAAGTATTCAAATAACCGATAACAGAGCTGGAAATTGAAACTAAGTTATTCTAGATCGAAACTTAGGTAGGTATAAATCAAACTGTGAAAAATTGAGAGAAAAAAATTATCGTGAAGTTTCTCTGTAATCAGAAAATATTTTGCTAGCGGAGGTTACATAAAATTATTCTGAAAATTAATGAATATTAATGACAAATACTTGTTTTAAACTACCTATTTATCGGAATACAAATTCGTTTATACTATTTATGACAGTATAACTTTGTCTTAATTCATTGTTTGATGATAAAATTAGGCATATTTTATATTTTGTAAGCGAAAATCGGAAGAATATGCCTAATTTCAACATAAGTATCGCTCGGATTTGCTCTTAGTTTTAGAAATTATCCAGAAAGACTGTTCAAGCTCTCTTGAGAATAAACAAATATGCAGGACGCGTGGGGTGAAAGCCAACGTGATTATCGCAGGGGAAGTTCTAAGTCACCCCCACAAGGAGGATGGCTTAACTATCCTCTGCCAATCGAAAAAACGTAGTGCACCCCCACAGAGTTTCTGCAAAATGCACTACTTTAAAAAAATTATATAACAACAGTTAGTTACTAACGAATTTTCAAGGTGATCAGAACTCAAAAAGTTATAAACAAGCTCGCTAAGACGACATACAAGTGATCACGGTGACAAAATATAATCATATTCTAATAAACCGTCACGGCGGTAAAATTTATATAATAAAAACAAAGGAACGCTAAGGCGATATAATATTATAGTACAATCATTAAATTCAACAAACATTTTCTCACAACATTATAAATCTATACAATACAGGGTAAAAGCCGGATAGTTGCCCCACTTTTCAAAAAAGTTCTATTATTAAAAAATATGTACTTACTAAGAATAATGCAACATGTATATCAAAACATAGGTCTTTGATCTTTCATAGTAGCCTATTTTTGTAAACACAATTGATATTCGTTTTGAGTAAATCCTGTTTTATTTCACCTCTCAAAAGAGGGATAGTTGCCTACTGTAGCGGATAGTAGCCTAATGTTAACAATGTTTCGGGGGATAGTATTTCCTCGTGCGGAACTATGATTTTTTCAGATAGAAACAAATTTATATCACTTCAAGTAATCAGTCCGTATTATTTACTGAGATCCTTTAGTCAGTACTAATCAAAATCTTAATCAACATTATGAAATAGTATTAAGTTTTAATGTTTCAAACTATAAAAGTACAACAAAAATAGCATCCAAATTTTAAATTAGGTAAGTTATTAGTGAAATATTATTATTTATCTTAATGATAGAACAATATGGCAATCCGCAAAAGTAAATAGGGCGACTATCGTTTTTGATACGGATACTTGCTCTTTTCATTTGCAAAATAAATAAAAACTATTCAACAATAAAACGTAATAAACAGTGTAATTTAAACTCTAATGCATGCAAGGAAACAAAAAGTTGACTGAAACCACAATCAGTAATAAAAATATTCAATAGAAATTACTGACCAATATGATTTCGACGCCCGTCAAAGTTTCGCCGCGGAAGATTTTTGCTCACACGAACAAAACGCGGACGCCTATTCCGTCGGCTTACATGGCACTGAAGCCTGCGGAAAGGGCACTTCTAATTATAGTAAAGCGCTAACGCAACCAACATCCCTAACATGGTGTATTCAAAACCGGGGCATGTATCCCACTGAGGCAACTATCCGGCTTTTACCCTACATACGTGATATTATTAATCTGAAACTGTAACAATATATTCATCTTTTTTTACAACCTAAATCTCTATATTTATTTGAACTATATAGGTACAACGATGGTGGTTGTAAATACAGGACGGGGAACACCTAACATACCAAAAAAACGAAGCATACAACCCTAAACCCTAATAGCGTAATGATATTATTATGAATAACACCGTATTCTTAATTATTGTTAATGTTTACGTCGTTCTATGATATTCAAAATATTCTAAAATAAAGTCTATGATTTCTACGTGATTCTCAGCTAGTATCGGCTATAATCTCAGTTTCTTCAAAATCACCTACCTGCAGCCTATCTCCTTTACCTATGCCGATACGAACCACAGAATGTATACAATACTTTTGATGTTTTTGGAGAAAAAGAATGGAAATCATATTCTGACGTGATAAATTAGTGATAAGGCTATACAAGCCACGAGACTGAATTAATGACCGATTCCATTCCAATTCATGCAGGCTGCCACTATTTGATTTTTTTTTATCTTTATAATAATGAAAATACATTCTAGAGCCTATTTAAGGAGACACGTATTTTGGGATTTGCGTGAAAAATTTTTGTTTCGATCCAACAGCCCATCAAACATTAGACTTTATCGTTGTGTTCCAAAATTGTAAAACGAAGACCAAGATTCAAACTGATGTAGCTTCGCGAGTTTTTAACCTATCAAGCCCATTTTTTCTGAAATGTCTGGAATCGAGTCTAGTTTTAGGATCCATCGTTAGAAAAGCCAAAAAAAAACATTTTTTTCTTGAACTCCATTTTCTAAAAAACATCTTTTTTTTTTGTTTGAAAATTTAATATGTTTTTATACATTAAAAAAACTAAATTTTAGAGTAGTTGAGAATATGCAATATTTCGATTAGTTTTTTTAATGGATTTTTGAAAATTTTTATCTCATTTTTTCAATTTTTAAACATTGAGCTTGGACTTTTCTTCGAGAAAAGCCATGTGATTATGAGTGATTGAATCATCATCGCCGAGCCGAAATCGTTGATGCTAAGAATCTGAAATTTGGTCATTAGTTCTATTTCATAATGTAGAGACTCATTAGGAAGGGATTTTCCAAGATTCAACCCCTAAGGGAGTGAAAAGGGGGTACAAGGATCTGTATTGGAAATAGTATATTATTAGTTATTATTATATTAATAGTATATTATTTTTCTTCATCCCCAGCCGAAAGTACGTTCAATAATTAATGTTAATTGATAAAATAGCGTTGACGGCTGCTAGCTTGCGTTCGGCCATATACAATCTATATCTATTGTTTCTATGCAGTCGAAAGTACGTCCAATAATTAGGCCATATATGTATGTATATCTACTGATTTGATTTTCGTGGCCTGCCCGCCCGACTTTTGCGAAACCGAGGCGAAGCCGAGGTTTTTACTGGTCGGGGCGGGCATTAAAAAAAAAAAGGAAAAGGTGGTGAAATATGCAATAAAATAAAGTGCAAAACGACAAGTAAAACTTCATTAATTTAATAATAAATAAAGTGCAAAAAAATTCAGATGAGGAGTCGTACACTTTTCAGGTTTTGTGCGTATGTTTAATTTGGTCAGTAGTTTTATTTTATAATGTAGAGACTCACTGAGAAGAGATTTTTTAAAACTTAACCTCTAAAGCTTAGCCTCTTAGCCCCGGACATTGCAAAATTTTATATTTTCTGCGTGTTTACTATTAGTATTTTTTCATGTCTGCGCAAGGTTGTGTCCCACCAGACATGTACAGTCAGTTGTCCTCATTGACAAACACGCAGAAAATATACAGTCTTGCAATGTCCGGGGCTACCCGCCGGCCGGGGCTAGCCACCTTTCCCCTAAGTCCTGGGTTTTTGTCCAGAATTTATTTACGTGAAGACGAAACCCATCTTGGATGACATTCAAATAGTTGCTGACGAAAAATGAGGCACCGGCAATAAAGTCTTGCAGTTACAGATGCCGTGGAAGTTTCGATATCTTTGTTGTTTTCTTTTAATTTTTTGTATCTCTCATCAACTATATCATCGTGTACTATGGCACATATTGTGTTCAAATTCCATAAAAAATTTAAAGCAAAATTTGCAAATCATTCTGTTTAAATTTTTGCACAGTTTTAACGACTGGCGCTATCGATTTCCGTCCACAAAGTGAAATTAAGTAAAGTCTCTCTCTCTCAACATATGTGCTGAATCGATAGATATTACGATATAAATTATCGAAATTACCTACCTACGTTATGTCTACTAAGAGAATTCTTAACATTCTCACGTTTCATTATTTTACTTCGCTACTAATCTTCACCCTCACATTTTCTTCGGACTCCAACAAGATGGTTCAACCTTTAGATCGAGTGGAAAAGTTACTATAAATTGAATCGAATTTTATTATCCTCAATTGGACTTTGGCCTTACCAAACGTCTAGAGAAACCGATTAGCAATGAGCATTTTTTTGTTCCTCATAATCAGCCAGTTGATTCCGCAAGTAAGTTGTGACTTTTAAATTAATTTTATTTTATTCAGCTCACAAGCTCATAGATTTTTTGAATATAATTGCAGTTTGCAGGTTTTCTTAAATTCAAAGACGATTTTGACACCGTTATAGAATGCCTGTCATATGTGCGATAAAACTGATCAACTTAACGACGAATAACGACAAGGTATTGAAACAATTTGAATCTCTTTTTCATGCGTGTATAATGTATATGGATATAATCTGAAAAGTCTGAACAAAATTTTTTATCGATGCAAAAATGATCAAAGATGAAAGATTTACTAACGGGAATGCAGAAGGATTCCGATGGCGCAATGTCTGGGCCAGAAATGATGATTTTTCAACAATACGGAAAAAAGAATCTCAAATTATCGAAAATTTACAAAAGTGAGTTCAAAATTCATGGTTACAATTTATTTGAATAACGTCAAACGTGATTTAGTTGCATGAAAAGTCATTTCGGTTTATATTTATACCGCCGGGACTTTGTTCATTGTATCACCACTTCTCAAAGCGTTGTCATCGCCAATTTTGAGTGACGAAATGAACAAAACCCAGATAGCACAAGATCGTCTGAGAATGTTCTGAGAATATTCTCAGTAGATGGCCAAATAATATCATAAATATACTGGTGATATTCGATGATTAAACTCAAATATTCTAAGAATATACCAAGTAGATTCTATGTCCGCTTTTTATTGCTACTCAGAATATCATTCTAATATACGCAGAGCTGATATTCTAAGAACATACTGAGGAGATTGGGATAGTATATACGCTGGTATATTCAACGGGAATATACAGAGTGTTATCGGTAACTTTGGCCAAAATTAAAGGGTAGGTAGAGGACCCACAGGCAAGGATTTTGAGCATTGGAACTCATGTCCGGAAATGTCCCCGTACGGAGCTACAGCCGTTTTTCGCTTGTGGTTTGCGCGCTTGATGAGTAATCGAAGCTCGAGTTTATCTGCAGGTGTGTCGCGTATAAAGGAAATGGAGGTGATAAAAATGGCAAATTTCACGTCTATATCGTGAGGTTTTTATAAACTAAAAAATGGAAAACAAATCAAAAAACATGATGGACAGAGGTCTCACAAAAATTATTCGAAATGCTGTCCAAACGAAGTGCGGTAAAGTCTGGTGAATAGAACAATTTTTGTGAGACCTCTGCCCTTATACCGAATACCGAACACTCTAAGATCTAAGGCTCTTCGATTTTTTCCAAACCTTGGAATATCAAAATTTAGCGTATTCGGCTGCGTGTCAAATTTAAACCGATCAGTTTGAAGATCTTGAAAAATTCAAGACGTCTCTCTTCAATGTTGATTATGAAATCCAAAAGTTGAAGACGAATCGAAAAATCCACGGTCCAGAAGTAAACTTGGTTTTGATAAAACATTAGCATCATTTGTATGATATACTAACTATATTTTATGCATATTTTCGAAATATCCTCAAAATATGCGTAAAATATTTATTCAATTACGCCTTGATTCATAAGGAAATATTTTCAGGATATTATCAGAATATATGATGTTATCAAAAATATTCTAGAAATGTTCTGAGAATATTGGGTATATTCAGTAGATATTTAGTATAAATATAGTAATATCATGAAAATATCTTGTGCCAACTGGGAACTGAATCGTCCAGAAGATTGCCTTACATAGTAGAGTATTCCGTCGATACTGACGAGTACTTTTATCTAATCATCATCGACGCTTATCTCTCAACAATTGCCTTCAATACAGTACTTGTCTCCGTTGACGCAATCTTCACAGTTTATGTACAGCATGGTTGTGCGAAATTCATGATATTGGAGTGAGATCAATGGGACAAACTAACTCCTCTAATTTATCAATTAATAACAGATTAATTATCGATCAAACTTTGTAACGCAGGTATCGACTGTCGCAGTTGACAGAACCAGGTGAACTTGACGCGGACACATATTGCCAAGAACTTGATGATCTAGTGTATAAAAAAGCTAAATCCTGCGTCCATCTTCACAAGGAAGCAATTGAGTACGTCCAAAATATTCTTGAAAAATTTATAAAAATTTCATACAACATGCATTTACTTTCTAGTTTTGCTGAAGCAATTGAATCTACCTTCTCAATAGCTCAACTATTTCAAGTAGGCCTCTGCTGATAAGTGTCATCGGACTATACGTACGTAATTTAGTAAAGCTATACAACGTCTTGTTGAATTAAAAAGGAAATTAAACTTCTGTAATTTTTAACGAGTTTTTTAGGCAGTAACAAAATTGAACAAACCTCATGAGCTGGCAAGATTTTTGGGCAACATATTTGCGATGATGCTACATCTTTACTTACACAGTTCGCCGTTCCAGGAGTTGATGGACCAGAGTGGCAATTTCTGCGAAGCTGCGTTATAGGTTACACTTCACTTTACTTGTCCTCCCGTTTTTCTGTCTCTTCATGTCGAATGCCCGAGTTAAACACGTCTTTTCAAAATAAAATATTCAACGTTTTTGCTCAATTTCTGTATTTTATTTTTCATTTAGCTACAACACGAAATGGTATCTCCTATTGATACGCACTAGAAAACTGCTACTTCAAATGATGACTAGAAGTATCAAGCAGTGTAAGATCACCGCGGGAGGGCTCGTTGTCATGAGCAAGGGAAAATTATAGCAAGGAAAACGTCAGCGTTTTAAAAAATACCTAAATAAAAAATAATTGTTCTGCCCTCTTGTTATCGAAGGTTGAATTATTTTTGCAGATTTTAAGCAAATCTATGTCGTATACTTTACCGTGCTCTCATCCATCCAGGATCGGCAACAATCCGCACGGAATGATCGAACTTATATCAAACGTAAACGGATCCGGATATTTAAAAATGCAAAAGGTTCGAATAAAATAAACAGCAGCACTCGAAGTGCTGTTTGAAACTTTCAATTGGTCTAAAAATATCGAATCGAAAAGTTGACCGATCCCAAAAAATTATAATTTTGTCTTATTACACAAATATATCGAAAAAATTTATGTGAATTTTTTCAGAATTTTTGGATCGCATTTTTTTGAGTTTTTCCAAATTCCAACTTTTTTTTACGAACCTCCGTATCTCAAAAGTATAAAATCATACAAGAAAATTTATTAGACAAGAAAGTTGGCATTTCGAATCAACTTTCTGAAAAAAATTTTTTTTTGGGAATTTCTGGAATCCTAAAAATCCCAGTTTTCATCAAAAATACACAAAAATATTTTTTTTCAACCAATATGTCACTTTTGATTTGCCTCAAAAATTTACAGAAAATACTCTTAAGTGTTTGCGGCAACCATATATTTTTTTGAGACGGTTGGCTCAAACGTTTGGAAGCTATGCTTCATTACAGACCGACCTCCGAATAAGAAACCAAAAGCCTTCTTCCCTCAAGGGGAAGAGTTTTTCCTAGAATTCGGATACCCCCACCAGGCGCGCGCTGGACACTTACTACCTCTGTCAGTCTCTCTCACTACATCTGTCTGTATCTCTCACTCTCTCACTCTCGAGCGCGGAGTTTGAGTCGTAGTGGGGGAAGTGCTTGAGCGAGAAACTGGGGAAGGTTTCTGATTGCCGAGTTTCTTATTTGGAGGTCGGACTGTAATTCCTTGTTTTTTTTTTTTTGAAAACAAAAAAAAAACAAAAAAATAGAATAACTCGGTAATTGCTACAGAGACATCGCTTTTTTCCATATTACGTTAGAGAATTCGATTTTTCTGTCATCCGTCGACATCAAGTAAAAATTTCAAGAAAATCACATGCGAACTTCAAAGCATGTAGAAGTTTTTATGAACTGGACTTTTTCGAATAAGAAACTAAAATTCAAAGCTTGCTCAATTTGGCAGTCGGCGCAATCAGTTTTTTACAGCCCCAGGTAAAAATGTATTACTCTATCCCGCAAGATTCGGTCCATCACTTCCAAAGCGTATCTTGGAGCCATTGGAGCTTCGTCCAAAATGAAAATCCCAGTACCTATATTCGAGATATTTAGCTTCGTTAATTCATGGTAAAACTGAGCATGTGTCGATATCGAAAAAGTATTTATACCCGAGGGCTGAAATTAAACAAATTTTCTGTTGGTCAAAACATTCAAATCTCTTACCACCCGAAATACCACGTGGCTAAATTCTGAATCCTGACATTCAAACTTATCAAACGTTCACGCATGTTCATGTTATGTTGTGTTTGATGATACGAAAATGCGGGGAATTATCAATGACAAAGGTAGCCAGTGAAGAATTGCAAAGTAAATACGAAATTTTAGTTGCATACATAAAATCGTGTAAGTTTCATACTCAAGTTTGAACAGTAACTTGTTTTGTAAGCAGTGTGAATGAATTTGCAAATCAGCTTTCGAAGTAGAAAAGAATCGCGAATTTGTTTCTCTACTCTCTGCATTACTACATTTTTCTTTCAGGACTACTTACAGATTTTAACATACAAAGAGCCTATGAAAATACGATGTGAAGCATTTCAGGTGAAAATGATAACATTATATATAGGAAATTGATACAATATTTCAGTTTATTTTCATAATAGAATAATGACTAAATGAGGATTATAAGTGATGAGATGCATTCCTTTTTTTTATAATTATTTTCGGTTTATTAAGTTTAAAAAAAAAACTAAAAGTATAAAATATAGCGGTTAAAATTTGAAAACAAGAAAAAAAAACCGTCATCTACCACTGCTGCTGGCCACTACCACTCATGAATAATAGTGGTAGGTGACGGCTGCATATTCGCCCCTACGGATTCATTAGCAACGGCAGTACTCAACACGCCCTCTCTCATTGCCGCCGCCTCGATGTTGTGACTTCTGCCTTGGGGGCTACCCTCTCATACAGCACATGATATTATAGCTATCTTGCAGCAATATTGCATTGTTTAATTTTCATTACATTGCACGTGTAACATTGCTGCAAACGGAATGGAACGTATTTGTGCAACATTGCAAATGAAATATTTATGCAAGATTACAGTAACATTGTAAATGTAGAAATTAAAACAATTCTACAAGTCGTAAAAGCAATAATAATTTTTCATTAATTTTCTCAAAGGAGTTGAAATGTATAATTGTTCAGAAAATGGAGAATTATTTATTCGTTGATTCCATTAGATAACCAACAATCTTCTTGCCATGATAAATATTATCATCTATTCGATATAGTTGTTTGCTAAATACCATTCAGTATAGATTTGCAAAGCTCACAAATGGACGTTGGTATTACAAGTTTAAAAACAATGTATTTAGTCTTACAACAGATCATCAGGCTGGATGGAAACCGGACTTCATTCGATCAAGGAGGTTAAGGAACGATCCTTAGGACCAGCATTTGGATGGGTAACCATTTTTAGACAATTAGAACAAATTGACATGCATAATATTTGTGCTTCCCTTGGTTAGCAAAACATTCAGCAGGCGTGTTTCGTTCTCAAATATAATCATTTTGTTCAATATTTTGCAGTAGAAATAGTAGTATTATGTGCAGATGATACTCAAGCACGAAAAACTATATTACTTTCAACAACAAGAAAATGGAAAACTATTGCACAAAAACAAATTTTTGTAGAATGCCATAAGAATTTTTGTGACGATTCGTGGATAGTTTTTTTATTTTAGTACTTTTCATTAATACAATGTCAATGCTGCTACAATATTGCAAATATCATGCAACAAAAGCGGACATAGTGATGTTGTTGTAATGCTATACAGCAATATCGCAGGAACATTCTGAAATATTGCTGCAATTATTTCAGTACTGCGGTGTATCATGACAGCAACGTTGCAGCAACAATGTAGTGCTGTAGATATGAGCTGCAAGTTCAGCTCGTAAGGCAGCAACTTCAGCCATCAATTTAACAATTTGAATCTATAGATAAACACAGAAATCATCACTAAGAATATGTATGGCACTGTGATGTGTAAAAATGACTACAGATTGAAAACCACGTACGTTTTCTGCAGGTGGTGACTCCTTCACATCACACGGAAGGTGCGGTGGGTCTACCGCCCCTACCTCAGCCGGAGCGTTGGGGCGGTGAGCACCATGCTCCTCACTGTACATACTGATGTTATCATCTGGAACAATGAAACGCAATGATAATTCACACTGCTTGAAAACCATCGGCTAGTACTGAAATATTGTGCCAGGCCAGTTGTTTTACTAAAAAATTATTACTTTCGAATTGAATTCGAATATTATGAAGGGGAGACTTCGGTGAAAGATTAATACAAATAATTTTTTCATTTCTAAAATTACTCAAAAGAATCTAATCCAAAATGCCTTTCAGATAGATTTAGATTGTGGCAGTATGTATATTAAAAAAAAATTCGATCTGCGATGAAACTGTATGCGTAACAAATTTTTGGGAGCCGCAGCATAAGCAAAATGCAGAGATCATGGCGCATGCGCACTGTTCACTAGACTTTTGCAACCGCGCATGCGCTATAGCTTCTGGATTCTGCTTATGGCTTCCGGATTTTTATGTGCTTTTACCTTAAGAATCTTTCAGATTTTCGCAATAACGTTTTTAATCCAATTTTTACTAACTCCCCTGCGAGGGAAAATATAAAGAGAAAAAAAGATCTTGATGAACAAGACCAGCTAAAGCAGTTGAAAATTGCGACCATAATGTAATAATTTTCGAATTTCTTACAAAGTCATAATGGGAAAAAGAGTAATAAAGAAAATAGAAAGGGTGTGACTGGGAACTATGTCTAATCCACGAAACTATAATATCCTCAGTTTTTGAATTTCACAAGATCTTCAGATCTTGATTTAGAGAATAAAATTCAAAAGAACTAAATTATACCAGAGAATCTCGCGTTTTGATTAGTCCTGGACTTGGAAAAAAAGATCTAATCTTTCAATAGTACAAATAATTTTTGTCAATTACCTAAGAATTTAAAGCAGAAATAAATTACAAATAAATTAATAAAAAGGAAAGAAAAAAGAAGAACAATACTCTAAAAAGTTTCACGGAACTTTGAAATTAATTGAAATATATTTTAGGTGACCGTTTTCTAGGCATTTTTGAGAAGGTTTTCTCAAAGGAAACGGATATTTATGAACAAAATAAAAATCTTACCTCGAGCGTGCGATTCGTCATAGTACACAATGCCATTGCCTGGCAAAAAAATGAAAATAAAAAAATAATTAAAAGCAATTAATGTTTCAATTGAAAAAGAAAAAAAAGAAAAAACTAAAAAATTTTGACGAAATAAGTGAAAAAAATAATATAAAAATAGACAAAGAAAAGTTATTTTATTCCATTTTTGTTTTACAATTAATTTTTAGACTTACTTGGAGGTGTGATGAAAGAAACAGTAGAAGAAAACGGGCTGTATCCCTTAGAATTCCGAGCCTGAATCTTAAAGTAATAAGTCGTACTTGGTTGTAAATTTTTAATCATAATCTCAGTTTGACCACCAATTACACCTTCAACTCGCCAGTCTCTGTCCCATTTTGTGTTGTCCGTTGTGTATAAGACAACGTATCCTGATTGAAAAAAAAATGGATAATATTATATTAGAAGAAACATTCGTTGTCTTCTCCCCACAAAACAAGCCTAAAGTTATGAAAAATCTAAAGACTTGAGTGATCCCAAAACGCACAGAACTTGTTTTCAGTCTTTATCTTCATGATACGCACCAATAATCAGTCCATTTGGTTTGCTCGGAGGCTTCCAATGGAGCATTAATGCTGTTGGATGATCATCTACATTCTGTATAGCAACATCCCTAGGCGCTGAATCCGGCTGTGCTTCCTGAGTCTGATTCAAGACATACATACTCCAAGGAGATTCTCTTCTTCCCTAAATTGACAACATAACAAAACGGATCAGCTTCTTAACAGATTTTTGATACAACAAAGAAAAAAGAAAAATTCAATTACTGTAGAATTAGCCGCTTCAAGTGTGACATTGTGAGGTGGCTGAGAGGGCTGGCTGCTAAGAGTTCGGACGATAATTCCGGTAGTTGAAGCACCAGGGCCGTTGTTGTTAACAGCTTGAACCCAGAAATTGTATTCAGTGAATGGAGTGAGGTCAGAAAGCTCGTAAATTGTAGCCGTTGTCTCATGAACCTTTTCTTCGCTTTTACTCTGATGAATAATTCAATAATATATGTTGTACTGGTCATTTAAAGAATGAAACATCGTATAATGCACAATCTTCAAACTCACTCGTATGTAAGTAATGATATACTTTATTACTCTCCCGTTAGTTATCAATGGCTCTTCCCAATTCAGAGTTACGCTACTATTGCTCGTAGCTTGACCTTGTAAATTTCTGGGAGGTCCAGGTACGTCAGTCTGTTGCGAGAAAGATAAAAGACAGATTTTTACAAGAATGTAATACAAAAATGATAACGCAATTTGTACTCACCTCTGACCGAGTTTTTATATGCAATACTGTACTGGTTTCACCAGGACCTCGGGCGTTTTGCGCAACAATTCGAAACTGGTATGTTACGCTTGGCTGTAGTCCAGATATCACGCGTTCTAATCTATTTGGCAAAGTATTGACAACACGCTCCCTGAAATAATTGAATAAAAATTGATAGAATATCGTCGATGATGGAAAGAAATAAGAAATCACAAGATCTTACCTCTGTGATCCATCCTGTTTGTAGTAAACATTATAATTTTGTATATCTCCATTAGCATTCTCAGGCTCTCGCCACCTTAAAGTAACAAATCTTGTGGAGACAATAACTGGAGTAAGATCTCTCGGGGCAGATGGAACGCTGCCTTCGATCGCATCCAGGGTTTCAGTATCGTCTACAAAATGAGATTCAGAGTTGAGCAAGTAATCGGAATCGTGTATGGGTTCTAATATATATCGGCAGGATCGTCCGACGGATTTATAGATATTTCAGGATTTGGGGCAAACGCGGATAGGTCGTGCTCGAGAAAAAAGAAGAAAACGAAAAGAGAAATAAAACAATAAGGAAAATTAAAACGTAAAGCAAATCATAAAATAATAGTAAAACGATAATAATAATATTAATAATCAGAAATAGAAAATTAATCGGACCTGCACTTGGCCAGTAGTAAAAATAACTCTTTCAACAAATGATGATATTAATACATAACTGATAAACCTGAGATTGCGCTTATCGAATTGTATACAATGACTAAATAATACAAAAGATAAACTTTTCAAATATACAGGCTCAGTTTTCTCCGGGGTCCTGAGAGGGTGTGGCTTAAATGGGCTAAGACCCTACCTCCTTTCATTCATACTTGTTATTGTCAGGACAATAGTCTCCATTCAGATACAGATATCTTTGTCCCTAAATCGATCTATTTTATTCTGAGTAAGCTAGCTCATGATAGACAATCCATTCGTTGACGCAATTGACGTAAATAGTATTATCTCATTGTTTTGTCAAGGCTGCATACATTCGCGTATATTGTAGATACACAGCAAGAGCTGAATAAATAGTAGCTGACAATGAGTGAGAAGTGTTATTCTGATAATAACAAGTATGAATAGGAGGAGGCAGAGTCTCAGCCGATTTAAGCCACACCCTCTTAAGACCCCAAAGAAAACTCACCCTGTATATCACTCTTTCCACTCACTCGGCTGGTTTGTGATAATAATCAGTCTTGCTGAAGCCTGAACGCTGCCTGCAGGATTGATTCCAATACATTGAAAAATGCCCGCATCAATTGGCAAGAGTTTGTTAATTCGGAGATTGTATCTGTACAAAAGAAAAAAGAAAAACGGAATGGATATAAAGAATGTTACAAAAACTGCAAGTCTAAAACTAAATTCTCTTTCAACGATGAAACCCACCCATTAACCAGCTGCCAATGAGCATTCAACGTTATTCTTTCTCCATTTTTAAGCCACGTTACTTTAGGTTCAGGTTTTCCATATATTTCACACTCGAGTTCCAGGTCTTGATTTTCATTGGCAACTTTGTCTTCAGGTTTCTTAACGAACCTTGGTGGAACTATGAAATAGCATAAGAATTTCACCGTTTTTAAAACAGTTTTATAGCAAAAATCCACAACGAGATGAGGTAGAAATTTTTTAATTACCTTGTACCGCGACCTGGGCAACCGCGTCTAAAGTTTCTACCATATTTTCAGCTCTACATTGATAAGAGCCATCGTCCTTTTCTCTAATATCTGTTATCATCAGACTGGAGGCAGCTACTCGTCGATATCTAAAGAAGATTTAATGTCAGCATTGTAATTAAGGCCGTATAATTACAAGCGAAAGAATTTAGAATGATTATAAGACCTCGAATCTACCGCTTCAAAGTCTAAAGCGATGCCATTTTTCAGCCAAAGAATAATAGGCTTCGGGATTCCATTGGCTGCACATTCTAGGGTAATTGTCGTTCCTTCAATAGCAACTTGCTGTGAAGGTTTTGCTATAAAAACAGGAGCCGTTGCTCCTTGATCTGAGAATAAATTTTTAATTACAGTATTAGCAGACATAAGCTATTACGTGAGAATCTTTTTCTTACCATGAATATGATCACTACTCAATAAAGCAAGCTGCGCTCTGTTGCTAAGTCTATGCCGTCCAAGTCCGCTAACGCTACATCTGTAGGAACCGATGTCTTGTGATTGTACATGATCTATTTCTAAAGCTCCTGTAAAATAGTTTAAAGCATTCCATTAATGAAAATCAAAGAGCATTCACTGTCCAAAGTGAATGAAATTAAAGAGAATTCTTACCCGAAGGTAAGATCGTCATTCGGCTTTCGTCTAACGAAAGCGGATGCTCGTCTTTGAGCCATTGAATAGTTAAAGGACTTGCTGATAGTGGTAAGATACAATTTAAATAAGCGACTTGGCCAGGATAGACCATAGTATCTTGTGGCTCTCTCTCAAATCCTGGCAGGGCTGCGAATACGAATATTAAAATGATTTGAAATTAAATGAGAAGAAAAAACTGTGAGAAGTTGATCAGTATCAGAGTAATTAGGGTATAAAGTGTGCAAGGATGAACCACGTTTTGTAACTTATTTATCTTCTTTGAGTTTACCTATACTGTATTGAGTTCTAGTTCATTTCAACTACTAACTGGCGAGTTTTATAGTAGCTGTCCTCGAAACAATCGCGCCAACATTGTCTATTGAAGCTAGACATTGATATGATCCAGTGAGTTCCGGGCTGCTACCGTAAACGCTACTGATATACAAAGATCCATTGGCGAGCTGCGATCTTGTGATAGAAAATAAAATATAAATGGATCATGAGTTTAAAATAGTATATGTATAAGTATCTTATACTTCTCCGTTTTTTTTTTTTCTTCAGTTCGCATGTTTTATTATACAATTTATTGTCTCGCACCTATAACTATCACCGATAAAAGATATTGGCTGTCCATTGTTCATTCGCCATTGAATTATAGGTGTTCCAAGCATACTTTCTGGTACACAGTCCAGACGTGCTGGGGCTCCTTGTTCTACAACCACATCTTGAGGCTCTACTAATAATTGCAGTCCACTTATAGCTGAAATTTCATTTATTATGTGTGTTCACATTTCAAATGTTCATTTTCAAGGTGTTCAAATTTTTATTTATTTATTAAATTATTTATTTATTTTTTGTAAACTGAAAAAATAACTTTTGTGATCATAACAAATTCGAAAAAAATGTATAAAATAAAAAAATATAGATGATTTTAAATTATTATTCAGAAACTGCTGTGAAGTGTTAAAAATTCAAATTTGAAACATTACTCAATGCAATCTGCTAACAATACATATACATGTTACAATTATGCTATCAGCAATAAGTTGTGGATATATTTACACTAGATTGCTATAAGCCTATTGCAATGAACACGATGATAGTAACCTGAAGACAATTCGCAACAAATTGTTTCAGAATAGGTAATTGCTTGACTTGCCTAGTACGGCTGGCTATCTGGGGGAAAATTCGTCAAACCGCGACGTATTTTATACTTTTACTAAATTCCTATTCTTTCGCGTACGTAAGTAGGTAGGTAGTAGGTATTTCCGAATCAAGTTTTTTGTAATTCAATCGGTGACGAGACGACGCAGATGATGAAATTGAAAAAAAAAATAAATAAAACACAGTAATATATATGGGTATGTAACCAAAAAATTCGTCAACGAGTTTCTGTTTATTTTTTTCATCTATTTATAGTTATTTTTTCATTATTTCTCATGTTTTCCCAGATGTTTCACGTATCCCATTCTTAAAAAAGTGATTGTAACGGAATTGACATAATTATATCGAAACTCTCGCACTTCCGGCATTGCTCTTCTGCGATCTCAGACCTGACTGATTTTTCTAAGGTGGTTCTTGCGAAATGCTGATACAAAAATCAGTTTAAGAGTGTGAGCTAGTTAATTGAATGAACCGTATCGTAAAATGTACCGTAGATATGTGGGAAAGTCGAGCAGAAATCTAGTAAGGACCTTGAGAATCTATTCTTTTTTTGCATAAATTAACTTGAATAAAAACTTAACTCTTCCAGAACAATATTTATTTTACAACTTTTATTTGAACAAGGAAACAAGGAATCAGTCTTGAAATAAACTATTAACAGAATTCGTTATCGATTAGGATCCGTGTTGCAAAACCACCCCTAACACGAACTTACTCCATATACCACATCAACTTCACTACGATCCCTCGCCGTATTTTTACCCAAAAATTTTATCGCTAGACTGGACTACAGTAGACCTCCGTAAATATAACGCTTTTTGAATTCTGTTATAGAATTTTTTAAATTAAAATCTACGAAAAGTAATAATAATAATGATATCCACTTGTCTTTTTTCGTTAATCTTTATGTTTATTTTTCACAAACGTTTCACAAACGGCATTATCTTTGTTTAGAAATAACGTGTTTGTTTTTTTTTCTCTGTTTTGTTTTAAATTCAAGTTATTTAATTTAGATATATTCGAATCGGATGTAATAAACTCTTGGAAATTTCTCAGTTTATTAGAGGCTTCGATAGATGTAGTAAAATAAATTGTTAATTGACGATCGAATAAGAGCTTACATCTAAATTAATTGAATAAGTTTGATATGAATAAGGTAAATCTTGATACGATGATAATAATTGAATGACCATTAATTAAGCCACTTTTTAATAATACGAACAACTATGGATTAGATTTGTTTAATAATTACCTAGGCCGACGAATGTCAACAAAATAAGGGAGATCAGTGCTGCCCTAAGCTCCATTTGATGATTATCTTCTCTGTATCCGATATTATAATCTTGAAATATGAATCTGCCTCCGGTTGGCTTGTACCCACCATAGATATATAAGGTACTAGATTGAACAAGTTGAAAAAACTCAGTGGCATACGACAATATGTCACACAATAATACTACAAAAAATTAACTATAAAAATTTTAAGTAAATCTTGAAGTTTACAAGTTATCGATAATGAAAGATCGTAAAGAATGAAAATAGTACTATTACTTGAATAAACGTATATATTTTTAAACTATTATACCTAGCTATCGATTAGGTCGAATATTAATTTAAAACATATTTTATTGTTTGATAAAATCGTCTTGAAAGTCAATTGTTGTATTTTCATTAGCTTTATAGCTTTAGTCACGAGATATCTCACCTTTATTTCACCACTTCTTCAAATCAGCAAGCCCCACTAAACCACATCTCTTGACTATATAAATACATTTGAATCCCTATACGGAATCCCCCCCACCGTATACTTCGATAGCAGCAATATTACCTAATTCGTTAATATTTTATGAGTATGTTTCAGATAGCGAGCACATTGCTGTTGTTAATTCAAAATGGCAAAGATCAGGTTGGCCAAAAGACTAACTTCGGATAATCAGATCAATTTGCTTGAGGAACGGATGTTCCCGAGTATCAGGTGATAAATCATTCCAAAGATTACATAAAAAACATCCTCTTCTTCGTATTGCAAAATCAAACTTCACACGAGTTCTCCTCACGAGTTATAGAAGAGATAATCTCTCATTGCAATACTTACAATTTCGTATAAACAAATCAACATTTATGTAACGAATGTGAATGTTTCAAGTATTTTCGTTCTTAAGCAATGAAGATCTGATTCGAGCGGAATTCATATCAACAATTTTAGCATTGACCTCGTCGAAAGGCCAATATGCCCGTACTTTGACCACTACGATTTGATTAGGAACTGGTAAAACATTCATCGTACGATTTATTTATTACAACAGGCTGAATAACACGAAAAACAGTTTCATTTTTCATAAACAAATGCATGAAACTGACTATCTATACATGTAATTGCAACAAACTTGATCGACTATTCATTTGAAAGATTAACCAATGGCCCATAAAATCAAATGGAACTACACGTGAATCCACGTGAAATATAGAGCAGGCGAGACAGAGCGATTGGCACAATCCTACACAGTGCGAAGCAGGTAAAAGATTTGGCAACAACACTGGCACGAAAAATTGACACTTAAAATGTAAAGAAATATGAAAAATTTTAATCACCTTCAGCATCCGAGACAGAGAAACTTATGCATTGAATAAATGAAGTTTATAATTTTTTTATTTTCAACATATTATACTAAATCTATGGTGTTATTAATCTGTAACATTTTTTGTTCAATTCCAAAGAAAAAGAGCAGGAAGCTTCGTACTACGTCTACTTGCATGAGCATGGACTGTGCTCATTCCACTTTACAGGAGATAGCTTTTTAACACCTCAGCACGACAAGTTGGCGAGGCGGGTCATTCCTGTAAATTATCGCACTTCTTGGAGCCACTGTTAATATGCATTCGTTCGATAGGACTCAGGTCAGTAGGACGTACGGTAGTCCGGTATCAACAAAATCCTAAGATCCTACAATTCGTGATCAGGCATATGACTGGAAAGCTGACAGTCAGGTCACGCAATGTGCAAAATTTGATGATGACGATGCTGAGTAGCTGCGATCCGATAATGATAGATTGCTTAGTGTCATTTAAAAGCTGGAACTTCAGATGTATGAATCCATTTCCATAGCTGCAGTTCCATGTCATCTGGAAACTCAAGTTCAGAGTAAATCTCTAGACTCCATAAAGCAAAAGTCATCTCATTACGTCGATACCAACGAGGTAAAGTCCAAAGTCAGTCATACGATAATTCAAATGCAGCTGCGTCCTGGTAACTCCGCGATGCTATTCCCTGAGGATCAACATAATCTGGCAATGAGATTGCACTATCATTGAGCATCTGCTCATGAAAAGTTGCATGACATAGGGCTGAAGTTGCCGGCAGATAGGATGGCTCGAAGATTGGTTGCTGAAATCCAAGTTAACGTTGGCATTTGTGATCATATATTTTCAGCGCTAAAACAGGCCATGAGATATATTCCACTTGATGGGAGGTGCTGTGAGTTGAAATGGGATGAAATGTCTTTCATAAAACGCGGAGAATATGTCACGAAAACAGACGTCGTCGAAGGTTTCGAAGATCTTGGACCTCTTGGCAGGACACCGAAGACGTCTGGGCAGATATGCAATAGTCATCTACCACTATTATCAATGAGTGGTGGTGGTCAACAGGAGTGGTAGATGGCGGGGAATATTTTTGTTTTCAAATTTCAACCGTTATATTTTATATTGGATGAATTATTCGTGACCACGGATGAATAATAATGAAACTTCGTCGGTGAAGGTCAGTTTATTTAAAATTTTAGTTCGACGTTTCGGTCAGACAACGGCCGATCATTTTCAGACTAACAAAGTACACAGTTTTATAAGTAAAAGTGAAGTTAGAGCTACGTTTTTCATTTTAAACTGAAATGAGCTTGCTGCTATGATATTACATTTATCGTAGATATCAGGGTGAATAGTTATTCAGTCCTGCTTCATAACAATTTGTGCAAACGGAAACGTGGTTCACAATCAAACGTTCGCTGCTGACACAGCTACTCAGTGCCGGATTTACAGTTGTGGTGGCCCCGGGGCAACAAGAATGTGGAGGCCCCCTACCCCAAAAAATTAAAGCAGCATTTCGGTGGTTTAAAAATCAGTTTTATTTTATTAAAAAAAAAAAAACTTTGTGTGCACTTTTGGATGCAAAATTATTCATGATTTCGGTGAAATCTAGTTCCCGAAGCATGCCGATTTCTATGCCTAACAATGATAGATATGGTAAGGGTTCCTGTGTCATTGTAGTGCGTAGTCTATTTTTGATCATTTTCATTTTTGAAAAAGATCGCTCTTCACTACAATTGGATACCATCAATTCTAAGTACATTCTTAATACGATTTTAATATTGGGAGATGCGGCGACGAAATTGTTGTCAGCCAGGATTCTGTAATAAAACATCTCCCTCGTTTCATTAGTGACACTGTTGGTCTGAAATGTATCAATCAACGATACAAACTGCGTCAACTCTTTCCCAAGACTAATTTCGAGGTCTTTTTTGTATACTTCGACTAATTTTTTTACACCCGCGTGTAGGCCCGAGTCTCTTAACTTCTCCATATAATTGAAAAATTATTATTTTTTGTCAAATATTCTTATATATTTTTATACTTTGAAAAAAAAAAAAAACGTTCTGAAGTTTGTGGAGGCCCCGGGGCTTGAGCCCCGGTTGCCCTGCCTTAAATCCGGCACTGCAGTGAGCTACCATATCTCTCCCGGCAGAACCTCCACCACCTCGGATCCTATAGGTATTCCAATAATTAATGTGTAATTACAATGTGTACGAAATATGTAGATAGATGGCGCCACGTCATAGGTTAAAAAAAAATATGGTTCACGTTCAATCTCCCTACACTTTATGAGTTCGCATCATGTCTCTCTCACACTGTGTAGTAGATTGTGTTTTTTGAATTGAATTGCGCATGTGGTGTGCAGGGCTAGTAAAAATGTTGCGCTGCCGACGAAATGCTTGTAAATAGCACCATCAACATTGATTTTTTCACAGACTATACAGCGTGTTATAGAGACAACATACTATACTGGTCCGTTTTCATGCTATCTCTCTCTGCGCGGCCGCTACCATATTCATTTCAGTGGTTCACTTGTGTACTTGGGAGGGTAGTCTCTCTACCCTCTGTAGTACGTATTTTCACACTACACCGCTGTAGCCTTGTGCGCAACAATGATTCGCAATGCGTAGGTTTGACACTAACAGAAAAATTGTTTACTCGAAGTTCATTGGGTGCCTTCCAACAAGAGACACAGATAGACACAAAGCAATGGCATTGGCCGGTTCCAACGGAAGTGACCAGTTATATCCCTCAGTGTCTATCTGTGCCGACTGTGTCAGCCTTGCTGAAAACCACCCATTGAATATTAATGCTTTGTGTTGTTGTTCAAAAAATAAATTGTGTACAAAAAAAATGGTGAAAGTCTGTTGCGTCAAGTCATGCAAAGAGTTTTGGATTCCTAACACATACTTGTCTTTCTTTGCGTAAGTTTGTTTATCTTACAACCATGGCTGCAGATGTATGTATACAATATGAGTTCACATTAACCTCAAAATTCAAAATCTGGTTACATACAGTAATCTAAGATCCATAAAAACTCGTAACGTAGCCCATAACCTAACTTCAAATATATATCAATTACTTATTGTATGTTTCAGTTTCCCATTTAACAATGAAGACTTGAAAGAAAAGTGGCTCGCAGCAGCACCCGGATACAAAGCTTTGTCCAAACATTCAGCAATTTGCAGTAACCATTTCTTGCCTGATGATTATACAGAGTTTGCAGGCAGAAGAATGTTGAAAAAAAATGCTGTGCCCAGTATTTTCGGTCCTCGGTGTCTCAATGTTTGTGATAATGTAAGTTTTCAATATTTGAATGAAAAAAATTCTTGTAAATATTATTACAAAAGAATGAATTTTTAATCTATTTTCGATTGCTCTTTGATTCATGTATTTATTTTGCAATTCAGCAGATTCTTGATTCCAATCTCATCAACGACCAAGCATGCAGCTTCTTCGCGGGAATGAATAATATGGTGTGTATTCGTAGTCGCCCAGGAAATATGAGTTACTGTATCACAAGCCATTCATTGCCAGACTATCTGACTTTTTTCCAATTATGATGATTAAAAACTAAGAAAATATGGCTCAAAGTTTAGTCATATTATCTGTATTTAATTGCAAATAGAATTTACAATTTTACCACAGTCTAAATAATGATCTTTAATCCCGAATCATTTTATCCGTTTATTAATCATTGCCATAAAATTCATCATCGTTTGATTGCAGATGTTCATTGGATTGACATAAATTTATTTTTTAAATACAGAAACCCCAGATCATACATCTTCTGAGACCCGATGATCGATGTGATGCCATGATACAAATATCTCCAACTAATTTCCCAGTCCTGCAAAGAGATGAAAAATCGCCGAAAAGAGTCGCCAGTGTAACTGTACAGACTTGTCCACGTCTTAGCGGGCCGAGTGAACGTGAAAAAGAGCTGCAGCATAAGATAAAAATCTTACAGAATCGTCTAAGGCGGAGAGAAAAAATGATAGCAAATGTTAAAGAGCTGGTTGCACACTTAAAAAAAGCTAGTAAATCACCTAATAATCTAGAGGATAAATTTTTAGAGAAATTCACAAAATTTGATCTAGAACTTTTTAAAAATGAAGCGAACAACAATAGCGTAGCTAAAAATAGCAAAACCTATACACAGGAAATGAAAAAATTTGCCTCAACTCTGTATTCTTATTCTCCACGAGCCTACAAATTTGTTCGTGCAAAAATAAATTTACCACACACTGCGACGTTAAGGAGATGGATAGCAGAATCCGACAGCAGCAACAAACAGATTGAACTCAGAACTGAGGAGGTAGAGTCCAATGAGACAGAGAGAGTAGAATCTAATGAGATAGAGAGGGTAGAGTTTAATGAGATAGAGGAGTCAGAGTCTAGAGAGATGGAGGAAATAGAAGAGCTAGAAGATATAGAAGAGCCAGAGGAGATGGAAGAGCTAGCTGAGATAGAAGAGACAGAGCAGGTAGAATCCAATGAAACAGAGGAGGTAGAGACTATTCAAACAGAGGACCTAGAATCTGCTAAGACAGAGGAGATAGATTCTAGTGAGACAGAGGAAGTAGACTATATTGAAATGGAGGAGCTAGAGTGTATTAAAATAGAAGAGGTAGAGTTTATTGAGGAAGAGGAAGTACACTCTACTGAGATATAGGGGAGCCTTGTAACTTCCAGACTTCCATTCTCAGTAATGCTACCAACAAATGTGGCAAAATCTGACCCGTGTAACGGGACGTTACAACGGCAGCCGAAAACAATCCCAATCTTGGGTAAAAGAAAAGTGGGTAACAGTTCAATGGAAGTAATACTAAAGCAATGATGTATAGAGTATTAAATATCATTAAACTTGAGTACACAGTTGTGAAAATTAAGGGGAAAAAACGTGGGAGTTACCCATCTTTTCATACTCGTTGGATTTGTAACCGTTGAGGTACAGGATAACCGACAGTCCGGTTAGCAATTTACTCTGTCGCCGTCCAATCGTGGTTTATTTTATCTGATTTTTTTGGGGTCGAGCCAGTTTTGCTTTTGTTTGCAAAAATGCATGAAACATTTTGCGAATTATTAAACTGTGTAAGTTGCTTGCAATACGTAACAAATTTGAGGAATAATAATTCTGTATGATAAATTATTTGGGTACCACTCTCGTTTGCATAAGCTTCACGAAAACGATATAGGTATTTTCTCACATCGTTATCGTGTTAAAAAAAAGTTACGGATATATTTTTACACTGCGTTACGGTAATGCTGTTGAGATCAAACATACTGACCAACTGAAACTTACCACCAAAACAAATTACGAATATATCATATAAATTATATCTTTTATCTGTATTTATTATTAGTTAAATCTGTTTTTGTACATTATCTATCATTGTTGAATAAACATCTTTATTCGTTATCATAATTATTTTGTAATGTAGATTTAGAACCTCTGACCTCTCAGAAGTAAGCCACTTCCCTTTCTTGAATTTTTTTTATTTCGGCGTGTTTTTAACGAGCACTGAAGGTTTCTTGATGGTGGACCTTATTTCGGACAATTACGGTAGAAATTCTGCCGAACTGATCAAATATTTGATCGCAATTTTTTTCTATCGAGGTATGTTCGATCACTGTGCCATTTCGTTTTCATTCAATTTAGAATTCAATAATTTTCATCATCGACAGAACACAAGCTATAATTCTGAAGGTTTAAAATTTTTTCGTTCAGCCGTTTTCTAGAATACTGCGCTCGTTTATATTTTTCTTAAATCGGTGAAAGTCGTTTTTGACACGGAACCAATACTTTCCTATCACTTACATAATGAAAAGTAAAAATTGAGTAGGCTTTATCGCGGATTTTTTATGACCAAAATTGAATTTGTGAACTGTCTTCAGAACTATGATTTCCGTATCGAAATACGGACTGAGGTTGCACATGTAATTGAGGTGATTTGAAAGTGCACTACAAATTGTATTTATATACATTTTTTATCATCTAAACTAATTTTACTGTTGCGATGACTGAAGATATACTTTAATGAACTATTTCAACATCAATTTAACGGAAATACGTATCGTGTAGATTACAACTGATATTGTCACTTGTTTTATATTTTCGTTGTAAGCAATGAAAAATATAAAAGAAACAAAAAATTCATATATGTATATGTTTATACTACATTAAACTCGTAAGATCACTGAACTCTACGCGCGATCCACTTTCCCGCGCATAGAATTTCTGAAAGTTCGAGTTTTGATTCCTAGGATTCGATTTTACTTCGTGAGGTGTTCGTCATTTCAGACTTCCGCTGGCTCAGTATTAGCGTTCCGCTTCAGTCTTCCGCATTATGTCAAACATGGCCACCGAGGCGATCAGCCCTGGCGGGTTGGCAAAATTATCCGCGACACTTGGTGTACCTGAGGCTGGGATTCGTCTTCTGTCCTCAATTCTATTAGGTAATTTAATATCCGATATTTCGATACTAAATACTCCATAGTTATCATTAATCAGAACGAATATCAACGATACGTTACCGAATCTCGTATATCGGTCATAACCTAATTCCAATGTATGCAATCACCTTCACAGTCGATATACTATAGTCGCTCATCACTTTTTCTTACCTTTAAAATATTTCGGAAAATAAAACTATTCACAGGTATTAGAGATTAGGCATTATACATTATTACTAGTCCATGCTAGGTCCATTTTTATGTTCAACTAAGTTCCTATATGAATAAAATTTATAATTTGTTGTAAAAAAACTTTCAACTCATATAAACACAGTCTATAACTATTTGTATGTACTAGGTTGTTTTTTTTCCAGGTTTTCCATTGGCACTATTTCACAGATATACGCTCTATGGAAAAGATCGAACCTTGCAACATATATATTTCATACTCTCAGGCCTGGCCATTGGGTATTGGAATTATGGTAATTATTTCTAATATCCATCTCATCAAAGATTTTTCCTAGCATCTATCTTTTTCTATATTCAATTTTCTCACCACTCTGTAGGTACACAATCCTACCAACATATTGAATCACACACATGATCATAATCAATGTCCAAATATTTTTCTATACAAATAGATAGCGTGACCAGTTTCCTTTAGATAAGCTATCCAAGCGCTTTTTATTGAATATCTTTTCTTTAATTGCTTATTTAATGCCTCAGACAGCATTACAACGTATCTATTCCTGACATAAGTTCTATGTTTGTTATATGATTAGATTTAATTTTATTATTTAGGCTGTACATGATTGATTTCTATGTGATCAACGTTTTTAGATTGGGACATTGCACACTCGGCATTTGTATTGTGTTTTACCTATCTGACATTGCGGTTTCTCGGTGGAACTGACCTTTCATTGATCATCACGTTTGTGTTTAACATGATATACCTGATGGCAGGTAAGTATCAGCCTCATTCTCATCTGAACCTTAGAGATTCAAGTTGAAAAATAAGTTACATTCAAATTTAATATTTATATTCGCTTAGTCAGCAAAAATACAAATTCAAAGCATTATAACTAATCTTTATTCATTTTGTATCTGATTTCCTCAATGTCAATAGATTTCCAATGCATGCAATTATTTCACGCATTTACAATATCGTATAATATATGAACAGAAACAAAGAATTAACGAGTACTTTTCAAAGCATGATAAGAAACTTGTTTTTATGTATGTAAGCAGATTAATGTAAATGACGATTTTCATTACTTTTTTCGCTCTGTGCTATTTATATTGTGAGTCATGAAGTTCACTTAGATGATACCCTGTCTGCAATTAAATGTATTGGCCACTTTTTAAACAGCACATTCATAGAGGATGAATATAGTGGTTTTAATAGCTATGAGAAAATTGTGTGAGTCTAGTAATACACCATTGGCATGGCTCCAACAATTTATTTTGAATTGGTAATTTGATATTTCACAAAATATATCTACCTTTTGATCCTAAGGATATTATGCAACGAGCACAGAAGATTACGACATAAAATGGACAATGCCACACTGTGTATTGACCTTAAGGTTAATAGGTTTAGCATTTGATATGTGTGACGGCAAGAAAAAAGAAGTAATTATAAAACTATTACTACTCCAATTCTATAAATCGCACGACTCCATTTAATCTCTAATAAAATAATAAAATAGGAAAAGTTGTCAGCTTCGCAGAAGGAAACTGCGTTAAAAGAGGTACCATCATTTTTGGAAATGGCAGCGTTTGTTTATTTTCCTGGCTCATTCTTGGTTGGTCCACAATTTAGCATGAAGCGGTATCTGACGTTTGTCAGTGGAAAGTTGAGAGATCCGGTACAATATTTGTAATTTAATTCTCCCATTAGTTGACAGCTTGCTCCAACATCTCTCTGATAATACATTCATTGTATATTATCATAGGATGACTCAACTGAATTGCCACCATGCGTAGTTCCTGGCCTTTTACGTGCTCTGGCTGGATTTGGTTATATTATAGCATTCCAACTTGGTACCATGTACATTTCCGACGACTATATGCTCGACCCAGAGTTTGCAAATTTATCTTTTGTCAAGCAATGGTTTTTACTGGGTTTATGGGGCCGAGTAAATTTGTACAAGTACATCAGTTGCTGGCTGATAACCGAGGGGGTGATTATCAAATTACTTATGGAACCAAAGTCCAAACAGAATGAAATAAAATCTGTGGATTATAGAGATGAATATATTATTCTCAGGTCTGTATAGCCTTCGGTATAACTTACAATGGAAAAGACAAAAATGGCCAGCAAAAATGGGACGGTTGCGCCAATGTAAAACTTTTAGTATTTGAAAATGCGACTCAATTTGATCACTACATCATGTCCTTCAACACGAACACCAATCATTGGTGTGCCGAATATATTTATAAAAGATTGAAGTTCTTAGGCTCAAAAGTCTATAGCCAAGCGGCAACTCTAACATTCCTTGCTATTTGGCACGGTTTTCACAGTGGATACTATCAATGTTTCTTCATCGAATTCATCATCATGTACTTTGAAAAAGACGTAAGTTATTTCTTGAATGAATTAGCGTTTTGTTTTTCAGTTTTTCTTTCAAAAATTACAATTATCAGTAATATCTAGATGTAATTAGCATTTGGTATGATGAGACAAACTTTCGAGCACCCAGTAAGGCAACGGTTTAATGCTATAAAAATTTTCAGGATTAAATTAAACGACTAAAAATTATGTTTCTATTTCAGATCGGGCCTGTACTTAACTCGAATAAGAAATTACAGGCAATTTTGAGTAACCCGATAGCTGCGGCATTTACCTGGTTCATTATGAAAATATATACCTTCGTTTTTATGGGCTATGCACTAATACCATTCATATTACTCAAGCATACTAAATACCTCCAAGTATTCGGGACTTATTATTACTTTGGACACATACTATTCTTAGGGTATCCATTGGTAGCACCATTCTTGAAGTCTCTGTTAAGGGAAAAAAAAACAAGATCACACGAGGAATAGACACAAAAATAAAACGTTACATCTGCAATTATGCCGGATTTGCCTTCAACTGAAAAAAAATTATTTCTTCACAAGAAATCAGACGAATGAGAACTCCGAAATTCTGATCAAAGTTTCATAGTATTTTATTTAAATTGTGTGCGCATTTGAGTATTTGTATTATAACAGTTTTCTTTATTTTTATTTTTTTTTTTTGGTACACACATTTCACACCTATTTTATTTACCTGTAATTGGCAAGTAAGAATATTGAATTAGAATGAAATCCTGAAAAGAAATGTTGGTAAAAAAAAAAAAAAATACTGAGCAGAAACGTTTGTACCGTATTTGGTTTCATTTGATCGGTTTTTCTATTCAATATTAAGAATCAGAGACTTGGATGGTATATTGAATTTTGTACAAATCTTACATCTACCAATCTGATTTTTCTACCTCCTAGAATTGCAACAGGATAAACAGAATTATTGTATTAGGAGGTCCATGGGTATTCAAGTATTCAACTCAAGCATCCAGCGAGCACAATTTCACATTGGTATCAAGTCGAGTGAAGAATTAACTGAATAAATTATTAATATTGTTGATGGATTGTCCGGGGATAGTATAATGTCAATCAGGATTGTTACAAACTTAGAAGAAAAAAAACGAGAAAACCAGAAATTATTAGAGAATATGATTATAAATATAGAATTTCGAAAATGTAATGCTGATATGTTTAGAAATACTGACGAAAAATCATTCTGTTATGATCTTTGGGTATTATTTTGGATAAAATTTTGTCCTCATAAATAACATATGTATGAATAAATGATTGATTTTTCCATGAAATCGTATTCTAAAAGTAAATTTTTTTCTCCTGAATAAACTGTATTATTAAAATAAAAAAAGCCTCCGAAATTGAAAGCTTGTAACAATCCTGATTAAGGTATTTTGTAATTTTGTAATTAAACTAATAGTTGTGTAAAATACAAATAGGCTCTTGTACGTAATTACTCCGTGATCGTGATTAAATTATTAATCTTAAAAGTTGTGCGAATTAGGCTGTTCTCGCATCCGGAAATTAAACTACTCGAGCTACAATGTTGTTGGTGTATAGATAACAATAGGTAGCTTAAAATAATGATAATAAATAATAATTGATCTCTTCCTGCGTATCCCCAAAAGAATTTTATGTATGTACTACGTATGCTCGTAAAAAGTGGAGAAAAAAAAAATTATCTAATTTCATGTTCTTTTTCAAAAGCTCAAAATGAACTGTTTGTCAAAGAAATTTATTGGCAAATTTTCCCTATTTATTTATATATATATATATATATATATATATATATATATATATATATATATATATATATATATATATATATATATATATATATATATGTATATATACATGGTATATATACATATATATTAGTTAAATTAATATAATTTTCGAATTATTCAATAGTCTTCGACGCACTGTATGTATCGCGTTGAATAAAATTAGAACAAATCCCAAAGTATATTTGCCACAAATTAGCTATTAAGTGTATATTGTAAGCTTTCTTATTTGCTCGATAAATATATTTTTGGGCATTTGATATATTACTTTATTACCCAATAATATCTACTATTGTAAATACCTACAAAGAAAACATATTTTGTTGTTGTTGTTGTTCGTTATTCACTTGCCAAACGTGATACATAAATATTAGGGTCGGGCGAAAAAAAAATTATATTTTTTTTTTTTTCAAGTTCGTCGGTTTTTGGGTGAAAATAGTGTATCTGTTGCATAAAAACCTATTAAATCTGGATAAACAAGAGGGTTGTAAATGATATATATATATACCAGGCATAAATATTAAAATGATATATTTTCATAAGTGTTTTCTTACAAAATAGACAACCTAATATTTACTTATTGCCTATACGTTATAAAAAAAATATAAAATTACGAAGGTACTTTGAGATATATAAGTATGATTTTTCGCGTTTGCTGATTGACATTTTACCCTTTGCCCTGATATTAGTTCAGAGCTTCGAAAGCAATTTTTGTATTTCAAATAGATCTCGAGCCAATATTTAATTCGAACAGTGATTCGAATCTTATCCCTGCCAATATCTTGCACAGCTACAATACGGGATGTTTATCCGTGGCGTGAATACGTTTCAGATATAACTCGAACGTACTAAGACTTTAGTCGTATAAAATATTAGTAAACAGCGTTGATTGATTCATGAAATTGGTCGTCAAGTTATTTTTCTTTCCGGAAGTCCTTATTGTCAATTGACAAGAGAACACGCAATACCTTATGCGTATTGCGTAAATATCCGGACGAATGTCACTGTACTCAAGTTTGAACTAGTAAGGTCCGCTAGACGGGGGCGCTGGTGCACCGTAGCTGTCAGAAACTGGGCCAGGGGCAGATGGACCGGGGCCGGAAGGTGCCGGAGCGCCATATTCGCTGCCTACGGAAGCTGGATATCCACCGTGTTCCTTCTACACATGGAATTATATTGATTTGTGTTAAAAAAAAAAAAGAAGTAACAAATAAATTATCCATTAAACCCCACGTGAATTGTATAAATTATTCTAAAAATCACTCACCTGTGTCTTGTATCTGATGAAATATACTTCTGGTTTGCTTGGTTGCGTTGGTGTTTGAGTTGGAAGAACGACTTCCGGTGCTTCCTCTGGTTTCTTAACGAGAACGTAGATCAGAGTCTTCTCTTCATCCTGTGGCGGTAATGGGGGTAGAACTGGAGCTGTAGGAGTAGGTGGAGTTGGTGCTTTGATGAAGACAATTTTGTAGTGCTTCTGGGGAGGTGGTGGTGGGATAACAGGCCTTGGGGCTTTGTATTCTGGGGCTTCTGGTGGTGGTACGTGAACGTATACGTGCTTGTGAACGATCGCTTGTTGGACAGGAGGTCCATACGAGTCTTGTGGAGGACCGTAGCTTGAGCTTGAAATTGAGGGACCCGGAGCACTGTACGATGAAGAATATGACGAAGAACCACCAAAGCTCGATGGTGGAAGATAGGAGGGTGGCTCCGGCCTTGCCAAGGTCACAGCGCAAACCGCAGTCAGTACCTGAAATTAAACGATTTCTGGTATTAGATCAGTTTTAATGTTATGACCGTTTCACCTTCGAGTCGTAAATTATCTATAATATCTCTCGCAAGTATAGATGATTCGGACTATTAAGTGAGATTGTGAGAGGTCGTAAACATATTAAAGAGAACGTTCCGCCTGGAGCATTTAGTATAAAAAATAAAAAATACACGAATTGTATATCTTTCTTCGGTGTGCTTTCTTGCCCTGAGTTCCTGCTGGTAAAGTTTACGCTTTCATAGGCGTTCTAATGCCCTGTCGTAATTGCTACAATACAACGGACACCTACTTACTCACTAATTACGTCCGGTAGAAAATTGAACTGGACCTACCCCGTGAAAGAATTGAGTATAGTACGTATAAATGTTACGTAAACATCTCTTTCATATATTTATATATACCTATATATATACATATCTGATTCATCTCCGAAGGATTAAGAAATTCGTTAATGTGCTACTTTCGAGGATTGATGAAATTGGACATTAATTGCGGTCGTAAAAATAGATGATCTTGAGATAAGATAATTCAAACATATGACAAAATCGAGAAATGTGTCCCAATAAATTATTCATTTGCTTATTATTACGATTTACCTAGAACTTCATTAAATCCAATGAATTTTTAACGGATAAATCTTCTGTTTTGAAGAACGTTGCTTAATACATTCTCCTGCGAATAAAGACAGCGGATTAACCTCTTTCGAATGATTATTAATTCGAATTTTGCTCATTTATAAATTTAAATTTCTGCATACCTAACTACCTTCAAATATTACAATATTTGTTTTTCAATTACATATTAGTTTTGACTACCGATAAAAATTTATGAATTTTTCAAATGATCTTTAACTGATAAGATGATCCTTTATTCAACTTACGCAAATAAGATATGGATAATTCGTTATAATATTTAATCAGAAGTGGAAAACACTCAATAAGCGATATTTCAGCTCTGCGATGGCATTAATACCCACTTTAACAGTTAGGGGCCATTTAATTGGACTGAGGTGAACAGGCACGAGATGGAAAGTTTCACGAGATGTACAATTTATACGCATACCTACTTCTCGGACCGCAATTATACGTTTCGATATGCGTAAGACCAATTTCTTGCTCTTTCGGACATCCTACGGTCAACGGTGATACGAAATAATAACAAAATAACCACATAGAGAAGCTATCTAACTGATGCTCGATCTATAATTACAATTTGGACCTAATTTTGAGCTTAGGTTCACGTTCAAGGACTTCTTAACGACCGGCATTTAAGAAAGTACAACACGGAATAGTCCTTTTTTTTCTATATAACGGTTAAGTCTGGAGGATTGCGTTAAAGAAATTTCTTCACTATGTGGCCGATCCAAAGTTCATGGCCATAAATTTTTCCAATCGATTAGCTGAAGGACTATTCCGTGGCGATTACGATATAATAAAAATTGTCAATTTTTCATTTAATAGCCTTGAATTCCGATTAATATCGAGTTTGTAAATTTTGCTACTTCCAGCGCAAAAGGTCAGCAAAATATTTTTTACGCCAACAGTTTACATCAACTCCTCAGCCTCATAAAAAGGAATGATTCTTTTTTTTTTTTTTTAATATCACAGAGATCTACAGATAAAATTTGGACTAAATTTTTCTCTGAGAAAACTCTGCAAGTCTCTTTCAAGTGTCGGAGTTTTTAAGAATACTATTTTCACCAAGTCGGTGTACGAAAGTCCTATCTAAGTTTTAAAGTAGGTATTGATTGATAAATTGGTCACCGTTTGCGGTATAACAGACTGCGAAATAGTTCACTGACGCGACCGATATTTTGGGTTGAAGTCGTTGTTGCTTTCGATTGCAAGAATCACTGTAGTGTAATAAATTCCTTGCGCGTTTTTTTTTTTTTTTCATCTGATTTTAATATTTCAGTGAAAATAATTTATGACGATGTTTGAATATAATTATTATAGACGTATTATAATTGACACTCAAAAATAATATTACTTACTACGAGGACCTTCATTTTTTCGCACGTTTATTGAAAATTATTTCAATAGATTTTTTATTCAATTCAAAGATGAACCACCTTAGATCACTGACTGGTTCATACACAATCACTGACTCCGTATGCCGCGGTAGCGCCTCTTCTTGACTTTTATACCTTAACCAACTCCCCCAAAGAGGAGCAGCACCCCGCTGGTTGCATGGCCCGTACCGGTCGGTTATCGCGTCAGAACGACTCACCTGTGGTAGGGATACGGCGACCACGGTGCCGTGCATGGTGCAAGGCCCGGTTCGAGGTCCGTCAAAATGAACCTCTTCCTTAACCTGTGGTCGGGAGACACTCCGCTTATGATATCCCGAGTGGCGCAATTCACGATACGACGTGCTATAAGTGCCCATCGAGTCAACGACGACGATTGAATTTAGAAAGATTTTGAAATGAAATTCTCTTACATGGGATGGTGGAAATAGATTTATGGAGTATTGCGTCAGTTCCCGGCTAACGACGCTGTATTTTACTAATCGATCGTTTACCCCGACCTCTAGACGATGTTGATAATGCGCTGCTGATCAACTACTCGTTTCTTAAAATTTTCGAAAACCATTTCAAGGACTTATTCCATTACAAGATTGAAATAATCATCAGATATTTATCCGAATTCAATTGTCCTATGTTTTTTACTAGTATGACCTTCACGCGTTCGTGATCAAAAATTTTAGCACACCATCTGCAGCATCACTCGTAGTAATAACTAGCAATAAAAATTGTCCGCATAGTTTAAATTATATGGTTAGTAAATGAGCTGGTTAGTTAAGTATCATGTAGCAAAATGGACAAAATGGTATTCGAGGTGGTGCAGGGCACACAGCAATTGTGCCGGACCGAAACCGCGTGCCAAGGTTTTCATGGCAGGTGCGCATAAGTATGTCATTTTACCCTTATGGGTCAGGTCTTGGTGAACCGACAAAGTACATCACTTATTTCAGTTGGTTTTTTTCTTTGTATTTGTTCCAAACGAAGACATAGGATTATACCTACACAATGCGAATCCATAGATTTTTTAAGAAATGATAAAATCACGTAATACGCTTATGCCGAGTGCTCTCTCATCTTTTTATATTTGCAGTTAATTATTTCCAAGTCTTTACAAAATAATGGATTAATCGATCTTAGCGGAATGCTAGTTGTAAAAAATATTAGCAACCCCCAAAATCTACTGAAAATAAATATTTGTCATACTTTTATTTATTTTTTATCATCAACTATTGCAGTTTTCACATGATCGCTATATATATACTTTCTCTTTACACTTTTATTAATTAAAATCTATTCGCCTTTTGATGTACTCGCAGCACCTAGATGGATATATTATAAAAATGAGTCCAGTATTTGCACGGGTGCAGTATATGCAATCGTTATGGTTTGTGAGTTTAGTTACGACAATCATCAATTTATGATCAGGTCAAACTGTACTTCAAATGCTACACGCGAACAACAGACACGGTTTGATATGCAAGCAGCGTGAAAGAATTTCACTTTGATATTCCATTTAGCATAGTAACGTTGGCTAGAGGTGGCTTGATAAATGGATGATGCATGCCGGAGGGTGAACCCATTAGTGTGTGCTTCGCGTTTCAATCCAACGAGAATTCTATTCGCTTGTATATATACCAAAAGAAGATATTGCTCGATATGTTAATTATTCGAGTTACGTTAGCTCGCTGTTTGTAAGTAAGCAACAACTTGTTACACACTGCAGATTTATCTTTTAATTCGTTGATTTATTTACTCCTATTACCGTAATGATAAAATGAATAAATTAATGATTTAGGAATCTTCTATGAATTTTGAATGGTACCATATAGCTTCTAAACACCTTGGCCAAAAGATCATGAAGAACGTGGACGTAGTATTACTAATTTGCATTCGTCATTGGCCAATTTTGGTAACATATGCGACCATGATGACACTGAATCTATAAAAATAAAAGAACGAATAGGTAAAAGGAATCGAAATTCTTTTCGATTTCGATAGCCTCGGTATTTTAGTTGCAAACAAAAAATAAAAAAATAAATAATCAATGTTATAAAAATAAGAGACATACAACATTTACTTCCCGTACAACATTTCTTATACATGATACATATCTATAGATGAATCGGCTAGGTAGATGATAATTATTCTTAAAGTACCTATAGTATTATAAAGTAAAAATTCTTACTACTTTGCAAACAAAAGAAGATTCGAAGTATGCGATTAGTACATGCGAATTCCGAAAGATTTATACCTGCCTTTCGTTTCATTCTCAGAGGGGAACGAGATAGGACTTGTTCACGGTATACTTGATATGAGTATGAAATTGACGGAGTGAAGCTCAACGGTTTACACTTATTAGCTTAATTTGTACCTACATTCTGTTATTTTTATTATCCAGAAATGCAATGCAAAAATATTTAAATGAAACAAATTACAAGCTAATTTTCAAACTTATATGGCACTTGGTATATAAATATATATACCTATATAACGATAACCATAGGTCACATAAATCGTTTTTAGAATTAGCTGATGGACGGTTAGATATTTCAAACGACAAATTATACATCCTTACAAAATTGTTAATTTTGAAAATTTCCATAATACAAATTAGCTAACACATGTTAATTGATAGTGAGAGTCCTCTAAGTAGAGTGTTGTGCATTCTATTATCGCTCTAGAATCGTTATTACTATGTACATACTAAATCAAGTAGCACGTAGCCATTTCACCGATCGTTTATAGACGGTTACAATTCTTACATTTGTGTAACAGTATTATTTCGAAGGTATACGTAGGTAGTTTTCGAATGCCTATATCGTCTTGGTAAATTAATGATTGTACATCTTTTTTTTCTTCTTTTTTTTTTTCATAACCGAGACTCGTCGTACTTGGACGAGAAACGGTCTCAAGGTCTCGATTTCACGCATGTCTCTCACGATCGCCATGGAAAATACAGCTTAAATCGAAAGTGATCGAAGTCACGCGGCATTCTTCTGAATTGAGGTTACGCAAGTGATGAAAATTTGTAAGCTTCGACCGTCTACGCGGGCTTCGGAGCCATGCCGTATAATGCTCTTGAATATCACGTTCAGAATATATGCCATTCACTTTCGTTAAATTAATTGTAAAATTTCAGGGTATCACAAAACGCCTAATCGCATACCACAATAAGAAAGTTTTTGATCTATGGTATATAATAACAGAAATTTTATGAACAAATTTAATCTACAACGATATATTATTTTAGATGACTTTAAACTATTCCTCCGTTGCAACATAACGATATTTAATTTTTAATTTTTTTTTTTTTCTTCTCTAATACTTGTTTCATTTAATTTTTTATTTACATATTTTCCTGCATGTTACCTTCTGCATGTATATATATATACGTTCCATTTCTCTCTTATTTATTCACCGTGTGAAGTAAGGTGTGTAGCGTTTTGCAACGCTCGTAATTGTAATTAGCACGAACTTTCTCCGGGTGCTGACTGTTCGATGAAATTGGTCTAAACGTTGGTATATTTATATATAGTCGTCGTTTATTTTTTATACACACATACCTATAGTAACTTGGTTGTAAAAAAGATTAGTTGTAATCGTATATATCAAAATTCATTTAAATAAATGAAACCAAAAATACGTATTACATTAATAAGATGAAATATTTTATATATACGTTACCAGTTCTTGCTTCTACCTGTAAAACCCGATCTGCGATCTTTAGCACAGTTTCACTTACTTTCGATGAATACCTCAAGCGTCTCGATTCACGTAACTAACTGCGCGACTCTTCTCCATCCTTCAGAAATATGATTATAATTACAGCAAGATTTATAAATATAAATTTAACGAAGAGCAGTAACCCCGATGAAATCTTAGTTGTTTATAACTAATTCTTATTCAATATCCGTATATAACTGTGAGAGTTTTATGGTAATATATTTTTTCGTCCATCTTCAGGAATTTACAGTCGAAAGTACCTAAACCCATACGTTTTTTTTTTTTTTTTTTTTTCTCCAGCTATATTTCTTTACGGGGAAAAAAAAAATATCGTTTAGAATATTTAGCGTGTTTAGAATATTTTATTAGAAAATATACCGATGGATAAATTAGATCTACAACATTGCACGCTGTTCAATAATTTACATACAAATAAAGTAATCTGGGGTTCATGTGGAGTTGTTGTCTTCAAATCAGGCTTCGGACGTGTCGCAATTACTTTTGGATGGCTTCAAGTACAGGATTCGCAGGCTTCCAGGCCTCAAACAGTATCTGAAATAATAAATCTGATATCAGGGAACAGGTCGTAGACGTTGAAATCTTCCTAATGGCCCTTTCCACCAGAAATGAACATTTGCTTTATGACTATTTCGCGTGATTTCGCGTTCTCGTCATCACAAACCTGATTGCTGTCACGTTTGTTGTAATTTTGACAAAAATTTCTACATAAAAGTCAACTTTCGTAACTATAAATGCATCTTGTAAATATTCTGTGTCGGAACGGAACTTTCCTGTTTATTTTTCTTTTTTTTTTGTTTTTTCTTTTTTTTTTTCGTTTTCGTTTCGTTTTTTCTTTTTCGTTATTTTTTATTTATTTATTTTTTTTCTTTCTACTTTTTATTAGGCCTAAAAAAGAACGATCGCTTTCAACTTTCAAACGAGGTTCGGGTCAAAGCGGTGATAAAATTTTGTAACCGTTGGTGAAACTCTGGTGATCGACACAGCTAAGAAATAATTCAAAATTGAAAATCAATCAATTTATTTACCTGATATAACATGATGCTGCTGTTCGTGCTGCACCTTTGAGTAACCGTCAATAACTTTAGCTTCATCAAACTGTCGGAAGCCTGTTACTTCTGGTATCGAATCCTTTTCATTTCTAATCTTTAACGACGTATCAGTTTCCTCAGTGGGTGCTTGTCTCTCTAATGTAGATCTTCGCGAGTTATTACTCTCACCTGAATTCCTTCGTTTCATAACTTTGCGTATAACTCGGCCAACTTCACCCGTAGATAATTCCTCCGGCACTGGAGATCGAGGTACGTCCTTGTTAAGGTTAACATTCACGCCATTGTTGACCTCGTGTTTCATAGGCGCAGGCACTACGATGCTTTTGACATTTGAAGACGCAGTCATAAACGAATTAGAATTATAAGAATTTGTTGGTGCTCCGTAGGACGTCAGAGCAGACAAATTTTTAATGAATCGATCATCGCCATCGTCCTGATTAGAAGACGTTTCACGATAATCATTAGCTTCATTTACTGAACGAAATCGGTAGTCGGTTGTCTCTGGAGCATTGCTTGGATTTTGAAGAGTAGAAATCGGTGTTTGATAAACAGGACTGGAGCCTTGGGCTGGTTCCATTATCTTCGATGGCGCATAGTCGTGACTTGAGATGGAACTTACGTCGAAGTTTTGGCTCAAATTATCGCCAATATTATCGATAGAATGATCGTAACCAAGGTTCTCGCTTGTACTCGAAATTTCTTGATTATTGGTTCTGAAGTTTGATTGATCTTCTGCCCCAATGGGGAGACCGTAATTCACTGAGGGAATAAAACCGTTTGAAGTATGTGGAGCTGATTTTGGCTCATTTTCGTTTACAGTTTGACTAAGCGAAAGCGAATCGCGATTATGGTCAAAGGTGGGTTGCGTGTTGGACATACCTTGGAAGTTGGAATTCGTTATATCGAAACTTTGGTACTGATATTCTTTGCTGTTCGGGTTCTGATTCTGCTTTTCATTATGACTCTGATCAAGGTCATCGGTGTTAAAAGATGTTCTTGTGTTTAGACTGGTTCTCGGTAATTCGTATTCCGATTGTGGGATTATTACCGTCGATGGAACCTGATACATTCCAGAAGTCTGTGAATCTTGTGAATTTTTCTGTCCCTGGTAATATTGTGTTGCGGACAACGGTTGGTTCGATGAATGAGGCCCACTGTTCTGTTGATCATTATTAGCTGAATGTAGGTATTCGGCGCGTGGTCCCTCATTTGAGGAAAACTTATCCACCTCAAAATCTGGCTGTTGGTAACTGCCCTGGTTTTGTGTGAAATGTGGAACGATTTTTGAGGCTGGTAGAGGGGTTTGACCGTAGCCAATAGAAGGCTGATGATCAGTACTGATAGCCGAGCCAGATAACCCAGAGTTCCTCACCTCCGAATAACCAAGGTTATGAGGATAGCCAGAGTCCAGAGTAGGGCTGGTGATTCTCGGCACTTCGTGTTGGATAAAAGGGACTTTGGGCCCCTCATGAAATGCGATGTTCGAGTGATCATCGTACGCCCCAAGATTTGGTGCAAAACTGGAAGCAAATTCATTCGGTACTTTGATGGTGATGTATGTGCCTCTGGTTTTTGGCAGGTAATAAGTTGTCGGTGCTATCACAGCTGGCTTTTCAGTTTCCGTTGGATAAAACAATGACGAAAAGACGCCACCTGATGACTCTGTTACCGAGGATTCTACCTCAGGTGACTGGGTGTCAGATTTGATTCCAAATACCGAGGATAAAAACCCACCAGATTCGGCAGGCTTTTCGTTTTCAGCTACCACAACATCAGCTGCTGGCGTTTCAGTTGGGCCTCGAAATCGTGAGAATAATTTTTCGAAAAATCCTTGCTCTGGAGCTTCGGTTTTCTCTTCCTGAACTTTCTCCTTATCGTTTGTAGGCTCCGGTAAAAAAGGCGCGAGTCCGCCAAGATCGTCCAGAAAACTCAGATCAGGCTTACCTCCGTAGGAAGACTGTGACTGCTCTTCCCCAGCACTGAACGCCTGTTTTTGTCCCTCTTGACTGTGTCCTTGATAATTCATGTTTCCCGCGTGATACGTGTTCGCCAGTCCATAAGAAGCCGGTAGAGTCTGCGGGTGTTCTGCTACCACTGGACCGGCTGTCGACCGGAAGTCTGTTAGAGGTTGAGGAGGAGCATAAACCTCATGTTTTTGCTGTGTCTGAATGATGAATGGGTTTGAACCAGGGGTAAAACTCGAGCTATGAAATTCTCCGGTTTGATGGGTTTCTTGTTCAGCAGGATATGCCGCCGGGTAGGATGGATAAGCCGCAGGATATCCGGTCGAATAAGTTCCATAGTCTTGATATCCATTTTGGAAGTTATTGTGCGGGAAATCTGAGGACGAACTAGAGCCCGAAATGTATCCTGGATCAACGGAGTGATGAAGTTCGGGTGGATACGTATTTTCTGGCAGAAGATTTACCGGTTGAAGATCAATCCCGTTATACTTGTGAACTTTCCACACTGGATATTTTTTGAAATCAATTATGTTAGGTAACGCTGTTTCACCCTTAGATAACCACTCGTTATTGTCTGGCAATTCCGGTGGATAATTTTCCGGTTCTTCTGTGGTTGTTGCTGACGAAGTAAAAGGCCAAATACTGCGGGAAGTTCTCTGCTTTTGTTGTTCACCAAAATTCGACGCTGTTGAATCGATGGGGTTCGGAGGTCTAGCCAGAGCTAGGCCAAGAATGGAAAGCCACAAAATCTAGGAGTGTAAAAAGTCAAAGGTTCGTTATAATCAACGAAATCTTAGTCTAGAATTAAACTATAATTTGCCAATAATAGAGACTAGAGATTATACTACTAAAAAAATGAGGGTACGCTTATACAGCCTTGATATGGTAAAAGTGAGGTCTAGATTACTAGCCTGAGTCCGTAACTATCCTGCCTGTTATTACCCGAATTACGGCAATTAAACACCATAATTGCACGCAAGCTTGTCGCAGCTGCTACGTGAAGTGTTTCTCAAAAGACAACTTTGTCTATTTTAATTATACACATTTTGAAGGAAGGCTGCATTACGAGTATGAAAGGACTCGAGAGAGTACTACATACATACTGACCGGAGAAAATCTCATTTTACTATTATTGCAATTTTAAAGCCTCAGATATTTTTTTTAAACACTTTTTCGCGTAGGGACGACAATTGAAACCAATATTTTGGGTGATAAATACATAAATATGTTCATATCTAACCTTGCTTATCATTTTCACGACTGGAACACACCGTGTGCACTTATAAAAAAATGATGACCTATATCTTGATAATAAATAAGGATTATGAATGAAATAAATAAAAATAAATAAGGAGACTTATACACCGTCGTATGGTCTGATATTGACTGGCCACGGGTGATTTATTCGTTGACTTAAATAGCCGAAAAAGTGAAAACTACCCTTCTATTATATTGATATTTCCGTTAGAATTTTCGGCTTTCCCACAATAGTTCGAATGAATAAGCGGACTTTCACACGCCCGTAAACCGTGTCATATACGAACGATAAGAGATACAGAAATGAGGGTAGATTTTCTTACAATGACTACGTCGCCTCAGGAGGCGATTACTGATTAGTAACATTCGAAGCGTCAAAAAATCCAATTTAACCAAATTATTTGCGAGTACGAGAGGCTTCAGTTTTCGTCGGGAAAACATAGAGCGTTAGTCTCGACTGTGATGGTCACGAGCACGCGAGCGTGGATATTTTAGGAAGTTAATCCAATATATTAGGATAGTTTTAGAAGTATACCTAATGGCATATAGCGTACTTATTTCGGTCAATATTATTTGGGTTAATTGTCTTAACTTAAAATTTTAGCACATTAAGTAATTTCTCTTTATTTTTTCAACTGCTCATCTGTTAGTGGACGATGCAAGAGTTGAAATGGTTTATCAATTTCATGTTATAAGATAACAACGAAGGTGCCTATAGCCACGCAAAAAACCATCTATACTACTTCGTGCTTATCGATATAAAGTTGTAAAATCAAATTATTATTTTACACGCGGTTTACAATTAACAACTTTAATTATCATAAAATTTTTACGAGTTTTTTTATATTTCTTGCCTTACCTATTGCATGATGTTTATGAAGCAAATGACTGGTAATGACATTGTGAACACTTCTCAAACCGTAAAAACGAAATTATGAGGATATATACAGCATAGAAATAGATACACCAATGACCACGTGGAATCGGATTAATTTCTAGTAAAACAAGTAGGTAAATCGGTTGACCACGATGGGCCAGACTTAAAATATCCTGCCCAAATCTGTCAAGTTGAAAGAAAAAGAAACACATGTATAGAGATTTTCTAAAATAATTATTGGTAGGCAATTTTCAGATGATAGGAGTGAAAAAAATCTGACCTTGTATTCGTGATCAACGATTCAAAAAACTTTGAGATACTAATTTTTATTCGAATCCGTCGATCCTTTCTTGAGATATCGTCGATTAAATTTTTTTTTTTCAAAAATTTGTTCTTTAGATACCTCGGAAACTACTTAACCGATCTAATCCAGAATCTAATCAGTTCTAAGTTTGAAAAATCTGCGTCGGTTGATACCAAATTCATCAAAATCCGATCATTCGTTCTCGAGATATCGTCGGACAAAAAAAGTGATCACACACACATCCATCCATCTATACACACACACACAGACGTTCATCTGAAAATGGTTGGAGGTGATTCTTTTGACCTTGAAACGTGGAGATCTGGTGAAAATTCAACTTTTCATTTTCGGGGTGATCACAATAACTTCCCTCTTGCTAAAGCGGGAAGTTAAAAAATGTTCCTGGTCAAACCGTAAGTATGTATAAGTAATCGTTTTAGTAATCGTTCAGTGCGAAGTCACTGTTAGCTAATTGGTTTCGATAAAATTTATACAATAAATTCTTTGTAAAAAGTTGAAAAATTCGAGGCTACACCGAAGATGGGCGCGTATTTTATTTAGAAGATACAAGCAAATAAATTGGAATATTTTTTCTTAGATTTGACTGATCCAAAGTCTCAATATTATAAGTTACTATTTCCGATATTATCGTTAAAATTATTTCTGAAACTGCTATATCTTGAAATAAGTCGAATTTTTGAATTTCTTATTTTCAATTTATTTCCTTGTATCTCCTCAACCAAATGCGCGCCCAACTTGGGTATAGGCTAAAAATTTTTCTCTTCAAACAAAGAATTTACTGTTTGAATATCATCAAAATCGATTTTGGCTATAGCAACAATTTCGCCTAATTGAACGATTACTAAAGAGCCAATTTTTTCTTTAATTTAAAACTTTGAAATCTCATATTTTTGATTTGCCCTAACAACATACTAACAAAAGAAATAAAAAGATTAAAAACAGTGAGGATTACAGCCAGACGAAATGATGTGGAACGCCGAAAATTACGAACTAACGAGAGCTTATAATAAATTTGATTTAGATTTAGCCACGTAGATGTTTTTAGTATAACAAAATTTCTTAATTTGTTGAATATCAAAGTGTTATCAGGCCTTCCGGAACTCTTTCAAACTCATAATATAACTTCAGCTTTCGAGAAATTATTCGCGGTTGGGTAGTATTCAATTTGACAGCATTTTGATATGCAGGGTTTCGCCGCGGTATACTGCTCATGGGTTACGTGTTTTGTGAGCGGAAGTCTTGGCAAACGGAGTGCGAATAATCGCTTAGTTTCGTATAGGTGCATACCTATGCGTACACAAAACAGGGCTTTTCATTAAACCAAATCTTAACATTTCAAATTACTTCTCATCACGCTATATACGGAGCCAGGTGTCTTACCCAAAATATGTAAATTATGCAGATTGTGAACAAAAGAGGGGGATAGAAATTCCTGACGATACTTTCTTTTCTCAAATTCTTCCGCAGATCTGAATATTACGTATACATATACATTTCTTATCTTTATCATATACGTATAGATATGGTATATAGTATATTATTATTTTTCAAACAAAAACAAAATATTTTTTTACAATTGTTTTTCAAAATTCCAGAAAAAAATGGCACTCGTAAAGAACGGCACATATTTTTGATAAAAAATCGAAATTTCAAATCAATGGATTCATGATTTTATGGACATTTTGTATAATCCAGTCCCAGGACTGGAATTCGAATAGCCAGCGATGAGTTCGACCGATATAACAAATGGGTTCGGTAGAAATAGATCGATATCCAAAAATGAGCATGTTTGGAGTGATTTTCCAATGTATTTAACATAATTTCACATTAAACACAAAAGTGTACCACTTTCTCCTTCGTATATACATGTTTTCAACATCGTTACAGGACATGTATTAGTATATGCGGAAATGAAGGAGATATTCGGTTATCTTTGTGCATACGTTAAATTTCGTATAGGTATGTATAATTATTATAAAATACTAATTTTCGACGAGAACTGCACTCGCAAATAATCACTTTGGTTTATTGTTTTGCTAAAGACATTTCTGTTCAAAAATTATTTCGAATGTGTAGAATTCAAGTTCTGGAACTGCTATCGATAACATCAATAAACATAAAGTAATATACTTCAGTCCACTTTCGAAATTTGATGTACAGGTATCCGTAAACCGGATAAAACGTCTATATCGAATCTACGTCTTGTATAGTAAACGCAAATAAATTGAAACTTGTTGTATCTATAATAATACCCAAAATTTAATACTCTGATGATTTTATTCTCGGAATACTAATAAATTAAACCATTTACAAAATAAAATTCATTATATCACCTCGATGATTTATTGAAATCAAAAACGAGAGAGAGAGAGAGAGAGAGTTGGAACGAATTCAAAAGCATACAAAATTCAAATCCGTAATGGTCATATCGAATTTTCAAAAAAAAAAAAAATAAATAAATAAATAAACGAAATGGCAATAATTGCAAATAATAAATTCGTTTCAACACTTCTCAATCCACTTTGGTTTGCTGTGTATATTCTTGTGTCTTTTAGAATAGTAAATAGCGTTTGAACCACTCCGCACTTGTATACAATTTGTTAAACCCGTCAGAATAACGGAAGATAAACATAAGACGTTGTAATAGACGGATTTCTAAGATAGCAACAGTCGATAGAACAGACCAACAGAGGGAAACGAATATCGTCGGTACAAAGAGTCTAGCTCAAAATCATAGGAGTATTTCGTAGAAAAGAACGTTCTTCTTTGGACGGTACAGTAAAAAAATAAACTTACATGAGCTATAAATCATAATTTACGGTACAACTTTTAGATGAAAGATGTCGCCACTTGAAGAGAATTATTATTTTATTTATTTTCCCACAAAAAAAAAAAGAAAACAATAAATATCTAGAAGGCTATGCATGTGTTCTGTACAACAGAAACTTTACTAAGAAACGACGCATGCGCGTATATATATATATATATATATCTTCGTTATTATATGTACGCATGTATGCATATCAACGGAATAAAATGATCCTGTCTCAGGCAAGAAATAAGAATTCCATCTTCAGAAACAGATTACTCTTGTTAATTTTGAACCAAATGAGACCTGACACGCATGTTTAATACTGATGCATACCTATACGAAGATTAGGAATAAACTGTATAAAATGACAGGATATTTTGTAATAATATCATTTCACTCTGATGGAAGGTAATATTTGGTTAGCCTAACTCATAAATATGCAATAATGGACGTAAAAAATTGAACGTAACTTTAGTGGGGGTTTAACGTCTAACAATAATTGTACGTTATTCTTGGGCGTTACGTCATTGGCCTAAAGTAGGTGACCACTGGAGACGCTACCGGGTGAAAGCAAGGGTCAACCTAAAGGCCATTCCGACACTCTAATACACCAAGTGCATACTCGTATGTACTAGTATAGGTATGTATGTAGTTACATGGTATGTACGAATGTGTAGATGTATGTAGTAGGTATTTTAGTTACATACCCAGCACCTCACGTACACATAAATATAGTTGCGGCTAAGTATTACGTCTAATCGTTAAGTCTTCTGAGTTTACGAACTAGATAAATTATGACGTCATACGTATGTACATGGTGCTCATGCTGAACAAGATCAAGTAATCAAATGAGGTTTAATTGAGCGGTATAATATCGGTAAAAAAAGAAATCGTTAAGTTTTCGAACAGAATTTTTTACAAAACATTTTTCGCACTGCTACTAGTTTCATCTTTTTTGTCGATCTGAGGATTTGTTAGGGAGAAACGATAGTAACAATTGATTCTAAAAGAATTTTAGACAAGAGCCGGCAGGTTTGGTAAGCTTGAATGATGTAACTGGTCAGGATGATTAGTGCTCAACAGTAAGGAAATAATATTCTCGTAATTTGAGAAGATGTAACAACTTAACAATTTTTGATAATTTAAACACGCATGAAAAATGATATAAAAAATTTATACATAGTGCACGTTATAAAATTATCTACCTACGTCAATCTATTCAAAATCAGTAAGAAAGATTTCTGATTTAAGACACTCTTATGTCAGTCAAAAACTAGGTTCTTGTCTGTCTTATACTGTTTCTGTATAAAATCTAGTTTCAAGAAAACAAGAAGTTGCATAAAGTGACTGATGTCAGTACGTTGAAATGTTGCTTTCTTATATCACTCAAATACTCGGTAATACATTAAACCCTGCTGCAAATTTTTCTTCGAAAAGTTTTCTGCAAAACTATGAAATCAAAAATTGGAGTACCCACTTCAAACAAATTTCGAACAGAATGTCGGTATTCAATTATTTTTAGAAAAAAGCATTACAGAGTTGCTCAAATAGTCTCAGAAAATCAGGTTTTCACCGTGAATGCAATGAAAGTAAGATGCTGTTTGATGGACCTATAGTACCTACCTTATTTCACCGTTTATTAAACTGCAAGTATTCATAAAAAAATTCTTTTTTATATTAGTTTACTTTGATAATTAAACGCTTTTTGACAAGTCATGGTCGTGTGACTTTAGACTATGATTAGACGCAGATATTCCCACGACATAATTTCAAGATACTCTGCATAATAGAGGTATGTATGTGTACCTACTTTTCGAAAGAAATTCTATTGGTGCTAATAGTAAGCACAGTGTAGGTCATTCAGGAGTGAGTAGAATGTTTAATTTATAACTTAGTTTGCTGATTCTATTTGCAGTTAACAATTGGCTCTTTCGACGTTAAGATTAAGATCATTGAAAAGATTTTTATCATCTCAGTTCTCCGCGGGGCTATACATATCTGGCACCATTCTCGACGAGTAAATTTACAGTGAGTCCTAGTACACATGTTACACCTACACTAAGAGGAAGGAAAAAGTTTTTAAACATGAATAATGAATTTATAAATTTTTATTTGCTCTTTATTATTAACAACGATAAATTTACATACGAGATTTGCTACAGCAGCACTGTTACCGTTAAAGATAGATCATTCGGTGTCTATAAAACTTTAGATTGCAGAATGTCAATGAACTCGGTTTGAACAAGTAATTTCTTCTTTCTATTGTGAAAACATAAGATTGGCAAATGATGTAAAAAAATTGTGAATAAAAGTAACATGATATACGATATATATATGTGAATCCTTCAGAGAATATCGATTTATTTGAGATCATGAGAACATAATAGCAGAGTATTAAAAATACGCGACATCCGTAGAAGGAAATGATTAAGTTGGCGATTCCCTACTTTCAAAATCGAACGCTTTCACAGTGAGCTCGCGCGCGCGCGTCTCTGGAATCTGAAACGAAACGCGAACAGAGTCCGTCGTCAGGCATTATCCATATACCAGTACGTGATCGCTCAACAGATGTCCTGGTTTTTGAAAGAGGCCGTTGGCTGACCTTTCGAAAGTTAATTTTATTTTTTTTATTTTTTTATTTTTTACTTTTTTCTTCTTATTTTTTATTTTTATTTTTTACCTTTTTGTGGGTCTTGACTAAAAAATAAAGTCCTTGTGAAAGTTGCCCTCTGGCAACGTTATTCTGGACTGCTGCTGCTGCTTCTTCACGTATACTACATATTATGTTTGTATACGTTTTATACAAGACTCTATGTATCTTAGTATGTATTTAAGACTTGCGGCGATCCGTGGCGCGGTAAAAATTTAAACGTTGGTTTTGTATTCTTATACTCTGTAAATTTACCCGCATTCTAGGGTATTAACCGGCCTACATGAGCCAAGCGTCTTTTCACTTTCGCTGATCATTGCCTGCAGTCCTTTTATAGACTTTTACGATCTTTTAATTTTATCGTTTTCATTTTTCACCTGTTTATCGCTTATGCTGTTCCAAATCAGCTTCCGGTAACGATAATTCGATTCTTAAAAATACCAAATATATAATATAATAAAAAATAAAATTATACGTCTTAACTTTTACCTGACCGACTGTGAATTTTAATGTTACAAGTATACTACGTTAAATATATCGTAGATAAAAAAAAAAAAATCAAATTAAAAATAATATAAAATGATAAACTTTGTTAAACTTTCAAAATTTCTCAAAAGTAATACTTGTAGTTATTTTGTTAATTATTTGAATATCATTCGATATTATTCATGAGGATCGGTGAATCTTCTAGAAATCATTAGAACGTTTTAAATTCTTTAGTATATAATTATAAATAGTTGTCCTAGAATGCAAGTGAAAACTTGCTTCATTATATACATAGTTTTGCGGAATGAAACTGCAGGGATTGAATTGTGGGGGTAGCGGATAATTGAAAAGAGTTTCTTTTTATGTAAAACTACATAAAAAAAAGTTTTATTTCGCCACCGTTTTCTTGCAAAAAGTAGGTATAAAAAACATCATCATCCTCTCATCATTTTCGCTTATATAATACAGTCGTATAAAAATAATAGTGTATTCGCGTCTTATCTTTATGTTACAATGATGAGATAGAGCGAGGATTGGGCGCATCCCACGCTCTATCCGTTCATGTATGTGTGTGTGGGCATCGCGAGTGTGTGTGCATGGGGTTTTGGGGGGTTAAGGGCTGGGGGCAAGGGATCACGAAACAGAGTTGACTAGTAGGGGCCTGAGGCTCCCGGAGGGCCATAGTTTGAGCTGGGTCCGCTGGGGCCGCTACCTCCGCTGATTGATCCGTGTCCATCACCACCGCTGATAATACCACCATGACCACCGCCAATTCCACCACCGATACCACCGATACCACCGCCAATTCCTCCGCCGATTCCTCCGCCGATTCCACCGCCAATTCCTCCGCCGATTCCTCCGCCGATTCCACCGCCGATACCTCCGCCAATACCACCACCACCACCACCGCCGCCGGTGACCTCTTTCTGTAACAAAAATTAACACGAGCACCGTTAGCGTTATCCATTTGGCAAATAACTCTAACGAGTTTCATCGTTACCATATAAATTGCAGTGCGCCTTGATTCGCTTGCGATTCAAATAACTGTAGTGCATAAGATGTGTCTTACCTGGGTCTTGTATTTGATGAAGTAGACCTCTGGTTTGCTAGGTTGAGTAGGAGCGATAGTGGGTAGATTGATTTCAGGTGCCTCATCAGGTTTCTTGACCAAGACGTAGATAAGGGTCTTTTGTTCGTCCTGTTGGGGTAGAGCAGGAATAACAGGTGCGGTAGGGGTAGGTGGAGTTGGGGCCTTGATGAAGATGATTTTGTAGTGTTTCTGTGGTGGTGCTGGGGGTGCAATGGGCCTCAAAGGTCTGTCCTCTGGTGCTTCTGGTGGTGGTACATGGACGTAGATGTGCTTCTGGATCAAAGAACCACCTCCTGAACCACCGCCGAAACCACCTCCTGAACCACCGCCGAAACCACCGCCGAAGCCACCGCCGAAACCACCGCCTCCACCGCCTCCGCCTCCGCCTCCGCCGAATGAACCACCGCCCAATCCTGCGAATGAACTACCTCCGAAACCACTGGAGCCGCCAAAGCTTGAGAAGCCACCGCTGCCACCACCACCCCCGTGGCCACCGCCAATGCTGATTCCACCTCCGCCACCGCCTCCGTGACCACCGAGGCTAAGACCACCTAGACCACCGATTCCACCTAGGGAACCTCCGCCAGGTGCGCCATAGCTTCCGCTAGGCTGCGAATAAGAGTAGCCGGCCTCTGGCCTTGCCATAGCCACCGCGGCTAGTGCCACGATCTGAAAGCATTTAAGATTTTATGAAAATTTGTCTTGAGGTATTAAGGTAATCGATAGGTGGAGAGAAATCGTATTTTGAACCGCGAATGTGTTGTTATTTGATCAGCGGAAAGTTCGGTGGATCGATTTAGGATTATGTTTTACTGTCGATTGTTGTGAGATTAACAGGAATTGTATTTTGGGTCAGTGCTCAGCGCATCGATTTGAGATGAGTGACGAATGTTTGATTATAAGCTTATAAGGAAAGGTGCATTGACCCGGAAGTGCACCGTGAGGTGAAAGTGTGATTCGAAAATAGGACTTTTTATAAAAAATGAAGTCAGTTGCGCTGATAATATACATATATATTTTCTTCTAACTATACTTGGGGTTTTTCGTTTGATAAAAATTGACCTGAGAATAGAATAAAACTATGAACTATATTATGTGATAAGAAATAATGTTAATTTTCAGTCAAAATTGAGCGATATACTATTACTTTGAAATTCTACACTTCATTATATTTCACAAAGTTTTAATCCGTTATTGTTTTTAAATAGTCCGTAGATTTCTTTTTTTCCGCGTATCCTTGCGACGTTTGATTCATTTGTTTTTCTTTGTCACACCGTGATTATTGTATTATTATTATTATGTATATATTTTCTGTGGGATAAACACGCTGATGTTTTTTTGAAAATTCCGTTGAGTATACGATGTACTCACCATGAATGCCCTCATGGTTGCTGCGGTTCCTTGATTTGAGGACTGATGCTTCGTGGATGTCTTGAGGCCCCCTTTTATACAGACCGGGCCCCACTCGCGTCGACCCATCACCCATGAGATGCGGCAGAGTTATTGCAAATCCTAGCATTGTTCTTTAATTTATTTCAACGTGTTCCGGTGGTCGGAAAAATTTCAAATAAAATTTATATTATGTGTTAGATTATGGTGGATTTAATAAAAAATATTTTCAAATATATCGGCAATATTTTCATGGTTAAAATTAATCCGGGATAAGAATAGAAAGTCAGAATTTAAGAAACATCGCATCTTCAATCTAACCGCTCGACCAAGAGGTGTCGTACAAAACTTGGGATTTAATTCTTTAATTGAGTCTTCTTTCTCTTTCAATAACTTTTTATCTATCTTCGTCTTTCTATTCAATAACATGAACTCTTTGACTAAAAAAATAAACGATGTTTTTTTCAAATCGAAAGTTTTAGTGAAAATTTTTCAACTTGTATGTTTATAGATTAATTTTAGTTAAATCGGGTGAAAGGCTCAATGTTATGAAATTATGATAATATACTGTACATCTTTCTAATCGTAAGTCATAATCAACGTACATACATATGTACGAAAGTTTTTGTACATCTATGGATTATCTACGAATCTATTTGAGATTTTCAACTCAGAGACACTCGCCGACCTTGTACCACTCTCATTTACTCTTAATCATCAGAATCCTTAATTTTCACTCTACAATACTGAGTTGAATTAACAATCTGTAATTATTCTGGATGCATACAAAGGTGCTAAATCTTGCGAAATTATAAATCTCCGGATATCTCAATTGCTTGTAGAAAGGCACCGAAATTTATTTGACCCGATTATATTTACTTTACGTTCACTCTTCTCATAAACTTTTAATATTAATATAATAAAACAAAACAAAGTACAGAAAATGAAGAAAACCACTTCTTCTCTCCTGTAGCAAGTGGATTCTATTATATACATATTCATCGATGCAAAGTTTAAGTTTGGTTTTAAACATTTATATGGATACGTTCGATCGATTTAGAATCAATTTATAAACCGGATTATACTTTGCTCGTTTAGCAAGGCAACTCGTTCATCAGTTATACATCTGGGTCGTTGATCATTGGGTTACCAGTTCAAGTTTATTCTGACTAAAATTCTTGCTTAAATAGATAAGTATATCGCAGGCATCACAGGCTAGGAAAATATTTACGTAACTCATTATGAATGGTTCTACTTCTGTCTATATTTAGTCAAGCATCAGGTATCAAGGTTACTATATGCGTATAGTTTCTCAACCATCAACCGATATCTTATCCGGTAGGTATATTCCGGAAATTATAATCCTGTTTGAATAAAAATGAAGTTAATATGAATATCGCAATCGAAGTTTGATGATAGCATTGACATACTCAAAAGGTATTTTTATCTAAGGGTAAGTATGAATATATAAAGGTAATAATTTGAAGAAGTATTGGCGTAGTTTCGTCAGATACTGAAGAGACCACTTTTGTTATAAAAAAACCAAAAAAATATTTGATTTTTTTTTTTTCAATTTATTTTAACTTTCTATCAGCAAACATTCTAAGGTTATAAAAGAAGGGGATTTCAATCGTGTTTTTAAGTAAAATTACTGCAATTTGTGTCTGTCGTATAACCTTTAAACTTACTCGTGGTGCAAATCGAAACGATTAAATTTTTATGATTCTTTTAATTTTTGAACCTTAGACTTTCGATACGAACTATTTGTAAATGACATTGGCCAAGAATTTCTATCAAATAATTCGTGATGGTTTCACTCACACGAAATCTCAAGCACTCCGTTAATTATTTTTTTATATACCAATGTTACGAAATTACTTAAACACTAGAAAATTTATTTACCAAAAAAAAAAAATAAATAAATAAATAAAAATAAAAATTATTAAGGGATTTCGGAAATCTAACCCAGGGTAGGTATATATTGCATAACTATCTGTTAATAAACCCAAATCTGAACGCTTTTAAGATACGATAAAAAAATTTCCTCTGAGTCGACAGACATGCAAGTTGAATATATTAAGACTTGAACATCCGTCTTGATTTATGATATTTTTTCTTTCTTTCTATTTTTTTTCTATGAAATCTTCAAACTCGGTCCGATTTACACCTATGTTACCAAAGGTTGCATAATCTGGAAGTAAGAATAAAACTTAATGCCTCTAAGGGACGATAGAAATCTTCAGCTGAGTCGACAGATACAAGCTGTACAATATTTTAAAACTTGAATATCCGACGTCGTAGAGTACCTACCTACCTATCTACGTAGGTGTATTAAAAAATGACCGATGGATTATTACTATGTGTACCTTACTGCAGCTCACTTGGAATTAGAAGTCTTACAAGCATTACGTAATTGAGAGCTGTTGACATAGTATGTACATACTAGATTACCAGGCTCTGAAGCAACATCTAAGAGTCTAGACTAATTTTAAGTAAGTGTAAAAGTCCACTTTTAATGTTAAAAGTAAAAAACAAACAGAAGAAAGAAGATAAAGAAAATAAAATAAGATAGTAGATCATGGAGATGTTTTTAATTCTTTAATTTTTCTAAATCTCATCAGCCACTCATTAACTATAGAACGCAGGACTCCTTCTTTTGACTTCTTGATAATTGCCTGGAGCAAATACTTAACCGACTAATATTTACGAAGAGAGAGAATCTAGCTGTTCAACGTTTATCTTATTTTATTAACAGTAGGGTGGACTAACGATTGGATAGAGCAAGAATTACGTCAATTTTCTGTATATACGTTCTTAGAAGAAAAATAATGGGGTAAAAAGTTTCTTAAAATGGGATCAGATCGTAGAGCTACGAGTAAAAGTGAAGAGATACCAATTCCATTCCACATATGGAATCGCCTTTGAAGAGTATGGCTATTGGCTTGGAGGGAAAACCACATCTTCACCGGAGCATCATCCGGTCGTCTCAGGCCAAATGCTCCAGGGCAGAAAGGCAAAGTCCTTCTGTATGTATGAACATCGTAGTGGTTCATCCTCTCCCCGTTCCTACCATGTTCACAGCGATGCAGCAAACGACGTTGAAACACGTGAATCAGTTACAGTTCACTGGACATAATTACATACACATACCTACACGTAATATACGTACCTGTAGGTATAAAACTGACCAAGTGGGTTTCGAAGTGGCCAAAAGAAACCTTCACGTGTATATATATATATATTTATAATATTGACTAATATTTAAGAGATGACCTTTCCGTTCGGCCTTACAATTGTTACAACTAACTATCAAAGATGATTTGTCATCATCTGACATTATTCAAAGTGAAACTGAAATTAACAATATTCATTTTACCGTCTAAGTATAACACAGGAGTATATCATGGGGTGGCTATGGATGGGTATCTTGAACATCTCTAGCTCGTGAGGTTCTACAAATTGGCAGACCATCAATACCCGTTGATAGAATTCCTTCGATAGATTACAGTCCTTAATTGGTTCCGTAATTGACTTTGTAATTTCTAACTGGCCATTACATGGACGTGAGAAAAGGGTTAAAGCTTTTAAATGTCACATTCTGAGAATCTAATTGGTGTCTAGATGATTAATGAGAAACAAAGTTACGATTAACTAGACCAGATCCTCAGGTATAGGTATACATATGTATACATAAATGGGCACAATGGAGGTCATTCCACAATTCTGCATGAGATAGTCGGCCTTCGATTTTAAGATTTTGACTCATAGTGTTTAATGTCAAAATGACGTAGGATCGCAGCAGCAAATGTCAGGAGCTATTGATTAGAATTCGATGTACTTGTGAAAAATGACGATTGGTAAACGTGACTAGAAATTTTTATATTAATCGCATGTGTTTGGAGATGAAAGTTTATATAGAAGTTTGATTCCGTGAGGTGAATCTAACTTGACATAAATTTAACGGTGAACTTCGTGCCTGAAAAGTTATCAAAATAAAAATTGCGTTGTCGTACGAAAGAGAAATAGAGAGAAAAACAGCGGTTGACCTTTGCGGTCCAAGAACGACACGACATTTTTGTCATTTTGTTTTTTTATTTCACATGTGTAACAATTAAACGATTCTATTTTTTAACCAGCTTTCAAAGCGTAAAAAGTGTAACACGGAAACGACGCAAACAGTTTGCAAAAGTACCTAATTTAGAATAGCTATGCAAAATGAGCACCTCTTCAACCTCTAACCTTTAACTCTCTAGGAACTAGGAAGTGTAGAAGAAAGGCATGATCACCGTGACAGAGTTATACGCGTTGACTCCTATAACTGAGAAACATTTATACCCGATAGTGAAAAAATTCCTATACCTAATTCCAATCAACGATACATGATCCACATTGACGCGTTTTATCTTTGACAAAAAATTTCAAAAAATATCAAACTTGTATCGACTAATTTACGATCTGAAAATTATCGACTAATCGATTTGCCGTTTAACTTTTTGAAAATAAAAAAAAAACAGGGAAAACACCGGAAGCGAACGAGATCTTCTGTACAACGATACACCAGAAACAAGTACTCAATTGTTAGTGTAATATATTCCTAGCAATGATTTCCTGGCGCTGGACACGTCTTCTTGTAAATGCAAATAACACTGTTACTCTCTCCGTCTATATGCGTCTATTCATCTGTGTGACTGTTGCTTGCACGTACTCGGGTGGTACGGCACCTCTCTACAGTGTGCTAATGTAACATGAAGTGCACTTACGGTGTATTGCGCTCCTCGCAATACAGAGACGTGGCCAATTTCGATGGTGCAATTTCTTGTCTACTGATACTCTGAAGCAGTTCCTGGTGATCCTCCTTCCTTACCGGTCATTGCTTCCTAGTGACCCGCATTGCAAAAGCTTACTTCCCATTCAAATTTGTAATCCAGACATACTACTCTCGACTTATACCAGCTGTTACTCTCGCTGTCGTAGTTTCATTTCATTTGATAACATTTTTCAAATGATTCTCATAACAAATAGTGATGAACTTTATATGTGTAGGATATGTACGATTTTACAATTATTCGAATACCGAGGGCAACGCATTGGAACGTCATCGGAAGACGGGCACATTTCTATGGTTGAAGAAAGTTAAGAATTTTCACCTCTCAGAGAAAGCATACCTATGATACGTGTGTGCCTTACACTACGGGTTAGCTGCCTTCTTACCATCAGACACGGTGTGTTTCCTCATTTTTCATATTAAGATGAAACAAACTATCGATCACGTGGTAGGAAATTTATACTCCGTTCAACGACGCGTCGTCTCGTGTTTTAAATCACTTCTTTTTAAGAATTGGAAAATTTCAACAAACTATACACCTAGACATTTTTTTCTCGATCAAGTTTTTACTTATTCCATAAATATTGTTTCAGAATTCAGATTCCTATTCGTGGGCTTCTACAAGAATGCAGGAAAAAAAGTGCATCTATGTAATCATCTTGCCAGTAAATTAAAAGATAAACATATGGCTGTTAGCCATTACGTTTAACTCCGTTTAACGTAGGGTTACCAAATATTTTGCATGTATATTTAGAAATTCACAGATTCTTGTTTAGTATGTCATTAGGTCAATATTCCATTGGGGGGCCGTTAGGAACCAGGTGGTTCTGGGTAGGACGAGGTAGTTTAATCTAGGTTGAATCTCTTCATAGAAGTGCAGCGTAAGTGAGCGTTGTTGTATCATTAGTCCAATGACGTCGAGTAAGTGAAGTATCCCTAAATCATGCAGTAATATGGATCTAAGGAATAATTTCGATTCACGGTGACCAAGGCAATAAGATTAATTAAAAAGTTACGTATACCTGATTACAAACAGAATCTCATTTCTACTTAAATTTTTATCATCAATTATCTTACCGCGTGCTTTCATCTTTGACGAAGCGCTTAATATGGTTGAACAAGAAAATTATTGTTAAAATATTGCACAATTTCTTAATTACTTTTGTTACAATTTGGTAACCGACCGTTACGGATTACGCGTATAGGGTTTTTTCATGTAACATTATATATTATACGAAGATAGGTGCATTCCAGTAGCTGATTTCATGGTACGTTAACGCTGTTCTTGGTCCGTAAAATATTGTCTTTTTCTTATTTGTGAATTATCTGTTTAAAACAAGAAAACTTACTTACTTTCATTGAAAGTATATATATATCTAAAACTTTTACGAATTTTGAAGTAAACTTTATTTTTTTTTTTTTTTACAGACATATAAATATTTGTGCTCTTCACACGTCGTTTAAATTTATTCATAAAAAATTTTCTACGGTATATTTCCTATATACAATTCCTATATATTATTTAATAACAGAGTTTGCACAATTTATAAGAATCTTTCCGATTATGTAATTCCATAGATAATCCCACTAACTCTTAGTCAATTTATCGTCGTATATATATACAAACTCATCTAAGAAACTTCAAACCATTAATACTTTGCATAAGAAAATTTAAGGACAGAAAAAAGTTATTGCGTAAATATGATTTGAGATTGAATTATCCCGATGAGATCTCGACTAAAATAGAGCAAATAACGTGGGCGTAATCGGTTCACTGAGTACCTCTCACTTAACCCGTCTGATCGAATCGTGTACCGCAACATCTGACCAGCGTTTACCTTTGCCTTAGAATATAATATTAAGCTTTTTTTATTTTTATATATATATATAAGTTTCATCATTTACCACAGGTTAACAAATTTGTTACGCAAGTAGTGGATACTGAGCGAAAAATAAAATCGCAACTGCAATTAAAATGAATAAAAAATTAAATAGATATACAGTCACACAATATATATCCAGCCTAACAAAACGTATTAGGCAACAAGAAGATTATCCATCTATAGTAATAAACTGAACAGTTTTATCTGCCCACACGATTTAATGAATATGCCTTTAGGCAAAATTATAGCAGCTAAAATTAGTTATAGAAATGAACTTGTAACAAGCTGCACTACCACAGCTTGACAGAATGCTAAAGTACTGTCTGTTTAAATCTGCGGTAGGACGTGGTCCATGAGTCAGGTGGATATAATAATTATTAATGTATATTATGTGGGTTAGACTAAAATGAGTGAGTGACAGTTTTGTTAAATTATTTGGTGACTCAGATAGGTACATGAGTTAAATATATGAGTAAGTGAGGTCTTTGTCAGATTGAGAAATCTTTGAATTGCGTAAAATAACGCGAGGACGTTATATAGAATGAACGTTGAATTTTAGGATTGTAAATAGAAACGGTGTTAGAAAAAAGTGTAAATAGGATTCAGTCGCTGGTGAAATATTTCAATACAGTCTATGAATCTTAACCAACTGCTAGAGGGTCTATAGCTATACGAGCGTTGGCGTTTTTATGACGATCATGTATAATTATAAACTCATGGAGTTAAGATCTCATCTAAAATTAAACCGTAATTTAATTTAGACGCTAGACTCTGACGAAAGTACAAGTTTTTTATTTTTATTTTATTTTTTTTACTATTGACCCCTCCGGGCAAGTAATATTGAAAACGCATAAGAACTCGGTTATATATTGTATACCACATCGACACTTGACCGACGTTTCGACACGATGCAATATAATTCATAATTTAAATTTGATTTCGCGTAATTTTCATCATAAAAAATATGCATGTGTATGTTTAGTTGCAGGTGTATATATATAACGCGTGGGTATGTAACAAGTCGTGATTTTCGTAATAGCCCTCTCAAGTTATATTATATTCTTGGTTGCACAAAGCAATTTGCGCCATCTTTTGTTTTAACCAAGTCGCAGCAGTTCGCTAAGGCTAAGACAGTAGATTTAAGAGTTAAAAGTTAACTAGTATAAGCACGACGTAGATTGTTACGTGAAAAGAATTAACCAACGATGAGCATATAAGACCAAAGTACTCCATGCTATTCGTACTGTACATATACGTATATGTGGTTCAGATTTTTATCGTGGGAAATAAAATAATGGTAAGGAAAAATGATTTATATCGCGTGAAGAATATTTCGCTTTGGATATGGTATACATATATTTATACATATCATCAGTATACCTATACAGCAATGAGTTACGACGTAAATTTTATTTTCGTTCAGTATTATATACCTATACTTACATCGAGACGAAATATCTGAAAAACGAAAATTGAAATAAAAGATTGATAAAAAATTTAACAATTATCATAACCTTTATAGATAAACATATACCATTTATTTAATTCTTCATATTTTATTTGTACTTAGGTTTACTTTGAGCTTAGAAATAATGGAGGGCATATACTTTAGAAGAGTTACAGCTGTAGGATTATGTCAGTAAACTCGAGTTGACGAGCAGAGATGTAAACGATTTGAACCGTAGAAACAAATGCCTTTTACTCATTGTGAATGTTCTCGTAACCTAGGAAGAGAAATTATGAGAATCCTCGCGGTGAGAACAGACTCACCCATAATTATTATTATATCAATGGCTGTGTATGAATGTACTATATTTTTTTTCAGGTTTTATTCTTTCCATTTTTTTTTTTTTTTTTTTTTTTTTTTTGTGCCACTGTACGTATATATTCGGCTTATTAACTCGTTCTTACGTACATTTCTTTCTCTTACACGTACATACGAGTATGTATATGTATACATATTATACACGTATGTATATATCTAAGAATAAATTTCATTTTCGGTTATTCGACGCTTGAATCGTGACAGCTAACAACTAATTTGCATAAAGATTTCTGCAGATAGTTAAAAATCGCGTATATATTTATATACATATATATATACATATATATATATATATATATATATATATATATATATATATATATATATATATATATATATATATATATATATATATCTATATAAAAGTGCGGATGTTGAACAGACTGATTAGGTTTTTATTTAATTTAATTTTATTTGATTTTATTACTTTGTTTTATTTGTAACACTATATATAAATGATCACCGAAAATTACATCCTAATGATGAAGAAACTTTCAAAAGTAACTCAGGTGAGATCTAGTATACCAACTATATACTAAAACTAGTAAAAATATAAGAGGATGAAAGCAATAAAGTGAATTGCGTAGAGAAATGGTATTAAATCAAAATAAGCCAATTGTTACGATATGGCTGTCTGTTACGTATAGATTCGAAATCATTTCTAATACCCTCAAGCGATAATAAAATTTAAGTATGAAGGTAATGTGTAAAATAGACAGTTATAGAATTTATCTCAAACAGCCATATACCTATTTTCTTTTTTCATCATAATTCTAACCTACCATTCAGATATCCTCGTATTCCGATTCTTTTATTTTCTATCTTTTGTAACGTAACGTTTTATATTTTTTCTTCTATTTCTTACCATCACACATGTCATATAAGGGATTACGACAACGGGAAACGCGAAACTTCCTCGCGGTGAGATTGAAAGTAAATCTGTTAAAAGAAGAAACTGAAGAAAATAAAAAAATAAAAAAAAATTCATAATAATAATTATCGATCTACCATATGTAATTATTCATTTACATATTATTATCCCAAAGCATATTGTAACAACATTTCGATACTTATCGATGAATTAGATATACAAAAATTGCGATAAAGAAAAAGAAAAAGAAAAAAAAAAAAAAAATTAGCTAAAGTTTAAATTTACATAAAATTATTCATTTCCCTTGTATAGATATGTAGAACGAAATGGTCAGACGCGTTACCCAGCATCCAATCGCATATCATTACTTAGAATCTTACAGCAATCACAGTACATCGTATTATAGTCTATACCTGCTCCAGGCTATATCGGATAAAGGTAGATATAGGTATAGATGTACTAAAGTCTTAAGATGACCAGATGACCGTCGACTTTCACATTCTGTTACCGAGCAAAGACCACAGCCGTTGTCTGCTGTTACTCCTGGCTAACAGACTGCTATATAATATAACCAGTAGCGTAGCTAGGGGTAGGCGAGCGAGACGAATAACTTGGGGTTGTTGTACAAGTCAGCTGAAAAAATTTCTTTTACTTTTCAAAAAAATGTCTTATCTATTATTTTTTCATTTTCAACCCTTCAATTCCTATGTCCATCAATCAGCAAAACCTGCAGGTATATATGATGTACCATACGGTGTTAGAACGTCTTTATTATTTCTGTAGAGAGAGAGAAACGATTTTTCAAAAAATCTCATTTCCCTTGTCTGATACTTTTTGAAGAGACATAACTATTGATAAAATTCGTTGATCGATTAATCTTCGATTCGATTAAATTTCTTTATGCATCGTGATCTCATCGTTGATACGATGCCGCGAGATCGTTGTCTGAAAAGTATAGAATAGAATGACCGTTCCGTACGTCGAGGTGAAAGTTCGACGTCTTGGAACGAGATCTGTTCCAATTTGAACGCAAATCATTTCGTTTGTAATCGAAAGTCTTGCATTATAATCTCCGCTTCATTTCGCTCTATATATGTTCGTTCTTTACCAAAGATAAAATGACGGCGGTTAATCTAATCTTAAGAGAATCTTTTAGAGGACCAGCTGGGATTCACAACAGATATAGTGACTACACTCAATTACTGAAATAAATTTCATTTAAATCTCTGACGTCATACACCCGCTATAAACCACTCTTTAAAAGTCTTTCTCCGTACATTACCAGGTAAATTGTATACCGCCTGGCACTTCTTTCACTAATAACAAGCTTTCCCAGTTGCTCCAAGAGATCCACGTGGAGACAGAGTATATAGCCAACTACCTATAATAGCTAATTTTTTTTTTTATATTGATTCAAGTTCCCATAAACGACGATAATTTTAGAAAAAGATGATTACATGTATCGTCTTCTCGATGGACATACATAGGTACTATATGATGTACCAGAAATGTCCGACAGCAAATGTATATGTTGATCTGAATTGGCAAAGTAACTGAACGATCAGCTGATTAATTTAAAAAATTGTAAAAAATTTGGATATTCAGTTATCTATAATCTTTAGATCCTCTACATTTCCGTTTCTAAATAGCTTTACAACGATTTTTATATTATAGAATCAAAGAAGACTATGAAATTTCAAAAATATATGCAATATATCTCTTTTTAGATCTTTGGATATCCTCATGATGCCGCATTCGAGTAACATACATACCATTTCCGAACATCCTTTATATAATTAACACTGTCTGCACTAGGTACAGGTGTAGATATAAAAAACGAGAATATGTATATACGTATTGGATGAAATAAATTGGACACTTATCCGCTCAGTACATGAGTATATATCTGCGTGTATACGTACGAAGATATACGTACATACATTCAGATATGTATGTTGGTCGGTGTTGTATCGTAAGGAATATGAAGACGAGGTCGTGGGAAGCGTCGACTGACGGTGAAAGTTCTTCAGGTATACTAAACTTACTTCAACAACAGTTTTATATATACATATATACCTATATACATATACATAGGTATAATAATTTCGATACAATCTCTGCGCACCAAACGATACGTGCGGAGAAAGAGGCACATACTCAAGTCCGCTTCCGTTTCCTGTTGAATGGCTACACTTTACTGATGCACATCTTCCTGATTCCAAATGAACGGATAATCACTATCGATTTACAAATTGCTATAGCTTTATACATTTCTAAGAAAAACGTCATTTTCAATAAGCGATATTCCTCGTATATATTATACTATATACCCTCCACGCATATGCATGTATTGATAATCAAAAATTTAGTTTAACCACGAGAGAGATTACATTAATGTTTGAAACGTGTTAATCAACGAGATTAATCAACCCTAGCTTAGTTGAACAGGTAATTTAACAGTTGGGCAACAATTTTATCTGTATACACTACCGCGGAGAGTATAAGGTACCGACTCCATAATTCTCAACAGCTATATACTCAATACCTTCTCCGTTGGTACCAGACCTCTAATGCCATCAGGCATTAAGAAATCGTCATTCAATTATTCGATAATCTGGACTCTGACGTTGAGATTACCATTATAAATTGTGAAGTCGAAATGAGCAGCTGTAAGAACTCAAAATGCAATAGGTCGCGCAGTTTTGAAGTTAGACATTTTATTCAAATACACATTCGACGAGTTTGGATGTACAGAATTTGTTACAGGTGTGGATGATTAATCTATTCTATATTCCATTTTATATTTCGTTAATTAAAATGTGTTTTCGAAATTACAAATTTGGCTAAATTCATTCAAAGTATTCAAAAGTATACATGCGTTGGTTTATGTGCTGGTATACACGGCTACCAGTTAGTATAGCTTTCAATTCCTAAAACCAAACCGCTATATTCTATCCAGTAATAGAAGAAACAGCTGTCGCAACTAGAATATGTAGAACTCTTTTCAGATTGTATTAACAATAAGAGTAAAAGCGTATAAATTTACAAATGCGTGTTTGGAATACGAAAACCAAAAAAAAAGGGAAAAAAAAACATTGTTACTCATAGTCAGATGGTAGTTGCGTTACGCACGATCGAGTTTCGGGCTAAAAAAACCTTACTGGATTATTACAGCTTTCGATATGTATATATGTGTATGCTATAACCTACGTAAAATAAATCCGGAAGTGATGCCTTGCCTAAGCAAAATTTTATTATTTTCACACTGAACGAACAAAGTAATTGCCATCCACTTATTCTAAGTAAAAAAAAAAAAAAAAAGTGAAAAATAAAAAAGAACAGGATACTTCAACATATTACCCTTCGCGGAAGAGATGACCCAATCTGGAAACCGAATCTGTTATAAACCGAGACAAGTTTTTTTTAACACACGTTTTCAATTTAAAAAAAAAAAAAAATTCGTCGCTTCACCTAATATATTTTTACACGGTGAATACATTTTCTGAACGACTTCAAATTCCGAAACATTATTAACTTTCCTTCTACTGATTCAAGTCGTATTTCTATATTTTCGATATCTCGCCAAATCTTATTAACGTCACAAAAAAAAAATGTGATTAGAGTTGAAAAATCTTGTGGGATTTTTAAAAGGATTATAAAAGAAGCAGGTACATCGGCTGACCACGATGGGCCAGACCTAAAACTTCCCGCGCGAGTCTTTCAAGTTGAAATAAAAAAAAAAAGAAACATATGTATAGCGATTTTCTAAAATGATTATTGGTGGGCAAATTTCAAATGATAGGAGTTAAAAAAATTTGACCTTGTATTCGTGATCGAAGATCCAAAAAACCTTGAGATACTAATTTTTATTCGAATCCGTTGATCCTTTCTCGAGATATCGTCAATTAAATTATTTTTTTCAAAAATTTGTTCTTTGGATATCTCGGAAACTACTTAACCGATCAAATCCAGAATCTAATAAGTTCTAAGTTTGGAAAATCCGCATTAATTAATACCAAATTCATCAAAATCCGATCATTCGATCTCGAGATATCGTCGGACAAAAAAAGTGTTCACATCACATTCATCCATCCATTCATTTATACACATGCACACAGACGTTCATCTAAAAATGGTTGGAGGTGATTCTCTTGACCTTGAAACGTGGAGATCTGGTGAAAACTCAACTTTTCATTTTGGGGGTGATCACAATAACGTCCCTCTTGCTAAAACGCAAAGTTAAAAACCAACGTTGCTGAAACGTAATCTTCAATTATTCTCTTTAGTTTGCCAACTTTTATAATAGCTCCATTTCTGTTATTGGTAGACAGTCAGAATATAAACGTGAATATTATACAAATTCATAATCATGTAAAATATGGTGATAGATATCTCAGTGAAACGGTTAGTTTGTTCCATCTAATTCCTTAAATAATACATACATCTCGTTATTTCGTAGCATTTTAATGACTACTAATAACTGCAATTGTGAAACGTACCATATTTCGAGTTAAGTATTAAAAGTATTTCATCACTTACCCACACAATGAATCCATCGGTCTTGAATTTATCTTTCGTATTTTGGTAATTAACCGATAAAAATCTGGCTAAAAGATTTTAATTTTTATTTCTCTTATTCGTCATTTCAAATACCCTAAATTCCAAATTAAAAAGTTCGATTTAATTATTGAAAAAACTGTCCAGTTATTGTCAACTAAACGTATAGAATTTGCATAAATAATTCTTTAAATTTAATTCTTTCACTATATTTATAGCTGTAGTATAGATATGCATGTACTATGTAAATTTCATGCACAAAGCGAACAAGTTACCCATTTCGTGATAAAAAGAAACAAAAATTAAAAAAAAAAATATATATATATATATTTTTTTCGTGCTAACGTAATCGAAATGTTTCATAACTTGACGCGTATTATAATTAGCATAAATTACCATGATCGTACTAGTAAATATGAATATGATTAGTTAATAGGTATAATTAGCAATCATAATCGTAAATGTGATGGAAAATACCAAATCTCATCAATTTGTTTTTTCCCTTAATAATAATAATAATAATATTAATAATTTAATGTTACGATTTTATTTCGTTAATTTGATTATCATTATTATTATTATTATTATCATTATTATTTATTAATATTATAATAGATAAAAATTAGAATAAAATTATAATCATATATATATATATTCAATTCCGTTATAAATATATTTTATTCAATATTGATTCCTACTCCAACACTACATATTGTAAATTGATGTAATTAAGTATACATATCCATATATAAGTACATGATATTATCTATATATATCAACTTGTAAATTTTTTTTTTTGTTTTTTTTTCATTACTTAGAATTAATTTGATCTACGAAACTATATGTATATATATATATATGTATATACTCGTACTAGGTAAAGTGAACATCACTAGTTTTTTTCACCATACCTATAATGCGACTAGCGCACAAAGGCGGTATTTAATACATATTTTGTCTACACAAATGTTACTGGTTCCATTATTCTTAATTTTTTTTATCTTCAAATTTCTTTATTTTTTTATTTTGTCTTCCATTACCTAATTATTTTATAATTTATTTATTGTTGTATATCATATATAGTTTATTTAAGTATCTATTTTTTATTAAGTTCGGTTGACACATTGCATATAAAAATTAACTACACCATATAACCGCTAAATCGCTACAGAGGTTTGATCGACACGAGATTATCGATACTGTTTAATTATCCCTTACTTGACACACTTCTACCGAGTGATGTACATTTAAAATGGGTCTGGGATGATTTTCACTCGATTAATTCTGTCAAGTAAGATTTATAATTAATTGTTTTTCGCGGTAAATTCAATTCCTGAATTTTTTATTTTTTTTTTTTAACTATTTATTCATTTATATAAAGATTGGTAAAATTTTCATCGTAATTAAACTTCAAATTGAAGAAGAAGAAAAAAAAATGATAATAATACTTCACAGAATAACTTTATATGGGTATTAACAAAGTCTTGTTAGAAATAATCTAAAAAACAAAGAAAAGTTGTTAAGGCGAAAGACAAAGGTTATAATATAAGAAATAAGGATTTATTTTAATCTAAGAGATAATTCTAACTGTTTTAAATTATACCTAACGAAACTATTACTCGCAGATGTATAATTTACTGCGGTTTATTCAATTAAGAAATCCTAGCCCTGCACAGCATTTCCATTTTAATACCATAATACAATTTTATATACCGTAACAAACTTAACAAACTGTATACAATTCTTGGCAGAATAAACGTGAAATTCTGGTCAGCTGATTTTGAATATCAACCCTATCAACGCTCGACCTCAGGACGGCAGAATGTCCAACTCCAATACACTTTGTGTGGCACTGCGAAAATTTCTCTCTTCGCTTTTGTGAACCATAACGCTTTTGAATTCGTCCGAAGGTGCAACTTGTTGACTGGTTGGATTTCTCGGCAATGTTGCTATAGGATTCGTGTTATAATTTCTATATGATTTTTCGTATGGATAAATGCCGTTTTCTGATTCCGAATTGTGTCTTCTCTTGGGTAAAAGTTCCAATTTAGGACTCGGTTTGTAGCAAACTTCTTTACCATCTTCAAAATTCGGTACTGTTTGCATAGACACGGTTGTTCTTTGATCACTGAAAAGCGATCTCGGATTTAAAGTAACTTCTCTAGCCGAACCAAACCGTTTAAAACTAGAATTTCCTTCGGAAGTAGCGTTAGAATTTATAAAATCATTTGTCGGATAAGTTTCGGTAATATGTTCGATTTTTATTTCCGTTAAATTTTGACGGATCAATAAATCCGGCGCTGCTTCCGGTAATGGTTCCTGCGATATTGGTGGCCACTTATGATCCGAAGCCATGTCTCTCTCTATCGCCAGATATCGCTTCTTCGACTTGTTCACATTGTGCCAGCGGTATCTAAGCTTCCCAAATACAATGTACTCGATGATGAAATACTCGACGATCATTGACAAAATAAAATTAACAATACCGTAAAGGACCAGAATATACCTAAAGCCAATGTCATCCGGTAATCCTAGCTCGAATTTTTCTTTCAACCAGTCGAAGGGGTGGACAGTCATGTAAATGGAAAACATTGACATTAAAATAAACGAAATTAAGAGACCCCAATTCGTCCATATTGGTTTTCTGTATGGTCTTCCTTTGGAGTAAACAACCGCTAAAATAATGTACTGCATTGAACTGATCGAAAATATCGTATAATTCTCAGGACATGGAGTCCCGTCACGTTCTGCATCGTACGCAATGAACCACGACTGTTGTCGTAAATGCCAAAGACTTGTGTATTGGAATATTGTTACAATGAAGATCTGGAAAGCCAAACTGAGGATTGGTGATGTGCTAATGAGACTAGTAAGAGGTGCCGTTTTAACAAGAGGTCCGTCGTAGGCTTCGGTTTTACTGAAGAAGAATGCGAAAATTGATATTGTGAATAAATCGATGTGGAGAAACTCGATGTCTGTTAAATTTGAGTCTATATGATAGAGAAGCATCACTGAAACGAATTGGGTGAGAGAATAGGCCGCCATGTATTTGAAATTTCCAAATGAAGTAACCAGCGCTGCTCGGCCCTCTCTGATCACAGAAAGCAGACAAGATATCTCAGTATTACGACTTGTGAATGGTGAAGCTACCGACGATTCTGTGTCAGACAAAGAGATTCCCGTATGAGCTGCTTTCAAGGCACCACAGTCATTCGCGCCATCTCCAACCATCGCTGTAATTAAATTTACTTAATTACCAAAGGTTTAACGGCTTGACAAAATGATCAATTATCGATTACAATCGCGTGTATGTATAGATAAAGCTAATCACCAAGTGCAGTTATTACCGTATTAACTGTTTGTTGATGATATATATATTCTGTTCTAGGAACAAGTTTATAAAATTTGTTGAATTAATTTCAACACGAAGTGAACACGTCGTCAGTTGCAGATTCTAAGAATTTACTATATGAGACTATGAAGTGGACGTTAGAATTAATAATAACTAACATTCAAGAATATTCTCAGAAGGCTCTATGAGATTGCGTAAACCGAGAGAGAGCCTTCTTTCTATTAATTTTTTTCATTTTTATTTACAACTGTCGCTTAGTTTTTATCAGCTAATTACCAACCCGTAGGTTGTAAGCAACTGGTCGTTAACGGTGAAATTTATAATAGTTTATGATGAGATTTTCCACGAGGCAAACGATAGGTATAACGCAATTTGTAAACGATAATTTGCGAGAGGTTTTTTGCTGAGTAAATTCTACTTCGAAGCAAAAAAGAAAAAAAAAAGAAAAAAATATCTACTTATATGTTATGGATAATAATATGTAATGCAATTATAACTTACCGACGTAGTATCCCAGGGCTTGTAATTCTTGTACAAGTTGCTGTTTCTGATCGGGTGACATTCTCGCAAAAATAGCTCCTCGTGTAGCTAATTTTGGAATTAAATCTGGATAATGTTGTTTAACCATCGCCCAAGTCTTTCCCGTCAACGAGAATACGTACTTGTTTGTAGAAATGTGTACACTGTAAAAATAAAAAATAACATCGTACAAGCAGGATTTTTTTACTGTACTATTCGTCACCTCTTAATACTTTGAAATGAGATAAAAATTGAAAGTCGAATTTTTTTTTGACCGGTAAAACCGAAAATACAAATTAAACGAGACGTGGCAATATTTCATATCCATTATTTTAATGTGAAATCAAACAAATTCCAAATTGTTTTTACATTAAGTCGTTTCAGAGATCATTCAGTGAATTTTTAAGACGTCTCATTAAAAACCTGTTTTCCGGATACTAGAGATCCAGAAACGTAACATTTCATTGAAGTTAGCAAAAAAAGTCGTTATTTCGACCGAAATTAATTGTTTTTTTCATCAACAGAACAAAATTCAAACAAAGTTCAAACATCGTGCAATAATACGTGTGATAATGGAAGTTGTAACAATGATAAGAAATTTATTGCAAGGAATGAAGTCATTGCGAAATATATCGCGGTATAAGCCGGTTCCAAATGTAATTCGGAACAATCCGATCGATTTGTGCCATTCTAAACGTTCACATATGCCCAGAACGGTGGATAATCATTTGCAAAGTGTCCTCAACAGTTTGATACTATGCTGCTATCTTTCCGGTGAAAAAAATTAAGCTGATGATATTATTTTTCACGATTAGCCCTTCTTGTTTAAATTCAGATATACTGCCCCAGTCACGTGGCGAATAAGACATCACGTAACTTGGCTATTTTATCATCGTAGACGTATAAAGTTACGTCAAGAGTTCTCAGTAAACTCTGCATTGTCTCGCGTTAACAATAATAATAAGATCAACTTATTTCTACGGACACGTGTATGAACATATCGCGTTTCATTTTAATCTGAACTTCATCGCGGTAGTCATAATTCTTTAAATCAAACTTACTCATCAGACAAATAGTTTATTTGATTGCCAGGATGATTGCTTTCAGTAGATCCATTCTCAACGGTTTCCAAACTGGCTACGCTGTTCAAATCAGTCATTTCGCTAATGTCATTTCCCATCGGCGATGTTGGACTGTGTTGGCTGTTACTTTGAGTAAAATAAATCTGTGGCTTGATGAGATTTTGCTGAGTAATAGCCGCTACGGCAATAACGCTGACGTGATGTTTAACAATTCCACAATCCCTAGCAACGGATAAGGCAGTTAACATGTTGTCCCCCGTGACCATAACAGTCTTTATGCAAGCTTCATTCAAGGTTGCAATAACCGGAGTCGTCCCAGGCTTCAGACGATTTTCTAATATGACAAAGGCCAAGAAGTTAAGCTCTGTTTCCGCGACCTCTCGCGCAATTCGCTGAGCTTTAGCATATGACAATCTGTTTAACGACTTATGCGCCAGAGCAATAACTCGATAACCTTCCGAAGTATATTCTTGAAGAACCATAGCAAAGTCTGGTGGAACTGTGTTCAAAAGAAAATGAAAATAGATATCGTTATTAAATATATTCATTACCGATTATTGTGATTTGTAATTCTATGATTAATCGATCACTCACTTGATTCGGGTTTTGACAGGCTTAGAATCATCTCCGGGCTTCCCTTGCAGTACAAATCGAAATGATTAGCTCCTAAAGTTCTAGTGATGACGCTCATCCGTTGCAAACTCGAAGTGAATGGGAATTGCCTGACAATACCAATCTCTAGAGATTGTTCGTTCAACTGCATCGTTGACTCGCTAAGTGTTTCTTCGAGATTGCTAGTTGTATCTGCAAGGTTATCGGTCATTGCCGAGTTGGTAGAATTCTGACGTCCCGGTGAAAGAGTCAAATCATTGGAATAATCTTGTGCAATCTTGGAGCCTTTTGGTGGTCTAACAACGGTAGGGAAAAGCATAGAGAACTTTGAAGTATCAGAAACATCCGGTTCTTCCAAAGTCCATCCTGTTGATTCGAACACTTTTAGATCTAGAGGATCCCCGGCCAATTGAGAATCAATTATTGTAATACTGTGACAGGTGACCATCCCAACAAGTATTTCATCGAAAGGCAGTGTGGATATGTCCTTGACAGGATGTTGGAACATTTTCTTTGACATTGGAACGACTCCCCACATATCCAAACCATCTTCTGTCAATGTTCCAGTCTTATCGAAACAGACACAGTCGATGGAACCCGAGACGTTGATGGCTCGTGGACTAGTACAATATATCTGTTTCTTTTTCAACCTGTTCTGCGCCATGAGTCTTCCAACCGTCATAGCAGCCGGAAGTGCTGGCGGTACCACGACAGTGATCAAGTCCAACGCCTCTAACGCTATATCTTTTGCGGCATGACCTCGAAGCGTCTTAGTGACGACTGTATAAACGAAACCAATGAAAGCTATGCAAGCTAAGAGTGTTACAAACTTGTAGGAGTCCTGTTCAAACTTAAAGTCAACAGGTGGTGGATACATTATAGATCGTACCAGTTCACCTTTACTCGTACTGAATCCAGTCCTGATAACAACAGCGATTACTTTTTCGCTACCGAAATATCTCGTCTGAATTACCTGAGTTCCACAGTACAACGTGTGCCTCGCGTGCTCTTTAGTGTCGTAAAAAATTTCGCTCGAAGCGGGAATTGGAGTTTTTGTCACCGGTACCGATTCACCGGTTAGCATCGATTCGTTCAGGATGCAATTGCCTGTCAGCAGGACAGCGTCACAAGGCATAGGGCATCCGTGAGAAGGTATTACCAGGATGTCGCCAGGTACCAATTGCTCCGTTCGTACAGTTGCTGTTTTGCCAGTGGCTGGATCCTGAATAATTGTTGCTACGTCGGAGGACTGGACTGTAGATCTTAAGTTATGTTGATTCTAACAAAAGAAAAAAGAAAAAACAACAGTATGAGCAATGATGTGGGAGAGGAAGCTAGAAGCACGAGTTCTGAGTAGAATAAATGTCTGACACTTACCTTTTGCGTTTGATACACTGCTGTCGCGATACCACAACCCGACATGGTAAGGATTGCCATGGCGTAGTAGAAGTAATCGTCGGCTATCCAAAGGCAAAAACTGAACAATTGGAAGACGTAAAACGGGTTCAAAACTTCCAAACAAAGTAGTGTTATAATCCTTTTAACTGGGATGATGATTTCATTATTCCCGTAAACGAAACGGCTGTAAAATTAATGAATCAATTTACTAAAGTTCAGTTTGTTTGGGTTAATAAACTGCACAAGGAACAAAAAGACTTGTACTAACCGCATAAATTGATCCTGTGCATTTAATCCACGCATTTGATGTAGTGTTGTTGTCAAAACCCCTACGTCCAAACCTCTCAACTTGAGGAACTCGGATCTATCGGTATCCCAAACATAGGTGACCTTCTTGCAAGAGAACGTTACGATCGATTTGACGTCTGAAAAATACACATCGTTCGATTTCGATCAGCGATGAGCCAATCTTGGTGCGCGATGCGAGTCGCTCTAGGGAATATACAGAAGCCTTTACCTTTGAACTGACCACCACCCAGATGAATTGACAAAGTAAGCGGCACTTTATCCTCTTCGATTTCAGTCGGATTATCATCTTCCGGAAAGGTGTCTTTGCCAATCAACAAATCTCCGTCGTTAGACATTCTTCTGTTGAAGTAATTACAAAGTTTGTAAATCACATGTTTCTTTATCACTGAGGAGTAAAATAACATGATAGGTTCTTTTTATACTAACGAGACTTCCTCGGCGCTGATAGTCACCAATCTCTTTACATAGTAACTTGTGTGTTTGCCTTGGAACCTTTCCACTAGAAGTACGGTATCCGCTTCTTCTAATGAACATTTTGAGTGCGTAGCAAGTAACATTAGATGCGGTATCCAGTGAAATATCAAGCGCAATAATCCCGCCGTGCCGACGATAAAGATCCACGTTACTGCAGTTCGTAAATGGCTTCTTTTGTACCTGGAGCAATAATTGTCAATCCAATGTTTGCTACCTCGATATCCGTATTCCCGAAACATAACGGCTGTTGAAATTATATCCAAAATGTTTTACCCACCCATAAATTTCCATTGGATCCTCTTCACCCGCGTTGATATAGTCAACTCCATTCTTGAGATGAAGGAGGCCATTGCCTCGAGTGCCTATCAACACGCAAAAAACCAGCTGTAATTATTAGGAGTTGCTATGCCACTGTTGAGGTACGTAGATGAAAAAAAGCGTGCTTGTAGCGCAGTACGCACGCTAGAAGTGAAACTTCTTTTGAGTCAAACGAAAATTTTACTTCAAGAATATACTTTAATAATACACGTCAATAATACGTGCCAATAACAATGAAAACCCATTACCGACTGGGACAAAACCGAAGTCTTAAGACTTAGGACACTTATGACTCAAGACTTGAGACTTGAAACTTAAGACCTGAGACTTAAGACTATATTTATACAGAGTGTTGATTTGAAAAGTTACCACTTTAATATCTCGAAATCCAGAAAAGGTTTTCGAATACGGTTTGCCGGAGGTTAAAAGGTATCGAGGGGGAAAGAACAAGAATGGTGCAGCATCATTTTCAGTAAGTAGAGGCGTCAAGGCCGGGGAAGGTCAACTGTGTTTTTTTTTTTTTTTTTTAATTGAAACCTATATTTTTTATTATGTAATTTTGTTCTACCTCAAAAATCAAACGCCTTTTGTATGAAACATTTTGTTGCGAGACACCAATTTTTTATGATATCCAGCTGAACAACTGGAGATTTTTGAACTTTTAAGCACATTTCACCTCTAAACTATCAAGCTTAGAGAAAAATTGCAAGAGACAAAAAGTGCGTAATTTTATGCATAAAATCTATAAGAATATTGTTTCAGAACTTTTTTACCAATATTTAATTTTTTTCACGCAATTAAAGAAACTGCAATAAAAAATTATGGAAAAAAATTCAATTATTTACCAAAATTCTTTGCATAAAATTACGCACTTTTTGTATCTTGCAATTTTTTTCTAAACTTGATAATTTAGAGGTGAAATGTACTTAAAAGTCCAAAAATCTCCAGTTGTTCAGCTGAATCTGATAGAAAATTGGTGTCTCACAAAAAAATGTTTCATACGAAAGTCGTTTGATTTTTAAGGCAGAACAAAATTATATAATAAAAAGTATAGACTTCCATTCAAAAAAACAAAGTTGACCTTCCCTCGGCTTTGACGTCCCAACCTACTGAAAATGATGCTGCACCATGTTCATTCCCCTTCGATACCTTTTGACCTTCCGCAAGTCGCGTTCGAAAATCTTTTCTGGTTCTCGAGATATAAAGGTGGAAACTTTTCAACTGAACACCCTATATATATACATTTCCTGTCGTATTTTCGTTTCATCTGAGACTCATTTTACGCTTACCACGCGATATAAAGTTTCACTTCAAAAATGTTCTTTGAAAAATCCTGAGTAACATTAAGGGCTGAGTTTCACACTGGTAGGCAAAACTGCAGGGACTTTTAACTAACTTTTAACATACTATTTCTGGTGTACGTGGGACTTTGATGATCGTGTGTTACGCGGACGACACTGTCAGCAGAATTATACATGACAAGTACGTATGAACGAAAGAATCACAGTAATGTCGATGTCGACGTCTTTTTGCGCTTGATATAGAGTCGTTAATGCATATGGGCTGATGGTGGATGGCCGCTTTTATAACGAACACTGACGAGTAAACATAATTTAGAAGGTTTCTGCTGCGTAGATAAAAAAAAACTTATAATGAAATGAGTTGTAGATTTTTTCGGACAACTCGATTCGCCAAGGTTTGAAATATAATTGGCTGTGATGTTCTCTCTATGATTTTCAATACATAGTTGCGAACTATTAATCCAGCAAATGAATAACATGACCAATATAAAAAGGTAGAGTAATCATCAAAGGAAGGTCACATATTCCACAGTGGGACTTGTTATGCAATTAGGACATAATTGCAGCTATATGTATACCTATATCTAAGCGAAATGGCCTCCCACTCAGCCCTGTGCGATATTATGTTATTTCCAAAAAAAATTTTGTTTCTTAATTATATTGACTAACGATTTTTTTATTCAAACCAAACATTCTCACCCTCTAAAAGTTCTGCTTTTTGTTCATGTTGTTGTTCGGTTGTTGGATTGGCATTGCGATTTCCAAAAACGCTATAAGCATTCCGAGCAAAGCTCAAATTCAATTTGTTTGGTGTTGATGGCATTTTGACTAATTATAGTATTAATATAACACAATCTTATATAAGGATGAAATGTGGATTATATAATTCACAAAAGCTTTAATCTGCGTGTCGTTCTTCTTGGGGTTGTTTTCTTCAAATTTTCTTTCACTTTAAAATTGTGGTATCTTGACTTCAGCTCAAAACAGCGAAAACCAGCTACGGTAAAGAAGTTATATTCGACAGCACACAACTAATTTCAAGTTAAAAACACTTAATTTTAACAATTTAACATTGATCAATACACATATATCGTATTGTTCTAAATATATTAGGATTTATTGTCTACGTGCGATACATCTATAGTATGTATATAGTATATGCGGCGTTAAGTTACACGATCTTTAAATCAATCAAGGTTGAATTAAAATTGTTCAACGGGAGGCGACAGCGATGGTTTTCAATCCAGCGACTTCTTGAAGTGATCTATCAAATCCTTTTCTGATCTCTCATTAGCCAATGGAAGAAACGATGACTCACAAACACAAAGATCTATGTATAATTATGCAGCGGTTAAGTGCAAGCAAAATCAAATCGGGATCTGATCGCAATTGTTATTATATATATCTTCGACGCGGTTATCGCAGACTTATTTCAGCGAACTGATATCTCTGGAAAAACCGTCTGGGGGTTGATGTCAGAAAATCATCATTTTCATTATGCAAAAGGGAATAAAGATGTGCCAAGTAATCTTCACCCTGTCTGCTACCGGCAATGATAATGACTGAGCATCGCGTCTAAGAAGTGATTTTCAACTATATTATTTTGTCAACTATGTGGTATCACTTCTAAACTATTTTATACTTTTTTTTTTTAAGTACTGCTAGCTTGGCAAGCTAATAACTTCAAGGAAGTGAACGAGATAGCGGTACATCAACAAGGTGATATCGATTTTTGGGAGTTTAAAAAAATGAAGCTGATGCTATCGCTTCGGATTTTGCCGCGATGGAAATTCCTGTCAGTCACCAGGATCGGTGAGTTTTCGCCAACCAATTCGAGGCGTCGTAACTGCTCGTTCACCCTCGCTCATTCCTCGTTCCAATTCGACGATATCTTCCAACGCCTTTTCAGCTGTTCCCTGCAATTGGCGAACGCTGTTCTCCCCAAAACTTATAGACGAATACCAAAAAACTTCACCGCTATGATCGATCAATCTAGCTTTTTTCAATACGCCGTTCCGGGCGCAGCAACGCTTCAGATTCCTATTGGTCCTCTGTCGTTCGTTTCTTCTAGCACCAAATCCACACCACGCACCTTTACCGCGTGCAGGCGCGGTATCTGCCGTCGCTGCAGTTGTTGCAGTAATCTCAAACCTCCCGTTTCCTTTATCGTTCGATCTCAAATACATTACGGGTTAAAAAAATGATATGAAGTGCGATCGAGCGCGATCGACAATTGCTGATTAAATAAAGACTGATCTATCAATAGAAAAGATCAATCGAAATTCCGCCTTAAATACTTATCTAAAATAAAGTCCAACAGGTAATTAAGTGAACTTTATTACCGACCAAGTAATTCAACACTTCCAATAACCTAGATTTACAATTAAATTTAGCACCAATAGTTTTCTTTTAACCTCGTTTAAACAAGGCTAACTGTCAAGATCAAACTAACAAAAAAAATACAAAAAATTTCAATTTCAATTTTTTTTTTTTTCAAACGTTCAATTTTACTCTTTTAAATAATTCCTTTGACTATGCTTTATTCCGTAAGTACATTCAAATACTGATTTAAATGATCACTAAGTTTTTTTCATACGTATTTTTAGAAAATCTTATTCTAAAAATACTTTGATTTAAATATAACTTAAAGCGTTACGTCACACTAGACTCAAGGCAGGGCACCACCAGCTGTCTAAGAAATGACGTCACAATTCAATTGTTAGATCACTTAACGCAATCGACGAATGTCTCTTACGATTAAGTATATTAAACTTTTTACTTTATTATTATTATTATTGTTATTATTTTTTCTTATACAATATTTTAATATGTTTAATTTGGTTGGCCTATTTTTTGCGATTACTTCACAATATCAATTAGACTGTTCAATTAATGAATCAGTATCAATATTCATCGTATCATTATTATTACTGTGATTATTATTATTATTGTTGAATCAGCTTAAATGAAATCAACTTTGGGCTTCGAATTAGAGATTTTCTTCTCTTGCTACGTAAGTTTAAGACCGAAGGGCTTCGAAAACGTCTTTACAGCACTTTGGTACTTATTTTTTTTTTTTTTTAAATAATGTTTAATTGTTTATTTTAAATTAATCGCTTAAATGATTCACCATGTTCGGGACTTCTAAGTACAGAGAAGACTGTGCAATAGTTAATGCCTAACATTTTATTCATATTGGAGGTGATAAGATTTGCTGTTAAAAATGAGAAAACCGAAAATAAAAAAAAAAACCTCACTTCCCGTTCCGTAATCACTTTGTTTTACTTTTATCTTCACATTTATATAGTTTTACAGATTATAGCAATAAATCACAGGTCTTCTATCCACGGTTCAAATATCCGTGTATAATTACGATAAATAATCTCCATGCAACTTTAACTGTATGAACGTTCAAGGCTTTGACTAATTCCAAAGTTATAAGCTCACGTCTACGGAGCCGACAACGTGCTGAACGTGCTCTGGACTGAACTAGAGAGTAACTGCTTTGAAATACAAGATGGTGGTTATATGGGGCTGGCCAATATCCGGCGCCAAGTCTTTTGTGTTAGTGAGATATAAAATAATCCTTGAGACTCTTTTTAACGTTGAGATACGGCGCGACAGGCTGTCAAATTATTATCCACACGTGATATACACAATGCCAATGTATTTATACTATTATACAATGCGGAGTATTAAATGTGAGCACATTTCCTAGCAGAAGACATGCGCGTGGCCATATTGCCTCCCCACTTGCCTCTCGATCGTCGCGACAACGTACATACAGGGAAAAAGAAGGGAGCGCCTTCGGAGCCAGGAGCATCCACTGACTCATTTATTATTACTATTGAAACCCCTCTCTCCCACTTCACTCTTCGCCAACCTGCTGAACAGCTAGCCAATTCTGCAAATTACGATTCCTTCGATCTATTTTCACGCTAATTCATTAAATGCGGGGACTGTGACGTCAAACATGGATCGAAACTTGCCGTTGGGCTAGATATTTCATTGTTGAGTATTGACCGCCTGACGTCACGACCCCACGATTCTATAGTATACCATCACCTATCTGTACAGGTATACGTATATATGATATATACGTTGAGTTGGCCCCGTTTATCTCAATGAGTATCGCGGTTGTGGTGATCGATGAAAGACATACTTAATTCCAGATTGAAGGCTCATCGATCATATTTAATACAGTTTAACAATTCTAGTATACCTCGTGTATACGGAGCCTTAATTTAATCACTCTTATACTTCTGATGTATGTGAATTACACCTTCTGCGTATAACCGTATAAAGTCAACACGATAGATGATTCATTACGGTGGAATTATATTTATATAGCAGATTGCAGAATTCGAAACTTTTTTTATTGTTTTAACAGTATGATATACTATCGAAATAATTATGGAGATAAGACGCCCAAGGCTGATTCTGTACAGGACAAAATTTACAGCTATAATTTTTTGCTGTGATTTTATTATTCTTTATTAGCATAGTTTGAAACCATATTTCAGTTATGGTACTTTGCGTGTTTAATTTAATCCACCTAACAATCGTTCATCAAAGTATATAATCCCTGATGGCTACTGGTGTGGAATTTGTTTTAACTCTAATCGCATTTCAAAATGCTTAGTTTAGCTGATAAACGTGGACACGTGCCGCCAAGTATGGCCAATAAGATTCCTGATGCCCCAATGCAGGATATTTGATGATCTTGCCGCTATGTTGATTCACGTTCGCCATTTTTTTTTTCTTTTTTGTTTTTTTAATCAACAATCTGGCCAGATTTACTCTTTCACTCTAACCTAATCTTGATAAGTCAAAATTAGTCCTCCGGCTATACCTACCACTTGTCGCAACCAGATAAATTCCATAGATCGTGACAAACGATTACTTTTGATACTCGATTCAGTCAATAATGAGAAAAAAGTAAAAACTTTTTATCATGTGTGATTCCGGTAAAGTAAATTGCTTTTGTTTGCGATGGTAATTCTGAGTATCATGACTCAAATTTACTGTCCTACCTGGCAGTCGTTATAGAAATGACTGCGCAGTCGTGGCGGCCCTGAATGGTATCCAAAACGTACTCATACGAATGGTCCAAACTTTCACAATAGAATCGAGTGATTGCCAGGAGTAACTTTAGATGCCATCTACCAGCAGAAGCTTTAACTTATTGACTCGAACCCACCTTATCAACCGAAACAAGGTTTCTGGAGGCGGGAACTTTATGAACAGGTATATCAAAGTGCTTGCACATTGATTAATTTATATGAGATGTAAATTAACTGGTGCACATCTTCCGAAGTTGAAGTCTCATCACAAAACGTAAGATGTCAAAAATTTCGATAGTTTTGTGCGAACTAACGAGGAATATCAGTTTGGTGTCCCCCTCCGATTTCGTTGCAGCTCATGTATGTTTTAGAACATTGAAAACTGTGAGACACATATTTTTTTATCGGCGAAAAAACGGTTTAAAGGGGTGAAGCCAAAGTAAGGCATGTCAAGGGGCGATTTGGCAGTTTCACTTATAAGAAATCGACTTATTTCAATGAATCAAACACGAAAATGTTTCTCATGTAAATCGATGAAAAGATCTGTACTATACTTATTTAAAATGAAAAAAAAAAATAACAAATTGAGGGGTGGAGCCTCAAATCACTTAGTTAATAAAGATAACATGGTCTCAAGGCGTTTACCTGATATTAAATGTAAATCAGATACACTAGAGCCGATTGATAGAAAAGTAATGGAAAATCTTAATAAATCTGTACTTGAAACAGATAAATGTAATAAATCATTAACAAAAAATAATGACCAGAAGATGGATGAAACAGTCCAAATTCGAAGAATTGAGAGAATTAGACAACGACTTCTTATCTTGTATGAGGAAACTGAGATGTTGAATGAATATCTTTTGTGTGCTCAGTTAGTTGTTTGTAAAATACCCACTTCCTTCGAAGAAATACAAACATTTATATATAATTACATTATATATAAACATTTATAATAATATATTTTAGTGCAAATGCAGAACAGCAAAAAATTATTTTCATACTGTGCAGCATTTTGTGGATGTAAAAAGTGATAGCTTAAAAGTAACAGATAGTGAAGCATCGACCTTCGGAGCTTATCACTGGGTCACATAATGTGTAACTTCGTGAAATACCAAAATCCAAACATAATTAAAAAATAAGGTGCAACTTTCGTAGAGTGTAAAAGTATTTCAAAGCATTTTTTATTGTTATTTTCCATAACTATTATCAAATTTAACAAATAATTATAAATTTTATCGTTCAAAAATATAATTTTACGTAAATTATGATTCATTTGTGTATTTGTGTATTTTGCAAGTAAGAAAAGGTCTCATGAGAATTTTAACCTATAGAGCCAATTCAGGTTTATATCCGAAGTTGTCGACATTACTCGTATACCACATGCACAACTTCTTTTCATTCAGTCCTCAAAGTGTCAACATTTATTGTTAAGCATTTGTAGATGCTCGCCTTGTGCATGCTCAAATATATAGAGTTCTTCTCTGCCAGCTATACGGTTGGATTTTTTTTCAAATACAACCGTTTGCCTTTAAAACTTGGCATGAGATTACCAAAAAATCGTACATTTAAGAGTAAATTAAGGATTGGCTACTTTTTTGTTTTGGATGGAAAACTGTATACATGGCGGATAGATGAGTCAAGGATGAATCTCCAGTTAATTGGAATTTCTAAACCCCGACATGTCTGGCCAATGGAATGAGAGAATCAACGCATGTTCCATTTTAATGTACCAGGTCACTTAATTCTTCTTTTTCAACTTCTAGAAAATAAAGCTTCAGACAAAAGTTATATGGTTTCAAGGGGACATTCGATAATGCTATGTGATTTGAATTTTTTCGGGTCTTATAGGGTTTTTGATGAGGTCATTTTTATTTTTTACACGAGAACCCCTATTTTTCAGTGTAGATTCATAATCTACGTTCAATTTCTTGTCATGAGATAATAAAGTTAGTTATAACATTAGAAAGCTAATAATGTAACAACATTCCTAAAGTAATTAATGAATTTTGAAAATACAATAAAAATAAAAAGCTTTTTACTCCGGATATTTTTTTTATGATATCACAATTTTAATGGAACGGTTTTTTTCATTGTAAAAGAAAACTTTCGACCAAAAAAAAAATTATAAGAAATTGAACTTTTAGAAAGAAAAAGTTTCCTACAAAATTATTGTATTTTTTTTGTGTAGATTATGAATCTGTATTAAAAAATAAGCATTTTAATTTATAAAATAAATACCTCATAAAAGCCCCATAAAATCCTATAATTCAAAACCCATAGCATCGTCAAATTACCCCCTCGAAACCATATAACTTTTGTCTGAAGTTTTTTTTTCTCAAAGTTGAAATAACTAGATTAAACGGCCTGGTACATTAAAATGAAACACTCTGTATAGCGACGAGGGCATTAAAAGATCATTAAAGCATTTATCCGATCTTCCTATGTGCATAAGAAATTTGAGAATGAATCTATGTCATAGAATAGCTGATACAAGAACGACGAAATGCTGAGGGATGAATGGGAGAGTATAGATAAATTCAAAAGGAATTAGAAAGAAAAACCGGTAATCTGACACATATAAGCCGGCATTTGTCTTACGTTTTACTATATTTTCAAAATCCAAATTATACATAGTAAGTAATGATCTACTTTTGTACACACATGCATGAAATCAGCCACTTTTCACCACACCCCCACGGAAGTCGGGTACGGGTCGGAACGGGAAGTCGTATTTTCCGATGCAGGGATGTTGAAAAATAGTACACATCATACGGGAGGGAAAAAGACCATTCCAAACTCCGTAGATTCCACGCGCAGTTTGGAATAACCTACTTTTTCTCCCTAGATGCGTAATATACTATTTTATGCCTGTGCAGCGGGAAGAAAGTGGGACTTTGCAATCCACTGGCGTCAAAGCAATCTTCGCGCATGTGCATATCGGAAATACTCTACTTTTCGTCCCTAGGGAGCGGACAGAAGGTACTTTTCCGCTCGCTAGGACAGCGCCATCGGATGTGACAAGTGGCCCAACTAGTTTAATGTCCAGCATTTGTTGGTTATGTTCAATTATCGAGAGTAGGCATATCAAATAGTGACTCTTTCACGCATGTGTAATAAAAAATATCGTGTGCAACTTGGGAGGAATGGTCTTTCCTCCCTTGGTGGACATTATACTACTTTTTGTTGCCGAATGGAAAAAAAGTAAATGCGACAGCGCTGTAGTTTAATTGTCATAAATTTCATTAGATATTAGAGCCTGCAAAGCCTATGTTTTTGATAACTGAATATTTCATGAAAAAGAAACTAAAAAAATATCGGATTTTCTAGAAAAATGCATCTGTTTGACCTTTAAGAGTAGTTTATGTGGCATGCTTGTAAACAAACCGTTTTTAAAGTAAGAATGATATTTTCAGTACGAGCTGAAGGCCAGCCGAACGCAAGTACTGAAAAATTATTTGAGCCGAAAAACGGTTTACAAACATGCCACATACAATATTTTTTGCGGTATTTATATAGAAAAGCACAAAAATAATAAGTTCGCAGGTTAGTTTTACTGCGCGTGCGTCATTTTGTACTACCGTATAAAGACTTTATGAGGCAGTTTCGAGATGCGCACTTCGAACTGCGCATCAAAACTGCCGTAAAAAGTCTTCTTGAGGCAGTTATCAAATTAGCCATATAAAGTGACCCTTTACAGATCGAAAACAGGTGTCAAAGAGCCACTTTTTTATACCAATGCCGCAAAAAATATATTATCATAACAATTACTTATATTTCTGGCTTTAATCAACACGGCGAGATTTAATTCTGCATAACTTTGCGCTAAGATGGTATAATTTTTCTGAGTTTGAATGAGAGAAAAAATCAACTACCGATTTGTTGAGGGCTAGAGCAATGCTGTATTCATATTAATTCTCACAGCTTTACATACTTTTTACAAAGCTTTTCGAAGGACAAAATTCTATTATAAAACCGGCTACATCACTGCAGTTTACAAACAAGAATGTAAGCTGCATTTGATGCAAAATTAATATACAATTAAAAATAAAACTAAGCCTACAGCTCAAGGACTTGTCTACGCGACGATAAGCGTTCGGCGTGCTTGCATGCTATATTGTTGTTGACGTTATCGTATCAAAGTCGTATGTAAAAGTTTATGATTTGAAATTATATATACCCAGTTTACAAGAAAGTTGATAAAAATTGTAACTAGATCTAAAAGGAATGATCAATTTTCTCGACTGATAACGTTTAATTAGTTATACCTACATCATATTTGCCCACTTATTATCAGCACTGAAAAAAAATTTCCTATCAAAGTTATAATGTTCCGATTGGTATATGATTTCTTAGAAAAAAAGATTATTATCTCGTTTATATCGTCATTGGTCTAATCTCTAAGCCCAATTATATAATTTGTAGGATCTAAATAACTGAATTGTTTCAAATCTCATACTATACGCCAATTGAAAATATACTTTGTACATGTATACATGATAAACCTCTTGTATTCCCTTACAATTGTATAGACAAGTGAATTTCATTAAATATTAGGCTATAAACAATATACCTACACTTGTATTACATTAAAAGTGAAAGATGTAGAGAAGCCTGCTCTCGATTCTTTCATCTATTAACCACTTCTAATCTCTCTCGCCATCCGCCATCTTTAAATAGAACCTGGCATACTATGGTCTCGCTAATGAGAATAGTGATAAGTATAAGATACGTTTATACACATTGCAAGAAAGTTATATTACATAAATATAAATAAACAGAAGAGAATAATGAACTAATCTTTAAAGATTCTTATTCCATTCCAAGTACATAAATTATCTCCCCAACTTATTGGCAAGTCGAAAAATTTGCTCTATAATTGGTTCAACTAAACCAATCAATCAGATTACAAGATTTATCAGTATATTATAATGTAACAGAGGTGGAATAAAATCTCACTTAAGTACATACATCGTTATATACATTCTTGTATTAATATGAACTTATGTTTGGTATATGATTTATACAATATACTCTCTTATATCTGGTGTAGTTATCCGTTCATAATATGGTCTCGCTTATATTTTTACCATTTGATTTTAATCGATATAATCGATCGGATACTGTAAATTTCTACGATAAACATGGATAAACTAATTGTTAATGTGTCACGTAAACTCCGACTAAAACACGCATTACGTGTGACTTGCTGTTGACATCAATCTACATAAAGGTTATCATAATTGTTTGTGATACGAAACAATATTTAAGCCACAATATCGCCGTTTCATCTACTAAAAACTGTAAAATCTGATATATGAATATAATTGTTAGAAATAATATTGATCTCCATTAACGATTATCAGTGCTGCTAATCAATTGTTGTTTATGAGAAAATCTATTATTAAAGTTTATAAGTGAATTAAAAATTGTAAAATTTTTTATAGAATATAAATATCGCATAACGATTATAATCCCAGATTTATGCAATACTCGGATAATTTTATTATGTGTTTGATATTAGAAAACTAAATCTTCAATCTACTAATGGAGAAAAACCATGTCACATATCTATTCCAAGACACGTGGCTCATGCGTGAAAGTGACAATTTATAAAACGTAGAAAGTAGTACGAGAAGATAAATAAATATCTCGTATACGATTCTTTGGTATCTATTAAACTGGAATAACATGATTTAAATATGGTTCAAAAATGTACTGTAGTATATACATTATAACTTACCGTCCATAATATCCATGTTGACATAAATTTAAATTACAACAGCTTTGTGGCACTTGATAATAAAATCGGCAACACGGTTCGAAGTAATCAACGATCAGCCACTTACTTGGCATGTCTAAATAGCCCTGTGAAAAGGCTGGACAACAGAGCTACATTTCACAAGTTTTGATACAATAATGTACACTGTTGATAAACTGTTACACCAGATTTTAAGCAACCATGATTTGTTTCACTGTCCATACGCAACACACTGATACGTACCAACTGACTGACTGACTGACCGAGAGTGAAATCTTGCATTAATCAATGTGTAATAGAAATCGTTCTTTCCAGTTATAAGGCCAGTGTCAATCGTCTGACGAACAACGACGTGCTAACGCCGTTCGCGAGGGTCGCGCGGGATGTGCCCTTTAGCTTGAGTTATCAGTGTCTCGTTCCGTTAGTACCGTTATAAGCCAATTACAGCTTTCGAAAGTCAAGCTGTTAACCGAGAAGAGATTCCTTTTCATTAGAGTAATATAACTTCCTTGATACAGTACATACGCAGCCAATATACACAAGTATATGTATAACATATGTGTACATACACACGTCAGCTGTGCAAGCAGTAACCTCGTACTGTTTCGGTTGTGTATTATTTCAAACGGCAAGTATACAGACGATTGACTATCGATATATGGTTTTTTAATTGCTCATAACATGACGTAGATAATAATCACCTAATCTTCAAAGTTTCTATACCTTGTGTGTATAAGTACATCGTGCTTTATATTTGTAGAATTATTTGACAGTGTAACGTGTATCGATTAAGGATAAAAATCGAAATTTGTAGTCTGTACATTTCTGGCTTTATAAATCATGATTTTTTATACATTCAACTCATTCCGATTCGCTGAAAATCATTGCGCTAACTTTCAATATTGTATTTTCGTGTAATGTGATAGCGCGTTAGGAAAAGCAAAGAGAAAATCTCAAAATAATTACCACAGACACGGATGACGGTAGTTGAGATGTCGTTACAGGTACATACATACATACTTACCTTTGGATACGCCAAACTCTGTATATAATTGTGTTTGCTGATCTGGTTGCAATCTTATTCAGGTCGAATGGTAGTGATCAATCTTACCAGAGGCATACCTCGCATATTTCAAGCCCTACCCACCTTCGAGCTACAAGGCATACCTTACTTAAATTGACCGTTATCGTGGTTGCGGTATGCAGGGCCGCATCGGCGAATGTATTTGCGAAGAAACTTACGGTTTAACATCGTAGGGTGTATTTTGGATGTCATGAACTTGTCGGCAAATTTCTTTCAGCACTTTAAGTTCGTGACCAAAACTTCACAATTTTTTTACTGTCCAGATATATAAATTTCACGTTTTCATTCGAAAGAACTAAAATTATATTCGTGGACTCTGCTTGATCTGTAATTTACTTTTGCGTATGAGTAAAACCGTGGCTGTACATTTTTTAAATATTGTTTTTTTTTGCCGTTGAGTTAAAGCTGAGTAAATAATTTTAAGAATACAAATATATAGATCATGGTTATAACATATTTTCGTTTAACATGCAGAGCTTATTACTGTTTTGACATAATAAATGTACACGCTCTTTGAATTAAAGCGAAATAATTAGTAATCATTCAGTGCAGGCTGGTGTTAAATCAATTCTCTCATTTTGAACAATACATAAATTGAAAATATCATTGTACTCGACACAGAGTCGATAATCCAGAAGACCTTTTTGGGATTAGAAAGTACATATTTATGTGCTGTTACTTAATGTGACGGTAGTATTTCATCTGCACTTTATAGTACCCTTAATAGTTGAATGATCATAAGTATGATCAAGCGATTAATTGAAGGCGGTTTGGATGAGATAAATCCACGTGATATTATTCTGTCTACTTGAAACCACTTGTACGCTTCCTATTTCTGAAGAATATCATCCATAAAAACATGCCAAATAATTTTCAAGTTCTGTGTTTGTGTGAGTGTGAGTGTAACATCAAGAAGAAAATTACACCTAGCAGAAATTATGTAAGAAGTGCCCGGTTGGTTGTACTGGTGTAGAGTGACAGTGCAAATAACCGCAGTGATAATAATGACAGTGAATCAGTTTTCATCAGGTATTTTTTTTTGTTCTAAAATAATAATAATTTAAGGGGGTATATATTATGTGGAGAGTTTCACTTCAACTTGGTCATTCTTCAACGGTCAACTTCTTGTATTTGTTTGAAACTTTTTTCTTGTGATAATGTACCATCAAAATAAGCGGACTCACCTATTTCAGAATTTTCAAATTTTTCCGCGGTGGTTGAAGATATGATTTTGTCAATTTTTCGATTCTGCGAAAGGATGACATTTTCTCATGACAATTATCTCATACATCGGTAATTTTAGCACAATTCTGGTAGGCACAAAATGATTAGAGAAAACTACAAAGTTAGAAAATAAAAAAAGTAAAAGACAAAAACGTAATAAATCAGTTTTTCACAACGTAACATTATTCTAGAAATTTGAAAATTTTTAAGCCGTACACAAGAAAAATTGTTAATCAAAATTTTGATTATTTGAAAACACATTAAAATTGAGATCATTTTTCAGGCTGAGATTTTAAATTAACATTCTTACTTTGTTCGGAACCTTTTAGTTTATATACAAACTCAAAGTTTAGTAAATTGAACAGAAAAAAATAAAATGAAATAAAAATAAAAATTGGCACACGAATAATAAATAAATAAATTAAAGTAAAACTAATTCTTTAGTAGTGTATGTAATAGTATATTGTGTACCAAGGAGGCTTTAAGTAGGTCTTTTAACGCTGAACGTGAGTTTGCAATACAAATTGTAGACAAGTCGAAGACGAGTATTGCAAATACGCTCAGCATAAAAGATCTATTGCCTCCGTGGTGCACATAATATTTTATATAACAAAAGCATGTTTCACAAATTTTGGTACATAATGTAGACGAAGTACGTATGTACAATAATATACACGAGTCGAAAGCTAATGCGCATGCGCGGATTGCGTATTCGGGCAGTTTTAAGTCCTAGGAGTTAAATGTGCCTTCATTTGTACAGTTCCGTGCTTCCCACCACTGACTCTTTGTCATTGTCGCGCAAACGGCTACTTTGTGTACCGAAATCGTGCATAAAACATACTTTCGTTATATAAAAATAATAAATTGAAATCTCAACTTGATTATTTATCTTGGCTTCAGTGTGTTTTCGAAAAATCAAATGATCCCTATATCTTGTGAAGTTTTCCGAAACAATTGTTCTTTGATGGCATAAAAATTGCCTAATTTCTAGTAGAATATTGGGTCAAATTAAATGAAAATTTTCTTTTTTTTGAGAATCTGATCTCTTGAGGACTAGAGAAAAACTGATTTTTAACATTAGTTTATATTTGTATTGTTAATTAACAAATTTAAAAATTTTTTTACCATTTCAAATCTGAAAACTTTGCACTTTTCCCTAACCATTTTGTATGTACCTACCAGTTTCGCGCTAAGGATACTGATTTATGCAATAATTAATTTCGAAAATGTCATCTTTACGGAAAATTGAAAAAGTTGAAAATTCATATCCTTAACCACCGTGAAAATATTTAAAAATTCTAAAATAGATGACGTGAAATGCCGCAGTTACACTTTAGAACTAATTTTTTCTAATCACTATAATGAACATGCTTTAAAGAAATATTCTATTGACTCAGTTGTTCCACAGCTGAATACTTGCATTTTAAAATATAATTTGAAATTATTTAAAATTTAATGGAGTTCCGCCTTATACAGATTGAGTCTATCGAAACAAAAGTTGTTACAAGATAGTCGGATCGTTCATCAAAATTTTTTGAAATTTCGAGGAAATCCTTGAAAATGATCTCATGTCAGGGCAAACAAATCAATCCAAATTTCAATAAATAACTTTCAAACCATATTGTGCTGAAAAAGTAATTCCTTAATGCCTTTGTGCTCGGCTAAAATACCGCAATTAGTCGCCAATAGTTACCAATCTAAAATCACGATCAGTTATTAGAAAAATCTCTGAAGTATCACGCCACGAGTAAACTTATAACAGAATTATCTTTCCCCTTACAAATCCCTCCAAGCCTTGAATCAATCTTTTTCTCATATCTCTTCTATTTTTCAAGATATTCGCCTGCGATGATAAAAAGAACTACCACGAGTATAACATATTATGCAATAATTTGCAGTCAAGAGCGCGTATATCGATTTATTGAAATAAGAATAACACATAAATTGTATTATATTTAATTCATTCATTAACGAGAAGAACTAGAATGAATGAATGAGTGGAACAAAAAAATAAAAAATAAATAAATAAAAATAAACAAGAAACGAAAGTAAGAGATATATAAACATAAATACGCGAGACGCACATACATACGATATGCAATACTTATCGCGTGATAAAATAAAACAATTTCCGGCTTACATGGACACTATTATATTATTAAGTCGTAACAAAATAAGACTTGATTACACATATATGCGTACTAAAGAATATTGTATATACCTATATACCTATTATGTATATATATATATTTATATATAAATTATAAAAATAATCATAAACAAATGCTTAAATTCATTGTTAAATAATAAAATTAATTATTATTTAATATTATATATTAAATTTTTTTTTTCCTCAATAACGAATATTTAATAGATAATAATAATAATAATAATAATAATAATAATAATAATAATAATAATAATAATAATAATAATAATAATAATAATAATAATAATAAGAAAGCGTGTTGACTTGAACAAATTGCTTTTTGCTGCATTTTGAAAATAAATAATTAATTCTTCGGGAATGTAGAGATAATATTCTCAATAATAATTAAACATATAATATTTAATTTTCACGCTGTTCGATATAGGTATATGTAACAATTGATTTGAAGATTTTTTATTTTTAAATTAAAAGAACTTGATGCACCTGGGAATGCGTATACCTACACTTCCAACATAGGCGTATATCAAGTGAAGTGTAGCTTTAATCAACCAGCGTTCTACTTAAGATCTAGTTAAATCCTTGCCTTTGTCTACTTACTCCGCTTAACAATAGTCTTCGTCTGGCTTATTACTACACCTGCGTAACGCAACAAGAACAATAATTCATTTACGTAAAATTAAAGAAAAAAAAAAGGCGGTCTTACGTTGCCTTTTTTTTTGGCGACCAGCGTCAAAGTGCGTACCTATTGCGTACAAAATGACTTCCATATGAGTGGTGATTTTAAATCCCGTATTAGAAGTCTTTTTTAGTATCTTTTTGGACGAGGACATTGTCGTGATAGCTAATTTCTTGACCTGCAACAGCTGGGTGAAGGTGATGAGGCTCTACGTCAATTTTCTCTTTGACATCCGCGTCCAAAACTAATGAATGATGGGGTCCACGATGGAGAGTACCAACGTGATGTTCGTGTTTAGGTGGTTCCACTTCCTCGGTAAACTTTTCAACTATTCCCTTGATATTCTCTGGATCAAGTTCATTAACAGCAAACTTTTCAAGCAGCTCTTTCTTCTTGGGATTTGACTCGTCAAGAACTTCTGTACTTTTAATATCACGCAAAAACTGTACGATCTCCTCCTTAGTGTTATTCTTTGAAACATCGATGTTCGGGGTCAATAATATGTCTGGAGTATCTTCAACAACGTTTACAGTTTTCTCTAAATTTTCCTCTGCCAATGACTGTAGCAACGTTGTGTAATCTGGTTGAATCCTAGATGTTTCGATGCAAGAACTGCACGAACAATTGGTGATGATCTGAACCTGTTTCTGCTTAGTAATTGGCTTGTTGTCTTCATCCTTGCAATCCAGTGTCACCTGAATGTAGTTGTAAAAAAAAAATAAAAATATATGTATATACAAATATATGTAAATGTATTTTCTAAACACGTTTTATAACCAGCGTTATCATAGAACGGCCACAAAGTACCCAATAAATGCGCCCGCGTTTAGGAGCACATAACGTCCATAACTCTAGATTATGTAATATATGCATGTATGTATATTAAACGAGAAAGTGTGTTCTTTTACCGTATGCCAGATGCTGTCCAACGGTTGGCAAGAATCGCAGTAAGGTCTTATGAGGTCACCAGGTGCGTAAGGTTCGCTGTGAGGCACCATATAAGAAAAGCATGCACCAACGCATACATTATTATCTAATTCCTGAGAGGAACATTGTGGCCAGGTCACTACTTGTTTTATCGGTGTTGTTTTGCACCAGCTGTGCTTGTCGGGATATAGTACGATGTTGTGCACCTGAAAATAACAACGTCACAATACCACGTTAAATATCAGACCAGTAAAAGTCACAATGAATTTGCATACTCAGTGCAGCAGGGAAACCCTCACAAATTCTTTGTCATTTCAATGAACGCCACGATAAGAGACATTTACGACTATAGCTATGTACGGGTTACCCATCTCGCCTTGTAGTTCTATTTGCCTTTTTAACGTTCGTTTAACCTTGTCCTAACCAATTAACCTCCTAATAATGTAAAATAAATAAAAATAAGGATACGTAAAACCCCGGTCCCAAAAAACCCACCACAACATGCCAGAGCTGAAACCGTTGATAAATAATCTCGACTGTTTGTGTAGAATTGAAGAACACTGTATAAGTTTCAACTATACTAGAGACCAGGCATTGTTCCATCAGATTTACTCGGGAGCTAAAGCAAAGCAAAATCTTTAGTGTCGAAGCAGCGTCGTATATTTCCCAAGACATATCCTGCACAGTCGGATCGTGATGCCCATAGAGGGTTGTGAGTCTTTCGAGGAAGGGGCTGGCTCTTGGGCCTCGCTTGAGACCTGGTAGAAAAAGGAGGCCCTTCTATGGGCAGGAAGAGGCAATGGGTGTACACATATTAAATGTGTACACATATACCTGGTGCGAATATTGAAAAGGAATATGTACGTATGTACGTCGAAAGGTGAAAGATTGAGATAGGCATCACCTACCTGTACAACATCTGCAGCGTACCTTATGTTCTCGATGGGCTCGTAGAAAGGAGAATTGCATTGCCATGAGTGCGAGAAAAGTTGATATCGTTATGAGGTCCATGTTTGCTGCAACAATTAAAAATATCTGAAATTTAATCATAATTCAAATTTTTTCGAAAATGTTATCGCCAATATTTCACTTCGTAAATCCTTTCAACGGCGACATACTCGCTTGGACTCGGACTTGCAAATTGCGACTATACTACAAACTTTCTACCATGTAAATTCTCTACACCAGACGTAAGAGTAGTTTCTACTCAGTATGAAGTTCATTTTATAAAGCTTAATCTTTTCCTAATTCAACTTATCATATTAGCGCTCGATCTGCAGTTCAACTTCCGTAATGAAATTCCGTTTAAATATATACAGCGAACCACGCTCATTCAAAAGTCCGTTGAATTTTTTATTTTAGGATGAATGAAAGTTAATAGCTGCAGATACGAGGGGGTCTCGTGTTCCAGGTGAGGTTCCAGATCGACCCAGGTTCGACGACCGCCTTGAGTTGCGTCACTTGTTAACTGAAATACAACCGTACTGCCCTACCCGACTATAATATTACCAGACGGTAAATATAACGAGAAATCACCATTGCATGATGAAGGAAGACTTGTCGCCAGAGATTAGATAGGGCCGTTCAAACCTCAGTAAAATATTTCTAAGAGCTATAGAAACGTTAACGAGCTAAGAATGGGTATCAGATTCTATCTGTTGACAAAGGTGACTTTCGTTCTTTGATAGTGCCAATTTTTCTTTTAAATACGAATGCATTCCGACGCGCGTCATCCCGTTTCAACTTTTTTTTTTTTTTTTTCTTCTTTTTTTTCCCTGACGTCCACGATCCAAGATCTACCGTTTCTTATTTCGAGTTCTGGGAACCTGCCTTCGACCAAAGCAACTTCATGGCGGTAGACCCTGCGCCGTCACTACACCCTTGGCAACAGTACAAGCTCACGGTGGCTTTCAATAGCGCTAAGTTACATGCACGGTTTACATACATATATACATTATCCAGCAATATATACCCCGGGCATATATTCCGCTTGCATGAATGCACATATGGTACAACCGCTGCATTGGATAGAAGTACATATATGGATATACCTATATAAATATATCTGTCCAGGACGCAGGAGGTATGGACTAAGGATATAGGTAGGTATGTATGTACAAACAGGAATCTTTATAATGTACCAATGCACCGGTCTGAAACGTATGGTGGTTGTTGTAACAGTGGCTGTTAACGAAGATTTGAATGGCCGAGGACAACGTGGCAGGGACGGTCCCCAGGTATCGGGGCCCAAGGCTGATTTACGAGGGCCAAAGGACAGCCTGCTATTGTTGGTCAACACCTCGAGGTATATTACCTGTCCGAATGGGTTTTATCGAAGGGCTGCACAGCTGCACCTCAGAAATAAAGGGCCCAAGAATTTGAGTCAAGGTTTCATCTCGATAGGCAGAATAAGAAATAGTATTATGAATTCTCGTGGAACAGTTTCCATGCCTATTTCAAAGTACAGATTGCAATATAGATGCAGAATTTAGCAAAAAAACTTTACTCATTGTGAGCTATTTCCTTGTAACTAACAAAAATATAAAAAAAAAAAAAAAAAAAACGCGAAGGAGATTTGTAATCACGCGGGTTTATCGGATAAAAGATGATGAAAAGCCGAGCCAATCTATCCCCGAGGAGTCTTGAAGTTTATGCCAAAGAAACCCGCCCCTGTCGGCCACAATCTCCGGTCGAAAACCGCACCCTGGCTCAATAGCTCTTTGTTGCCGTTGCGCTCGGCACCTCCTCTTCGCACCAAGTTCGCCTGCGCTAGCTGGATTCGCTTTGCTTATTTTTCAAAGGGAATAAAAGGGCTGCGTCCAGCCGTGAGTTTAATTTGATTCTTAACAAAATTCGACGCGCTCAGAAACCGCAAAGTGCCCATCCGCCCCTCCGCCCATTCCAACACCTACTTCTTCTCGTAACAATAAGACTTTATAATATACCTACCTACCTACCTACCTACCTACCTACCTACCTACCTACCTACCTACCTCGCTTCCACTCGAACGCACAAGCCTATCGCTCAACTAATTGTAAAAGAAACCCTGTCTCGACGACCGGGTCTCCAAAACATTAAATATATACATAATTTAAAGATCTTTGACAGCCAATAAATTAAACGGGTACATATATGTGATCGAGATTCAAGGGTTTTAAAGATCAAGATTTGTAGGTGACATTACGTAGAATAAAGGCCTAAAATAGAATATCTGTGTTAATTTTATTTACCTTATAAAAATGTGTTCCTTTTTTACATCCTGAACATACGGAACATAGTCTTTCGCTAGATTTTATTTCTCTAAGTATTTGAAAACTTTATTACTAATTTAGGATCGATTAACCTTTTCAGTTCCATTCATGGAATAAAACTTGATGCTTTCCTTTTTCTAATTTACCAAACGACAGTTTCTTTAATAACAGGCAAACACAAATTAGACTTTAATTTACGTAATATAAAGATATAGAACTTTATTACCCAACGTTTTACATACGTCCATATATTCATTTCATCATTCAATAGTTGTTTTCCGAGTACATACATGCAGATGTGTAAGTACAGAATGAGAAAGTTCAAAAATTTTGAAAATATCAAAGGTCCCAGAAAAGTTGCATATATTCATAAGCTAAGAAGGAGGAGTAAGCCACATATTATTGAATACCAACATATATACATATACATATACCCATCTCGGTGCAGTAAGGTAGTAATCTTACATTTGTTCCAGTATATATGTATCGAATGAATTATGTTAAGCTTATACAACGACCGCTTTAAGGCATCCGTATAAAATAGATTGTATACTTAATCTGATCAGTAAACGTTCTTTTTAATCTATTCGATCGTAACGGTAATAACATGGGAGGCTTCTATAAGTCATCTCGTTTACCTTTCGGCTTTTCGATGCACATATACATTCAAAAATTATAACGCATTGGGACTCATACCAAACTTTTTTTTTTTATGTATAAACGTTGTATTAAACATTTCATTTCTAATCCATGGTACAAACTTTCCGAAGAATAAAATTTTAGAAAAATTATTTAAAGATGTGTAGCTTTATACGACTTATGGTAATGTTTTCGCGGATAATTATAATTTTCTCTCGCAGTTATAGGTGATGAGAAATCCAAGTGCCTTAAAAAGAAATGATCGTTATACGTATAAGACGGAAAAATTGATGAATAAATCATCATTTTAAGATGTTTTCGTTGTGTATATAATGTGTGAAATATGGATAAGTCTGTATGTATGTAAAGACGAGTTTTGCACGTGATATATTAATGGTACCGCAAAATGCGAAAAAAGTGAATCAAAAATAATAAAAAACAGTCTTTCACGGCCGTCTTCAAAAATATCCTTTCACTTTGGCTTCGTCGCTTAACGAATTTGTTAACTATTTCACAAAAACTCAGTTTACCTAACTTAACTGCAAATCATATGAAATTTTCCATGCAGACGATATATATGAGGAATTTTACTTTTAAACAGCAATTCCGTAAACTATAAAAAAATAAAAATCGGGATTTCTGTTATTTCCTGGGAATACCATAATTTTATACTCACGCTACCGGCCACTCGTTGAAAGAGTAAAAAGAAAAAATTATCTGTCAGATTTATTCCTCAACGATTATTCTAATCGATTGTAACAGTCGTGCGGTTCCCGCGATTCTTGATACGGTATATAACTCGTAGATTTGCACAGTAGATAATTAGAAAGAAAAAAAAAAAAAAAAAAATAGAAAAATAGAAGACAAAAAAACACTACACAAAATAAAAGAAGATAAAAAAAAAAGTCATCAGATCCCCCTCTGACCGCAACACCATATGTCCGACCGCACGTTCGTTTGTAATCTGATATTGGGACAGGTAGACCTACGCATCACCTACACATCGAAACTTACCACGTTATACAAAAATAATCGTGGTATGTATGTGTCTACGTATACGCGTATAATACATTGAAGATCCGTTGCCCTGCTGGTGCTGGATCACCTTCGCCATCACAAACCAACTTACCAACCAGTCGCCCCTCGTAAGTGTCGTAAGTATTCGCCGTACCTGTATAACGAACGTTTACCTACAAATGGCGTGTGTGTATATGTGTATGTGTGTATGCCGAGTTAGTATCACACAAGTTATAATAACGAAAGCCGCCAGTGATAATAAGTATACCGCAGGTAGGTACATTATACATACATATACATAGATACATACATATACGAATACGTATATACGAGAGTTTTGCTACGAATACATAAGAAACTGCAGAAGCGCGGCAACGGAGTGACATACCCGTGAAAACAAATACATTCATGAGATTCTGAGGTATTTGCCGACGGCTTTGATGTTTGCGTTCTTCGAGGAATACCTACCTACTCGTATATATTAGCTTTCTTACGTCGCTCACGTAGGTGGTACATTATACCTTATACTTGTATGTGTAGTTACTATGAGCGGATGATTTTTAAAACGATAAAGGCTGTGTGGAGAGGATCATAGATACGAGATATGAGATTTGTTTTTTTTTTTTTCTTCTTCAAGCCAGTGGTCTTTTTCAGCGATGTTTATAAGTTATACGAATGTCTCAACCTTAGAAAATATATATATATGTATATGTTTATATTTTTTTAAGATTTCCGTTTTTTAGGGAAGAATTTTTCAGCGATTTTTATTTTTCTTTGCTGAGATACGACGCGAGCGAAAGGGGGTCGTCGTACGACCGATTATTTTTCGTACAAGAACCTTGAACGTGGAAGTTGAATCAATGCTCGTTAAGAATCAAATATCACGCTGTACCAATGAGAAGGAATGTTTAAACCGTGTAAACCAATCAAATATATAGAAGCTAGTAACGATGTTACCAACCTACGCGCGTATAGTTTTAACCTTTCGTAACAATCTCTCATCGTTTCTTAATCACCAAATAAGAACAGGCGAAGGTTATAATGCTTAATGTACAAAAGTAAAAACAATACCAAAACCATATATACTACATAATGTTGTACATATGTAATTATTGAACGATGAAAAACAAAAACAAAATAAGGTAGAATAAATTAAAAAAAAAAAAAAAAAGAATATGCTTGTGTATGATAACTACCCAGTTTTGTATACCAAAAGGCGCAGCAGCGTCAACTTGATCGAAAAGGTTACGACCTTTCTCACCGAGGTGTCCGTAAGAGGTTCGCCACTGTATAAGGTGCTTAATTTATTTCTAACCGATCCTATTATACGAGACAAGCCCGGAAAAAGATGTGCAGTCTCGCTACCCGCCCATTTTTAAGAGGCAGGCATTAAAAACAACAATGTCATTACATTTTAACGATCTGTTCCGCGCTACCCAACTATAAAGAGGGTTTCCTGGTGTTAGTTCCTGCGCAGGATTCAGGATACCGGCTTCTCCCCATATAAATGAATGTGTAAGTGTGTAAACTACGGGGATACATGTATGCGGTGCGCGGGCGTCGAGCGTCGAGCCTCGGGCCCCTATCGTCTCCCTTTAGGCCCCATAGGGTACAGTTTGGGCCAGCTAAGCCCCCCCCCCCCCCCCCCCCCCTACGCTAAGAATTAGTATGGGTGAAACAGAAAGAGAATAAGAAAAGTTGAGATGGCGCCACACGTCGACCGTGTTTTCGGGGCATCCTCCCTGCTGTTGTCGCCTTTTTTTTTTCTTTCTTTGTTTTATATTTACTTTTTTTCTTCACTCCACCTATCCGCCCGCCTCTTTTTCTCCCTTCTTCATACTCACCGGACCCCACTACGTATCTTTCCTTGTCTGTTACCCGTGACCGCGTTTTCCTTATCCCGTCCGGTCTTATTAACTGGCACCCACGCGCTTTGGCCCACAGGGCACCATGCGATTAACATATTTATGATTGGGAAATGCGATGCTGCATTTGTAATCTTTGAGCCAACCATACCAACGGCTCCTCTTCTGCCCTCGGATGCTCTTTGCGGATCCAATAATTTTATCAAATATAAATAAATTCACGGATATTTCAGAGTTACAAGTTTTTAAAAATGCACACTGCGTATGTTTCTATTCAAGTTAATTAAGCCTTGATCTTAGAAACATATAATTAAATCGGTAACATTCTTAGCGTAGTTTTCTAATCATCTAAACTTCATTTCAATCTCCTAGATTGCAAATTGTCGTAACTTGTAACTCCATATAAGCACTACGCTTCCTGCGTGCAACGAGCTGCAGCATATTGTTTGAAACGCAGTACGTAATATTTATGATGTATACATATATGTATAAATCCAAATGCAATTACATATATCTACAAGATTTCTGCTCGCATAAACGATTATACTGTGCAATGCGATACACCAACCAGTTCCGAGTCTGCGTGATATTAAAAAAAAACAAAAAAAATCGGTAATAAAGACGCAGACTAGATTAAAAACCTTTGGGTATGCCGACTGGACCAAATCACAGTTATAAACGATACGGATATAGCATATGGGTCTCTGCCTTGTATTTTTAAGTGTGTTAATAATGCGTGAACCTTAACACATATTTAATACGATTATAACTTGTACGCATTTATTTATGCGCGTACGTCGTCTACCGGAGCGAAATTTGAATTTCAAATCTTTCGGAAGAACGAGTTAGTCACTGTTGGGGACACGTATCAGACGATATCTTGTACAGACTTACGATCGGTAACGTATCGCCACCGAAACGCGAAGTAATAAAAACAAAATAATAATAATAATAATATTAAATTAAAAATGATACAAAAAATTTATACGATCTTTTGCCGATCGTTGTGCGTAACTCTAGCTTGTAAAGTTCTCCGTACCGATGATCAGACATCCTGCAGGTGTTACTCGCCCGTTCCTCGGCCGTTGCCCTAGGTAAGAAGCTAGTCGGCGCGGGGGAACTTGCTGGAAAATCGGCAAGGAACATCAGAGAGAGAGAGAGAAAGATATATGTATACATATATACATCGGCGTATTCCGCATATATGTACATATACATGTAAGATCCGCCCCACCCGTTCGGTAAAGCCGTAAACATTTTGTGCACGATCAGCCTTGCCTTCTCCTCAAAAATCGGTAAATATCGCTAATGACGTCATCCACGAATTAAGGATCCAGGATTGAAATTACATATTCCTTCGAAACGATCTATAGATAATTCGCGACGGTTAAACAAATGAAGAAACACACTCACCTGAAAAGAAGGGTATCCTATATACCCCCTCCGCTTCGGTTAGACCAGATGAAATTTTCTATAACGCGAACCGATTGGCACTCGCTAATTTTTTTTTTTTTTTTGTTATTTTTTTCAATCTCTGCGTGTATTTATGTATTTATTTAATTATACGCATCGACATCTATGCATACGCGTATGGTAAGCCGTATATAATCAGGATGATTGTGCGCAGGATCAGTTTACATAATTCGGCGTAATTAAATACGTTATATCGTATGAGAGATCGGTTTTTATCGTAGTAACGATAAAAATCGGCACTTTTAGCGGGGGCCCTGCTGCGTCGCGCGGAGGCTGCCAGGAGCCGACTGAGCCTGGTCAAGCTGCAGATCTCTACGGTCCCGTGGTGGTGGCGGCGTGCTGTTCTCTCTTCTCCTGGCTCGGGCCCGATCTCTACTACCTACGACCGTACCGAAGAGACTGTATAGGAGACTGTAAAAAGCCACATCGCCCGGGGCCTTACACCTCGAACCAGTAAAACTTGTCTTGTCCTGACGCTAAAGTGCATTTTACACGAGGTTCGACTGAACGCCGCATTGTCGTCGGCCATGGCGATGAGAGTAGGAGGATCGGGGTGCATAACGAAGAAGGTGAAGAGAAGATCGATCGACTTTACCGTGGGCAGAATGAAATTTCCCTCAATTCATTGAAGGTCGCCCTTCCTTACGCGAAGCTGAGCTAAGCATGTTTCCCAAAAAAAAAAGAACCAGACCTACAATTGCCAAAGTTTAATATCAAGGCCCAATCGTCATTTCGCGGGACCCAGGGTTAAGAGGGACGGTAGTCACGGCGCGGTGCCGATTCTCACGAGCGCCGGTCGGCTCGCGCGTAGATTTTGCGCATGCGCATTACACACTTATCGCGCGTGCGCGGAACGTATAGTACCTATCTACACACACAGCCAAACCGTGGGTACTAAATTCGGTGCTATTTGAATATACACGATATTTGAATGTGACTATTGCATAAATAGTCTTACCTGCATGTGTACTTACATTATAAATACAAAATCCAGATGTAAGTTGGAATTGAAGAAAATGCGTTCGGTATGAACGTGGCTTAACGATTTTGTCTCGCGTGATACGGCTTCCGCGCCCCGTCATAGGATTCTCACTTTTATTTTACACGACCATGATTAATAGCAATTCTTTTGCTTTTTACACGAAGGTGGGTAGGTAGGTATAGTTAGTTAGGTAGGTATATCCTTCGCTACGAGTTGCAGTGGATCGATTTCGAATTAATCAAACGCAAAGTGACGAACTGTACAGACAGTATTATATACCCATACACTAACAGCGTTTGTCTCTGATTTATTAACCCCGTTCTTTATCTGAAATGGATTGATCGATTCTCAGTATAACGCCTTTAGATTTCACCAACTTATAGGCAACAATTTCTCTACTTGGGTGGGAAATGATTATATTTAAACATCGATTTCATAAATAATTATTATTGTTATTTATTTCAATTAAATTATATCATATTATGCAATATATGATCATTTTATATTACATAAATTAATTGTCGATCAAGTGTTCGCACTGGTTCACTCACGATTTTTTATAAATATAAATACGTATCCATACTATTTACCTACATTCTTGCACATGTATACAGTCTATACACACATGAACAAACAAAGGACAAACGACCGAATGAATAAACTCGAACACCGCTTCAGTCAATGCTTAGTAACATTGACGGAAGAGACTAATTTATTTACGAAACATTTTCAACTGTTCGTTGTACCGACTTTATTGTGTGCACTCTCTATAATGTGCGATTACTTCAAACACGAGGTCAATAAATTTACGTAACATCGAAAAAGCGCATCAGAGACGTCAAACAATTTCCGTTACAAAATTGTCCTTGGTATTTGTAGATCTTTCACTTTCTTCACCATTCACATTCACACTTGTTAAAGCTGATCCAATTGACGTTCTAGTACCCTCTTCATCTCCAGTATCTTCAACGATCGGAGATCTTCCTACCTTAAATTTCCAAGCAATTGGACCTAGAGTTTCAGTCAAGTAATTCCTAAACTCTTGACACTTCAATTTCGTGTTAAAGTCGTTAGAGCTGCCCCATAACACTACACCATTTGCTCCCAAGTTTTTTATCGTCATAAAACCATTGTGCAAATCATCCTGTAAAAAAGAAAAACGCACGTATAAAACCGTTGTCAAATTTATTCGTTATAATTATTTAAAAATTTATACTATAGGTAATAGTTCTTCAACTGAATTGACATCAACATTTTACAAATCAAGACATTCAAAGTCAAGACATTTGAAAATGTTATTTTCATTGCTAGTGATCGCTAGCTCTAGGTCGAGGAAGCTCTGATTCATTTCATTTTGAGGTTCGTTTATGCTTGTAGAAGATTCATTCATGAAACCGCTGATATCTAGTACCATCTCGTTATCAAAGGCAAGTAGATGAACGGCATGCGCGATTCAAGACATATATGCCAGATGGGAACAACTTATCTAAGACGGATTCATACATACATGCAATAATTACTTGCTAAGCTGGCTCCACTCTTATAGGTGTGTACACAATTTTGAAATTTCCATTTTTAAATTCAAATAAATATAAAATTCTTATACAGAGATGATCAAAGATTTATTATACGATTATATCCCGTCGTGCTGTTAGACTCTTAATGTATAATAGATAATGCATTGGTAGTTAAGAAGAACTTACGCTTTCCAAAAAGTTGTCTTTTTTATCCTGATACTTGTAGGAAAAATAAGGAAGCACTGGCTGTTTTGAAGGTTGTTTAGATCTATTTGAAATCCTAATAGCCTCGTTAACTCTTCCGCTTATGAGTTCCATTCGTTCCCTTTTATTTAAACTTGACCTGAGATAGACGGATGGTAAAATAACATGCTGCAAGTTGAACATCCAAGAAAGTCTGAAAATTAGATCACGTACCACTGATTAAATATAAATTATTCATGTATGTGTATGCATTATATATTTAAATACCTAACAATAGATGTAATTTACTTTACCTTTGGTTTTTATATGCCCAAGTACAACCGGTATGAGTGAATGACATGCATAGTATAGTAGTTGCTATTTTTTTACTCTACCATTAATTCACAACACTTCCGCGAAGTAATTTCAACACTTTAATTATAACGATTATTGACAATTATTGCGAATCGCGTCACCACTGCGTTAGGACATTTTATTCCACCGTTTCATACAACGTATTGACATTTATTGGAAATAAAAGTCAAGCAGTGGTGTGATGAATCGTAACTAGTTTCATTAGGCACTAAGATTTTTCATTATAATATAAGTCGAAATCAGGTAGTTTAATGTGTAGTTTAAAGTTGAATTTCAGAATTTTTTACTCTCTTCTTAATGATATAATTTTACATTTTAATGTTTATTAAATACCTGTCATTTTCATGAAACATTTTTGGATCACAATCAGCCGTGGGAACACTTGGTGACAAATTGTAACAGTAAGGGTATGCGTAGTAGCCCCATGATGCTTTGGGTCTGAGAGTTCGTGCCAACCGCAAGGTATCCTCCATAAATAAACGACCTGCTTTTTCAAATCGCCTTGTCGCTTCGCGTGTTATGCGGTTCTTATCCCAGAACGGATGCCTAGCTCTTTCAATTTCCGTTGACAAGTCGCGATAGGGTGCGAGCGAGGCCCAATTCTGTCGGAAGATGGGCCTCCAGCTCTCAAAGTCAATAATTGCTAGTCCCGAAAAATTAACATCTTTGATTTGTTCGTTTATGTGTGCCCGAAAAAATTCAAGATGATAAGTCAAGTTGCCTTCCTGAGGAACACCTCCGTTTCTCCTCATAGTGTGACCTGAAATTATCACCAATTCAATTTTTTGTTTTCTTTAAAGTTTTTTTCAAATCTCAACCCCGAAGTCTACACTTGACCGCGTGCGCTTACCATAATCGTCCTTCAACAAGGCTGGAAAAGCACCCGGATCATAAAGTATTGCTATTTCATCACCCCGGAATTGATCCTTTCTATTCTGTCGTATTCCAAAGCTAGGAACGTCTTCGAAAAACATCCCATACTGATGACACATGAAGGTAGGAACATTCCAGTAAAAGTTTAAAGCGTGACTTGAAGCCCCGAGGGCAGCATGCACCTGTATCGAACTGAACAAGGTTATCGATTCGTCGTTTAGTACTGTAATGAAAATATAATGAATCGCGTGTAAATACGCCTTGCGATTTATTTATACACCCTATCGTTAAAGTCATCAGTGTGAAAACGGACACTGGCTTACAATAAAGTAAACATATTCGTATACCCAAAAAATGTTGAATTTGACACTGTGATGAAAACTGCAACCAAAATGCAAAGCCTCGACATTTTATAATGCTTCAACGAACGTATTACACGTTTACTTTTTATGTACTCTACTTTTATGTCTAACTGACGATTTTCGTCCATCGACATGACAAATGGCAGCGTGTGACTGAATTCCTCTTGATCTGAGGCCACTTTATATTCCGCATCACATGCCCCACCATTTCTACTCGGCATCGTTGTTATCAACGTTGTATTGTTTATTTACTCAACACTTCCGTTCTTTATATTTTTTATTTATTTTTTTTTATATTTTTTTACCTCGTCGTTAAGCTGTCGATGCGATTGTTATCCGAATTCGTAAAAATTATATTATTATCATCGTGACTTTGATAAATATATATATATATATATACGCGTAGGTTATGTACATACAAATCGTCCATCATTTCAATAAATTATACGTTTACACGTTTTACAAATGTCAAAACATCGGCGATTTAATGATAAAGGATAACCGACTAGTGATTGAAATTTGTCCAGTCAAAATTAAACGCCGAATAGACAGAACATCAAAAAACTCAGTCGTGAAAACTAACTGCAGTGTTAGCGGTGCAGTCAAATACAAAAGACGAAGGTCCGAACTGCATGTTTTGCGATAAGAATGACACCAATTTAGATAAAATGGTCCCTTTCAGTCCTCGTTTCTGTTTTGGTCTAAATTCGGTAGCAGTATTGAAAGTTGATATTTAGTCAAAGGTTTTCACCTTCGCAGGTAGGAGAGTAAGATTAGGACTTAGAAAATACTGTCCAATTCGAGAGGGAAATAACTTGTTGAATTGACGTGCCAATAGTCCGTGAATTAATACAATTCAACACGAATTGAATGAATTATTTTTAATTGACATGAATTATTTCGCAATACTTGAATTAATTCGAATTGAAAAGAATTTAAAAAAAATCAAATAAAACTTACGAAATTAGCTTGAATTAATTTAGATTAAGCTAAATTAACAAAAATTATTTCCAATTAATCGGAATTAATCTGGATTCGTGTCCGATTCACTCCAATTTTTAGAAGAATTAGCAAATTAGTTTGATTTACCATGAGCTCAACCATGAGCCGACATCTCGTTATCTTCTACTCTGAACAAATTCATTTGTAATTACCCAAAATTTCTCGCCTAAGTTAATTTGTACTAGCGTAAGATTCTGTGAATTATCGCGAATAAACTTCAACTAAAGTGAATTATTAGGAATTTATTTAGAATTTTAGTTAATGAATCTAAATTATAAGGAATTAATTCGAATAATAAGAATTAAATCGTATTAAAAAGATTAATGCAATTTATTCAATACTAAAAAGTTGATATGTCGATCGAGGTCTGAATTATTTCCCCTCGGTCTAATTATTATTTGATGAATTGAGATCCCGAAAATAAATGAACGAATAAATAAATAATAGGTGTTTAAATGTTTGTTAGGATTTGTCTTTTGGACTACCAGATTCTATAGGCAACAGATTTTCGGTGACGGAATACTTGGGCCGGACAGTTCATTTGTTCTAAAAGTATATAATTGCTTAATTCTAGGTTTGCGGACTCTTGGTCCCGTCCCTATAATTTTAGTTGTATGAGGGTATCCGGTGTGTTAAAATTGAGGTAAATTTAATAATACGGCGCCTTATTTAGACGCAATTATTGAAAAAGCTTTCGATAGAAAGAAAAAAAAAAATGAATAAATAAGTAAAATAAATATTTTCTGACCCTCAGTTTGCACGAATATTTAATTAACGTTAATGAATTCATGATCGATAAGCTTTACGAGAAGACTCTAAGTGTCGGATGTGTAAGGGTGATAATTTTGACGTCAGCTCGTTAATATAAAACCTGTCATTGTGATTAGAATCATCTGACGTAACGATGTGATAACTTCTTTTGTTCTCCGTATAGAAGCTGTCTTTGATCTCGAAAAAGTCAGTTCATTCGAAAAGAAATTGATGCATGAAGAAATTTATAAAATCCAATTTTTTTTTTTCAATAGTTTCGTAGGTTTGGAATATTTGAACTTCAGATAATAACGAGAATCTCGAAATTTCAATTGCTGGTTATAAGTTTAATCAGTTCCTTCAGAGTTCATATAAATAGGATACAAATTCTAAAAAAAAAATAGCTATAACATAGTAAATAGTTACTATAATAATTTTTTCACCATTGAAATTCGGAATATCCTACGCAGATAATCGCATGGCAATGTTATTGTATATTAAATCGAATCAGAAACTTCATTATTCGCGATCTTGACATCTCACTGCACTACTATGCAGGCCAAGTTGTTTACCTACATCCAATATCCAGTATGTCTATATGCCAGGGTTAGTCACCAATTGCAGTAAAACAAATTTGTTATCATATATACATACGACGGTTTATTTTTGCATACATGACAAAGACGTTAATTACCAATTCGAAATTACCTCATAATTAAATTGATTGAATATTTTGATGAAAAAAACAAAAATTTGCTCACTTCCTTAATCCGTAATTAGAATTATGAATTCTAATATCTAACAGTAAATTTCTGCTAGTATATACTTTTCAATGTTGTTGTATAAATAAAATGTTGATATTTAAAACAGACTAGGATCGATTTGCCTTGGGAAAATTACGTTGTTAAAAAGTAATTGACACAGTTTTCATATCGTATAGAATGGTTTAACTTGCATTTGGAACACCCGCTTGACACAAAACATCATTAGAATCATATAGAAAATATATTCGTTAAGTATACGAGCGGGTTATCAGGATGAATTTCCTTACGTCCTTCCGATCAAAGTCGCCCGTCAACCTTACGCCGTTATTATTTATTTAAAAGGCCTTGTGTTCCATATGCGAATGTTTAAATGAATATTCATTGTCAACCCGTTTCCAGATTAACAATAAGGATAGATATTCTAGTGTCTAGCACATACCGGAAGTGATAACAGGCTAATCAAGGCTCGAGCTTTTGCTTGGGTCATCGCTCATAGCTCCACCTTGTATACGTACGAGTCATAACAATTGGCAAGTGTAACACAGTGAACACCATGCGTTTTGCAGTCTAGTTATAATTTCAATTTACCTTTGTCATTAGTTAAAAAGATAAAGTGTACTAGCCTCAGACAGCTGGCAATGAGCCAACCCAAAGCACAGTTCACGATGCGTCATATGGCATAATAGCAATCGTACAACGACTCCAAAAGCTGATTGTTTCAAAATATACGACGTCACACTTATAGTAGTCTATTATCAACGATGTTATCTAATCTTGACCGGAAGTTAACGCCATTTTATATTCGGTCATTGGATGTTCACGGGAAATAAGTGACCTATAAAATTGAAATTCTGTTTATCGTTTTCTATAGATTGGTCAAAAAATTTCACCGTTGCATTTATATAGCTGCGAATTTTTGTTCGACGAGAGAATTATATTTAAACGGTATTTCTGAAGAATTTGACATTTTCTTGATAGCACCATTATTTTTTTTTTTTTTTCTAAGTAGAATTCAGCCACAGGTTGGGATCCTTGGAGTGAATGGGGGTGACGTATCGACGCCTCGGTAGAAAAACATGATATCTCCTGCGTCTAAGACAAGAGATACCATGGTTTTTTTTCCACAGTTTCGAGATATCATATTTTTCCATTGAGATATCGGTATTAATCGAAAACTATGCGGTTATCGATCATTGGAAATATTTGAAATTTCGTGAAAATATTGTGAAATGATACTATTTTTGTCCATACAAATGGCTTTGTAACAATTTATTTTCTTGAATACTTGATTTTATATGTTTGAGAAATAATTTTTTGTAAAATATAAAAATATTTTGTCATTTCGACTCTCAAATAAAGAAAGCAAATCGTGTTATACATGATATTAAGATGCATTCGCACTTGGACGGTATAAAGTACATTTTCGCACGATAAATTCAAGGAAATCAAATTATTATTTTTTTGTTTGTTTTTATATTGTAAAGTGTGGGTGTATCACTCATTTCGATTATTAATCAGAGTCTACGCATCATTAACGCAAAAATGAGAGATGAAGCACCATTCTACATGGGATTTCGAGCACACCCATCGAAAAACATCTCTGTTCTATGTAGAAATGAAGTCTCAATCTGAGAATTCGCAATTCGTTGTAATTAGTGGTTGTAAAATGTTGGAAAGTCATGATAATCCTCAGTTCCCGATTTGCCCGAAAGAGACAGATCAGCGCACGACTCGTTGCATTTTTGTCTGAACCAAGGATCGGAAGAAGCAAAGCCACGATTCGCGCGCTGAGATCTGTCTCTCTCTCCCTCTCTCTCAGGCAATGCGGAATCTAAGGATTATCATGGCTTTTCAACAATTTACAATCGCTAATTACAATGAATTGCGAGTTTTCAGATTGAGACTTGATTTCTGCATAAAACAGATGTGTTTTGATGGGTGGGTTCGAAATTCCGTGTAGAATGGTATTTTGTCTCTCGTTTTCGCGTAAACGATGCGTAGAGTCTGATAATAGTCGAAATAAGTGACACACCCACACTTTACAATAAAAAGAAAAACAATAATAATAATTCTATTTCCTTGAATTTCACATGCTAACTCGAACGCATTCCTCGTCAATCATCGGCTGCCAAAAGGACAATCCGATTGCCACCTCCGTTTCGGAGATATTCGAGAAAATAATTATGTCGGTAAAAATCGACCATACCACCCCCTTAAGACCGATTCAAACCTCGTAATAACAGAATCAATCCAGAGCAGTTGCGATCACGATGGCAGTGGTGGTCAATATAGGTAGACATAGATTCCTTTATTTATTTATTTTTATTGAAATTGGATTTTTCTTCATTAAAATCGGATAAATTAAATTTTGACATTTTAAACGGCTCCACACATTATGTATGTACAGAGACATAGTTTTCCACATATCACAAGTATCAGAAAACACGCATAGGTATAGTAATTTCTCGAATTCCCTGCGTAGTATGATTCTATTGCAAAACAAAGAAGAAATAGGTATTTAATATAAAATTTATTTTTTACTCAAAATTTTCGAATGCCCGTATTTCCCGGGCTGATCAACTTGTCCCATCTTTTTTTACATATCGAAACTAAGCATTTTTGAATACAAAGAAAAAAATATTTATCTTAAAAATTTGTGCCTCAGTTTGGTCCAGACACTAACGAACAATATGGTGTCTCATTTTTCCCTGCTGTTTCATTTCGTTCCACATTCTCCTATTTGATGGTCCTTATTGCAGGCAATGCATACGGTGCTATTCCCACAGATGAAGGATAGCGATGCTTTAATTAGACACTCTATGTTTTTATCGCCCCTATGTTAGCATATACGATCCCGTATCCAGTATATGGTTAACCATAAATCATAAAGTAGTTATTGTCAAACGTTCATAGTATTTGAACAGCTTGTATTCAACTGAATGAAATTTGCAGTCAAGGAATCAAGAAGGTCGTTTTCCATAAAAATACATGCCGTTTTTTCGAACTCTTATAGCTTAAGGGGGTATTCCTGTCTAGAGTGCTGTTTTTGACGTCGCCGGTTCTGAAAGTTTTGGAGCAATAAGGGCGCGACCTCAGGCGCAACTTTTCGCTGAACGTACGCGCACCTGATCCCCTCGACTATACCCTCCTAACTTCTTGATGAGCTTCCTTAACGCGTTTGAAATTTTAACAGAGAATTTTTAATACGTAATAAGATAATTCAATTTTCGTACCAATTTTGTTTTCAGTTGTAAAATAATTAGTTAATTACTGTCAACAATATAATTAACTTAAAATATTATAAAAGTTATATTTTGTCTCAAAAATTCGTCGATCATTTTCTTCCAGAATTTTGTATGTATGTACACTTGGCGAGGTTGATTCTGAGCCGGAAATGAAAATCGGAAAATTTACTAGGCTGATTGTTACTAGGCAAGTAGCTAGACAGTCTACTGCGAAACTAGCAGGAGCTGTCTGCTAGACCGAGTCTGACAGCGAGTGACATCATCCCCAGAGCAGACAGCTCGTGTCTAGCTACTTGCCTAGTAACAATCAGCCTAGTAAATTTTCTGATTTTCATTTCCGGCTCAGAATCAACCTCGCCAAGTGTACATACATCCCATTGATTAGCAGGATTGATTTTTTGAGACATTAGGTACTCCATTAGGTACTATTGAAATTCTTGATGAAATAAAAACGACAAATAACATGCTACGTTTTGTAACGAATTTTTGTAAATAAAAATCAACTGATTTTTAATCGTGGAAAACTCTGTATCTTCTCAAATTTCGTGAATCCCAGAAATCCGAGTAGTCGTCTTAAAAAATGTTCGTCAAGGAAAATCACTAGCTCTAAAATATTCGAATTTATCCAACTGTATTTTTTGTACTTCCTAGACAAAGTGACCAAAGAGACCAAAAGAGAAATCCCTTAGCTGTTATTCGCAAAAGTTTGAAAGTGACCTTTTGAGAATGATAATGTCCAAATTGAGATATGCTTGCTCATTCTTTAAATTGTCAACATTATAATTTTGTAAAAATATAAGTTATAGTCAGTGAGCAAAGTCCAGAAAAATAATGGTGACCTTACCCCCTTAAGTTATATTGATCCACTTAACTCATTTGCATTGCTAAAATTATTTGGATAACATGAACTTTACAAAAGCCGGGAGAATCTCTGTGCGATAAAATGTCAAGGTTAAATTGTACACGTGTTTATTGTTCGGTATTTGCCCATACAAAGCTTCATAGAAATTTGTGTTGTATCGTTATTGATGGAGGCATTTAACTATTTTTACTGGTTGGTCATTAATCAACGATTCACAAATTTGACATGAAACAAGCTTCTCTAGAATGAAATATTAAAAAATTATTAACGTTATAAAATCGGACCTATTCAAATCCGTTACTGTCGTCATCCCCTGCAGTACACCGCAGCAGTGTTTAACAAGTTGCCATTTATAGGGCGTGGAAATTTGAGCATAGAATATTTTAAGTTGCCTAGATGCAGGTGATATTAGTTCCCTATATTGCACATCCACGAAAAGACCCGGTAAGAAGTAAGTTTCACTGTATAACCACCAACACCTCATGACCAACACAATGCAGACTAATAATAATTTAATGTATTCTGAATTTGAATTTGTTGTCTGTTTTTAGACATGAGACACGGCACCTATAACTGAGTGTTGATCTCCTTTTTGAATTAGTTTAACTCATTAAACCATTTTCAAAAACGAAAAAGTATAACACCGTCGCGGTCGATAACACCGCTACTGATTCATCCGGCAGGTACACACTGAAATACCGATAAACACTTAGAAGAGATGCAAGAAGGGTAGATGAATCCACTCCTCCATATCGGCGGCAATCATTCGGTCACGATCCAAAAGGTGGCTTGTGATGCCGACCTAGAGATGTGTAGATCTCTGACAAACTAGTAATTAGTAAATTGTTACCATGACCATCTTTAGAATTCCATGAAAATACCATCGTTAGCGCACCTCAAGTTAGAGAAAACCGTTCACGGATGGCGCCACGAGATGTTTCTCTAAATTTTTATTCCTCAAGATATTCAAATAATTTCAATGTGTTATTCAAGCGGGTAATCACTTCGCAAATAATTGTAAGAAAGCACAAAACTATTGTCGTTTACTCAGCAATCAGATTTTTATTCGCATGTGTTTAAATAATTAGTATTACTAGTCAGGATTTTATATGACTCTTTGTTACACATGGAAGAATCTGACCCTGACCACCTCGGTCCGGATACATTTTTTGTTATTTTTTTATTTATTATAGTGTTGTTCCAGGCTGAAAAGGTCTCATATACATTTCACAAAAAAGCATGAATTGTAGCTACCAGAGATAGAGACGAAGAGTAAGAAAAGAATTGCACCTCGATAGTAAGAAAGCGTAAATCTCTATTACACTTGCATTACGCTCCGACCATATCATAAGTCATTCGGAAAGAAGCGCTCTGTAGTGTATTCCGGTCGGAACAGCTAGTCGACCCCCGGGAAGAATATCTTCCGTTCTCTCTTACTCTCATGCATATTGATCGTCGACGCTTTACCTTACTCGTCATACCCGTACTACCAATAAAGCGGGCTATGCGCGGTCCATTTCTGAATGTTTATGACAGGCTAGCCACGAATGTCTGAACAAAAAAATCCCTGAATTTTCGAGATTTTGTCGTACAGCTGTAAGCCGTGATTGTCCTCCATCCTCGTAAAGTAACGGACATTCTGCTTTTCATGAATTTAAATTTTATTTCAATTCATCATGGTAGTGAATCTTTAAATGAGAGAATTATGTATAGAGGATTACGACCTAGTTCTTATTTTCGCTATTACACCTATAGTCAATTCGTTGTACTTACACACATTTTAAAAACAAATATTGATATTTAATTGTCTTTACCTTACAATGAGTAATCTGTTTTCTGAATATATTATGATTTACCTAACCCCTTTGAAGTTCCCTGACTTTTGAAGACTTTTCGTGGCTGTGGCCACCCTGTATGAACAATACAGATATTGGAATAGTTCTATTGCTTTTAGTGGTGCACATGATCAGTCTCGCCGGATGCGATATCGAGCAAAGATTAATACAACGAAGTCTGCAGGGTGCGCCCACACTAGAGTAGCTACAAAGGCCTCGACCAATCTGATGTAGACAGGCCTTAAAGATGTGTATACTATTGACTTCAAGGTAATGTTAAGTCAAAACAGAACAGCCTTTATATTCCAAGTTCTTAAAATAGCTATATTTTTTAATATACCTATTTGTTGTTTTTAAGGTACGGATTTTTTACGGTAAATCCTAGGTGGTATTTCTAAACGTTATTCGTTGACAATGAGTCATCAATAATTATATTATTTTTGATTCTGTGTGGTGATACGAAAACCTCCAGCCTCGTAATTTTGAAGTATTCCAACCTTCGAGTATTTGATAGTCAGGCTCGTACGATAACGTGGTATTAAAATAACACAGACGCCATCAGTTACTCCAACGCAAACACTCTTGCTCAATGTAACAAACATAACAAAGATCTCTCTCTCTATCATAAAATAGCCCCTAGACAAGAGTTTCAAGCACGACGCAGCTATAGTTCGAACTGTAGAGAACATCGTAGTGTTAAATTTTAAGTTATAATAGTGTACTCGTTGAAGTCAGTGGAGTTTATTACTACCCAGTATCATCGATACTACGTTTGTATGCAATGCGTACGAATGAATACACTCAAATCGAGCTGAGAAATTATTTAATAATATTTTTTGATTTTGAATGTGACCGTCATGATTCTCGGAGAGAATGGGATTTTCCTGCCAGCACAGCGTCTTGTAGCTCGGAAACTTTAGTTGGTTAGTATAGCTGCTTCGCTGTTCGAGCCCTCACGCGTACATACCTGTATGCCATCGATAAAGTAGGGGCCTTCTGTTGTATTGTAAAAAGAATATCAGCTACCTGGGCTCACCTGCTCATACTACCTTTCCGTATTACCACGTCGATGCCGTGTGCGCCTTGTGTTTATTATTTAGTGTCTAGTTTCGTTGCAATAATAACGAAAACACCGAATTCGAACGGATGATTTTAACAGTATTAGTTATTTGATGCTCGTGTGATGCTGAATATTTGCCGACACGTGTATCACAGTCTAGTCGCTGTTACTACTCGATTGGGAAATGGTGAGTGTTTTGGTTTCTTTCATCTTTCATCTTTCAGGTTAGCAAGCGTAGCTTGTAACCGTTTAGGTTAGGTCAGGTTATGTTATTATATGGTATGTCGTGGACGTACGCGCTGTGTACGCTTTACGGTATGTATCTGTGTCGTCAATAATTTTGGATGCAACCTGTGGCTGTGATGATGGCCGAATGTGTATTTTCAGAATCCGAAATTTAATCACAACACATCACCATTTCACAGTTCTATTTTTGTTTATTTCGATCGTTTCTAATGTATGTACGAATCAATTTTTTCTCACTTGTTGCGACACATATTATATCTAATGGATAGCCTTATTTCATATCTTTCGGAGCGATTATTTCTACAACTAATAAAGTTATAGAAAGGTATTTATCGTACTTATGAAAGCTACGTATAGTTTAAAATTAGACAGACGATGCCGCAAACTCATTGTGATTCTTTTTTCTTCCTATAATTTAGTTATCAGAGCTGCCGACATTATCGACGGTTTATCACTAATAGAAATTGATTTTTCGTACGAGTCATTCTTTTGTAAATCAACATATCTAGATTTTTTTTGTTCGCAACTTTGGCATAGCATTTTTTACTATGTTTACAGTTTGTTATGAATTTTTTAAGCTTGAACCGTTTATCTGTTGGACAATATCACCATTTATTTTTTTTACTCATCAAACATGGTGTTGAACTTAATATATATTTTCAGTATATAAAACTGTTAAAAGAAATTATCAACAAATACATTTTTGTTCAAAAAGTTATCAGATTTTTTGTTCAAATATCTCTGATCGAGTGCTAAGACGAAAAGTCATTGAAAAACAAAAATACATTTATTATTCAGTGTGAGTCTATTATACGATATTATTTTTGAAACATTTTCATCGAAAGCCTTAAAGTTCTTTTGACATGAATATTATTATACGTATTTTTCAAAGTGGAATCCTAATGATTCAAAACTATAATATAATTTGATATAATTAGAAACATTGTTTAATTCTTTTGTCAATCAGATCGAGGCGGTGATTTCATTGTTTAAACTTGGCATCGAGCATTATTTTATGGTAAACTTAATTTGTAATAAAACACTTCGCTCTACGCTAAAAATACAATAGATTTATGTCTTTCAATAATTTACTTTTACCGGTTGCACATAGCAATATACGCTACCTGCGCACTTCACACACACGTACGTTTAACCAAGCTTGTGTTGCTGTATGCATCATAGATCTTCGTAGTTCCGACCCCAATTGGGCTAGAAAAACCAGTTAGGTGGCGTTGCGGGCGTGTACATGCATACGTAAAGACATGCTAGTAGCGTGCTTGTCGTCATATAGCTACCATATTCTAGTGTATATCATTTTACTCCATGTTCACTCTAGAATCGTAAAAAGTCCTTTTTTATACGTTTACTAATGCATAAAAATATCCAAGGAAGAAAAATACGAAAACATCTCATTAACCGCAGTAAAAATAAAATATTTTTATTTGTGAGGGACGTTTCACTGTTCTACTACCACTTGAGCAAAGTATTCTGATAATTTGAATTCGTTTTGTTCGATAGTTTATCAATATATTGAAAAATGAGAAAGAGATAGTCTCGGTCGATAACGGAAGACTATACCGTTGCCTTAATTATTATTTTCTAGGGTTTAACAACTACTTTTTCCGTAATAGCTAGCCGACGTTCCTGTATAAGTTTCTTTGATTTCACATGAAACACATATATTTCTTACTTAAGCTGTGGTCAATAATTATGTATAAAATCTTGTACAGAGGTTAGTAACATATACGTTTTTCACGTGAAATTTTTTTCGTGATCATTCCGATAAAGACAATTTACGTCATCCGCATACAATTTTTCTATTTATAATGCTATACGTTATTCTATTTATAAATTTATACATTATTCAAAGCACGCCGTTTTAATATGCAATAATTAAAATGTACCGGTTATATTAAACTACAATTTCCCCCCACTCGTTTAATAATAAATAAGAACATTGCGTTATAGTTTTAATATCCTCATAGTTAGGTTATTATAAAAGATGTCCCCGTGTATGCGGGACTGTATATGCACTTTACAGCAAATCAATATCTCGATCCATTATCGAATTTACCGAACCTATACCAATCATGAAGACATGGAGCCTTGCCTTACCTGTAATCTATTGTCGAATGAATTATTTACATGTATTCATATGCCCGTAGTGTTGTATAAAGTCAGGGACGTGCCAGGTTCCGCTTATTTACGGTTAATTCTAGGACATCCTATATATGTATATATATATATATATATATATATATATATATATATATATATATATATATATGTATATATAAGACTAATCGCTTGAACTTGCGGAACAGTCAAAGGTGAAATAGATTTCTGAACTACAGGGTTAAAAGAAAATGACTACGGACTCATTCCGTTGAGTTGTTTCAGTAACAAATTATGCCTGGGAGTGCCGACGACAAGAATACCGCACCCATTTCGCATTTGGCGAGTTTATTTCACGGGTATAACTATACCCATTTATGTATACTGTATCGCTGTAATATTCTGTACGAGGATTTGATCATCTGTTACTACTTGTTTATACCCATATTTTATATTGCTATATATTTTTATCAATATTGATTAAACCTGACATAGTTAAATGCGGCTTGGAGCACATGCGTGCATAGACAGTGGACATGTAATGTGCGGGGCAGAGATTAATATACTTTGATATTAGAATACATGGAATGGCTTGCAGAAAATAAACATACATATGGGTATTTATCAGAAAATACAGAAAATTTTATCAGAAGAATTTTTTGTAAAGACATTGGAAGAATTCGGACCATTTCATGGAACATTGTTTCTAGTAATTCCACATGCGTTATTCGTGATGAACTATTTGTTTGTAACCTTTCAAACAATAAAAACAAATTTTAACTCCAGAGAATTTATAGATTGCTAATTATATAGGATTAAAGAATGAGAAAGGTAACACAGGGAGTCAATTTAGGGTTTAGATTATGAAATTGAAATTATTTATCGCTGAAAAATCAGTGGGTAAAGGAAACTGTCAAAAGTTTTCCGATGCAAGAAGATTACGTAAATCTTTGCGCTGACAATTTCATGTTTATAATATTCAAAATTGAATGTTTATGTGAAGACAATGAGAAAAATATTAAAGAAACACTAGAATAACCGTCATGTTGATAAACTAACTTTATCTTACAGTCTGTGGGTACGTGTTTACGCACAATGCGTGTTTGGTATATCCCGTATGAAATTAATAACAACACATCATGGCCATATCCTCATTTGAATAAAAGGTTGAAGAGTTACAGTGTGTCGTAACACCATTATGTATCGAAAACACGCAAATTTTGACTTTGTCATATCACCGTGTAGTAATTTCGTGACAATTATAATTTTAATATATGTATATTGTAATTACTATTATTATAATTATAGTTAGACATGTTTTTTGCAAAGTATAATTATGGGTAAATTATTATTTTCTTTCTTCTTTTCTCTTCTTTTATCCAACTTTTTATATTATAGTATATATCTACGTACTGAAAACGAAGACGCCATGTACTTAGTGTAATATCTAATAATTCATGGCAGTGTAGAAATTTCAAGACAATTATGTGATTCTATTTGAAATTAGTTATCATTATTTCACGAATACTGAATCGATTCGTGGCCAATATGATTTCAGATTGAATTTTCCTTATTGCAGTAACTTACATAACCTTGAACGAAAAACGTCAATGCACCATGTAGGTTTATATATTAAATATTTATTTTATAATATCTAGTTGTGTAGAAATCATAGGATCTGGCCAAAGTACGTATGTATGTATGTACACACACATAACGCGTGCATAACATATGTCATAATCTTACAGAATATTCAAGTACATTTTAAATATCGTCCAATGAACAAAAAGGTAACGATCAGCTCATGGAGAGGAGACGAAAAAATGAACTAAATGAATTTATCAAATACTCGACAATTTTTCTTAGCTATAAAAATCGATTCCCGGTATTGATTTTAATGTCTATACTTATACGGAGTGATTCGCAGCTACCGCGATTCCTCCAATGGATAAATTCATCGCAAAAATACTAAGAATTAGTTTTCTTGGCTCTAAATTACCGAGTTATAAACGATTTACATCGACAATTCAGAGCACAGTCACTTACTGCAGCCAAAACTGGCGCATTGTCTCGGTTTTATAATTCCCTGAAAATTTTCTTTTTTTTTTTATGCATGAGCTTACGTACCTCTTTGCATAATTGTTCGTATAAGGCTGCAGTAAGAAGCGTCATAGTAATAAATTAATAATTATACAAAATTAGGGGCCGGGTCGAAGTTCTAAACTTTGAATGTTCCGGACGGTTAAAATTACAAATTCATTTGAGACGATTTAGAATTTTCAGAAACGTTAAAGTTCAGAATATTAGAATGCGGAAAGATCGGAATGCAGACAGCTCAGAATTAATGAAGTTTGAAAGTCCAAAAGTCCAAGAATCCACAAATTTAATGGGCGGCTGGGGGTAGTACCTTAGTCCTGTGAATCCAACGATTACGGAATCTCACGTTTTATTTTCCCAAGCCTCATGTTTTTGTAACAACTGAGGCTGGACCTTTAATAAGACTCACCCCGTATCGACTTTCAGAGAATTTCCTTCTCCAAAAATTATGAGTTTGTAATATTAAGATAACCTGGAACACGATTCGCAAGTTTTTACATGGTTGCAGAGAGTTTGTGCGAAAAAGAAAAGGAAATATTAATGATGAAGACCTCGAATTAATTCTGAATATTCATTTCAACTCAAGGACTTGTAATAACAAATCAGCAAATAATTGGATATGAATTCCGTATGAGTCAAGCCCTGAGTCGATTCATATAAATACCATAAACTGAGAAAAAATGGAAGACCTAAGGGAGGAACACATTTGATAATTCTTTCATGATGTGCTTTTACGGCTTTTTGTTCGTAATTGAACTAACATCACATCAATTTTTTATTGTGTTTATTCGAGCCCAACAAACGCAAAACTTGCTTTCTCCATTTTTTCAACTTTTTAAACATCGTTTCAAACTATAATTGTAAAAAAATTTCCACTCAAACTTATTTTGATGAATTACTGAATATCGAGGTGTAATTTCAAGTTGACATCGATTAAGACGATGCTATAGGCCTACCTTACCGGCTAAAAATTAATTTCGCGAAAAACTCCGAAACTGTGATGAAAAATGATATTAAATGAATTTGTTCGATGATTAGGGATGAATAGGTTCGATCGAGCATGCGAAATTCACCGAAATCGAGAAAAATTGATTTTTTATACATCGTAAAGTGTGTTCGTGTCACTTATTATGATTGATATCATATCCTACGCATCACTGCTGCAAAAACGAATCAGCAAACTCCATTCTACATGCAGTGCCAAACATTACTACATAAAATTTTTGTTGTTCCGGGTGATAATAAAGCTTCACGTTGTATTACTGGAATTAATGGTAATTATCGATTGTCAACGGCTGCAGAGATGCCATGATCTTCAGTTCAGATTTCACGGAAATATAAAGGATCTCCACGTTTCCGTCTTAAACATTTCTCTCAACCCCCATTGTTCTGCTTTTTAATAAGTAGAAAGTGGTCTGTGACTTTTTGCATAATCTTTGGTACCTAATTCTGTGGTCACACTGATGGCCAGGAGCTACGCTACATCGTTTTCTCCTATTCATGTGCTTCGGAAATCATCATTTTCGTTCCTGTTTTCTACCCCATTATTTTATCTTTACATAAAAGTATTTTATTTCGAATTATCGATGGTCTTACTTGCTGGACTGCATTGAAATCTGAGCGTTAGTGTTTTCTGAACTCTCAGCTTGTCATACCATTCAATTTATTCAAATTAGCGATCAAAGAATTTACCTTAAATTAGTATTTATGTTCTACATGAATGTAATTTTCTCCTTCCCCACTGGGACACAATCAGTTCAGTTCTGTCAACCGTTAAAGGAGATAATACTGACAATATTAATGAGAACAAACCTACCCAATGAACCGTGAATGTTTTGGATGCCTGTTGCACCCGCGGTGTATTGCAAGACATGAACAAATATAGCAAGCCTGAAAATTGCACAAGGATAATGATTTTATGAGCTTTTTTAATTTATTTGATAATTCTACAAGTTTCAAAAATGCCAACCTTTTGCAATAAATAGTCAAATAATAGCAAAAATATAGTTCAAAATTTGCAAATTTTTACCCACGTTTCGAATGATTGAGAATTCTGAATTTCGTTTTCTTATTTTTTTATGACAATTCTCTGCTGATGCGATTTCGGTTTTTATTTTTACAGCGTTCGTTTAATTTTTACAGGAAAAAATGAATCTCTGGTGAGTAGGTAGGTATGTACATACAATAATGTTTATTGATGGAGTCCACAGTGGCTCACTATTTTTTCGGACCAAAACGAAATCGAGTTTCCAATCTTTCGAATTTCATGTATTTTTAAATATGTTGTTTTACGCTGAAATCGTTCATTATCGTAATGCGCGCTTTAATTTATACATGTAGAAATTTCACCCCCAGGGTTTTTGTATCGATCGCAGTAGGTTACTTTTTTATTCATTATTTGAAGCGCGTTTCTCGTCTGTCCAGATATAAAGTTCAACGAAGAATGAACTTAAAACAAAACATGTTACGAATGCACAGCTGAAATGCACTCCACTATACTGCTGGAATAAATCTTCACATATGGTGTTATAAAAATAAGAAGAAATACGACACAAATATAATACGTGCAACAACACTGTCACAACTGTTTTTTCAACACATGTATAATGATGATATGTATACAAGGTGTCCCAATTTAAAAGACTCATTACGTTTTCAGCCTACCTAATGGTTCAATTGAAAAATTTGTCTTACAAAAGTTGTAGGGTTTAGAGGGGGCAAGAACTTGGCGTTGCTGGATTTTTCAGTGGAGATGCCGCTGATGTCAGGGAAAGGTCAACTTTGTTTTTTTCAATGGAAACTTATTATTTTCAATCCGTAATTTTGTTCTACTTGAAGAATCAAATGACTTTCATATGAAACATCTTTCTGTGAAACATTAATTTTTTATAATATTCAACTGAACAACTGGAGATTTCTGAACTTTTGAGAAAATTTCACCTCTAAACTATCAAGATTGGAGAAAAATTGCAAAAGTCAAAAAGTGGGTAATTTCATGCAAAAATTCTTGGAGAATAATTACAGAATTTTCTTTGAACAATTTTTTTTTTTGTTTTCTCACGCTGCCATAAAAAAATTTTGGAATAAATTCTGCAATTATTCTCGGAGAATCTTTGCATGAAATTACACACTTTTTGAGTCTTGCAATTTTTCTCCAAACTTGATGGTTTAGAGGTGAAATTTTCTCAAAAGTTCAGAAATCTCCAGTTGTTCAGCTGAATATCATAAAATATTAATGTCTTACAAAAAGATGTTTCATATGAAAGTCATTTGATTCTTCAAGTAGAACAAAATTACGGATAGAAAATAATAGGTTTCAATTCAAAAAATCAAAGTTGACCTTTCTCTGATCTCAGCAGTACCTCCACTGAAAAATCCAACAACACCAACTTCTTGCCCTCTCTCAACCCTAAAACTTTTGTAGGACACATTTTCCAATTGAACCATTAGGTTAGCTGGAAACGTAATGCGTCTTTTAAATTGGGACACCCTGTATAAATACATACATAAAACGATTGATAATTGCCATACCAAAATTATAATTAATCTTCGGTTATTATGTTACTTTTATTATTTGGTATCATTGTGAATACTCTCATCAACATTTCACTTTATCTTAAACGTATCAAGTTTTGCATGTGGCTAACTAACTAACTAACTATTGTACTACATCATTGTACAGAAATATTTAAAACAGATTCCAGTTGTTGGTACATACATATATATAATAATTAAAATAATCCACTACGACAATCCAACACGAGTGTTAACGAAGACAACCGATATTGAGCCCCATATAATGGATTTATAATATATCCATTATAAGAGGCTCAATTATTAATGTAACTCCGCGTCACTTTTCCATTCCTGCAGTATCTATAGTCAGATATTGTATCAGACATAAAGTGTTGGTTATCATTTCTTAAACAGAGTTATTTAACGAAGACAGCTTCGAGACTGTCATTTGTGGCATAAATTGTGCAGTTGGAAACTATGTAATACAACCAAAGTTCTTAGTTCTAATAAATTATATATATTTCCGGTATCTATATCTGTGATATTGATTACATAAATATCAAGTTGGTGTTACACATTCATAGCTATAATTATTGTTCTTTGTATAGTGCACAAAATACGTTGACTTTACTTCTGTTGTTATATCAGAAAGTTATTTCTTAAGCGTGATGATGAACAATTATGGAAGCAGTAATAACGCTTGAAATAGCTACCATTTGAAATGGACGTGGAAGATTTGGTAATCTAATATTATTTTATATAATTTTTCTACAGCTGTTAAGTCATTCATCGTATATCGTTCTTGTTCGCAATTATTGTTAGCGTAGAGTAAACTCGACCTAGTTTGATAAATAACTACGTTAATGATACGACATTAGCTTCGTTAAACGCCGTTAAAATCATGTTACATACATACATGCAATTTATCAAATGTTGGTAATCCGACTACAAAGCAGAATATAAACTAGTACAGGCCTGGGGAAAATAAACAGGATGATAATAAACCCTTGATGATAATCGTCAGTGTTATAGAAATGTCCCGCTGGGCTCCTGACATCACGGCAATCAAAAAAAAAAAAAAAAGGACTAATTGGCCTAGATTTTTTCGTTTCCCAAGTGACAACGAACGATCAATATAATCCCCCTACAGTCTGATTGTGAGACAATCCGTGGCAGGTAATCATTTTTCATTATATACGACAGTGACACGTGTTAGAAAAAATAAAAAAATAAAAAAAACGAAAAAAACTTGTTTTTGATATCTAGATACCGCAGAGCGCTTCCAATTTGACCCTAATTTTTACCTTGGGTATTGTTTCTTTGTTATTATAAGATGAAGAAAAGACTGAGTTACGAAACCGTGGAACCATACAAAGATGAGTATACCTTCGTGACACGTGAAATACTACACCCCGGAAGGTACTAATTATGTTTTGTTTATCTGTTGTGGTGGATCTGTCCTTTTATGTCGCATTTTCATTATTCGCTGTAATTATACGAGTTAATTAAATGCATTCTATAAGCATTCAACTCGCCCATATATTCAAAGGCAGAACAGAATTTGAATAACAAACAATTCCAATGAATTTAGACTTTAGTATAAACAGCTGGTGCAGACAGAATTGGATGGATTTATCGAACAAAGGTCTACAAGTCAGAAATAATATTAAAAAAATAAGAATTAAAAATTATAAACAGAAGAAAAACCTATTATCGGGCTGTAAAGTTGGGAACCCTGAGTTGAAACTTCAATAGCTCTGCTTCGAAAAATCCAAGAACATCGTGTAAAATATTTTCTGAAATTATGAAATCTCCCACGTCTACTCGAGTAGCGGGCGACAAAAATTAAAAAACGCCCGCTGCTCGGCGTAGCGGGCGATTTTAATTTTTGTTTGCCCGCTGCGCCCGTCTGAAAACCGTCACTTTAGGCCCATTAAATAGGTCAAAAAACGTGAAAATCGTGCACGCGTTACAAAAATGTATGTTTGGCGTACTTATTCATCCGTAGCTTAACTTCGACCTGTAGCAGTTCCGTTAAGGTGGTTCCCTCCACAATTATGACCTTTTCTTAAAACATTGGGCTAAAAAGTGCCATCAAACGGAATATTTCTGCCCGGGCACCGAAAATGAGAAAAAAGAATACCTCGTGCGATTCTATTTGCAATTTCGAACACATACGCCTCAAAACATGTTCGTTTCACGCTAAAATAGAGAAATGGCATACATGGAACAAGCTTTTTTGACATTCGGGGATTCTCAAACGCTCGAAATGATGGCGAGTCAATGTGTTTGGAGTTATTGGTGACGCCCCCGAGATGGCGTGACGCAAGAATGTCGTAAAATAATTACTGGTATAAAACATTGTAGCATGTTACACGATTACTGTTGGATACACTGGTCACTGGACAAAATCAGCTGTCAGTAATAAATACGCGTAGGAAGCCCAAGTATTCGAAAATTGTCACAGAACGTTGTTATTGTGCTTAATAATCACAGAAGATTAAATACCAGCGACTGTTTTACCACATTCGAGTGTCACGCTATCTCGGGGGCATCGACGACAACTCCAAACACGATGATTCGCCATCATTTCAAGTCTTTGAGAATCGCCAATTGTCAAAAAAGGGCAGAGATATTCCGTTTAATAGCACTGTTTAGCCCAATGTTTTAAGAAAAGGTCATATAGGGAACCACCAATATTATAACGAAATTGTAAAAAATGACAGAGTTACAAGACTTCCGAACGGCCGCCATCCAGGCTGATCGGCGTATTAGTTTGTTCTATATGAAAATCGTTCCTCAAACTTTGATAGCGAATTTCTCGAAACTAATTTTTCAAGACCGGCAGGCAGTGTACCTCGATTACTGATCAGGTTCAAATTTGGAGAAGTATTATAAAATATCTGCATTCTGTCGACAATGAACCTATTTTTATATTAATTTTTTAAAAGTAACGATTTTTTATGCATCTCCAAAGACGATACGAAAAAACGTAAAAAACGGTACTCTATGAAAGCTAAGCTGTAACAGCTACAGTTTTCGAATTTTATTTTTTTATAGAGGTCCATTCCCTGGACAAAGTTGTCATTTATAATACATATTTTTTCGGTTTACTTCAGACAAAATTTCGAGGAGTGAAATTGCGCGAGCCATGACGATGCAACTCGTCAACCGCGGTACACGGTTCTGCTGATAAGTCGAAAAAGAATAATTTTAGTCTCAACAACGGACAAACCAGTTACGAATTTTGATTCAAATTTTTTTCGTAGTCAACGTTTGTATCACAACCAATGGGAATGAAGTATTGTCTATATCGTCTAGCATGTACTGTGGCATAACCACGAAACAGCACACCAGAATTGAAGTATATGATTAAATATATGAGATCAGTCACTCAACAGCTGCCAATAATAATTAATGGTGTAGAATGGTAATAAAAATTCGAACCTAGCATAAATTTCCATACCAATATAACAGTGCTCTAGAGTTTAGAGAAAACTAGGCCACTGATCCATCATAATTTAGTGTAAAGTGATTGCAAAAAAATGAAGACAAATCAAAAAATAAAAACTTGTAAAGCATGGGTGTAGAAAGTGAAACTCTCGCAAATATAACGGAACGAGGAAAAGGCACACCTAATCCACCCTTATACATTGTTATGTAACATCGAACCTCTCAGCTTTCGAGCTAAAGCCTGAAAATAGAGGAAAAGATTGGAGGTTAAGGAGTGCCTTCGCGTTACGTGTTCCATATCCACTGAATCAACTGAATCAGCTGAATAAACTGATCCCAGATCTACAAACAACTGGGTGCAGTATCAAATGTGACGTTGACGCCGCTGGTCTGGAAGCCACTCCTTCGTCGGACGTTTTATCAAACTTATTGTCAAGCTTGACTGACGTGAGTCTGCCGCCAGGTGAAACCCGTGATACATAATATAACCTGAATAATTGTTAACTGAACCTTGAACCAGGTACGCGGCTTAAAGAAATATGAAACGACGAAGAATTTCTTTATAGTTGGTTACTTAGCTATCACGAGAAGAGCATCATAGGCACGTATATTCACCACACGGTGTAGGCGCGGGAGAACATTAGTGCTTGTGACGTTACTACGCGCAGACATACCGAAACAAATGTATATCTACACGGTACAACTACAAAAACGTTTATAACATAGTGTGAAATGAGTTGTCCAGTGCCGACTGATGCTGAACGAGGTCATTGCCACTCAGGAACTATTGTACGGAATGTCAGCATCAATTCAAGCCACATGATGTAACGGTTGTTGGAATCGGCACATTTAACTGTCTCACTTCACCGAACATTTTCAGGTAATTGGTCTCCGCTTCTGTTCGCAAATTTCTTATTTATATGAAACGTAGAAGATGTCTTCATTCGAATTAAAATACTGTAAAACTTGAATATCTCTTTTTTGATCTTGACCTCGTGAAGAAGTTGCGCATTTTGACTATTGACATTTCCGTAAAATATCAAGCTGATTCGCTACATTATTTTTTGCCAATATTTATACTTGAGTTTGTTTTATTCCCACACAAGTTGTACGCGAGATCGAGATACACTCAACGATGTATGGTGAAACCTCAGTCCGATAAGCCAAGCATATCTTAAGCAAAAGAGGAGAAGATGGAGAGAGTAAATTACCCAATTTCATAGAATTCGTTTCGTAAATTTACTCTTATACACAACAAGGCTGATAACTTGTTGTTGACTAATCAGAGTAGCGCTTTATCAAGTCGTCACCGAAGTGAACTCGAGTTAAGTTGAAATTTCTGTAAGAGTAAAGAAATCAAACTCGTCTGGCCTTGATATCTTGCGGAAAGGTCACGAGCCGAAAAAATTTGCATCACACATCACGGTTCCCTCTTCATATCATGCAGCAACATACATATATGGTAGGACGATCCTTGATGCAACCTGTTTATGCAATCTTTCACCCAACGAAGGATACACACACACCTATGAGGATATGTAAAATTGAAATTGAATAATATTGTGAATTTTTCAACCGCAATATGCGAATATGTCGATAATACGGTTGCTTGAAGGTGGATACTGGGCTTAGCTGATGTTTGAATACATATATCCCGTGGATAGGTTGAACCAACAGCTGACATTTGACTGTGAAGATATAATATTCGACGGCAAAGGGCTCTCCAGCCTACATATTTTAAAAGGTTACTATGTTACTTTGTCCTGTCTTTGACGTTGCCACGTCTTTACCTAATCTAATTGATTATAAGTCAATTTTAACAATCTTTATAGAAGTGTGTTCAGTAAATATTGAGTTTGACAAGTTTGAAGAGCTGTGCTTAATGATTTATCGGAAGTGAATAAGAGTATTTTAACTTTTTTTGTTGTTGTTGTTATTTCTTAGCTTTCAAGGATTTCAAAGTCTTGCTATTACGGTCGTAGAACCTTCTATGCGAGTTTGACAATGACAAACTTTCTGATATGTGTGCGATTGAGGCCAGAAACTTGTTCAGCTCATGAAAAAACAAATCAAAAATACGAATTCAGATTTACTTTTGTCTTTCGCGACTCCTCGAATGAATGAAAATGGCATACATTTAGTTTTCATCAGTGACAGCAACGATCTGTTTAACGCGATACTATAGTACTTCTTCATATCAAATTACTACTAAACGGAAATTTAGACCGAGTAAATCTCTAACACGAGGATATAAATTTGAGTTTATATATGGTCGTATATACGTGTATGTAATTTTCACCCTATTTGGTACAATTTTCACCAAGCTCATATATACACACATATATAAAATCACACACCATTCGTAATGTCTGTGTTGGACACGCACCTGGTTTATTAAATCGATTTTCGTTCTGGCATTTGATAGTTCATGAAGAATAAGTTGGCGCTGTCATTCTACGTTGGCTTAAATCGAGAAAAATTTACTTTTCCTGAATCATAAAATATTGCTGCGTGTACAAGGATCGTGTCTCTGACTACAAATATAGATATATTTTTATTATTATCGAAAGCTGCGCAGTTCTTATAACATGTAGCTAACAATATCGTCATTCTACATGCAACGCGAAATACAAAAACATTAAAATTACTCTATTTCAGACAAGAATTAAAATTTTTTATTGAAAAATCTATATAAATGTCGGTATTTAATATTCAAAAATTATTTTCTTTTATCTACATTCAAACGAATATCATTATCTCAAGTAAACCTATTCTGTATAAATCATTAAATTTAAAAACGAAAATCTATTTGCTATTTTCGTTTTCAAATTATTCAAAAAACTACAACGTCTGCACTTATCAACAATTCAAACTTCCTCGGCGACGATAACATCAATCTTAATACTCAGCTAGAGTCACCATATTCTTTTCCTTAATTCACTAATTACTTCTATATCTATCTACATAATCAATTTCGATATTGAGAATTAAAATTATGCGATAACAAGCATGTCTCAATCTGTAGATTGTCACCACCAGAAAGTTACTTCGATCTTTTACAAGGCACGTTAATGGATACTGTCAAAATAACTTAAGGAATCACCTGTTCTTACTGAATATGACTCTTTTATTGACTTTCTTCCGTTACATTAGGTCGAAAAGTTCTATGTTCATCTGATAACGATTCGTTTTGGACCATTACAGACGATGAATTGTAAAATCCATACAATGCAGCTTGAATCGTTACGGCAAGTGCTTTTCTTTTAAACTGCGTATCATATCGCAGAGAGTTGATGGCTCGTAAATACCAACTTTCACCATGCTTCAAAAGACTAGTAATCTCCCATAATAAAATTAGTTAATTATAGAAAAATTATTTTTCACACATTGGTCTTCGAAAAATAGATTATTAAAAGGTGTATGCCCTTGAGGGGCAGTTTCGAGGAACTTTTAACTTTGACGGAGTCACTTATACTGTTGAATAAACAAAAATTCATTTTCAATCAATCAAATTATTTGGTAGATGTATGTATGTACACAAAGTATTCGCTTGGTCTATTCGCAATGTTGTTATTGGTTGATTTATTTGAATTAACAAACTGTACGTGATATATTCAATTGAAACGATTTGTTAAATCAACTGAACTTTTGTGACGAATCAACAGAATGATACTTCGTCGAATCATAAACAAACTGCACGTTTTAGAGTCGACTGCAATATCGTTGAGTTGGTTAATTAAATGACTTGATTCATTCTATTAAAAATATTTTCCTGCGATGTTTGAGTAATGTATGAATTGTGAGAAGAGCTGATAAAGATATAGGATGAATTTATTTTAATGAAATTTTTATGAACAAAAACCTGTATCGTTTATACTTATCGATACTATAAAATAGTCTAGAATTGCAAGAAGAAAACTTCACCACAGCGACGCCAAGTGTTCTTTCGAAAATTTTGCAAGATCGGCAAACCCATTCGACTGGTTGAATGAAATTGCAACCACGGAGAGAAACGATTTCAATAAATAGAAACCACTGTTCTGCTGAGTTCACAGACTATTTTTCACAGCCATATAAAATCGTTTCTTTCAAATAATTTTACTGAACCGAATATCCGAGTATCAGTCTCTTGATTGTAAATTACTTCGAAGTTTATCAGACTTATAAGTAATAGGTAGTCCAGTTTACCAAATGTTGAATATCAGAGATATAAGTTCATATGTTATGTTATTACCAAAAATTGAAAAACTGTACGATTAGTGTTCTTCGTAGTACCTGTACCGACTGGAAAATATTATGCACAATATTGTGGTTTAATATCAAGGGCTTGCATGCTGCAGATCTCGTGCCGCGTAGGCTTACTAACCGCATCCTTCTCGTCGCTAATGAAGGATAATTAATTTCACGAGTTTAACATTCCTCGAATTCACTCCAGACCCCAAAATGCAGCGATGCAGAGTAACAAGGTGTGTGAAACTTGTTGAGAACTTAATTAAAACGCCAGCAGGTTCGGTGGTTTAACTATAGAATAGAAGCTCTAAGGTTTTGTAGTAGTCGTTTTTGAGAATGGATTAAAACCAGGCAAACTGTTTAAAACAAGATTTGCAAATTCGGATTAAATTTTCTAACTTTGATAGTAAAATTTGATGATGTTTATCCCCGTAGGTATTCACATGGTACAGAAATTGAACCAGATGTGACCCTGGCGTCTGGTTTGGGCGTTCCATTATCAAGAGACATTATATATCAAATAAAATAAACAAAGTTCTAAATATTTGTCTAGATATATCTACATTGTGTTCCACTCTATGTTTATAGACACGCAGAAACATTAAATCGGTAAAATATTTGATTCGATATCACCAAATTTGTCACAATACGTCTTTCAGCTCGAATTAAGATCTGTTTATTATACCCTATAAGCAGAGTTATATGCACATTTACGTTGTAAGTATCTGTAAATTTTACACCATTACTGTAAAGGAAGTAAACCCTGAATGTGCAACACACACAGTCAATTCTGGCTTATATACAATTAAAGTTTGTCGATATGACCTTACGTTATATTTTCGTACAGTTAAATCGAGGTTATATGTCCATAGGGCCTAACTTTTAATGGCGCTATAAATAAACCCGGTCATTGACGTCGCAGGGAATTCGATAAACGAAATTCCACTTATCAACAATTAAAGAATGAACGAAGGTTTTCCGGTATATAACTACGTGGGAATTTTTTATTTATTTTTTTTTTTAATTTTTTTATAGAGCTATAAGTTATAATTCAGTTCGATTTCTCATTAATTATAATTACCACTACATATTTCCATCCCTATTTTTTTATTAGTATAAAATTCATGGTTATGTCATTTTTCATCTGGTCATGCAAAGGCCACGTTATAATGTTCAACTCGTGCTCGTAGGTAATTACCACAAATTCAGTCTAATTGAAAAGGGACGATATTTTTTGCTAACATACAAAAAGCAAGACCTTTGTAGGAGGTGTCTCCCTATTTTCACGCAGATAGCTAACGGTAACCCCTTGTTTATAGGTATACACCTTCTGAACAGCAATTTATCACATTCATTTCACGGTTGCTTGGACAGACAGTCAAATATGTACAGGGTGTTGTCGACCATCGTTATGAACGTATAATTCGCAATTTTTCACGGATCAACAGAGATAGATTCTGAATATTTGATCAAAAGCTAGAATTTTAGCCGATTTCAAAGCAGGAAAGGATGAGTGCTCATAACAGATGCCTCGGGGTTACCTATTTCCGTTTTGTATTTTTATATTTTTATTTTTATACAGCAGATCATGCCTGGAGACAAATTTTTTTCAAATTAAATGGAAAAACCTTTTTCGTCAATATTGAAAACAAATATTATACATTTCGTTGAAGGTAGACCCTGTAGCTTTATCCAAATTTTATAATCAAATATCGGTCGAGAATTCTTTCGATTCTGGATCAGAGGAATGTATTATGATTCTGGCAAAATTTTATTTTTATTTTTTTATCCCCTTCCAAGATATTTTATAACGATATAATTGCGAGTTATATACAGACCATGATTTAACAGAGATAAAGAGATCCCCGAGCGAAATACTAACCCCATTATACATCTGTGATACGAAAAAGAAATATTTTTCTTTCTTTGAAATCAATTAAATAAATTAGAAAAAAAAACACCAAATTTTAATATCAAGTTTTGTGGGAGAAAACAGATTTTCAAACCAAAGAAAGAAATCGAAACTCTGACTTTCTTATACTTGCACGCTACTCAATAGTAATTTCCAAGACTTTATACGAATAAGATAAAAAGATAAAAATAACCAAAGAAAGAAGTGAATAATATTCCAGGAATAAACTCGAGACTAAAAAGAGAGCTTGGAACATTGTTTGTGTCATGGTTAGTAACAGTAAGATCAAGCTTTTTAGACCTCTTACAGCTCTGTATCATTTCCACTCGTATAACCAAAGATTACAAAAAGTGTATTTCTTCATACAAAATTCGGAATAACAATTCAGTGATTGATAGGATTTTTCAAAAATATTTTTATCTATAAAGAAAAAAAAATAAAGAAATAATAATAATAATAATAATAATAATAATGATAATAATTTATTTAACATTTTTTCCGATAAGGTGGGACATCATTTCTCATCCAAAATGGCACAAGATAAAAATTTCCGTATGCTCGTAGCGTAGATATATTACATAGGATTACAATATCGCTTACGCGGATCCCCTTGAACCTATAATCGGGAAAATTGCTGCAAAGCGAAGTGCATACATTTATTGGTCATAAATTGTTAGTGCTTTATTGCAGTTAAATCGAAGAATTTTACACGGTTCGTGATTTACTATTCAAATTCTAACCGCATAAAAAAAAGCTCAGTGTCGAACAATTATCATGACAATATGGTGTATGTGATATCGTTACACAACTCGAGCTGAAGAGTAATGGTTGTTCTTTTCCTTCGAGATGACAACTGAAACCGGAAACCGAATTACATCGTGTAAAAAAGAAAAATAATAATAATAATAAATCGAATAGAAATCGATCAATCTCATGTTTCGACTTTGAACCGCAAGATTGATTACTTTCGTATAACTTTAATCCGTCGTCTTTCAATATCTTGACGTTACCGTGTATTCGTTAAGAATAACGAATTGAAAGTTCCGCTTGAGAAGATCACCCTGTAGATATACAACGGGGCGGAGGTTAAGCCATTATAAAAACGTCGATGTGTTTACGTTGCCCGAGCGGATGACGTTACTGATGGACTCCTGGTGACGCTGACACGACAGGGTGCTGTCTAAAGAGGGTGGCGTCGTGTCGAACGCCTCGGTGTTATTTGGGTTGCATTGAAGGTGGTGCGCGATACAGGACTCCGATCCCTGTGGCGCTTTCAGCGCGTGCAGAGAGCTTGCGAGTTATAACGGAGGGTAGAGCGCGGAAACAGGGTTCAGCCAGGGGTAGTTTCTCGAAGGACGAACAGGAGGCCTCGCCGTATGCTTTTGGCAGTTGGCTGGTGGCGTTCGCCATGTCCTGACGGCAACGTGTCTTCTTGTGCGTCATCTTTGCTATACAGTCGTGATTCAAAATATTTCACACTATTATGTCTATCATTTTATAATCCTACAGCCAACTATATAATAATTACCAGTTTTCTAATGCGAACAAAAAATATCGACGCAACGGATCTAATTAGATACATAAATGAAAGACATTATTAATACAGTATAATAATTTATCAACTATTTCATAACCAGAGGCTATTCGTAGATGCCATTCATCAGCCTTCATCCTACTCTTGTTAATCTTTATCAGTTTTCATTCATTCCGTATTATTAATTATCGGTATTGATGTTATCGATTGATTTGATAGAAAGCAACGTTTCAAAAGCTCCTTACACGACTTGGTGTTTCGATAAATAAACCTGGAGTATTATTATAGTTTCAAAAAATCCATCGGAAGCTTCCTGTTGTATTAATGTTTTCTTGTTTTACTCTCTGTAACCGGTGAGAGTCCGGTGACGTGTTTCCTTCTCGAAATAATTCATGAGATTAATTATGGTTTGAATTTTATACTGTATCAGCCTAACTTGCACCGGACTGGTAAAACATATCACTAAAAATTATTCGTAACTATAAAAGTCAATTATGAAACTGGACCTAGTTCAATTTATATAATATATGATCCAGTCAGCATCATACGACCAAAATGCCTAGTGCCTACGACAAAGTGCCTCTTCGTCTATCATCTGCCTGTATAAATAATCTGATGTGAATGTGATTCGTAATCTATATAAATTAATCTATTTAACTCGAAGGATATTTTTAATATTATATAAGATTTGGATTATACGTTTACGGTTTTGAATAACGAATATATATACATTAAAAAATAATATTTTGTTAATAATTATTATAATAAAAAAAAAATAAATAAAAAAAAAAATACGCAGGCCGGAAAAACGCCTCGGATCAATCGTTTAAAAATCGTAAGTAACATTTGAAATATACCTTTTAGTCGTTTCTTCAATTCTGTAATATACTAAGTTTTTTTATTTTTTATTTATTTTTTTAAATTATTTTTTTGTAAGTTAAATAAATTTCTTGTTATTAAATTGTATATAGGTAGAAGAGCTTTTCAGGTTAGGAAATTTACTTTAGATATTATACGCTTTTTAATTGTCCATCAATTCCCGCGCGCAATATTTAACGTAGGACCGCAACGCACATACATACCTACTTTACAACGGCTGAGTATAGCAGGTATACTAACTCAATTATAAATTATGCCTATGCATACATTTACCTAATGGATTTTTTGCTCCATATTCGATAATATCGCCATACTAGAACAAGGCATATAGAAGCGATAATTATTATAATGTAGGAACAAGTTGGGGTGAAAACTCGCAACTACCTATACATATGTAAGTTAGGTATATATACACTGTTAAAAATTTTCTTGAATTTATTACAATACATTTGCTACACAAAAAACTTGCACCCTTACAAAATCGATGCAAGAAAGTGAATTATATACTTGCAAACAAATTTTTAATTTTATCAAACTTGATAAGAAAAACATGTAAGTGTTTTCCAAATTTACTAAACTTGTGTAGTATACATGTGTTATAATAGTAAATTTACTGTACATTATCTAGAATCTGGGAGAGTGAATTCAGTAAACGAATTTTAAAATTACGAAGTTGTTATGCATTTCTTTAAATTTAATAATGAAATTGTTAATTTTATAAAGTCAGATTATGAAATCACTGATATGATTTTTAGATTCTCTAAACTGTGTGTTAAACTTATTGCATTCCAAAACTTACTGTACACTTTTAAATTTTCCAGGTCTTTTTCGGAATTTACTAAACCTGTAAGAGAGTAAATTTACTAAACATTCCTATGTATAAGGTTATAAATTTAACGAAGCAATTAAGAAGGATTTCTATGGATTTTCTTGAATTCACAATCAAACTTTTCATTTCGCAGAACACTAAATCATAACACATCGTTCTCACGGTTTTGAAATTTACTAAATTTATATTGTAAACACATTACGTTTGTGAAGTAACTGAACACTTTTCACGTTTCAAAGTTTCAAAAGTTTTTTTTCTGCGTATTGTATATAGAATGTAAAAATGAAATTGATATAGTATCAATATTAACCCTAGAAGGAGCATGTGGGGTCCACATGAACCCCACGTCCATTTCAAAGTACGCTCCTGAAATAGTAGACGGCTTTTTCGGATACGGATCCCCTCCATAATTCAGTTTAACTCTTTGGCCATCAAGCCTACTCGGTACGAGCACTCGGCAATCATCGGTTTCGATGCAGTGCTCATAACAAGAAGGTTTGGGGTCCAAGAGCGGACCCAACGTGCTCTTTTGCGTAAGCAGTTTGTACAGGTAAGTTTATTTAAGTTTCTTGGTTAAAGGCAATAAATTACGTTTATTAACGCTTAATTATAAAGTACACGCTGTGGAAATTATTTTTTTATTCCAGTCTTTCATAAATTTGTGCTTTTCGCAGACAATGACGAAAAGATATACGTTGCCCAGCGATACGGCCATACTACAGGCCTTGACATCACCGGAGGATGAAACCTTTTCTCTTGATGAAGTTTCTCATCTTTGTTAATTTTTTCAATAAATAAGAACAAATCTTTGTCGATATTACTTGCAAAAAAAATTTTTTTTACTGAATTATCCTTAACTTTTCCCATATCCGAATCTCCAGAAATTGGCCACATTCATATGCTCAAAAAACTATACTTTTTTGAGAGAGCGTAGTTATAATTTTCAAATTATAGCTTGAATAATAATAGTAAGGTTTATTGAATTCACTATACACTAACGATTAATAATATTACTATAACAATACGGTAAATAAGCAAAGTTTGATTTCTCGAATTACTGAAACTAAGTGTAATGAATTTGCTATCCCAAACCCGAATAATGCTTCGTGTAAATTTGTTGTAAATTTTCCAACATAAATTTCTAGGTATGCGTGTGAAAGTTCTTTCAAGTGAAACCCTTACGGTAGATTGTTTTACAGTTGAGTAGGTCTTGTTGAGGATGGGATATTATATTTATTTAATTAATTAATTAATTTTAGGTTTCTAGGTTGTTTTCGTCTCGACCCTTGTTACGCATCGTCGAGTTACTCCGAATCGTTGTTGATAAAATGAATGATAAATTATGAGAAATTTACATTGATGATTGTGTTTTTATACGAAAGTTCAAAAAGCGGGATAATTTGTAAAAATAAACGGTAATTCCGTTGAAAATTAATAAACGTTGAAAAATTTAGAAAACTGGATGTACAGCTCGTCATTCCTAAAAGTAGATGGAAAGTTTGTTTTTAGAATGTGAAAGAGGTTTCGTATATCCTAATATACCATAATCATCATAAGAGTATACTCTATTAGACCTTCATTATACCTTCGTATTTCGTTCCAAGTATAATAGTATCAAGTGCGCCTTAAGTAGAGCAAATATCCACAAGTTCGGAACTGATTTGTATCATGAAATAGATTTGACTTATCATATTGTATACCTATAATAGCTCGAACTTAGGAAGATATGTAGAAGTTTTTTTTTATGACTCTGCTATTTCAATTTCTTGCGCCTACTCCGCACGGACAGCTGTTACAAAAATTTTTTTCTTCACTCCAACCTCAAAATCGCACATTTTCCGCTTATTTTCGGCTCTCGTGAAGAAAAATATAGTCCCTAACTTGTACGTTAAGAAATGTACTATTTTCAACACAGCGTGCGGAAAGTGCGTTTTTCCATACCTGTGGAGCGTGCGGAAAGTGATTGTTTCCCGTACTGAACCGTAATATGACAGAAATTTTCATTGTAAACTAAAACGAGTTCGTTGCTATGTTACGTCATTGTTTCTTTTCCTTTCCGCACCTCGTGTTAAAAACTATTATACGTAAGAAATGCGGACTGGTGATCTCTGCACTCGGGCAATGAGATCACCAACTCTCGGCATTTGTTACGTAATATACTATTTCAATTCTACTAAATATCTCCAGATAAATTGTCAATAAATTTCTAACAGGGCTACAAATATATTTCCAAACAAATCACTTGTGCCTCTAATTCGTTGATAGATTACCTGAATTCAGAGAAGAGCAGATACAGGGTATTTATTTAAAAAGTTTCCACCTTAATATCTCGAGAATAAGAAAATATTTTCCGACACGCCGGGCGCAAAGTTCGATTTTGCGCTCGCTTAGCGTGCACAAAATTCAACTTTCCTCACGTTGTATCTAAAAACAAGGTTTGATACACGTGCGAAAGGTGATTCTCGGACGAGGGTGATTGTCACCTTTGCTTTGCTCGGGCGAAAAACTTCACATCCATCTGAGAATCAATACTTTCGCACTTGTATCGAAATGTACTAATTTGAACCCGGTTTGAAACGTATTGAAGGGAAAAGAACATGGTGAAGCATCAGTTTTCAGTAGATGGAGACGTCAACGCCGGGGGAAGATAAACTTTATTTTTGTTTTTGAAATGGAAACCTGTATCTTTTATTATGTAATTTTGTTGTATCTCAAAAATCAAACTTTCGTATAAAACATTTTTTTGTACGGCACCAATTTTTTATGATATTCAGCTGAACAATTATAGATTTTTGAACTTCTAAGCACATTTCACCTCTAAACTATCAAATTTAGATAAAAATTGCAAGAGACAAAAAGTGCTTAATGATGATTGACGAAGAACGTACTTGTACTATAAATTGCATATAATTGGGGATCCGTATGGGTCTCATCTACGCGACCCCCCGGTACATTTGTATAGTTTACCAGTATCTGGCTATCGTCTCACTGCATAAAATATTAAGTAATTTCTTTGCTTAGTTGAATCCATTTATAAATTACCACAGCTTTAGTATATTGCGTGACTAGCGTAAGTAAAGAAATTTTTAAGGAAAAAAATATTTGCGTATATCGCTTGTATTTCACTCGATGATCGATACAAAATTTTATCATCTAACTGACCAAGTTTTTTTAATCGCAATCCAGCTATCAAAGATATGATAAAAGTAACATCTGCATTCCAACATTTTGGGATCTAGGAATCAACCTGACATATATTTGCTGTAGTATAACAAATATAAGTAGTTCAAAATCTATTTCATTGAAAATCTGAATTTTGAAATTTTTAGCTACTTACTTTGGCTGTTTGCTGAAAACCATAACAAATTGTCCAACCTAAACTTCACTGTCTCCTCTCGTAGGGCAATTGAAGTACTGACAAAGATCTAGCGAAGAAAATCAGATAAGTCCGCATACTTTGATGAAATCAACTCCTTTTTTACTCTCAAGTCCAAACTGCGAGGTTTTTGCTGCTGTGTTTATTTATTAATTTATTTTTTGTTCAGTGAAAACGATCAGAAATTTTTCAGAACTCAAATTTAAATGACTGTCTTCATTCCAAACGAGACAAGTCTAAAAAATAATTATCGTATTTTCTTACGATACATCTACGTGTCATGTTTGATAAGATAAGTATCTCCTGATTGAAATTATCGGGGATACTTCCTAGCGGAATTTGAAACTTTTGAGGGGATTTTGATAGAAATAAAATTACGAAAAAGTGTTTCAACTTTCTCCATTATCAGTATTCCATAGGGTCAACTACTGATAAGCTTACCGATAACACATTTTCAGTATTTCGTATTTTGCGAAGAATTTTTTTACGAGGTCTTGTCTGGTTTTGTTAGCCAGCTTATCGTGTACGTTGTCAATTGTACACCCGGGTCGAACAAATATTATCATTTGAGACTGCCTTCCGAATTTAGTCTCAGGGTGACCGAGAAAAACTCAATATTTTTTTTATCCTTTCAATTCGTTTGTCTCCACTTTTACTTTACGTTGGCAATCTATCATAGCTGTCGTAGTCAGTGGCACCAGCTATATAATATATCTTTCCCATACGTGGACACGTGGTATGAATTTACTTCTCCATCGATTAACATATTTAATGAACTTTTCTGCAACATTACGATAATATTTTATGGTAAAATTTATTTATTTCACCCCAATTCAGCAGACACGATCTTCAGAAACATCGCTAAAAGGATTATTGATAACAAAAACTTCGAATAATTTTTCCCACTTCAATTTCAAATTTAATGATTCAAAGAAAGCGTTCAATTTACACGATTTCCAGTAACCGTCTAATCTCATTGCATTGCAAAAATTTATTTGCATAATCTTCTCCTCGATTTTATCATTTTCAAGTTAAAATGACATCTCCTTAATAAACTTTATATTATTGTTACAGTAGGAAAAATTGTCAGACGCTGATTGTCGTCAGATTTACCCTCTAAATTGAACTTCGTTTTGAAGCACCGAATCTCTTCAAACGAAGCAGCTATTCAAACGAAATCTCCTTACCAAGTTGTTCATAACAGGCTGATGGTTGATTTCAAATGATCGAACTTATTTTTAGAATCGCAAAATTACAGCGTACAAAAGTAACACGAAATCGTTATAAGTAGGTATTATTAGTGATTTATCTACACGCATATACACCTACGCGGGTATATGCCACGAAGCGTCTGTCGACGATTATACGAGGATATAATACTTCATAAATATAATATACGCGTGTCATGCTGGTAACGTGACTCACGAACGTACAGGACAAATGAAGATTGGTATTTACTGAAATTTTAATTCCGTTAATATACATATACATTAATGTAACTGGAGTAACGAATTCTTAAGTTTATCCAGATGTGCGTTATATACAAAACAATTATCCCTTACTCCCACCTTCAGATTATATTAGCATTGAAATAATTGAAGCAAAGATGAGCCTTGGAATAATATGTTCCTTAGGGACAGCAATTAGCTTTGGGCATGTTTTTCAGAAAATATGATAAAAGTATTTTTAAAAAGCTAAGTCTGACGTGTTTTTTTTTTTCAAGATAATGAGAATTTGATAGCATATATAATTGTTTTGAAAAAAAAAATTAACAAAAACTACATGTATAAGGTACTAGTCGTGTTGATTCGAGGTGTCGTGTCCAGCCATTGTTCTGTTTAAAAAGAAATGGAAAAAAAAAAAAATTAACCCACCTTTGCACGTTTGCATGACATTTGTCTCCCGTGCTTGAGTTAATTAAAAATAAAAGAAAAACAAAAATGCCAAAAGCATGAAAAGATATAATTTGAGGCAATGTTATGTTTTGCCTTCCTCCTAGGAGCGGCTCGAAGATTTGTGGGTAGGGTTAGATTTTATATATTAAAAAAAAATTTAATTACCATTTTAGTACCCCTCCTTTTTGTCGCTTTGGTAATAAAATAAGACCCTCTACCTAGCTGCCATGTCATACTTTCGTTTATTTCGACGCACATTCCTTGTCAAATAATAACAATAACAAACTTCCCGTCCAATAAGACGTTTTCGTCTAATTGGAAGCTCCGGTAAGATCTGCCGTTCGGAACATCCGATGAGAAATTCAGCCTCATAAATATTCTCCAAGGAAAATTTCTGTCCATATTAACAAAACGAATTCATTATTTATCACAGGCGCCGGTCCGGCGTACGCAAATGCCATCCGGGGCCGATTCGAAGCCCTGGGGTACCACGGAGAATCCGGACTCTATCAGGCCATTCACACCACCAGACCTCTCCTCTATACCCAACATGGACGGCACTCCCTTGCAGTCGATGGGTACCAGCAATGCTTCAAATTCGAACAACAATGGATTACCCGGGCCTTACATCGTCGGAAGTCCCATCGATCTGGGGCAAATCGACAATGTCGACAATATGGGACCACATATGCAAGATTTTGTTCCGGCGTGGTGCGGCAAGAGGACGGATGACCACATCGAGCTAAGAGAGACCGGGGCCCCGATAGTGGGAGACGCAGGTAAAGTTATAAGTATTTTCCGTCAAATCACTTTATTCAGGATTCGAAAGGTCAAATTTCTGCGGCATCGAATACAGTACATATTTATATGTTCTTTAAAATTTTATTCAAAGGTAATAACGCGAGCCATACCAACACAATCTGACATAACGTCTGAATGCAGATCATTCCCACATTCCGTAGTTTGCAATTTGACACAAGTGATTCCTTCCTGTCTCTTCAGCGCCATCCATAACTCCATGTCGAATTTAAAAGGTCAAATTATTGCGGGATCTTGAAAATGCATTCGAAGGTACAAACAAGACGATACCATGCCATTAGTACTGCCATAGCGGTTGAATGAACATTCGCCATCACTGCATTTTGCAATTTGACAAGACTGACTTCTACTGTGCTTCCTCAGCATCGTCTTAGTCATTGATATGATGTCGTTAATGGTGTTTAGATTGTCTCCTGACATTGATTGACAGAATAGTTTTGAATTACCTGGATATTACTTATCTCGCGTGCGAAATGAGCCGTGCTTTAACGTCAGCAATTATAATTAATATAGGTCAATGGGTAAAGCACGTCTAGTTAATTGGCAGTTCTCGCGTGCCATTTTGGTCTTATTAAATGACACATAAAATAATTATGAAGACTATATTCGAACAAAACTTTCTGGTCTCTCGGAACTGAGTTTGGTGATGGAATTTACTCGCTTTAGACGGTATACATCTATCAAAAATATAAGGTACGAAAACCCAAGTATGCCGTCCCTTCAATTAGCAGAAATAATATGAGAAGTTAGGATTTTTTAAATACAGACAAGAAATCCGTGCAAAATAATATTACATATAGGGGAGAGGCGGGCAAAGCGGGCCCACTAAGGAAGTAAGGTTCCAAATGGAGATTTGAATCGATAGATCTTTCAATTTTGGCCGAAAATCGATAGTTTAATTGATGACGAGTGTTGAACGCCCTTACTTCAACGGTCCGGAATTCGCGGGCAAAGTGTGCCCGCCGATGATTACTCATATTTTTTTTAAATACTCTAAAATAGAAATTTTCTCTATTTACTTGCCTTATAAAAAACTCTGAACATCAAATCAAGTATATATTACAAGAACTAGGGGAGAGGCGGATAAAGTGGGCGTCTCTGAAAATTTCTCGATCTTTGAAAAAAATGAAAAGACGTTGTAAATGACCATATCTTCGAAATTTTTAGATAAAAATAATATCCTGACTGTTGACAGGCGTTGACATCCTCAGTTTAAATGTCCAATATAAATTGCTTCTTTAGAATTTTCTGGTGGCCCACTTTGCCCGCCTCTCCCTTAGTTTTTGGAATATAGACTTAATTTGATGTTTAAAGTTTCTAAGGCAAGTAAATAAAGAAATTTATCACTTTTTAGAATTTTGTAAAAATACGATAAATTTTGGGGAGGCCCATTTTGCCCAATAGGGCTCGCTTTGCCTGCCTCTTCCCTATCTTCAATTTGAAAGTATCAAAAAACAAGCCGGAAAAACAGTTTTTCGGGATACTTTTCATCAAAAAGAAGAAAAAGTATGAGTTTGTCAGGGGAAGAAAAAGTATAAAAAAGTAATGAAAACCCGAAAAAAAGATTAAAATTGAAAATTTCACACAAAGAAAATGCCCTATATATATAAGTGATGGAAAGTAAAAATAAGTCCTTTGAATTTGTTTTTTTTTTTTTTTAATTTTTGTTTATAAAATTGTTGCAGGAGCAATATGAAAAATAACATTTTCCGTGTGCAGAATCCATATAACTATGTAGAACCTAATTATAGGAGGTATTCCAGGAATGTTCGAACGGTCCCAATCCCGCACCCCTTTTCGATTTAGGAATGAATTTATTTTTGTCGAACCATAAAACCTTCGGAGGGTTCATGAATTTTTTCAGATTTTTGAGAACAATCTTTCGCTAGTTGCAACTTTTACGAAATCGCTCGTTTCGATAATTTCATGTTCTTCAGTCAATTTTAGTCAAAAAACAAAAAAGAATCGTACGAGAAAGTCATTTAGATACAAATTGACGGGATTCAAACGTACTCGAAGATGGCAATATTCATCGACTTTTTTAAAGCCTGGAACTATCGATTCTTTCAATAGTAAAGCTGAGATTAAAGCTGAGCAATTAAAGCTTTCAAATCTACTTGAAATAAACAAATTAAACTAATTAAAATCCCGCCTAATACACTAATTCTAATAACAATAAAATTTAAAGAAACCCCCATATTAATTATAATATTGAAAACTCGTAATAAGCCTATTTTTTATTTATTTGGAGACATTCTAGTTCATGGGAGCCATAAAGCTCAAAAATGACAAAAATTAAAAACCACCCTACTGTAGGTACAACTATTCGGGCTGCTACGCGCCACATTATAAATTTTGACCGGTTTCACATATTGAAATCGCTGTAACTTACAAACCTATGTTCGGCCCATCGTGTGATGGGTCTCAAAAGTTTCCTCCTTCCATGTAGAATTTTGTATAAAAATTTGAGAAAAAATATAGATGGATTTTGTGAATAAAATAAGATTGAGAATAAAAATCGGTAACAGTCCATTGAATAAATTATACCTTAAATTATGGAGTAAATGTTTGTGGAACGTGACTGGTTGTGTGAATTTTTCTGAGACTTGTTATCCGCATAGATTCTAAACATAAGGAAGCTCTCTACCTAAACATGTCCCGGAGTGTACCCGTGGGGAAAGCCCATGAGTAGACTCAACGATGTAGTAATAAACCCGGTGGGAGCACTCCCGTACCACGACCGTGAAAAAGTGAAGCCTGCTCCGGCGGCAGGTATAGTTAGCTCGAATTTCCACGCACCACTAGCGCTGGTGTCTCATCAAGACCTAATTTAACGTATATTACTATAGCACAGACATCCTTTTTATGATAAAATCAGATAAATTAGGTGATTCAAAGTGATTTTTTTCATAACATCTTTTCTCGAGGAAGTATAAAGAAAATAAAGTAACGGAATTACGTTGAGATCCATAAGACTCGTAAAAAATAAATAAATGAATAAACCTGAAACTTGGAAAAATTCTTACCTATATAATCGTGGCTATTACATGAAAAAATTTGTAAATTCATAGTAAAATAATTGTCGAAGTTACAGGTCAACAAAAATTTTTTTATCTCAATTGTTGCAAAATATTAGTTCGAATATTTTTTTTAATTTTTTTTTATTGCGAGTGTATTCTATATCATGAATGTAATTAGTTTTGAATTTGATCTCATGTGATAGAATACACTCTTCATAGGAAAAAATAATATTTAAACTTAAACGAATGTGTTGTAATAATTAAGACGAACAAAGTAGTTGTCAACCTGTAGCTCCGCGAGTATTTCGTAAAAAATCTCTAAACTTTGTATAGAATACCTACTACACCCACTATGAGTAAGAATTTTTCCAAGTTGAGGGTTTTTTGGAGTAAAAATGCGATCGAAAAAAATTATTAACCAGCTGGAAGTACCAAAAATCTTGTTATTCAAACTTGAAAATGAACTGGCTTTGGGTTAGACCTTATAGAATCAAGATAAGAATTTGGAGTTTTGGATACACATTTTTTCTATCTATTTAGAGATATGTTAACCACGGGAGCATTAAAATTTTGTTATGATTATTTTATGGACCTGCAGCTGCAGATGGGATCTTCCGCTATTTTTATACAAAATATAGAAACTAAAGCAGACAGATATGTTATTTATTAATTTTTCATATCTTTACCAGATTTCATCACAATTTGATTTGAAGATTTCAATTTACAAATTATGTTTTCGTTTCTCCTATAATGCCATTTAAAAGTTGCTGCAGTTGGGTCGTGATAAACCAGCAGCGCAGTCAAGCGGCAGTTTTCAACACTACGTACCTATCCCGCTGCCGAGCGTCATACGAGTCTATTACTACATCGTTGTAGGTCTCCAAAGTGAGGCCATACCCACTTTGTCTCGTGCTCCATCTTTTGAGCGCTGCTCAAACTCAGTAACCGTGCTTCACGCGGCTACCACTAGACGGCTGAACCTTCTCACGAGTGATATAGACTGGAAACGGGGGGAAAACGAATACTGATTGGTATCATCATATGTAACGAGGCAAAAACTGATTGGTGACAAGCATACGGTAGATAATGTGCGACACAAAGAGAGCGATATTATAATCCTATCTCTTTCTTTATCTGATAGATTGGCGCAGAAGTTAACTTTGATGTCATTAATTTAATACAACTGTCGAATAAAACTTGTTTTTATACAACTGCTTGTTGTATCTCATTCACTTCATTCGATGTAAAACCCATACTTGCTCCTTTTTTTATCGAGCTAATTGAACTATCTAATCTACATCTACAGCGTTAGTTGAGCCCACTGCCAAATCTTACAGCCGAATTTTGATATCTGCTGCCGAAGCACCTTCAACATCATCGACGTCAAAAATAACTCCAACTTGAAATGAAATTTACTGATATGAAACTGAAATGAATTTTAACTGATTGACTTTATCGCAATACGTAAGGGTTGTTTCATTCATGATGGAATTCATGAAGTGAACATATTTCACCTCCTTTGGGCAGTAGCATACTATTTCCTGATTTTCTCATGACGTTTACATCTTAAGGGGGGGCTATAGTCGATTTTTACCGACGTAAACTATTTTTTCGATTCTCTCCCAAACGTTGATACCAACTTAAAAGGGAGCAGCACTTGATTGTTACCGACATAAACTATTATCTCTATTTTCTCTCAAACGGTGATCTTTGTCTTAATCGTCGATTGTCTTTAATCTTGAGCCGATGAGACAGCTGATATGTGAAAGAAAAAGAGCGGGATTGATCTTGCAACTCCTCGACGTCCTGAACCTTCTCTCGGACATTGCAAGAAGTAGGTGAACATGTGTTCCCGAGTAATTGAGAATATACAACTATTACTAATTAAAGGAGATACACGCCAGCTTGTTATTATTGCCGTAGTCAAAGATGTTTTCAGATGATTGTATTCCGCATTCCAATCGCAAGAGCGTTTATATTAACATTAGATAAGCCATATTAAAGGGGCTATGGTCCTCTGAAACCAGAGTCTGCTTCTTTATCCCAGTCCGTCTTTCCCTGGACTTGAACTAGCGAAGAAGTTTTAACAAATGTGATATATCGAATATAACACCTGATTTAATTCATTTCGATAACCTTGTCCCGTGTCCTGCTACGTATGATTGTCTATAGTTTATTCGTTTCGAGAAATTGAGATCCCGCTCCTAAACTCGATGAATATGGCCTTCATGAAAGTGATGATAAATTCAGTGAATTAAATTTGATTAGTATAGATGCTCCAATCGTAATTGAGATGATGCGTCCGGTTGACAAGGAAATTTTAATTCAAGCACAAATTCCCTGACTTCGATATACCTATACCTATGTAGGTACTAATGGTATGAACATTTTCAATTCCCTGGTTTTCTAATGAAATATTGAATAGAAAAATGTAAAAAATTCTCTGTTCCCTGGATGCATCGCTAATAATTGTACGCAACTTATGTATCAAAATATCCCAGCAGAAGAGACAGAACTTTTCTTTTTTGAATATTCACAAACCGAGTTTTACACAAATTTCATAATTGATGATGGGAATAAGTCTTGTTTTTATCTGGTGATGGAAATAACTATTGAGATAAATTTAACTACTAAGAAAAAAGAAACGTATAAAACATAACGGATGTACGTGAAAAACATTTTGCCACAAAAATTGTATGTTTGAAGGAGGAAAAATGTTATTATTTTTTATTTTTCATTTTGTGGACGGTTTCAAGGTTATTTTCAGATCAACTTCTTTTCTTTCAATAGAAACCTATATTTCTTATTACGCAATTCGTTCTACTTAGAAAATCAAACGACTTTCGTATGAAACGTTTTTTAATTAGGCAACAATTGTTCATGATATTCAATTAAATAACTAGAGATTTTTTAACGTTTAAAAACTTTTCACCTCTAAATTGTCAAGTTTGGAGAAAAATTGCAACGGACAAAAAGTACATAAATTTCATGCATTATTCTTGAAGAATAATTGCAGAATTTTTTTCTATAACTTTTTGTTGCAGCTTCTTTTATTTTTAATTTTATTCACGGTAAAGAAGTTTAACTTCTAACGCGCGTACTACGCTACACGTACAGTTTCTTTCTCATTGACGATATCGGAAATATACCACCAACTACTTATCAGTAACCACAACCGGGCTGTGGCCTTTGACGGATTGATATGGGACAGAATCAGGGCAATATTCTGTGCTACATATTCAAGAACACAGATGTGGCTGTCAAAATATTCTTGGATACCATTTCAGAACGAACTATATAAGACAAGTACCTTAGGTTTTGAATAAAATACTATTATAGTCTCCCCACGGTAACTGCTTCAAACGTATACAAAAGGAAACTTACATACGGAGCGCGGGAAATATACCTACAGACAACTGCGGCGATCGATGAAAAATTCATCTTAACAATGAACAGAATAAAACCGGTTTTAACCAAAAATAAACAAAAACATAAACAAGACATTTTGAGTTCAACATTGAAGATAAGTACTCCCAGTATCTGCGCACGCCTATAACCAAGCTTGTAATGTAATACAGGATGATTCAGATTGAACGGACCAAATTTTGTGGTTAGATTCCTCGAGACATTCCGAGACTAAATTCTCTTTATCAAAAATTTGAGGTCCTAATAGTTTCCGAGCTACGGAATATCTTAGTTGACCAATCACAGAGCCTCGAGCTGGCCAAGTCAGGGCCGACTCAAGAGAACAAAATTAGCAGTGCCTGTGGGTCTCAGGATTGTAAAATTTGATCTTCGTTTTCCGTAAATGACGTCGACATACATGTTGAAAAACGATAAATAACATTTTATAGGTTCAGACCTACGGGCACTGGTAATTTTATTCTTTTGACTCGGCCCTGACTCAGTAAACCCTAGGCTCTGTGATTGGTCAACTAAGATATTCCGTAGCTCAGAAACTATTAGACCCTCGAATTTCTGGTAAAGGGAATTTAGGCTTAGAATATCCCGATGAATCTATCCACAAAATTTGGTGCGTTTAATATGAATCACCCTGTATACATGCACGTAGTTGTTACGCCAGTTTCGCCTGACGGGCCCAATTAGGTGTCGCTGACGACCGACACGTACACGAGCAGCACACGGACTAGTCGCTTGCTTGCATGTACTACGTAGTCGGTCTACCCATAGCTACTTACAAGACAGTTGAAGAAATCATCATGTCGCAATAGTGTATTTACTTGAATATAGAATATTTAAAAAATTTGTGATATTTCAGGGGCAAAATTTACATACGAATATGTTTAAAAATTCAAATAGTACAACGGCTCACTAACAGTACGACTAAAGCAAAAATGGGAGTCGCCCGTAACACATATGGCATCGTGTAGCCAGCCGACAAATTCACCAGACAGCTAGGATTGTATAGTACGAATTAGAATTCATAGCGTGGTTTGGCTGAACACACATTTGAATATTTTATCCTTCTGTTAACTTTCATTCCGTGGACCTGTTGCTCCCAAAATTTATACAGTATACATTTGCTTGAAAATCAATAGGATTTTCCGCTTATAGTTATAAGGAAAGATTTCAATGAAATAAGTATTTCAAGATATACCGAGACAGTCTCTTGAAATTAAACAGACGACAGCGCATGCGTAAAATAATTCGATTTCATTGGTCGGCGAGTTCGTCCTGCGACTATATTTAAGCCTGTGAAGCAGGGGAGCCAACGTGCATGAAATTCTAACCACGATTCTAACCTCAAAAATCCGATTCAACCGCTTGGTCGCCAAAAACAGAATTTGACAGCTAAAACTCAGGATATACACCCTGCATTAGCAGACGCCGAAACTCGCGCTTGCGCTGTCGACTGTTCAGTTTCAAAAGACTATCTCGATATGGAAGTAACAAGACTATTGGGTTGTATCTAAAATCATCCATGTCGACGGGTTTTTGTTGTAACCTCGTATTTCGAAAATGACTACTTTTCAAGAGACATAAAAAATATAATAACGACTTTATTTTTACAATTATCAGCTTGCGGTATTGATATCCTGTGTTATCGAAGGTTATTTTTTTATTCAAGTATAAAGTGATAGCGGTTACGGTTTTCCTTCCGGAGGCGACGACAGCCGTTACGAAGCGGAAAATTTAAGTATCTACATAAAATTTAAAAATCTATACCTACCTTAAGGCCATACCATACTCCTCTGTCACCGACATATTTGAATAAATTAGGCCATTTATAAATTATAGAACGGATTGAATTTTCTTTGTGGGGATCGCTTACTTTTCAGCAAATGACGAGCTATCGACTCGAAAACTTGAGAAAAACGAAGAAAAACGCATTTTATTCAGTTTGGATGCGAGCCAAACAAATCATGTTTTTTCATCTATCTTCAGTTCTCAAATCAAGCGCTCTTCATTTACTTAAAACTTAGCGATCCGAGATCCCCAAGGAGTAAATTTAATCCGTTCTATACATTTAGAAATGACGTGATTTATTCAAATATAAATATGTCGATAGAAGAGGAGTACAGCATGGCCTTAAGACGATGCTATAGGCCTACCTCACCGGCCACAAAATAATTTCGCCAAAAATTCCGAAACGGTGATCAAAAATGATATAAAATTAGTTTATTCGATTATTAACGATAAACAGGTTCCATCAAGCTCGTGAAATTGACCATAGTCAAGAAAAATTTATTTGTTATACATCGTAAAGTATGGTCGTGTCGCTTATTTTGATTAATATTAAAGCCTACGCATCTCTGACGCGATTCCACATGTAATGCCGAAAATCTCTATTCAAAAATTTTTTTGTTTCACGCAACAATAAAGCTTCACGTTGTATTTCTGTAATTAATTGTAATTTTCGATTGTCAACGGCCGGGAGAAGCCATGAATCTTTATTTATTTATTTATATAGATTATTAATATTCTTCAATGATTTCTCAGCATTGATTTTGACAGCATGCGCTACGATGTTGGCACATTCGGTGAGAAATACATGAAAGATGTAGAACATGTTGTATATACTAGAGTTGATTCTTCTGTTCTCCGCAGTTCTACGTGTAATGCATGTTTGTGGTTGATTAAAAAGGAGTGTCATATCGCCTTAACTTCTAACCGTATCGGACACGACGAATAAGGAAAAAAAAACAGTAAAAAAGCCCGTAGAGGTTCAGTTACACAGCCTTATCGTTACAGGAAGCTACAAGAAATCGCAGGAATAACACCGCAGCACATATGTCATATGATAATTCACTATAAAATTTAACCTCACAATTACCGATGTATTATTCTTGGAATTCCTGCGGGAAAAATGAAACTACTTTCCAGCGTGAGACTCGTGACCAGGATGAACAGTTGATATAATATTATATCAATATAAAAAAAAATGCGTTTCAATTATGATTCAACCATATATAATAATTTCATAAAATTAAACTATATCTATAGACAGACAAGTCTTCGTGGAAGCTTTACATAGGGAGTTAAAAACGTCGGCGTTTGTTACGTATATCGCGTGCCCATTGGCTACGTGGGAAAATAATTGCCGATCATTTGATGTTTGAGTGGCCTGTACGCAGGTTTAATTCTCTATGTAAAGCTTCTACGAAAACACACTGCGTGTATATTACGTGATAATACATTGTGCGAATTATAGATCTCAATCATTTGATGATCACATTTATCGTTAGAGAATGAATAATAACAGCTATTGTATAGTTTTAGTTATGTCATACGAGCGTTATTTTTTGACATCTGATCATAATCTGGGAAATAGTGCAGTCGGTAATATCGATATTAAAAATGTATTATCAATTCTTCTATTAATATACTTTTGATCTAGCAAATTTTGATGGAAAAAAGAGATGAAATGTTCACGGATCAATATCGTTTCTCTAATTACAAGAATTTGTAATTGCAAACCAAAAGCATGTACATACATACCTATAACGCTACGGGGTTTAATTTCCATATTCCCTTAAGGTTGAACATATATTTAACAACAGCACCGCAACGTAAAGTCATAATAAGTGCTTAGGGCCACGTGAGCGCTTTGTACTCATTACATTTTAGATTAGACAAAAACAGGCCTGCAGCGACAGAGCAGACTGCAGAGAAATGTTCAGTAAGCAGTCAGTCTGAACCCTACTTGCAATAAACTGTATCAAATACCTAAATATATATCGAGTTTTTCGAATCTCTTATCAAAATTGGGATAATACAGAAAATATAACAAAAAAAATAGTGAATACAAGAGAGCGAAACAAACAGACGGTATGGCATCGCGACCCAAGTGACTGGCAATTTCAATGAACAGCAGAGCAAACTACAATCACGTCAAGAACAATATTAGAAGCTGCTGAGATGGGTATATTGATTGAGAGTCGAAATCCACAAGGTGTGGACCCGACCAACCCCGGCTCAAAGGATTTTTACCACCATCGAGGATTTTTCTCTTTAACCACTCCTCTCACGTTCTTTTATAGGCGCCCGAGGGGTATGGGTGACTTCGCCGAGTTCACTTGGGCCAAGTTTCCCTCCTGTTGATTTGACTAGTGGGCTATACGTTTGCCGTGCCGGGGGTATACACTCCTCGACACGTCCGAACCGTCAAAGGATACGGGTAAACAGCCACCTCGACCACCTTAAGTACGCACCTCAGGGCAACGATAGATTCGCTGTGTGGGCAGCCCTATTGGACTACCCTCAAAACCCTTAAGACCTTAAAACAATTGTTCAAATGAACAGACCTGAACTAAACTGGATTTGAAACGAGGACCCAGCACCACAGCGAAGATCTTGTCACTTTTGGAATTGATATCAAATGGTTAGCCCGCGTCGCATTGGGTTATTATACGCTTGAACTTCGAAATCAGTTGACCTTGAATAGGAAGTTCAATACTCGCTCAAGCTAGCGGTCCCTTTGTCTCTATACAAAACTATCGTAAAAGCTCTAGAGGTAAAAGCCATTAACAAAGCTGGTCTCGGTTCAAAGAGAGTGCTCTGCACAAGGAAGGACGAAGCTCGTTAGCAAGCCAAAAAGTTCGAACAAAACAATCGCCAAATTACGACGTAAAGTAACAGAGCTACGCTCGTATAGATTTTCCAACAGATACAGGCGAATCAGCACCAAGCACAACTCACTATCAAAAGAAATAGGGAGAACGACTTTCACTGTTGGCGATGTGGGAGAAGAGTATATAGCAGCTTTGTACCGTCCATTTAACAAGAGGTTATCTGTCATGGCAGAGAAATGGGCGCGGAAAACCAGTGAGCTCAGGAACCACCCTCAGCAAACCGACGTAGTCCGTGAGAAAGACACCACCTGTCACATCACACATCACAGATGATGAAAACACTGCCACCACCAGGAAAACAAACATCGAATTTCCAACACATTTTCACGAACTATATACGAATTCATCAAAGGGACCTTTGATCGAAGAGCAAACGGAATTAGAACCCTGTTATTAGAATTCCTAAGCATCTTCTGCAAAAATTTCAGAGGTGTTGGTCGTTGTACATTCATTAAGATTCGAATTGATGTCAAAGATACACGATCAATAAAACAAGCAGCTCGTAGAGTTCCGTTGAACTAATGACCAGAAGATGAAAAGTTGATAACCGCGTGAAACTTACGATTAATGACATGATCGAAATACCTTCGAGCCTTTGGACAGCAGCTGCTGTTATACTGCTCGGAAAACGATGGCTCAAAAATATTCTGTATCGACAACCGAAAACTCAACAACAACGCAAAGAAGGATTCATATCCGTTATCCAGAATTGAGCACACTTTGTGCATTCCAACATGCAGACTGGTTCAGGACGGTCAAGCAACAGAGCGGTTACTGGCAAATAGAAATTGTAGAAGATAACAAAGAGAAAACGTCCTATGCCAGCGGACTGCGAAAGTCATGGCAATTTGAGGTAATGTCTTTTGAGTCATGTAACGACCTTTGAATGAACCATTGACCTTACTCTGTGGGAATTGATAGGTCAGTGTTTCCTCGCCTACTTGAATGACGTTATCGCTCGTCTAGTTGAGTTAATTGGTCTCGTAGGTTGGGAATAATAGCATCTTATCATTCCTGACCTATGATATCAAATAAATGAACTAAATAATAATCGAAGGTCACAGAATAAAACTAATGGTATCGCTTATAGAAAGTCTTTCTAAGAAGTTTCGAATTGAACAGAAATTCTATTCTCATCTTCAGTAAACCCGCGCCGGAGTACCAGCAAAAACGTAACACTTACAAGAAACAACAGAAATGTCCAGTCGGAATTTTTTTACTCTTGCTGTTGTTTATATTAACAGCAATACGTGAAAAACTTTTCACCACTGCAGCACGGCCCCTTATCTCTTGTCTAACTCAAGACTGGTTTCATTTCGACTAGAACCCAGAATGTCGACGAACGTTAGACTTTTTACTGACAATAAAACATAATTTAACAGCGGTATTGATTTTTTCTTTCCCATCCTCCGACACGAATTTCATACTCGATACGGTGGGTTCACATTTCAGAATTAGAAGAATGTTATATCTGATATACAAAAAGAAGAAAAAAACCGAACAATTACTTCAAAAAAAAAAAAAAACTTTAACCAAACCCTAAATGGAACTATTCCGTACCGAAGAAAGAACTTGTCCTGCTGAAAGGACATTTCTTTTTTAACCACTATTTATACGAGCACAAATTCCCCGCTCGGATTGTCCATGTTGTATTATGCTGGCTCTAAATATTAAAAAAAAATAGAAGCACAAATCGAAAGCGTGGACGTATAGCCAGCGAAGGATGGTAAAGAAAAGAGGAAATGTCTCAAATTGTAAAAGTTCTCCTTCATTTCTGATATCACCAGATAAACATTCGCTCCTTTCCGTCTCAATATATTGACGCCGTATTGAAGACACTCGTTCACTCATAATACTCGTTGAAGAGAGCATTGATAAAGAAGATGACATCGCGTCGAAAGGAGGGCCTCTGACCCCGGGTTCTCTTTACCGCTGACGTAACACTTCAAGATTGTGATAAACAAATGGCAACACGAAAGAAAAAACCTGATGCTCCGCAACCTTCCCAATGTTTTCTGTGCTTTACTTTGGGAATGAAGACGAATGTTGGGTGGGACCTGCCGCCTGGGTATAACTAATCACAGCTTTAAAGAGTATAGGATAGAACTATAAAGAAAATCCATTATAGAAATTGTTGCTTTAATTCATCGTACAATTTGTATTTACGTCAACCAGACCACGCAGGTGGGTCAATCAGCTCAACGCTCTTTCCGTTTGACGCTCCCATGATTTCTTTTAGTTAAGTTATTGATTCCTGATATCGGAGTCCGATGGCGGTCGTTGAACCGTCCGGACACGATTACATCTAATCCGTCCGATCCTTATAGTCAATTTTAGTGACAGAACAATAAAATCGACGGATGAGTGTGTTAACCAGGTCACAGTTCATGTTGTCCGAGAACATAGTTTCCATCAATTCTCCAACACAATAAGACTAGGAGAAAAGATTCAAGTCAAGCTTGTTGTAGACGAGTCGATGGCAGGGTGACCATGTTCTTAGATATAGCAGGTGTATCTGTCCGATTTTAAAATTCAGTTTTTTTACAGTACATTTTCACACATTTCGTACTATTTTATAGAGGAAGTATCAATGTAGGGTCAAGTGAGTGGACTGTCGAGTTTCTTCGGTTGTACTTCAAGATAAGATTTGAAACTTTGGGAGTTATTAATATTTGGTACATCGTACTAGAGGGAAAAAATTCGATTTTGATATATTTTAAACCAAAATCACAGCATTTTGACAATTCAAATATTCTTCGAAATTCAAACATGAGTCGTAAAAAGTTCGTAACAGGGTTTATTTGTCGTTTTCGAAGAAATGACCATATCCAGTTTAGCTTGAATATCGAGTTCATAATAAGAGAATTTAGTAGGTTCCTCAATCCTAGAATATTTTTTGTCAATTTATCATCGATTTTTCAAATTTAGGAATCCAAATTATTATCACGTAAAGTTTTCAATTTACAACATAAATGATTCTTGTTGCGGTCTATTTACCACTTTTATAGCCTGTCCATATCATCAGACCTTCTTTACAACATAATAAAAGTCAAGAATCGTTGAAACACCGCAATCAAAAAATGTTTTTCGAAAATTGCAGCACTTTTTTTGATTTGAATAAAGCCAAAAAAAAAAAACGAAGAAATTTCATAGCAGATTTTTGATTTTCAAGCAGCGAAACATTCACAAAGAATATTTGAATCTCGCTGGTCCATATATTTACTCACTTTATCATACGACGATTAGTTGTTCATATTATACCAATATGTTCACTGCTATCAATGCTACCACGAATCACGATAATTCGATTCGATAAGGAAACCGACCTTTTATATTTATATATGCGGCTGCAATGTTTTCTCATTTTCATATTAGTCTTCATTTACAGTTGTTTGTTACTTGGTTATAGTCTCCGAGCGACCGCGACCGTCGCCAAATTACGAAAAATTTCTCTGCTTCTTCTCTCAGAACTCTGGTTTCTCTTCAATATACGAATAAATCTCTTTCCTTTTACTTATTTGTTATATTATTATCGTTGCGTGACTTATCGATGTGCGCTTCTTATTCGTTGCAATAATTCATCGAAAAACTCGGTGTGTGTATTTCTGTACTTTTGTGCGTGTGTTTAATTATTGTAAGTCTTGAGTTATAAAAATGATCACCTTATCTGTTTCGCGAGTGCATCAATTAAACCGAAATATTATTATTTAATGATATAGTCAGCAACGAATTATTATCATATTATTATAACAGCAGCTTGTCATTGAAAACCAATCGAAACAATTATTGGACAGTGAAAATAAATTCCTGTATGAATCGATCTAACATGATGTAATTGGTCCAAAAGCTCCTAAACGAATTGGCAAACGCGTGTGAAGTATACTTAACTGTATATACCTAGCTATACATATATAATAGTTTGGTTTTTATTTTCTAACGCGTAAAAGATATTCTGATGGTCACGCGATATGGTATAAATATCGATCATACACCTGCGGCCGCTTACGACTTATTATTGGATCCAATAAAATTATTTTCAAATTGTCATTATTGATAAGTAGTACCCGTTATATTACCATATTATCCATTTACTACACATGGTTGTATGTATGTGTACATCCGCTTCAGTCCTTTGTTATATTATCTTGATAAAATTGATGTATCCATATAGGATCAACTAACATTTAAGTTACCTTCAGAGTCGTCCTTGACCCTCTCCCTCTCCGTAACTCCTTCATATAGTTTTCCGGTATGTTTATATCGATTCGACGTACATACACAATACGTCACCGGGGATAACTTGTTGCCTGCAGCGGACTTCCCGCAGCTAACTACTCCCACTTCTGATTTAGAAGCGCATGCGTACCTATCCCGTGATCGCGACTCATGACATGTTGTTATCATTATTTCGAGTGTATATACAAGCTCACGCCCACAGCGAACAGGGCTCGGTTGGCAGTGTGGACAATATCGGCGAGCAGTGCCACCTACCCGTTACCACCGTCATTCGCAAGACCCGAACTTACCCCTAACTGAAATAAGTAAATCAACTGCAATTTCGGTGTGACAACGAACTGGATCTCGGTATCCAGCAAGACTTTTTTGAATCACTACTTCCTGAATAGTAGCCGTGAATATTGTGCTTTATCACTATACACATCCGGTGATCAGTTTACATCTGACATAATGCCGAAGAAGTGTCAGATACACGTGTACATACTGCGAAGATGGCAAGCTCCGAGGGGTGTGGCGTAGGGTTGTGACGTAAACAGACTCATTCTAATCGTTATCGCACTTTACTGATCAACGTCCAATTTCCATGAATTACTTTACTTTATGGATCGTGTTATCATGCAATCAACAGCTATATTATCTCGACTGAATTCGCTCGAGTGTTTCAATATTCACACTTTTTTTTATTATTATTATGTTTAAACTAGAGTAACATTGTATAAAATCGAATAATTTTTGAAAAATTTAAATAAACATTATTTGCGAATGGATCGTTTTCTCATATTTATGAAATAAAATTTACGTATACAATGTTTTTTTTTTTTTTTTTGTAACCAGTTCGTTTCGAATTGTTATATTTTATACTCGTGCGGTTAATGAGGAAGTCCTCAACGAACCATACTATTACTATACTGCTGTTAACGAATAGAGAACCAATTACGCACATTGCATTTACGCTTAAACAACTTCTCTGTTCGTTCAGTAATGTGTACTCAGATAGGCGCCCAATTCATAATTGTCATTATGTTTGAGAATAAATCGACATTCAAAAGTTGCGAAGATAAAACATAACATGCATGCGTATTACGTACAAATGTTTATTTACATGTATGTACGTAAAACGTATGTCTACATTCATTAGGTGTCAACAGATTGGCCAATATACCGAGTGTACTCGGTATAACGGCGCTCGTAAGCCTCTGGCTTAACGGTGGGGTTAGAAATAAACCCTAAACGAAAGAAGATGGATCTTGCAAGTAGAATTGCACACTACCTTAGCGGACTAAAATCTTGCATCTACTTCCGTACGCGCAATCGTAAGTTTACGCATGTGATATGAAATAGAAAAAAAGTGGTGTTTTCCAAAACGTAAACATATACCGATTAGTTTAACAATTGCTTGATTGATTATCAATTACATATAATAGTACTGGCTGATGATTGTTCTTCGCTCGCTACGCTCACGAAGAGGCATTTTTATTATCTTGTTTAATAGTATATTGTCGCACTGGTATCTTCTGTATCTGAAATAAATATCTGCAATCGATAAAAAGAATCCCTTATCATCCCCATTATCAGCTCAGTTGTGGATCAGCCAGACTGATGTAAACTCGTAATATAGTTCGGTTGGATATGATATTTGTATAAAACAATGAATAAAGGTATCTACGACGTAGATGCAAGTTTTTATTATATGATATAATATATTAGTTTTGTTTTTTTTTTTTCAGGCGGGGTAAATGTGGGCCCTCACCCAACACAGTCCGAGGATCCGGAAGAGAGAGTGGTTTTTGTCAACTCGGGGACTCAACAACCGGCAAAATATAAAACCAATCACATTACCACCGCAAAGTATTCGTTTTTCTCGTTCATACCTTCGTTTTTATTCGAACAATTTCGGAGATATAGCAACTGCTTTTTCCTATTCATAGCTCTTATGCAGGTAACTATGAATATGCATACCTACATCAATTTTATTCCAAATATAACTACCTTTCCTAATAGATTCCATACTTCTGCGAAAATTTATCGCAATTCCAAATAATTATACAAATTTCTCTGTGTTCTTAAAAGTTGAATTTTTCAACAAAAAGAAAAAAACTTCAGAAAAATTCTTTCCGAAAAAGATTTCAGAAAATTTTTCCAAGTCTCTATTCGCTGGTTTTTCAGAGTTTGAAAAATTTCACAGTATTTCACCTGATTGAAAAACAAAATCAACATGATTTTCTAAGCATCATGATGTATGCAACAAGTGTCATAAGTCACTTACAATCTGATGATGAATTTTTCAGCAAATACCAGATGTCTCACCCACGGGACACTACACCACATTAGTTCCACTCATATTCATCCTCAGCGTATCTGCACTCAAAGAAATTGTCGAAGACATTGTAGGTATAAATTAATTATTGCTTAGCTTTAGCCAAGCCAAGCTAAGCTAAGCTAAGCTAAGCTAAACTAAGTCCTGACCTATTCGATTTTGAAAGATTACCGTACTTTCTTTAGAAAAGGCACAGAGCTGATGATGAAATAAACGAACGAAAAGTAGAAGTTCTTCGACATAGTCAATGGGAATGGGTTCAATGGCATGCGGTAGCTGTTGGCGATGTAGTTAAGGTTTGTAAAAATTTTCAATCTACCGTTTGGTGAACAAGAAGACTAAATCTAACATTAATAAAGTTATACTTCAATGTAGGTTCACAACAATAAGTTCTTTCCTGCCGATTTGATTATGCTATCCTCTTCTGAGCCACAGGGTATGGCTTTTATTGAAACTGCAAATTTGGATGGAGAAACAAATCTGAAAATCAGACAAGCCGTACCAGAAACTGCTATGCTGTTAGCTACTACGGAATTAACAAATTTCAAAGGAAATATACAATGCGAACCGCCTAACAGACATTTATACGAATTTGTTGGCGTTCTTAGGGAGACTAACAAACAGTGAGTTTCTTCATAGATTCTGATGAATAGTTTAAAGCCTAGATAAAAAAATACGTCACCGTTTTTGTTGTTATTTTTATTTTTTTTTTTGTCTTGCTCTGTAGAAGCGTAGCATTGGGTCCAGATCAGCTACTTCTACGCGGTGCAATGCTGAGGAATACTCGTTGGGTATTCGGAGTTGTAATATATACGGGTCACGACACAAAATTGATGCGCAATAGCACCAGTGCCACACCTCTGAAACGATCTACTTTAGACCGCATAACAAATACCCAGATTCTGATGTTATTTTTTATACTTCTATTACTATGTTTGATCTTAACGGTATTCAATCTTCTTTGGACTAAATCGCAAAAGAATGTCTTATTGGGTTTGGATGGTGAGTACCTTCCGCTCTCATACTTTGGTGTGGTTGTTATTTTGTACCTTGTGTCCGAGTAAACAGAAACAAATTAATCTTTGTGTGACTTTTTTCGTTTACAGAGTACACAAATTTTGGCTACAACTTATTAACTTTCATAATTTTGTTCAATAACTTGATACCAATATCTCTGCAAGTCACGCTAGAGGTAGTAAGATATGTTCAAGCAACTTTTATAAATATGGATGTGGAAATGTATCATGCAGAAACAGATACTCCTGCAATGGCACGTACCAGTAATCTTAACGAAGAACTTGGCATGGTCCGTTACGTATTCACAGATAAAACTGGGACTCTTACTCGTAACGTTATGGAGTTCAAGCGGTGTTCAGTTGCTGGAAAACTCTACGAGTGAGTTATTTGAAAAAAATAATTCAATCAATTAGCATTCAACAATTTTCAATGAATCAATTATTGCAGCCTACCCAGTCCAACACGAGACAACACCGATGTTGATGGTTTTGGTCCAGAGATAAATTGTTCGTTAGTTAAAGATATAATTGACGGTAGAATTAAAGAAGCTCATATCTCCAACGATGATTTATTGAAACAAGCTACAGCTGGAATTCTACATGAGTTTATGGTCATGTTGGCTGTTTGTCACACCGTTATACCTGAGAAACAAGACGACCAGATTGTTTATCACGCTGCATCTCCTGGTAATTGTATATTATTAATATGATGATTGTTATAATATTAAACATAATTATTTGTCTATCATTGAAAACATGGACCAATGTTTTATTACTTCATACTAAATGTTAGATCAAACTTCTGAAATTTATTAATGTTATTTATTCACAGATGAAAGAGCCTTGGTAGATGGGGCGAGACAATTTGGTTACATATTTAACACACGAACGCCTACTTCGGTAGAAATTACCGCGTTAGGTGAACGCCAATGTTACGAGGTGTTGAATGTAATAGAGTTCACCTCTGCTCGAAAAAGAATGTCTGTTATTGTACGTACACCTGATGGTCAGATAAAACTATTTTGCAAAGGGGCTGATTCACTAATATACGAAAGGCTGGCTAGCAGCGGAACAAACAATCATGCAGATGGGGTAGACTTTCGAGAAGTTACGTTGAACCACTTAGAAGCATTTGCAACTGAGGGATTGAGAACACTTTGCTTTGCCGTCGCTGACATACCTGAATCTCTGTATCAAGTTAGTAATCAGTTTAAAGATTAAAAAAGTTCTGATTCTAAAGTTATCACTGTTATGGTAGTATCGTCACTCCTAATTGAATACCTTGAACTCTTTTGCAAACAGAGATGGCGAGAGACTTATCACAAAGCTGCGACCACTTTGGAAGATCGTGAGAACAAATTGGAGTATGCAGCCAACCTCATTGAAAATAATTTAGTATTGTTGGGTGCTACTGCAATTGAAGATCAACTACAGGATCAGGTACAGTGATCAAAACTTTTTAGGTCTTGACTTTCACCAAATAATACATTTATAACCACTTCTATATTTGTCGATTTTTTCTCATCGTCTGACTTACGGCTATCAAGCTGAAGCTGGAAGTTTGGGGAACCTTGCACAATCTTTGTCCCCATAGCATAGAGAATTTTTTGTCTTTAAGTATTGTAGAGTTTGAAACATTCGATGTTTTGATAGAGTTATCATTCGATGCTGGTCTAAATGCATGAAAACAAGATAATATATTCTTATCAGTAAAGTCGACAAACTATAAATTCTTCTTATCTCTTTTGAACATTTTTTCAATCTTTCATGACTTGGAACATAATAAACTTTTATATTTATGCTTCTAGGTGCCTGAAACTATAGAATCTTTAATTCAGGCAGATATTAACGTGTGGGTCTTGACAGGAGATAAACAAGAGACAGCAATTAACATTGGTTATTCGTGCAAACTCATCACTCATCCAATGACCGTGCTCATTGTCAATGAGCATTCATTGGATGTAAGTAGAACTTTTATTGTTTTTAGTTTAGCAAAATTTATATGATAAATCTCTACAAGTAGACTGAGAGTTGTGTGTTATCCGAGTAGCCTTGGGTAATCTGAGTAAACTAAAAGACATTTTTATATATGATAAATAATTCATTTCAGAAAAATTTATGTCTTGAGAGTTGTAAAATATTTGTTTGTATGAGAAATTTACGAGGCACACTTATGATAGACCAATAACTAATACTAAAGACCTAAGAAAATTTGTTTCTCTTTGCAGAAAACTAGAGAGGTAATTACACAGCATTGTGCTGATTTTGGGCAAGCCTTAGGATGTCAAAATGATGTTGCCTTGATAATCGACGGAAATAGTTTGAAGTATGCTTTGTCATGTGATATACGGAGGGATTTTCTCGACTTATGTACCTCCTGCAAAGTTGTAATTTGCTGTAGAGTATCTCCTATGCAGAAGGCTGAGGTAACACTTTGTGCGACATACCTATACAGGGTGGCCCATTTTAATTTCCCCAGATGAGTATCTCAAGAACTAAGAAAGATAATGAAAAATATTTGATAATGTTGTGGGATTTGAATTTTCATAGGGTTTTACGGAGTTTTTAGGAGGTAAATTTTGGTTTTTTAAATGGAAGCCCTATTTTTTTAGTGCTGATTCGTCATCTACTCGACAACAAAATACATTACGTTTTTTCTAAAAGTTCAATTTCTCATCATGAAATAATGTAGTTAATTATAACATTGGAAAGCTAATAATGTGATAACATTTTTAAAGTGATTAATGAATTTTAAACATGACTTACCATGATTTTTTCTTTCACACCATATTTTTAATGCAAGTTTTTTTTTTTTATTGTGAAAACAAAAAAATTTTTCAACCAAAAAGCAGATAAGAAATCTAACTTTTGGAAAAAAAACTTTCCTACAAATGAAATGCATTTTTTTTATGTATAGTATGAATCTGCATTAACAAATAGGGGTTTCTATTTCAAAAACAAAAATTACTTCATAAAAACCCCATAAATCCCTATAAAAATTCAAAACCCATAGCATTATCATATGTCCCCCTCGAAACCATAAAACTTTTGTTTGAAACATTTTTCACTATCTTGCTTAGTTCTCGAGATATTGCCCTGGAAAAAATTTAAATAGACCACCCTGTATACATAACAACAAAAAAATTCTATATCATTTACTTGTTATTGATCGAACAAGAAAATTTTCAGGTCGTAGACTTAGTCACTACCTGTACAAAAGCTGTAACTCTCGCGATTGGAGATGGTGCAAATGACGTAGCAATGATTCAGAAAGCTCACGTTGGAGTCGGTCAGTTTCACCACATACTTAATAACATGCATTGGAAGAGTATAAGATTCCCTCAGGCTCATAACGTCTATATATTACAGGAATATCGGGAGTGGAAGGACTTCAAGCAGCTTGTGCTTCTGACTACTCCATAGCACAGTTCAAGTTTTTAAAACGATTACTATTCGTACATGGCGCTTGGAACTACAGTAGAATGTGCAAATTAATTTTATATTCATTTTACAAGAATATTTGTCTCTATGTTATTGAGCTGTGGTTTGCTATATACTCTGGTTGGTCCGGTCAAATTTTGTTTGCAAGATGGTCTATCAGTCTTTATAATGTGGTAAGTAAAATCAAGTTATTTTTCTTTAACAATTTCAATTTGTGCTCGATTGTCTCACTATTTAAACATTCCGCAATATTCTTAGAGGTCTTAGGTTCCGACCCATAAGATAAATGCTATCACCAGATTTTCTCCAGACCCGTCTTCTGTGGTTTACGCATCTGGACCAGGAACTTAGATGCAGTTAAGATCCATACTCTTTTTTTTCGCAGCTGTATTGTCAGAGATGTATCTATGAAAATCAGTCACGCGTAGATTTTGACAAGCTAGGAATTAAATGAATTCTCTAACATCTCGTTCCGTGCCAGTCATTGCAGTAATCAGATTTTCACGAATCATCTCAAATCACTCGGAGTAGAGCTAAGGGCGATTTGGCTTCTTGGCTGTCTCAACTCTACTCCGAGTGTTCGGACGATAGAATTTCTTCCTGTATAAATTCTCAATACGTGGTCAAAGAATAGATGATGTCCTCTCTGGAGTTTGCCGGTTCATTAAAATGAAAATTCAATGAATTAATAAATAAATGATTATTTATTCTGTTAAGGTATTTACAGCAGCACCTCCATTAGCAATGGGACTATTTGACAAGGTCTGCACCGCTGAGACTCATCTGGCACATCCAAGGTTATACCATCCGCCCAACTCTACTGCCTCCATGTTCAATTTTAAAGTACGTACCAATCTATGTTATTTATTTACTGAGAGCTTTGCCCCTTACCTTTTGATGCACGTTTTTGTTCTATTCGTTTGGTGATTCATTCATCATTACTGACACTCTATTTTTTTATGTAGCTTATTTTTCATTTCTATTTTCTTTTTTAAAGGCAACTCTGTTATGTTCTGTGTTTACATCCATCCATGTGTGAAAAGTAGATTGCAATTAGTCGTTCTTCAAGAATTGTTCAAACCTACGCTCGACATCTCATGAAGTCATTTTATTTGGCTGCTAAATCAGGCATCAAAACTTACCCTGAAAGGTAAAAAACACGCACAATGTCGAGAAAGATTGTTTAGAACGCACAGAAAATCTTTGACAGAGAACGAATGAAAAACCGTCATTCATTCTAATTATAAGAGAGTCAATTCTTCAAAAAGTAGACAACTAGTTGAGAAAAACAGCGTGCTGCTATACCTACTATAGCTGTGACCATACAAGTAACATTATAGAAAACTGTCTTTTTATTGGGGACCAACTATACAATAGTAGCATAATTGTGCCTGTGAAATTGTATCTTGAAATATTGCATCGAAAATATTCAGCTGCAGCGGACTTGCAGAGAAGTGACATTGTGATTACTTTATCACGTTGCAACTTAGAATTTAGAGATATTATTTTCGGTCATCGATTCGTCGATAATAATGAAATTGGCATGCGAAATTTACAAAATGCTTTGGTTGATTTATTCTCAAAATTTAATTTTGAAAATTTGACCCAATTTTCTGATAAATTTGAAGCACAATCATAAGATCACGAAGAAAATAAAGCTGATTTATGATAACAATGGTCATCATTATGCAGGACCATCAAATGTGATGCGAAGCATTTCAAAGGTGAAAAAATATTTAACAAGCTATTTTTTGGAGACTGCTGCGCTCATGGTAAAGACATATATGATAGTTTACAAAATCCACCTTATGAATTACGAAAACTGTTCAAAACTAAAAACCCTAAATCCAATGGTTTCTTCAAACATATTCGATACTACAATAATTCGTTTTTTGTCGGATCTTACAATGCAAGTTGATTTCGATTGGGGACAGTTTGAAAAAAGGCTTCGAGGATCGGGACAGTTTGAAAAAAGACAACGGAAAGTGTGGTCGATGAGGACTGGAGACAGTTCAGAATAAGGCATCAGAGATGGGGGCAGTTTGGAAGCAGGTGATGGAAAGTATAGTCGATGCGAACTGAAGACAGCTTGGAAAAAAGCGAGGGACACTTTGGAAAAACACGACGAAAAGACTGGTCAATTGGATAGGGGCTACGAAGACTGGGGACAGTTTGGAAAAATGCATCGGGGATAGGGACAGTTTGCAGGCAAGCATCTATGCTTTCATGTACGCTGCTATGTGTTTATGTATACTAGCATTTTCTTAAGTCAAAAATTTGCTCCTGGTATGAGGAGAACATCTGACTCGAGTAGGTGGTCACGAATATTGAAGTAGCTGAAAATCCGTCAATTCTGATTTTCTACTATTCCCATGTCTCGTACGCTTTCAATTCTGCTCCAACTGAAATAAAGAGTCGCAGGGAGGGGAAAATGGAAAATAACGAAGCAATTGATTATTGGCAAATCTGGAAATTTATTTCTGCGGCGTCGATATCATACTACTTATGGTCAAAGTTGTGGAAAATTTGTAAGTTTTTCTTATAAATAAATACATTCTCATCGCAATTAATAAAGTCTCTTTATTATCATCACCAATATGCAAGTTATGCCAACACAAAGGGGGGGAGGGGGTAAACCTCGGAGGCTTAAAACTGATTTGAAAATTCTGATTTATCTCTCCAGCAATAAATCGCGTTAGTTAACAACGCTATGTCCAAATTTCACTAATTTTTTATATTAAAGCAAGGGCAAGATCAGCGGCGTCTCAATGCCCAAATATTGAACAATTTTTAATTGTGCTGCTTCTATTGTTCGATTCCTTCTACGACCTGGACACGTAGAACTACGTTGCATACGACCTAAACACATTAAACTGACGTGAACACCTGGACACCAACAACTATACCTGTACACATTCAACTATGGTATGGACGATTGGATCCTCCACAAATGACCTGTACACCCGATATACCAATAATCAAATATTATTATTAATATAATCTATCTAATTTTGATCTACCTCACAAAGCACCAATACTTTTTTTTACATCGCGTCATTTTAGTGAAAGAAAAGTATTACATCTGGTCGAAAAATGACTTTGTCTATTGATGTAATCAACTTTCTAAGACCATTGTAATCCTAAACTCGCCCTGCTGAACAGATGTCTGTCTGTCGTTGGGGATTATACTATCCGGACAATCTCAAGAACGGCTATGCAGAAAAATTCCAAACTTTACAGAGTCGTAGGGTGTTCCCTGACGATGAAAGATTGATGACGGTTTGGCAGCAATAAAATCATTACAATCACACTTTTAGTTTGTTTTGGTTTATTTTATTTTATTTTGTTTTTTTCCATTTCATTTCATTCTAGTCTATTTTATTTCATTTGATTGTATTTTGTATATGTATGTCATGAACTCTTAGTTAAGGCTATTCTTAAGTATTCAGGCCTGCAGATGTATGCAATTGTATCATTGGCGGATAAGCTATGTTTTTTTATAAAACTTATGCATATGCCTTATTATTATTACTATCGGGACGAAAAGTAGGGGACTAATTTACTGGACCAATTGTATATATTATATAAAGAGGATACGTTTTGAATTTACTCAGCTGAATTTGTGAACCAGCATACTAAAAAAGTAGCTCTACTGAGGAGGTGGAACTTGTGCAAACTGAGTCCACTGGGGGATTGCTTCAAGTTAAGAGATTCCAATATGTGGGATTTTACTGTGTTTACTAAAAATAGCACTTCGTTAAGATTGAATGCATAATATTGGTAATATTTCTCAGGTATTTTGGATGTGGATAATAAACGCGTTGGTCCATTCTGCCTTGCTGTATTGGTTACCATTGTTCGCTCTTCAGCAAGATGTTGTATGGGGCAATGGACGAGACGGAGGCTATCTTGTATTAGGAAACTTCGTGTACACAGTAAGTTTCATTCCATACTAATTTGAACTTGTCACAATCACAAATAGCTAGGTAAAATTACACCACAACATTACAATCATGACAGTATCACTATATCCTGAACTATAATAGTTCAGAATAGTGCGAATAATAATCAGAAGTAGTGTATATAGACATAAATATACGCTAATATCCCTGAATCCTTATACCGCTTCCATTAATTCTTACCACAAGTAAAATAATTTCAGAAAGTATTATAAGTATAAATATTGTACCTATTCATCTATAATACTTACCGAAATAAGATGTTCACACATCAAAGTACCTACTCAAATGAACAAATGAACGCATTATTATATCATTCTATGAGCTTATTTCAATATTCAATGCACTCAAAGATTGATCCAAATAATGATTGGATGGAATTAGTATGTTGTAGTGACGGTGTGCGCAAAAGCTGGATTGGTTACAAACTCGTGGACTTGGGTAACACATTTAGCAACGTGGGGATCAATCGTCCTTTGGTTTTTATTTATTCTCATGTACAGGTATTTACACAAATGTCTTTAAACTTTTTAATAACATATTGGTTCATTGACTAATTATTACGTTATTTAACATTATATACGTGTTTAAAGCAATTTTTGGCCAACACTTAACGTGGGTGCAGAGATGCTCGGTAATGACACAATGCTCTTTACATCTCCCGTCTTCTGGCTTGGTCTTATCCTCATACCAGCAGCAGTTCTACTGCTTGATATTACCGCTAAGGCGTAAGTTTAATAAGATAGTATAAACATCTGTGTTACAATAATCCAATAAAGTATCAGAAATATTGGCGTGATATAGGATTTATCATTAATTTCTCTCCAAAAATTTAATTACAATAATTATTTTGGAAAGGCAATGAATAATTCTGCATAATTCAATTTAGAGTTGAGAACACAGTCTGGAAATCATTGACGGAAGCAGCCAGAGAACAGGAAATCAAGAAATCAGATCCTAGTGACGTATTTAATAAACAGGATCACAGGAGTTCGTAAGTTATTTATTACTGTTTACTCATCGTCACATTTGTTATGTTCATTATAGTTTCTTCCAGAGACATGTCCATGCAGCCATTGCAAAATTCTATAATTGTATTTGCAGCCGTTATTTTAAATACGTATTTACTACCGGAATAATGATAGAAATTCTCACCATATCAATCATTAATATGATAATTTGAAACTTCACAATTTAAGTATAGTCAAAAGAGTCTCAATGTTGCATTATAAATTTTGCACTCGTAAAGTTCCAGGAAAAAATGATAGCGTTATTAGTAAATGTTAGTGTTACTTCCTCCACAGAGGATACTTTAATTCATGCTGCAGTTCATGAGCAGCCCTATTTTAGTTATTTTTCCACTTCTCTGGATTGAATAGATGTATGCTTTTAGACATTATAGAGACTGATTGAATTTGATTGGGCCCGTTTAAAATTCTAAATCAGGTAATTGAATTTAGAAACCCAAATTTCATTTTTATACATGCAATGATTCAACGACGTCCTGCATGTGGCCGTTATAGATACTGAAGCAAATACTACTAGCAAGTTAATATTAAAGCAATGTTGATCGCATGGCTTGTCGATATTTTTCCATGTGATGTTTTGTTGCTCTATAAATATGTGTTCCATGCTTTATCCATAATACCCATTGATCAAATGAAGGTTCACTTGATTTTTCCAAGGTATAAGAAAATCAACAACGCACAAAATTCCTACTAACAAAATCGTGAATATAACAATTTGTTACTAAAGATTACTAAACAAAATTAAAAAAAAAAGGTAATAATTTTTTTATACCGAGAATTGGGTGCTTTCTATTCAATAAGACCAGGGTAATAACGTTCGACTGGAAAAATGATGACAGGAGCTTCAAACAGTGGCCACCCAGGCGTCGTTTCATCCGCCGATGGTCTTTTGCATCGCTGTTACCACCATCTCGTCGAAGTCTAATGAGAATCAGAAAACGAATGTTCCCGTTTTCACTAGTGGCTCAAGGCTTGTTACAATCACGAAATTCCACTCTTCGCGTATAATGTATTCCCCCCTCAACCCCCATCATCCTTTGATCAAAGAACCCAGCATTGATTGAAATCGGTCGTTAACTAACAACGCATAATCGGACCACTGCACTCCGGAATGAACCGTGAAAGACATGCACCAGAAACGAGTACTTATACCATTCTATTATTTTCTTAAATGGCTATATGTAATAACTTTCAGTGATCCTCATACCTTTATTAACGTCAAAAAGCCATAATACAGTATTCTCCTGCATTGTATTAGTTTACCGTAAATCAATCCTGTGTATTGTTATAGTAGATGGCTTTATTTGCTCAAATTTTTGTTTTATAATTTGCAGCATAAATTAGGTTTTCTCCTTTTTGTGTTGTATATTTGATAAACTTAATAGCTCAATAGTGTGTTACACACTAAACAAAAAAAAAAAAATGTTATATAATATCTAGTATCGTTATAAGACTTAAAATACATTGGTATGTCATACCTTGTATAATCGGCAGCTATTCCATTTAATTTGTAAACAAAATTACAAATGTATTATGATCTCTATACTTTAATTTGAAGTATGATATTATTATTTTTTTTTTTTCTCTTTTTTTTTTTGTTTTTTGTTATTTATGAAGTTACATTATCTTTCAAGTATGAAGAATCTTTGCACTGTTTATTTATTTCATAATACCTTTATCCTCTTCCTTTACACCTTTTTACATGCTGTATTGAAACTCTAAAATATCCAATACAAATCTTGCGTACACCGTAGTTAAAACATGTTCTGTTATCCTGTTTGGAAATTGGTTTTGCATTGCTTAAGCTACCGTAATAATATAATATACCTACATGTATCATTAATGCAAGTCGTATATTTTATTGTAAAATCGAAAGTACTGTGATGCGTATGAATTATAATAAGCCATATTTAGGTAAAAGTTAGGTGCATTACAATCAAAATTATTTTAACGTAAATTATGATAATTAAAATTGTGAACCGGTTACCTGAAGTAACAGTTCCTAACAAAAATATAATCACTACTAATGCTATATATCTAATACACTGCACTCATAGGGCATTCATGTGGCAAGTACATAATTTTGTGTAAACAATAAACACAATACTTAATTAATTAACTCATCACTGGCAGGGCTGGCTTCAAACAGTAGGCAAGTGAGGCAACCGCCTCAAGGCTCAAGGTCTTAGGGGTTACCACCGGTTTACGGTGTGTTTGAAAAACTCAAACATATTCAAATATCATAAAATACATTTTTTTCAACTCAATTAACTTTCACCCGCTTCGTGATTGACATATCTGTCAGGCGCACAACATCGGGGACTCGTAAGTAATTAATTCGAGTAAATTGAACTGACAAAAAAATATCGGGCTCCTTAATAAATTATTTGAAGGACGGATGACAAGGAATCTTTAAAGTTTCCGGAAGTAAACGAAACGAATGCCAGTATCAAATGAACTTGTTTCAAAAAAGCAGAAAACCATGAAATATGTAACTGCAGTTGAAGAGTTTGCTATTAATAATGATATTGCATCGAATTACATGACAGAAGAAGATCTAGCACATGAAAGTAATCAACAGTAAAGTATATGGATTTTGATGTCATCGATAATGACCCTGGAATTATTACGCACATCCTACGCCAGCGTGTAATTGAAAAAGCTTCTATTCATGTTGAAGATTTTAAATTCACAGCATCAAATTATAAGCAAATTCTTCGAAATAGTGAGCAACTTGGGCTCAACTAGCTTAATTATTATAAAAAAGAAGATTCAATCTATTGTTATTCTTGTTAATTAATCAACACTAGTGCACGAGGGTTTTCTGACTGGAAAAAAATTATCAAGAGTTCTTAATTCTCGAGACGAAACTAACGAGAAGCATTTAATAAAACATGAAGAATGGACAGATTTTCGTCAACAGTAAAATAAAAGTTTTACAATCGAAATGACACAACAACGCATCTTAAAAGACTAAAAAAAAAAAAAAATGGTGCTACGTTTTAATGTAGATCTTTGAGATAATAAATTATTATTATTATTATTATTATTATTATTTTTTGAGTGGAATGTAGCGAGTAAATTATTTATATAAAATAAAAAATTCAAACCCTATTCCGGAAAATTGTGGATATCGCATCAAAGATTGAAAGAATTATTTTATGTCTTCGGTCTAGGGAGATTAAAAAGATTGTATATCAATTGACAAAGACTTGGCTGGGGTAGAGCCTCAATCGAAAGTCTAAGGGGGGTATTCTGTTCGGTTTGTCTTCTATTGAGTAAAATTATTTTCTCCGAAACCTTATTGGTCGCGGTGTAGTTCGAATTGAACGATTAATAAAACATTCAACTGATGAACAACTGCACCCGGACTCAGAAAGGGTTGTTCAAATGATCGCAACTGACGATCTTAAATATGAAAAAATAATTTAAAAGCAGTGATTCTAAAATCATAATGAAAACCTGTAAATTACAGCTCATGTTTTATTTCCGAATAAATATCAACAAAAACTATAAACTATAAATTATAAACGGCTTCTATCTGAAAACGGTTGTCCCCTCGACATATTTTATCGTTGATAATTTTCGTCTCACAATCAAATTTTGACGAGGAATCCACTGATATACCAGGAGAGGCCATCATTCTGAATTACACAATACTCGCGAACGTAAATTACATGATACTCTTCTTATCATTTGCATTGGTGGAATTATACTTCATATACTTAGTTGTCTTTCTCAACATGAGGGATCAAACCTATGACATATGTGTGCAAAGCATGCAAATGTACGAACAAAATTCGAACCATAAACCGGCTTCTTCGTTTCTACTTCGCTTAATTTATTGGTAAACGACGCAAAGTGTCAAGTTACATTATTAGTTCATTTTCACTTGTCCAGGAATTATATCATTATTTTTCAGTACCTACAGAAGGGTGGAAACTGTTGATGATGATTTCACATGAATGACTATGCAATCTCTTAGTGAAACTAGGAGGAAAAATCCTCTCAACGGACTCCATCCTCTAAGACAGCAAACACGTAAAATCTACAACGCGTTGTACAAAATTTGAAACAACATTAATCACGACTGTGCTACCAGGTTTAAAATTGGCATCGAACAAAAATAGATTTCAAGTTGGTTCTTTGTTACGAAATCCTGTACAAAGTAATCGGAACCAGCAAATTATTACAAAGCCAAAAAAGTGATCTAACAGCTTCTGTGAAGTCACTAATTCCCACTCAAATCATATTCTGAGGAATGTGGATCACTAACTGGGTTTGATAGGATCTTCGAGATGCTACAGAACTTGCAGAAGACTGAGTGATTGAGCCAACATTCCCACAGTCAATTAAACTTCGATTACGACAAAAACGCGTTCAGTTTAAATAATGAACCCGACGAAAGGCCTGATGACCTTAAGGACATATTTCGTATAAATTGCTTCTATAAAGCTCTGGATGAAACGATAGTGTATATAGATGAAAGATTTAAATAGCTAATGGAAAACAACAATTATTTCAGCTTCTCATATGATATGGTAGAATGATATGATGAATATGAAGGAGTTTAAGAAAATGGGTTAAGACACGGTATTAAAGCACTGTAAAGATTCCAAACTTATTTTTCATCATCAAAATCACTTCGATACCAATGCTATTCACATTAGCAACGAATTACGTGTCTTGCTACAACATTTTTACTCCCAATCACACATTTCACCAATCTAAATGCTGAAACACATACACAAACATCGGATGACCACTGTGTATCCGTATAATTTTACAGCTTTATGCATATTCCTGACTTTATACCAGTCACGTGGTTTCTGCAAAATGATCTTTTTCAAGATTAAAATTGATATGAAACTATCTTCGCTCTTGAATGGCTGACGAGCATCCGAAGGACCTCGCAATAATGTCCATCGAATATGAATTGATGTGATATCCTTACCATATGATCATCTAATTTATCATTTTGCTTCGTCAAATTGTTAGCGATGGAAAATTTAATCATTTTTTATTCTACGTGTCGTACTATAATTACTGATAAATAGCTTACACATAATTGACATTGTCACAAAAATATTTACGTTTTATTTCATATACTATAGGTATATGTCATCATACGTAAATGACAAATGTGATTAAACTAAAAATTGATTTTAAAAGTTACTATTCTCTCTCTCTCATATTACATCCTTTAAAGCGTCGAATTGACTTAAATATCAAAAATTATAAGAACGATCAGACGGGGGACGGCCACCTTGGACTTTGTCTCTGTCAGCCAAATATCTGAAGCCGGCACTGCGTCACTGCAGATACAAATACTGGTTTTAAATAATATAGAAATAGAATTTTGATTGTAACATGTATCAAGTATTTTAGTAGCTATCAGTATACTTAAGTAACTATATTCGTGATTAATTTTCTTTGTTAATGTGAGCTGTTTTCGGTATGTTTGACCATGGTACCCGTGCAGACCTGTGCATGCCATCGTCGATCTTGCGAGGTGTAAGTACCAAGTAGAAAATTGGTGTGTAAGTTTTTTTTTTTTTCATTTTTTTTTTTACTTTATGTCACCGATTAGTCGATTGTACTCATTATATCATTATATTGATAAATATTGATTATTATTTACTATATGCACGTTTGCTCGTTATTATATACATGTCCTGCATACTTAGTACACCCGCTGCTAACGGCCACTGCCCTATGTTCGGTAAGAAATTGCATCCTTATAATTTGTCTAGGTATAACTGCAACCATAAATGAGTCGCACAATTTTAATGCACAAAATGCATTTATGCTCGAGATCTAGATAGACGCTGCAAGCTATATCTTATACAGAATGTTCGAAAACTCGTGGGACAGCTGGTTTTTTTTTTTCGAAAATACATATTGCACAAAAAAAATGTTTGATCTAATAGTTTTATGGTTTCAAAAAATTTATCTAACAGTGGAAAAATGAAACTTTTCTATGGCCTTCTGGGAAAGGGAATGGGGGCTACTTTGGAATTTCAAATGAGAATCCCCATTTTTTATTACACATTCAGTTTTTACGTGTGAAAACGAAAAAACTTTTGTTTCAAATATTTTTTACGAATCATACACTTAACGGAAGTTATACGCGTTTAAAGTTGTTTGTAGTAACTTTCTGGGAATGTGGATAGTGTCACGTAAAGAGGCTGTAAAAAGAAGGGTGCTTCATTTACGTGAGTCTTCTGGCCACACACGATCGGGGTGCTTTTTTGCGTGACTTCCCTGGCCTTGCACGAGCGGAGTGCTTTTCTTGCGTGAGTCGCCTCGCTAGTCACGATCGGGGTGCTTTCTTGCGTGCTTTTTTGGCGAAGGGACTCACGCGAATAAAGTACCCCGATCGTGACTAGCGAGGGGGCTCATGCAGATGCAGCAACCCTCTTCTTACAGCCTCCTTACGTGACGCTATCCACTTATTACGAGACAGTTGCGCAGGGTGTCCAGTTATTGATCAATTCCAAATTCCTTGAGAAGTATTCCGGGTTTTCCAAATAAAAAATTGTTATTTTTCAAGGTGAAGTTGGAGTAAGAAATCTTTCTAAAAATTACTATAAAAGAATTGATTTAATGCAAATATTATTATAAACTATCGAGTTTCGAAGAAATGAAATAAAAATAAGATATCGATAATTTTGAAAATGAATTACGCAGACATCTTTCGAGTAATTCCACTAAAAAAATTGGTCGTTAATGAATCAAAAAATTTCGAGGATTGTAAAATTAAAAAAAAATAGCATCCCGAAGCCAAAAGTATTCACTTGTGCAGACAAATCTTGAAATCCCACTAAATTTTCAAAAATCTAGGGTCAAGTTTGAGCAAATTCCGGATACCTACATCAGGAAATTCCCTGAGATTTCCAGATTTTTTCATTGAATTTTTAGGGACATCCTCAGATCATAAATATAATAATCGTACGAATACCAAGTGTCTTGACTATTCCCTGATAAATTTAACAAAAAGTATTGATTTTTGACTAGCCAACCTGATCCATAAGTGCACGATTCGGAAAAAATGTTTGGTACAAAAGTTTCTTGTTTTCACATGTAAAAACTGAATATATAATGAAAAAAGAGGGTTCTCATTTAAAATTTCAAAGTTGCCCCCTTTGCCTACCACAAATGGCCGTAGAAAAGTTCCATTTTTCCACCGTTAGATAGATTTTTTGAAACCATAAAACATTTATAGGAAAGATTGTTTTGTACGATACGTATCTTCGGAGAAAAACAACTATCTCATACGACTTTTCGAACACCCTGTATATTTTCAGCGATTCTCTGCTTCTGATATTACATTAATATATCTATTATTAATATTTTCCGATCATTATGATATTTATTCGACGTTACGCGCCTTGATGTTCTTGAATTGAACAAGAAATAAACTTTCGATTATTCGTAACAACAATTATAATAAGCTTATGGTTATAGTGAAAAGATTCGGTAAATCTTGAACACTCTCTACGAGTATACGATATTTGAAAATAATAGCGATGGATCAAGTCATCAAAGCTAAAAAGGCCTCATTCAAATTTCCAAAAACAAAAATGGCCGGTTACAGATTAACGGAGACGGCAAGGCTTCTGAAAAACGTAAAAAGCGTGTTCTCCAGACGATCTACCACTGCGTCCAGGGTAAATAATGAGGTGGAACTGTCGCGTAAGTATTACAGTTTTAAAAAAATTATCATTAATAGAACTTCAATGTATATAACATTCGATTATAGTTATTGGATGAATGGAATCGCTCGTATTTCTTTGTACGAAATTTAACTCAATTCAATCTTGTGCAAATAAAATGCCAAAATCAAGTTGGCGTAAAGTCCCAATATTCTACGAGCAGATATATCTTTCGAAAATTCCAGCTCAACTTTGACCATTTTTTAGCCAATATTTTGTTTATTGTCTTGTAACTAGACTAGTTAACTTTTAACACTACTTCATAGGATGTCAAAATGGTTATGCCTACTTTTTTTGGAAAGTGCGATAAATTTCCGATCAAAATGCAGTGAGGCGCCTTGGAGAGGTGAAAATTGAAGAATACTAATCTTCGTATAGTTCAGTGAATAAAATAGTTAGAGGTTTAAAATTTGTAAAAGTTGTGTGACATCCTATGCCTAGCCAAAGGTGGACGAATTTCGAAAAAATCAAAGAATACAGTGGGCTCGGTTGAGCTCGAATTCCCCCTATACATAATTAAAAATTTCTAACATTGAAAAAATCACGTAGCGAATCTTAACCCGGCAACCAATAACTATTCTGTGTGTAAATATGTCTTGTATATTACACCCTACAAACATATATCATATGATGTACCGAAAGTATTTTTATTCTTTATACATTCAGTTGCTCACCTGCAATGCTTTTTAAATCATAATTACGGTAGATATTTTGTGTAATTCTCCGGAAATATCAAAGTAAAGTGAAGTTTATACATATCAAAGCTCTTGAATTCAACTTGAGTTATAGAAAAATCTCTGCGTGGATGGGATTCGTGAATTTTATTAACACAAAGAATAAAAAGAACCAACCGGTGTATTTTTTTCTCAACAAAATCTAACGTACAATTAAAAAAAATCATATTTTCGTCATTGCTCTCGATTCGTTTCCGGATTTTTTTTCGCTTGAATATTAATCTACAAAAATCACATTTTGTTACGAATTCAATGAACATTTCCTCCGATCCGATTGTAATGGAATATTTTTCCAATTAATAATCGCAATAGTATATTGTATATCAATGGTGGAATGTAACCAATCGAATACAAGTAGATAATCACACGAGTCAGAATCGCCTTCTCACCCGTGATGCACAGGATATTTTTTGTCCAATACCTGCACCGAGAGTTTGCTTTGGAGTGCATGTAAAAATGAGCGGAAAGTAGTTTTATTTTCCGCGTTAATACGGTAAAGTGTTACTTTCCGCCCTAGAGCTCACGTTGGCACAATAGCGCTCACTTTACCGCACTAGAGCGTAAAAGAGTAACTTTCTGTCCGGTTTACACGCACGCAATAGTAAACTTTCGGACAAAAAATCTTACGCATCATCCAAAACTGAAAAACTATCAACAAAACTATAGAATCGTTGTGTTTAGAATGTTTCAGTAGGTATATCCATGTATTATCGTGAATAAATCAAATTGATATAATGCAGAGGCCCAACAGGTTGGTTTTTTTTATTTGATCTACGATTCTTCAAACCTAATATACATAAATTCACTTTAATAAAATTGAGACAGTAACTGGTTGTCTTTAAAGCCGTTTGTTCAAAAAGAAACATCAATATATGATGTCATATATTACCTGAAATGACCAGCACCAATTATCTACCGTACTCATATAAACTTACATTAAATTCCATTGCCTGAATGAAAGTTGTAAAAATTAAAATCGTTAATAAAATAATGAATAATTAGTGTTTATAATTAATTGAAAAAACTGTTGAGATGATAATGAAATATTTTTAATCTGCCTAATACCAGATGGCTTCGCGTTTTCGCAAGAGGAAGGAGGCACAGTTACGCAGACAGATGTCATCAGAGCTTACGATACAAATCTGCCCAAACCTGGCGGAATGTAAATTATATTTACGCACGTATGACACAATCATTTTTCTTATTTACAAACCTCATACTAATCGAACACTAAACACGTGTTTCAACATCTTTCGAATTTTCATATTACACGAGTCCAAACTATAATAGGATACGTATGTACATACATACATACATACATACCTACCTTTTTTGATTTTGTTGATGTTATTATACCGAAAGTTGATTATTTATATGTTATACATACGTTGTTAGGTCCTAATTAGCACAGATTAGTTATTATACAATTCGTCGTAGCTAGACGTATCATAACCGGCTGGATAATTATACCCGATTATCAAATATGCGTTGTGAACAAGTGATTATGTAAATACTATGTCAATGAAAGACCACATTTAATGTTACCACTAATTAAGACTTAAATGCGCTTTCGAACTCAACGTTCATGTATATTTATTGTTTACACAATATACATATATTCTATAATATATAGTTACACAGACTAGATGAGAAATGAATATGGTATGTACAACCGAAAAGGACGTGATTCCTTACGTCAAGATTGGCGAATTTTTTTTATGTTTTATCTACGTCTAATATCGTGATATTATACGGACGTACTCTAGTTCTTTCAGTATCTCTTTGGTTATCAAAAAGATAGTATACTCATGTCCTTCACAAATTGGTTTCATACGCAATCATCATGGCGGTACGGAGAAGGAAATTTCTACCGTAATTTATTGAAAGACATAGAAGCGTATGAATGAAATTTATGCTATATGTATACTTTCGCCTTTTTTAGACGTATGCATTTACATACCTATACCGTGAGGTTATGAGGAAAGGAAACACAGGATGCAGGCAACCCAATAGTCAAATTCTCGAAGATTTCCGAAGACATTGTATTTTTCGTTTCAACCACATCATGGTGGGGGTTTCCATCCCATGTTATTAATTGCGAATACAATGACTTCGGAAATTTTCGGGAATTTGACTATTGGGTTGCCTGCATCCTGTGTTTCCTTTCCTCATAACCTCACGGTATACCGTGAGGTTACGGTCGCGGGAAACCACCTAGGGTTAGGCAACCCAACAATCAATTTCCGAAGATTGCCGAAGGTGTAGAATATTTGTCATTAATGGAAGGGGACGCGAATATTTCTATTAGCAGACGATTTAACTGTCAGGTTGTTAGGTTAAAAATAATTGTCAGAGCGAAATTGGAGAATCTGATCAGAATAAGGTTAATAAACAAAATTCATCAATAATAATTTGTAAAAAAGTTGTAACAGTCAATGAATGAATTATGGCTGGTTTCACCAACGACGAATAGCTTTCATTCGTAAAATAACTTTAATCGTCGAATAAAAGTCGAAAACTTAGTAAATAGAATTTTATCTACAAATAAAAGTTATTCGTCGTTGTGAAAACCGGCCTTAATTCATTAATTAACTGCTGCAACTTTTCTACAGATTATTATTGATGAATCCTGCATATTAACTTTATTCCGATCAGCTTCTTCAATTTCACTCTGACAATTATTTTTGATCTAACAACCGAACAGTTGAGTCGTCGATTTAGCCATCTAGCGGATTTGTCATCGTACTACACACACATGGACACAACACATCCATACATACGCGTTTATGACTATGTGTCCATGTGTGTAGTACGTTGAGAAATCCGCTAGATGGCTAAATCAACTTTTATTTTCTCTTAATGACAAATACTCTGCACGTTCGGCAATCTTCGGAAATTGACTGTTGGGTTGCCTAACCCTAGGTGGTTTCCCGCGACCGTAACCTCACGGTATAAGGAATCAGTGCCTTTTGGATTGAAGGTACCATTACTCTTCCTCCATTGAATATACACACATAATGTACATACATAGGTATATACGTGTATATTTATAAATTATATGTATGTCAAGAGGTTCTTTCCGAAACATTATTATATACGTAATGTTCTTTTTCCGGGACACCAGGTACTTCCCTAAATTCCTAAATCCTAGGTACTCAAAGTTTGTCAAATATATTCGAGTGTAAAAATTATAGGAATTTGGTGTTTCCAGGACCTCTCCTTGAATCCTTGAATATACGGTTTGTCATGATTAACATGAATTTAATTTTCACTTCTATAGTGTTGGGAAGGACTTTTGAGTAAAAATTTTCGAACGATATTATCATTCGGTTTAGAAATACTTTTCGGCTTGTTTTTTCTTGTTTTACAGGATCAATTTGATTTTGTTTTTTTTTTTTTTTTTTTTTTTTTTTTAAATTAAGGGATTACTCAAATAAAATCAATTATGAATATTGGCCCCAGATCCAATTTGATACTTATGATCGAAACTAAATTACTTTATTTTTTTTTTACTATAATTAATAAGTCTTGGCTCTTCTCGTATGGAATCGAGTTTATCAGATCCATCAATTACTACAACGAAGATTGCGACCAAAAATCCCATTCCAAACATAGGTATACCGAAGTATACATAGTATATAGCTATCTAATTTCCGCGTAGGGAAGGAAATTTTTGATTAAAGAAAATGAGTGGAGAAAAAAATCCCGAATTAGTATCATTTTTTTTTTGTTTTTGCATACTTCATACCGATTTCGTGTCCATGATATCCCATCATTACAAAATCAGGTATTAATTAATCTCAGAACCACATCGGTTACTCCCGATCAGAGGTTCTGAAACATGAGGTCAGCGCGGAATTTGTCTGTCCAGGCCTAGAGCAGCAGTATCCAAAATGCAGTAGAAAATTTGAATCTATAATTAAATTTTTATGTCTACCGAAAAAATAAAGATTGCCTATTTATGGGCACATTTATTCCATCGTGAAAAATCAACCTATCGGTTTCGATTAAAACTGTATTTATAAGCAGGAATAGGGGTGGTGAAATAATTTGGGGTTATGGACATCCATTAGGTAAAATCCTGCGCTATACATAGGAAATTAAAAGGGGCCTGGAATGCGCCTTTATGATGGGTATAAATTGTTCAACAGTTCCGGAAAAAAACATTAAATAATTATTTTAAAAATTAAATGCAAAGCTTGCGATCATGTTTTTCAATCATATAAAGTTTAGGTTGAAGAATATTGGTCCCAAGAACGAACTCTGGATATACACATATGTATATAGGTATATACATATTATATATTTATATATGTGTGCTGATATATATTTATAAAAATAATATTCAAGTTACTAAAACAAAAGTTTACCCGAGCAATTTGAGTGCTCCGTTTACCGCGTAAGTATACTGATCGTGTACTGATTATCTAAAAAAATTAAAAAAATTTCTATATTTAAAGAAATTTTATAAACTGTGAAGAAAGTTACATTGCGTTACATGTGTCACGTAATTCAAATAAATGACCGCTGTTCAATCTACAGTAGAACCTCGATTCTAGCAGCCCTTTGATGGCTGTGTTAGCGCCTATTGGGCGTTCACCAATCCTACTCATTAGGCCGAGTGTACAAACTGGACATGCGCTTGAGCAACCTCGATTTAGGGATCCTTTAGTCTCAATTCTGGTAACATTTTCCCCTTGCTCAGTCCAGAGTCGAGGTTCTACTGTATTCTATGTGTATATGTATCTACAACATATATGTATATTATTATATTTAATGTATTTTCGGAATCTAGTCAAATGAAACTGGCGTCATTTTCTATGGTTGAATTTTATTTTAAGACAAACAGGTTTATTAACAAATACTAATGGATTGTATACATAAATATTAAAAATGAAATATTATAAAACAATATATCATATTATCACTCTTTGACTGTATATACCTTCGGAAAAATGATCCTTTCGATAATTATATAGACACCATTCATTTCTCAATAAGGATACGATATTGACTAGATATTTAACGTCAATCAGGAATATATTTAGGGATGTACCGGATAGCAATTTGGCCGGATAACCGAATATCTGATATCCGGCCGGAATCGTTACCCGGATATCCGGTTATGCAGTATCCGGACGGATATCCGGTTCAACAACCAATGAGAAATGAAACGAACAGTTTACGGGCTCTCCTAAACAAGAAAACAAGTGACATTTCTTGCTCGTCGCTCTTGTCTCTAGTCGCGTGCGGTGTGAAAGTGAGAATTTTTTTTCAAAACTCGGCGCGAATCACCCATCGCTCATAGTACGCAGTGTTCAGAGGTCGTGAAGACGCAAGCAAGATAGCTTACAACTGACAATGTTTACACCCGTAGCACGTGGTAACCTAGTTGTTCTTCTTTATTTGGGATATTCTGATATTGTGTTTTGTTATTTGTGATTCTCGTGACTCGTGAAGTGAACTGTACAGATTGCACAATGGAAAAACTAAAATCGGGTGTATGGAAGTTGTTTAAACTATCTAAAGATGATGACAAAAAAGCTGAGTGTACACTTTGTGACAGTAATGTGTCATCGTCGGTAAGGCAAATAATTCGTGGAAAAACACCCAAAACGTTTTCCACAAAACCGTTGTGGAATCATCTAGAAGGAAAACATTCTGAGTACTTTAAAGGTGCACAATGTACTACTGAAAAATGTATTGAGGTAGATGACCCCGCAATCTCGTCTGCTTCGAACACGACTCAGGAAGCGCAACGACGCGTCTAGCTTAGCCTCGAAACGGTGATCAGTAAAAAACAAATGTGGTCTTTAGATGACCGTCGCGCATTGGACATATCGAGAATAATATGTAAGTTTCAAGTTTTTAATTTTTTAAGTTTCATTTTGGTTACAATAATTTCATATGTAAATCTATAATTTATCACTTTATAATTGAATATTGAAATTCGAAATCATGTCCACGTTCAATATCAAAACTATCTTGATTGAGAAATTAATAAAACGAGTTCGTTTAATATGAGGTGAAATGATGGCCCTGGACGCTGAGCCTTTTACTGTAACTGAAAGAGAAGGATTCCGTCGCTTAATTCGGCACCTGGCACTACAATATCCTATGCCAAGTAGAACGTACTTCTCTGAAAATGTGATGCCGAAAGTTCACGAAAAACTGCGATGCAGGATGCTGTAGCGACTCTAAACTCTCATCTCTTGAAGCGACAGAAGGATGGTGGAATACTACTCATGAAGCAGGAGTTACTAACGTCCCTTCAAACTCGTTTCTTAAGTCCGACGGGTAATTTTAACTTTAACACATGTACTGATCTATCTGATGGATTGATGATTTAAAAATTAAAAAAATAAAAGAAAGTATTTCTGAACTCTCGAGTCTCGAATCAAAATTATTTGACGATATTTTACAGGGCTAAACGTGCAAAGGAATCGATTCTTTGTTCTTGCGACCTTCCTCGATCCACGTTACAAAGCTCGCTTCTTACAAGACGTAACCATTGCACGAAAATGGTTGATCAACGAATTAGTTGCAGCTAGCAAGAAGGGCACGGAAAAAACTAGAAACAGGATGAATAACTCAGACATCATACCATCAACTACTGGAGAGCAATTGACTGATATTGGTACTGATGCTCATGAAGACATCTGGAAATGTTTCGATGAAATCGCCCATGATTCAAAGTCCGATGCTGATAGCAGTCTCGATACTAACGTTAACGGTAGCGCAGAAAAAAATGAATCAGAATTGGAGCGACAACTAAGTGATAGAAGTCTGAAAAAAGTAGCCGCTTACAACGGAGAAATCGACAAGTATCTAGCTCAACCTCTGTTACCGCGGGAAGAGAATCCCCTACTGTGGTGGAAACTCCACTCCGCGGAGTATCCAAAACTTAAACTATTAGCCATGAAATATTTAAGTGCTCCGCCTTCTTCCGTTAATTCAGAAAGACTCTTCAGTGCAGACGAAAGAATTTATACGGAAAACAGAAACCGTTCGTTGCCGCAAAATGCTGAAATGCTACTTTTTATAATGAAAAATATTAAAATAGTTAACTTTGTATACTAATAACGGTCCACCCATTAAAATTAGCACTAAGGATTTTTATTCCCTGTCCTTCTGGTTCTTTCAATTTTTTCCCACCACTATAATCTCTCCCAATAGTATATTGAATAATGTATAATTATTCTACCAGAGATTATTGCTATCCGGTTATCCGGCTGGATAGTAAAAAACAGACCGGATACCGGATAGTTATCGGATATCCGGCACATCCCAAAATATATTCGCAGTTATATAAAATTAAACGTTTATGGTAAATATCAGTATAATAATAAACGATACAAAGCATGTGTATAGAGACAGCAAGTGCTGGTTATATAAATTCTACGATAGTAGCTGAACGAGGTTGTATATGTGCGGTTTTACACCGCGTTGTTTACACTTCGCTGAATCCAAATTTCAAGGGCTCTTGAACTTAGAGGTCCGCCCTCCCTAACGAAAAGGAATCGTCCATTCGATTCGACCATCGGAGTTCACTGGGCACATTCAAAGCAACATTCAGATGGACGGAGGCTCGAGTTTTAAGCTAGTAAAGAAATTTTCCCTGTCTTCTTTGTAGCGAGCTTTTAGCAGAAATTCCCAGGCAAGGGAGTGCCCAGGATAAGCATAATTTTGCGCGGATTTTTGGCACTCTGCTAACCATGAAGCCACTTCGACCACGCGCTTCTTTCTCTCATCCATCTTTCTCAGCCTCGAGTTGTTCTCGGTGACTATTCTGATCTCCAGCACGTAACTACGCCAACGTTCGTAAGCCATTCTGGCAACAGTACATTGCCTGGTATTCCAACCGCCAGTTACCACCTCATCCATGGTAGAGGAAGCTGGTGACTTTATCTTACCGTTCTTTAGCTTTAAAATGGCAGCTGAAAGGATGCGTCTGGCCAAACTGGCGCGATGTGTGCTTTCAAGTTCGACATGGACATCGCTTGAAGTGGACTGACAGCATAACTTCTGGGTTTTTGCCGTGACTTCAGGAGCCACAGGCAAGCGGCGATGTTCGCAGTTTATACCTAGGAGACGTACCAGCACGTCACCAACGTAAGGCATGACTGGTCGATCGAGCTCAGCCCTTGCCCATACCCTACGGTACTTCTCAGTGCGTGGACTTCTGTAAATCTTACAGAGCCGCTCCATGGCTTCATACTTAGTAGCATGATGGATTCTAAGATGCGCCCAGGTAGCCATCAATCGATAAATCGGCGGGCTTTGAAGGCCTGCAAGAATCGATCTAGCCGAGTGAAAGTTTCCGTTAGCTTGACACTTTCTTGCGGCGTTGATTAGCCGGGCGATCAAACGAGCCCGAGACTCGATTTTTTTAACCGTTAAAATCTCGCTGGCCATTAAGCAGGAAATACGATGGCTGAAAGCGATCCAGGCGCCGAGGTTAGGCGCGTTACGCGAGGATCTCTGAAAAACTACAATCTCAACTTCTAATGGTGGAATCCTGAGGAAAAGATCGCGATCGACGAGGGTTAACTGGTGGGCGATTGTGGTGCTGTCCAAGTCCCATACGGTTACTCGAAGGTCCATTTTCAGGAGTCGTCGCAGTTGACTCGTGGTGCCACTGCCCTCCGGCAGAATCTCGTTATTCTTTTTTCGCTTACGTAACTGTCCGCCACCATGCGATGCGAATATTCGTCCCAAAATGCGGGTGGACCGTTCCTCGCCACCGAAGTCTCCAGCATCACTTTTATTTCGTCGGTTAAAAAATGTCTTTCGGTTGCCGCTGCACCGCTCCTTATCTGACCGAAAATTTCGCAGAAGAGTAAGATGCTGGCGAAGCTCCTTGTACGCGGCAGTCGCGGCTCGAGGCCGATACCAGTACTCTGGAGTCCAGAAAAGGACGACACGGCCCCGCGTCGTGGCGCCCATTGCGCCGCTTCTTCCCGGTTCAAGTGCCGTCGCTGATACACTTGCGGCCAACTGCCTACGAGATACAGGTAATCGCAATTCCGGATCTGGAGCTTGGCGCCGCACGCCAACCGCACTTAGCGAGCGACGACCTTGAACCGATTCCCGTTCTCCAGGCTGCACTGACCACGGACCGAGAGCATGGAGGAAATGGGCTGCCGTCGCGAGTCCATATCGCCTTGGATGTCGGCCAGGTTGCCTCCGGCTGTGCTTGTATTCTTTTCGTCTCTCGCTGCCCTCCCAGACAACGACACCACTTTCGATGAGTTTGTAGGGATCTAAGAGCTTGTGCGCTGCCAGGGAGGCGTCCTCCACTTTCCTAACGCCGGAGGGTTCCAAGTAAAGTCCAGAACGGCAGTTCTCGCGAATGCCAAAACCAAATCTGGAGATTTTGGGGGCTAAATTGATAATTTTTTGCGCAGTTCCCACCTTTTTTGTTGGGCTACCGCGAACGATGCAGCTGTTCTTCTCGCGGGAACAGAATTTCGTATCACACGAATCCTCGGTGAATTCTGTCGACCAAAGACCATCTGCGCGAATTCCTTCGGCAAAATCAACGTTGCATGGCCCAAAGCTTTTGTCGCGAGTAAATAGAACATCACAGAGACCATCGGACCGATGGCTTTGTCTTGTTTGGAAATTTTGACCCGTTGGCCAACTGTAACAGCCTCTTTTCATCCTTCGTTTTTCGGGGGACTGATCGTTCAGCTCGTATCTCAATTCGTCCAAACTTGCCCCAGCGAAACGCACCGGGACGGGAGCGTAAAACCCGTAACCTAATTGGTCGTGCGATGGACCAAGAAACAGGTCCTTTTGAGGCCACGAAGGGACAAGACCATCTCCAGCACCACCGTAGCGAGCCCAGACTCTGCGGATCGATCGGTTCCCGTGCTTTCTCATTCTTTCGTCAATCTCGACCTCTGACGATAGTAAATAAACTGTACTAGCGCTTGAGGAACTCGCTGCTGTAGTCTCTGATAATGAACTTCCGTTTCCCTTCTGGGCGATTATATTTTGAATACGCTCGCACCACAACGTCCAGAACATTCCACGTTGTTCCATTCCTCCCAATTCGTAGTAGTTTACTCTGCCGTCGATCAGCCTAAGCGGAAATCGACAGATCGAATCATTTCGCTCAGTTAACCGATTCTTAATGTTACCTCGAATTTGTGCGCTTGACTTATGTATATCATAAACTTTTTTTCATTTTACCATACGAAATTCGAGGATTTGAAAAAAAAATCATTCAATCAGAAGTCGATGAAATTTTTGTATACAAACTATTTTTAATGTATTATCACAGCTATAGGAATTCGAAAATGGGATTTGGTGAAGTTAGGATCTTTGCTTGTGACATACGAAAGCTTGGTTTTATATCAGTCAAAGACGCTACGACTATAAATATCGAACTGGCAATAAAATGAGATCAATAATAATATTTTTGTCACACAGTCACGATTCTTGCGTTTTTCATGCCTAAAAAGCGGGCCTAAAATGACCGTTTTCTGAACAGTGGACAAAAATAGTCGTGAAAAGACGCAAAAAATCGTGAGCGGGCGCAAAAAGTCGAGAGCGGGCGTAAAAGTGACTTCTCCGTCCGCTCTCGACATTTTAAGCCCGCGACTCAAAAATCGCGACAAACATGAAAATCAAAACCTGTGTCATGAAAAAATATGGTGTGCAGCAAGGTCTTGTGGGCTTTTTTGACCTCGTGTGTGTACGCAGTACTCGTTTACAGCTCGTGCTCACTCGCCTTTAACTGGTACCTACTTTACGCCCTTGGTACACAATATACTATTTCAGAATAGAACTAGGTAAGGAAATAATTATTCACAAAACTAAATTACCTTGCCTTCAAAGTCCGTCTCCGTCGTCTTCGGAAGATGCTAAGCGCTATATATTCTAATGGATAAACTGATACTAATTCAAAGCTCTCAATGCTGGGATCAATATCCGGAGGACAAATAAATTCTGAATTTTTCTTCAGTATATCAGCAGCAACAACAAGTCTTGACGGAGTTAACCCCAAGGCAACTTCTCGCAGGCCATGTCCATCACGGGTTGTTTGAGCAAACGGTGACTCGACCAAAACCGTATCCGAAAAATCGCAATACTCAGATAATAGCAATTTCTGAATTCTGTTATGCTCCATAACGAGATTTATTTCTATCTAAACTACAATCGCTTAGGTTAACAACGACGATTATATATTAACCCGTTAAATACCACTTCGACAAATAATTGATTAGAATATACAACGCGATTTCATTTCTTACGATGTTTAATTGATAAAATAAAACTTTGTCTCCCGACTGAATGAAACTTTACGCTGGCTATAACTACGATAAAACTTTGATTAAAAAAATTCAAAACGAAGGTAAGCTTTTCAACATGATCATCGCCACTACGTTTCACCTCGAACTTTTTTTACACGTATGTATACGTTGATGTAATTATTTTGCTTGCTTTTTAACATTCATCGAATGTTTCTAAAATGGAGGATAATTATTAATAAGATAATTATTATACAAATTGCGATATAATTGATCGTGTACATCCTTTATTAGCAATACCTCAATGTGTTAATTGATATAATGGTACGACGCACCACATAGGCGATATAGTGATAGTTATAATAATGATATTAATAATAATAATAATGATATTAATAATAATAATATTAATAATGATAATGATAATTGTCTATAAATAGGTTCCATTGGTCGATATTATTACCTACCTAAATAATAAATAATACAAAAACGTATATCTATATAAAAAACTGTAAATGCATATATAATAATTGATAACGTTACCTATTTTTTTTTTTTTATATGTATATATATATATCGTATAATATTTATAGAAAAAAAATTTACAAATAAAACATATGTAATATGATCCAGATATTTAATCTTGCCGAGGAGATAAGCTGTTGTTCTCGGTTGTGTTGATTTTTATGGTAACTTTGTTACCTAAAACTGCTGCCAACCTTTCCACGTTACTTTGAGATATGATAACCGGATTTTCAGTTAACTGAGGATTTCCTCTTGTCGGTGATACCGGGTTGTTTGTTAACGGTCTTGTAGCAACATTCTCCTATAGGTATACATATATGGATATTATTATCAAATTTAACGTTATTTTAATATTTATTTTTATATCTAATTTTAGATATTTTATCGCAGAAAGAAATCTCTCGTAAATGATAGTACCTACATGTCGTGTAGGTGATATTGCGATTAAATGATCAATTCGAATGATTAAATCGCATATCTTATTGTAAATTAAAAAAACAAAAACAATAAAATAAAAATAAATAATAAAACAAGATTTACTATAGAATGAGTTAAATTACCCCATCAGTCTTTTTCCTTAAATTCGATCTCTGCAATGTGGCTGCCAATTCGTTCTGTAATCGGGATGCTACCGGTGCTGAATCCTTAACCACAATCGGAACCGTCGGTGTCGGCGTCGTTGTCGAAACTTGACCCCCAAGGAAATCTAATTTTGCGGGTGGTTTCGCTTCGCCTGAATAAGCGCCTATCCTAATCGCAACTTTTCCCTTACCGACGACGGTGTTTACGGGTGCTGTAGGGGTACCATTCGCGACGACAGACGTCGACGTGGCTACTGGCTGTAGCTTTTTTCCTGCTACTCCACCCCCGACAGTCGTTGGACTTCCGGTTCTTCGGATGGGATTTTCTTGTACCGATTCTTCCCGGGATGCAGGAAAGTACGTCGACGGTGGTTTCGGAATTGCAACACTCTGCGGTTCCTTCAATTTGAACGATTCTATACTTTGCATTTCAACAGCGTCGTCACTTGGATTTGTTTTAGACTTTTGAGCCGTCACACCGCGAGGTGGAGGCGGTGGTGGCGTAGGGGCTCCAGGATTTTGACGTCTTACTACACCGTTCACACGGCGCTCCTGAAGTACGGAAGAAAATATAGAAAAATTAATGAAATTGAATGAATTTTTCTTTTCCTGTTTTTGTTTTTTTTTTTCAAATCAGTATAAATTCTCGCAAATATATTACAATAGTTCAAATTATATCGCGTGTACGCTATACCTATGTAAACTGCAAGAGCAATTAAGCTGCTATATCTTAACTTAAGGAATTCTAAAATAGCCTTAATTACAATGAACAACGTTATTATAAATTAATTGGAAAAACTTCCGATCTTCCGATTTTTTAGATTGAACGAACCGAATTGTGTGAGAAGATTGCTCGAGAAATTCTAAAACCAAATTTCCCTTAACAAAAATTCGAGGGATTAATAGTTTTCGAGTTATGGAATATCTTAGTTGACCAATCACAGAGCCCGGAGCTGACACAGCCAGGGTCGAAAAAAAAATAGAAAATTAACAATGCTCGTAGGTCCCTGTTTATAAAATTTTATTATCGTTCTTCGTAGGTGACATCGACATACCAGTCGAATAAAGGAGAATAAAATTTCACATACAGAGACCCACGGGCACTGTTAATTTTATTTTTTTGACTTAGCCCTGGATTTGTCGACTTGGGGCTCTGTGATTGGTCAACTAAGATATTCCGTAGCTCGGAAACTATTAGACCCTCGAATTTTTGGTAAAGAGAATTTATCCTCACAATTCGTTACGCTCAAACTGAAAAACACCTTGTACACACGTTTATAATTATCTTGATAAGAGGGAGTTGGGTTTTGAGAGACTGCGTTAACTATTAGTAATTGACTCACGTTGTAAGGTGTAACTGTGACTAAAATTGTAGTCTTTGTTGAATTTTCCTTAGATTTGTTCATATTTTCACTAGTATAATATGAAATATATAATAAACTTTGTCTTATCTGAAGAATTGTTGAATATAACCATTCGTAATTTCTCGATCAGCTGCAATGTACTCATTTGTTTTAACGATTATTTACACTGCATTTATCTACCTGTTATTTTCGCTTCGGTCTGTATATATACCCAGTAATACAACACACCGCACTTGTTATTTATTTTTTTGTTTCCTTCAATAGATTAACAATTATCTATTACACAGCTATGTCTGGATACCAGGTAGACGTCTGAAGGACGCAAGAATTGATAATTAATGTTGTTATTTTTTTTTTGGATAAATATTTTCGTTTTTATTATACTTGTATGTTCATACGTTTGTATTATTTTTCCACGAAAACAAAAAAAAAAAAACTTTTCGACCTTGCTTATTTTATTTCTGTTAAATAGCATTGAAAATCATTAAATTATAATACCTGATGCATAGATATAAATTATAATTTATAATAACTAGGGTAGACACGGTCAATGCCTATCACGGTCGATGAATGAATATTTTTTTTCTTTGTTTCGTTATTATTAATCTTCTTTTTTTCTGTACCTATACCAGAGAAGCGCTGTTTTATCTTATAAAAATTTACTACAAACAATTACGGTTAGTTTCTTGTATACAGGTATACCGATATATAATACGTTCTACCACGAACTTATGCAATTTCACTGCACGCCATATAATTGTCCGTATATTATCTAACCGGTGTAGACAATGCGAAGTTTCGCCGTGACAGACGAAAGGCACTGAAGTATGGTAAAGATTTCGCGGAGTTTAAGTGGTTATTCCAACGCTTAATTTTGTAGTCCGTAAAAATCATTAGTTACAAAAAGTACGTTAGATCGAAAACCCCGCGGTTTATTGAGATGATCAGTGAAAAAGAATTAAATATCTTCTAATTGTATACTACTCAGTTTGAAAGAACACAATTTATAATTATTAAAGTTTACGGTAGAAACTGGTTTATAGGATATACCATTCAAGTGTTTCAACTTGTTATTTAAAAAAAATTTTTTTACGTAATTACACACTGTCTTGATTGAATAGAAAAAAAAATAAAAAATAAAAATTACTAAATATTATCCAAACCGTTCATTTTATTGATCAATTATTAATAACGTCAAGATATTAAAACCGCGGTGTTGTTGCTTAAATGACTGTACACCGACGACTGAAGTACCTATCTACTCGCGTAACTGCGTGACTACTATAATATTATCTTTCCGTAAGGTTCTTTAGCTTAACGCTCTCAGCTGAGTGAACTAAACAGTAGGTAACCCAATCGACTGACTGCACTCTGCTGCAGCAGTTCGCGTATACGCGTATAATTGTGCAGCGTGCTGTGGTAGTGCTCACGTTCAATGAATGTACACATAATCTTATACGTTTCTTTACAGTGTGTTTGCGGTATAACGTTGTTTATAAAGAAGAAAAGAAATAAAAAATCAACTAATAATAAACACAATAAATAATACGTGCTTATCTTAAATTCATATACGCCCAGTAATCAGTTGTTATACCTTACATGCTTATATGGACCATATTATACTACCGCAAATATGAGAATATACATACGTACAACCGTACTTGAGCATTATGTGTTGTATGTATGTACATATGCTGTATACCTGCGATATCATTTATAACAGACGCTTTCTAATTAACAAATATTCCGAAAAGAATGTTTTTGCACAATAAAAAAAAAAAAATACTCGTCATGTAAGTTTTTGTCGCTACGCGTTGTATAATGAATCAGTGTTTAATAGTTTGTGACTTTGGACGAATTGATTCTTAAATCTCGATACAGTGATTTTTCATTCTAATTTCAAGCCATAAGTCGAATAGAGGAATCATTGTCTATAGAAATGCGAATCTCAAAACTTTCAAGCAGTTTTAATTGAATCAATGTTTCTGCAAACTGTGAACGTTGTGACTTATGAACCTTAGCTTTTATAGAGTGATTTTCGTCGAGCAGTGAATCGTCCAAATCGAGAAAAAAAACAGTATTAGATTCGAAGTATTAGAAATCCGGAATATATTCAATATTTTTCATATAGTCTCACTTCTGTTTTTTTTTTTCTTTTTTTCTTTTATGTTCACCCTTAGGTGAATAATAACGTATAGTATGTAAAAAGATTGCATCGATGGTTGTTTTCATTTTATATTATATACAACATAAAAAAAAGAAAAAAATCACATTTGGTATAAAGCGATCGGCGATCTCTTAAGTGAAATAGATAAATATCACGTTAATTTCAAATCTATGTTTTATCTCTTTATTTTTGTCTTCTACGCACGCGTTAAATACGGTTTAATTCCTCAGCGGGATTTTTAAGGCATTTATATTATCAGTGTAATGGATTTAAAATGTTAGCTGTCGGCGTAGATAACGCGCACATAGCCTTGTTCACCACGTTCATCGTGAGTTTAAATCAATGACACATTCTCTACAGAATCCGTCATAGTAATAAATAATTTAGATAACTTATCGCAAGGTATGTAGTAGGTAGGTATTACTATGATTTTGGAAATATAATAAAACCATTATTGTCATAAAGAAAAAAAAAAACTTAATTTTATACTATGAAAATATTGGTGAAAGTTTTTTTCCTCAAAGTTTCGGCGGAAATCGAAATCAAAAAATTGATAAGATAAAAAAAAAAATAAAAAAATTTAAATACGAACTTATACTGAAATAGACATATCAATTTTTTGGAATTCACTATGCAACCGAAATACTGTATTTTGATGCAGATTTTTTTCACACAGCTATATGGTATAATGGTATGTTTTATTTAGAAAGTTACCTGTTCCAATGACTCGGTGACAGGCGTCGCAGTTGGGACGTTAGCAGCAGCAACTTGTACGTTTGTACTTGTACCATTTGCTTCTTCATTTCGTTTACAGTTGAACATTCTTTGGTGAGCGCGTTTGAACTCCTCCATCAACTAGGAAATGTGAATGTGAAGTTTTACTTGTTGAGTAACCTTTGGTTTGTGTTACAGGAGATTTCGGAACTCGGAAAGGCATGTCACGCTTCGTTATCGTTTATTATTAACAGAGAATACACAACGCCGCATTCCCATTCTTTTTTTCACAGTTGAATAACTTCGTGAAACCGCGACGATGATCCGATATCCGGGAAGCAATTTTTATCGTTACAAAACTTGACGGTACTGTATTTTTTTATTTTTGTTATTTATTTTATTTTTTTATGTATGGGTGATTGCAACGATTATTAATCAAGTTTTACGGAATCTCAACATCAACGATTCTCTTCCTATCATGTTCAAGTAAAAAAAAACCCAAGTTTTTTTTATTTTCAAGATTTTTTCGATCCCTGCATCATTAAAGTCGTAATTTTGTTGACTTTTTTTTTAAAACCGATGTCTTTGATAATTTTTATAGAGTCTTAGAAATGATGAAAAATAAAAAGTGAGGATACCCTTTCATGTGAAATCTTCCGTTCTTTCTGGAACTGGGGCTGGAAATATTCTCATATTTCTCTGTTGTCTCTAAATGCTCTAAAAATTTACTTTTTTTAAAATATACATGGCATTTCGTTGGGTTTTCGCAAATTTTATTACCAATTTTATCTATTTTTCTTTTTTTCCCGAAAAATTCAGCTCAAATAAGTCGTAAATCGTACCGAGTCGTAGATACTGTACCGGAACAAACATTTGCGAATGTAAAAATGTCATTAAAAATTACGGTGACATATTTTCCCACGGACTCACCTTGTCATGGGTAATTTTCTGCTCATGAGCTGGTGATATTTTGGCCGGTTCCACGACTCGAAGATTACGTGTCTCCTGTGCTTTAGACTTTTCTTGCGTGGCCCTCGCTTTCTGAAATTTATAGAATACATATATGTACAAATTTATAATATATTTTGCGAAATCGTTACGGTTTTACGGTTTTTTGCGATAAATTTAACGAATCTTCACCATTCGTGAAAAATTTTGTTGAATTATCTAAACGATTGTTAATAATCGTAATATTAATTGCAACTCATAATTTCAGAGTGTAGTTGTAGGTACTTATGAATATTAATATACCAATGTGACTATTAAGTTTTTAGAATCGCTATTTGACCTTAACAAAAACCAGTTTAATTATGCCTGCATTATAATTTATAAATACACAGTGCGGTTCCACTAATGGGCATCTGATAATTATTTTTATTATATTTACGTATATCGAAGGTCATTGTCAGTCTCGGTACACACTTGTTGATTCAGCTCAATTAAATTACACCAGACGATCCAAATACTGTTATTATAGGTATATAGGTATGAATTATTTACTCAGGCACACCCACATGGAGTAGATACCTATATACCTATGCCTATAGTATATGTATACACTTTCCCAAAAACTATTTACTTTTTTAACGATAGTTGACTTTATCTATTTGAAAACTGTATGGATTAAGATTAGATTATATCGATTCTGATGTTTCAGTCCAAATTTTCAGCATTTCATCAATTCAAATCAACGTTCGAAAATACTTTAATTTATCAATGCGTCAAAGTAGGTAATAAAATTCTCTTCAAAACCATTACAGCAAAACTTTCTCTGTGATATATAAAAAAGAAAATTACATAGCATTATTTTATTCATGTAGCGTCAACAATTTATAATTTTTTACTCTGTATTTTTTATTTTTATATCAATAATTATCACGTTGTGTGTTTAATTTTATATTTCGCTATTCTAGCTCAGTTAAAATAAATCGATTAAAATTTTCGTGAGATTTTTCATTTTTAAGAAACAAATCGTTGAGAAAAATATTTGATAAACTTCACGATGGTCCATATTCCCCTGCTTTACCCTATTTTGGCAAATCTACTGTAATTATCAATTCGTCTTCTATTCTAAATTTTTATTTATGTATATTAAATACCTGCGCTCGCCTCTGCAATTCTTGAGCAATAGCAGAACTCAAATCAATATTTGTAGCTGCAGCTGGAAATGGTGGTGCAACAGGTGCCACAGGGACAATATTTGTCGTCTCTGAATGATCATCAAGCGCTTTTCGAGTTGCGACAGAAACATAAGAAGATGACGAAGCCGGTTCACAAGTCGATGACGACGAAGATGTTGAGGCAGAATCCTTACCACAAGAAGATTCTAAACTCGATTCAGTCTCTGTTGATCCTGTACTTCCCATTGACATAGTACTGCCCATTTGAACACCAACAGCGCTCATCGGTGGTTTTGAATCTAAAGAAATGTAGGTACCTACATCTAAAGTATTTCCATTTCTCAAAGAAAGTAGATAGGTATAAAAAATACTAGGAAAAGAATTTCAATTGTCGATTTGATTTGAAAGAAGCATTTCTTTCTGCTTTTTTTAAACGTATTTTTAGTCTGCACAGGGCAGTTAAAATATAAACACAATGCTAACGGCGAGTGTGCTTTGTGCTTTTATATTATGTATATCTATATAGCTTGTAATTATTGTTTCCAAAGTACAATATGTGCAGACTGTGGTATAATATCGTACCGGCATATTGTCCAGCAGGCCATTTGCAGGTACCAGATGGCGGCATGCAAGGTGGTGGAGGAGGACAAATGGCATGGTGTACCTCGACCGTGGTGATTGTTTTAGTTTCAGTTTCCTTTTGCTTTTGGATGAATTGAACTTCCGCCAAACGACTGCCTTCTCGAAGGTCATCCTAAACCGATAAAAAATACACATATGTGTCGGTTTAATGATCCAAAACAAAATAAAACAGACGAAATTGGTACATAAAACGCGTGAGTCAATGAATAAATGAGAATTCAGTGCAAGGACGCGGTAAAAGAATAATGCAATTGAGCAGATATCTCCTTACTGCATTGATCTAAAGGATGATTCACAAATACGAAACACTGCAACTATCACAATCCAAAAAACACTCTGATTTCGTAATATATGACAGTGTTAGGATTCGTGATATACTATTTTTCGTGACTAGTAGCAGTTATAGTTCATTAAACCAAAGTCTGAACCTAAAAAAATTGGAATTGGCTGCAAACTTGATTTGTATCTTCGTTTTACACCCAAAAATATTATATACGTAAATTTGCAGGATCAAAAATGCCCGGGAAATGGTGAAAGTTGTTGAAAAATGACGGAAATTTTCGGTTTTTCGCGATTATCTCATTACCGCTAGGAAATTTTGAAAAAAGCTTAGTATAAAAGTTGTAGAAATAAGAATTCCGCGTCGAAAAATGCCGTCAGAAGTTAATTTTCGTCCGGTATTTACGAAGTGACAATGTATTTCCCTGATTTGTGTATGAATTATAATCCTGAATCTTTTCTTCGGCATCATACAAGATTATCGAAAAAACGAATATCTTGACTTGCCTTCGGATCGCGATAGCCGCCGGCTACAGGGTCATAAAGAGGACTGCAAACCCCATTGGTATCCATCACATCCGATCGTCGATTTTCGACGTCACCGTCTGCCTCGAAGTAATGCGTCTCATAACCACCTCGTGAAACAGCGACAGGATCGTAAAGCGGTTCTTCATCTTCGTCGTAGCCTGGTCGATACCCTGAATGTGGACTTCGTCCTAGGTACGAAGTGGGATCACCCGGGCGTTGATTGACACGAATAACCGTTGTGTTGTTCGGCTTTCGAGTCCATTCCGCCATCTGTATAATACATCGCGATAATAATCTCCGTTAATAATATTTATAATAATAATATTATTAACAACTAATTAAAAATGCATTGTTTTGATAGTTATAAACCTCCATTAGACAAAAGTCTAAAAGTTAGAAAATTGTACCCACACAGGTGACGAAAGAGAAAGTACCTACACTAAGTATTAAAAAAATAACCTAGTGGCCTGTATCAAATGACTTTCAGATGATTGTATTAGGTATATACAAACCGTGCATCTGTGCAAATAGAATACACAGTTAGTTAGGTATGTCTTTAATCATGAATGGGAACTCCTTAATTATATAGTTATTTATCGATTTTTTGTGTGAAGGGATTCGATTTTTCTACCTGATCCATGTGCCTCCAAGAACCGGAAGAGCTGCAACTGTCTGTCGAAGAAGCAAGAGGACAGCATGTTCTTTCACTGCTAAAAAACAACAAAAAAATTAATTACTGAGCGATAATAATAATAACCTTTGCTAAAATGTTTGTGAATAAAAATTTTCTTTTAAAATCGTAGTAGAGTAACCGATTTTTATAGATTTGTATAGACGATATGGTATTTGTCGATATTTTTTCCCCTCTTATTAGATACGAACGTGACTGTACTCGGACTTATGGATAATTTCGAACACGAATTGCCTAAGGGCGCTTTCACATCGACCAGTTGCTCGTCTTTGGGTGGGAGAAGCTGTGGAGGATGTGGTTCTTGAACTCTGAGGATTGTACGACTCGAGCCAAGGTAATTCGAATCGGAAAGTTCGGTGGCCTCCGACTCCCAGATCGTAATAAACAAATTCTGTAATAATCCGTGTTACGGAAGATTTCTTTCGAATAGACTCAATATTCACCTATACATCGCGGGATTAAATTTTAGTTTGAATTTAAATTCATTTTTATCATCTTTGATTATCAAACGAACTAAATACATGATCGCGCCGAGGCTCCAGCGACTTTAGTTCTGCAGATATAAATAAAAAAAACAATTTATGGGCGAATTTTATTCCCAGAGTTTTACGTCCAACGATAATATACCCCGTTTTGTTAATAGAACTATTAACTCCTCCAATGTTCGTTATATTAAACGTATATTTTCGAGGTAATCAACCATAAAGAAATTTCGAACGGATTTGATTACTGTTTAAAATAAATAAATAAATAAATAAATAAAAACGTTTTCAAGTATAGGGTACCGTTTGACACGTTTTCGATTTATTTTATTGCCCTGCACCGTGACAGAGATGTTAATGAAAAATAGCCTGCGGAACATTAACTTTAATGTCTATTTTAATATTTCGTTTTTTACAATCGCAACTATAATACATACACGTTAAAGACCGTTCAAAATCCATTCAATAGATATCAAGCTAAAGGATCGAGAGCCTCTATAATGCTCCCAGATCCAAAATTAACTACATCAGCGTATCCGTTTTATTTATTCATTTTTTTTTTTTTCTATTTATGTTTCCTTCTTTTTTCTTTTAGTGGCGGTGAATAACCGCGGCTAAACTTTCTTATCCAGGATAATAACTTTTCATCAAAACACAGCCTCGGACTCTTTAATAAATAAAAAAAAATTAAAAAAACAAAAAAACTACTCTTTCTGCCTGCGGCAACGAATCGGTAAACTATCGTTTATTATTCCGTAAATCCATACCCTGATTTCCCGTCTATATCTGCCCACTGGACTTCCCTAGATCCCGTTCTCGGTCGTGCCGGATTTCTTGTGCATGGTCCCTGAGTTTGGGGGTAAAAATGACGACCGGGAATTGGTGCTTGCTGAGGTGGTGCTCCTTGTAAAGGTGGTGGCAAAGAACTGGACTCTAGAAGACTTGAATTCCCAGAATCGTATCCACTGGAACCGCGGAAGATTGCCTCTCCGGGATCCGGCGTGTAGTAGGTAGGGCGGTTGACGACGAGGTCCAGGACTCCGGAACCACGCATTACTTCAACGGCTTTTTCAAATGGCAGTTCTGTAAGACGCTGGCCGTTACATTTCACGATTACATCACCTGGCCTTAGACCTGCAGCACGTGCTGCACCTCCCTCTCTCGTACCCTGTTTAGGAAGAAATCAGGACAGAAGAAGATGTCAGATGATGTAGAAGTGCAAATGAATTTATGTATGCATAAATTCTAAAGTTTGTGTATTTTATTCATAAGAGTTTATGTTCCAGGAGCCAGTGCCACTTTTTAATTCGAGAATTTTTGTATGAAACTTGGTTTCAATGTCGTTAACAGCATACCAAGAGTCCGTGTTATCAAAAATCAGTTTTTCGTTAATATCTGATTACCTGTTAGTCCTAGGACCGAAATTTCTTATATCAAAATTGAAAGTATTAAATTCTGGACAAAACAGATTCTATACATTTTTCCCATCAACGCAATATTTTACACATAAAATACAACGGAAAGTCCATACTTTTAGATGAAGATTTACTGAGAGCTATTTACAAGTTCTTCATCAATTTCCCTCTCCGATATTTCTCGGAGGTTTAATTTCATGCTTATAATTAAGGCATGATTGAACTTTTTTGCGATTGCACACCTGTCTGCATCCTTTCACACAATTGCAAAAAGTCATTCGTTACAAGAAGTAATAACAATCAGGGAGTTCGGATGATATACTTTGTAAAAGTACGTTGTTTTTGGTACTTTTCCTGGTTTTCGAAAGGGAGATAATTTCCTTGTTAATTTTAATTTTTAGACTTGATATGCTCGTCACGAGTGCTTATGATTGTGAATTGTATTTAATGTAGCTGGAATGGCGAAGCTAAATTTATTACAGTTTTAATTTCTTCCCACAGATTTTTATCAAGCACTTATACCGATATGCATCAATGGAAATGAAACTTCATTGACTATATGGCACCATGTATGTTCATACATAGTCAAGTGAAAATTACTCCATTTATAATTACTCATTCGTGAGAAATATGATTTTGCTTGAAAATTTCCATTACATATTGCAAATCCTCATTATCGTTAACTAATTCCAAAAATTTCAATTTATCCTCATAAAAAATATGTAGAACGAAATATATGTCCTCTAAAAATTTAATGTTTGTCAAAACTCGATGAAAAAATATATTTTTCCTTTCGGGTTTTACCAGCTTTTTGCTGTATTTTCTTCAAAACTATCAGGTTTATGAAATAAAAAAAAATGTATAGTATCTATTTTGCAGGAAATTTAATGCTCTTTAATTTTGTAAGGAGCTATTTTAGTCGTGGGATTGACAGATGAAAAGATATTCATAAAAAACTGATTCTTTGTAGCTATATCACTGCTGCAGCAAACAACGTGCAGAGCAGCATGTTAAATCCACTGGAACTGAATGCTTCAAGAATAAAAATGAATAAAAAAAGAATCTTTTTTAAGTGACTTAATTGTCTGTATCAGATGTGCCACATAGAAGCAGACTTGTGTACGTTAAAAAAAATGTATACATATACGTACTTTAGAGAAGAAGTTTATGAAATCGTTGATATAACTTAAGAGTCTTGAAACTGAGGTGTATAGCGGTATAATTTACGCTACCTGAACCGTGAGGCCTGGGCTGGGACCTCTGCAAACACCGCAACCTAGACGGCCCTTAGATCCCACCATAACTCGCACTCGAATCTCCGTGCTCAGCGGAAGGATGCTTGAACCGTTCTCACATTGCTGTTGTACCATGTGCCACGTTACTGGGTCGTTTGGATTGCTGTTCAAAAGTTATAAATCTCGTTTTATGATCGATGAGAATGAAGTACAGATTAATTAAATGATGATGAAGCACATCGTGTGACGGAAGTTGATGAAGTTTTTATTTAAATGAAGTAAACTGCGTTTGGGTGGGGTTAATTAAATGCTAAATTTGTGGAACAACTTATAGGTGTTCTTTTTTTTTTTGTTTTAATTTCTTTTTATTTCTGATCTCGCAATATTATACTCACTCTTTTACTGGTATCATCCCAACGCCTGGAAAAGAGAAACAACGACAATGAGTCGTAGAAAGTGGAATACAATTACGTGTGATGTGATTTCCATTGTCAAGATAATAACATATATTATATACAAATGGTTGCACGTCTCTAACCCCAAAGGCGGCAACGTTAGGGCTTTTTCCGTGCGAAAAATTTAAACGTAAATATTTTACTTGCGAAAATATTGTAATATGATGACATTTACTCACTTCGTATCTTCAGGACGAGAACTTGCTGGGTTCGCGCCAAAAGCGCAACTTCTTGATGCACAGCATCCTCAACTGGGTAACCGTTTACTCTTATTATCTGGTCACCAACCTGCGAATAAACCCCATTTTAGAAATAAAATCCACATTATCGGGATCGGGTTGTAGTTTCGGATTCCGAAAGTTACGAACGGTCCAAATTCACATGGTTGTCGAATTTGAAAATCGTACGATTGCATATAAATACAAGAAAGAGTGGAGGGGGGAATGGGCCCCTTAAGAAACAAAAAAAAAATTAAAAATGTGGAGCAAAATGATGGGGCACATGTTTTTGTTTTTTATTTCTTATTTTTTTCTCGAAAATGTTTTCTTTTCCAATTCTTAACTTAGTGTATTATAAATTTGCCTATATGATCTCTGTATAGCCTTTTTTTTATATTATAATAAAAAAAAATGGGGCGGGCCCATTTTGCTCCCACTTATTTTCAAATATTGAAAATTTTAGGTTTTAGGGGGCCCATTACGCCCCACCATTCCCTATTTTAAAGTAAGAACTTAAATTAACGACTGAACTTGTAAAGGTTTTATATTTGATCAGGAAAGTCGACTTCCACTGTAGACTCTTCTAACTTGTAATTGCTGAAGGAATACGAATATCACTTTAAGCCTGGGACTATATAATAAAGTGATTAAACCATCAAGAATGATTAATTCTGAATGCGAAATTTTTCAGTTACTTGAGAATATTTAAACGTTTTCAAGAATAATTATAGAAGGTCTGTCTATGCGGAGTATTTAAATGTTTCCTCACCCTGAGGCCATTCCTGTGTGCTTCACCGCCAGGCTGTACTTCACTGACGTAAAAACCTGCAGCATGTTCTCGACCACCACGTAATGAAAATCCAAAACCTGAAGTACCGCGTTTTCTCAAACGAACGCTCCTCGTTACTCCAACCACTGCAACTCGCCCTCCTGAACCCGTTCCAGTTCCGGTTCCGCTGCTCGAAGTACTCGCCGATCCGCTGCTGCCCCTGTTAATTAAAAATTCAAAAATATATTCATTTTTAAAAATAATATCTCTTCAATACGGTTATTCAGTATACAGAAAATGATCGGGGCACAATGCACAACCCCTCATAGAAAATATTACGTTTGCGTATTATATCTTGGTTATTGATAGATAAAAATTTTCAAAATGTGGACACAATGGACATTCTTAAAAAAAAAAAATGAGATCAGAATCTTTACTCAAAATCGATTTAAGCGTGACAAAAATTTGGTTAATATTACTGACAATTCACTCGAGTGAAATACATTTGTCTGAATATTATAGCTATACGATAAAAAAATAAAAATTTTTTGCAATAATTTTTATAAAATAACAAATTTTTTATGGGGTGGTCCGTTGTGCTCCATTATTCGCGATATCATCCCAATATTCTGTCTCGTTTTGCCCCGTTCTCTCCTACATATATTGATCTAATATGATATGTGTTATGTTCATAAACGATCCTGCGAGAACTATCTCACGTATGGATATACCTAGTTTGTATAGTAAGCAAATTTTGACCTTGATTAGTTTTTGAAAATAATTCGCGTGATTTGTGTGTGAAAAAAATCTTTAATTTTTGCCTAATGTCCGACTGTTCTAATTTCTAATTATTTTTAATGTATATATGTATAATAATTATACAGTTTTTACGAAAATAAAAGTCGACCTGCTACGGAGATATAATTAGGACGTAATTGAAACAAAACAATACGAATATTTCAATATATTTCTGTATACATGTATACATATAGCACGTATATTCTAGTGTTCTAATGACTCATTTTCAATTATAACAATATGTATAAGAATTGTGTGAAATGGCGTAGATACTTAGAATTTTATATAAAAATATAAAAACTGAAACGTTCACAATTGTGAACATAGATTATTATCTTTCAACTTGACTGTGAGATCATCACGTATCTACACGAACAACATGAATACATATACAGGGTTATTCAATTCAAACTCTGAGAATGGGAGGAGCTTGCAGATTCATAACTTAAGCCCTACTAGACCTCGATAAAAAATCATCTCATAAAAAACAACAAGAGACAAAATTTGTAGTAGAATTTATAAGCTATATAATGCCGTTTGAAAATTCAAATTACGCGCACGGTGAATTCATCAACCAAGCTCCTCCCATTCTTGCCGGATAAACTAACTAACCCTGTATAACGCGTAAAGTCTTTTGTAATAAAAGCATACTATACGCCAGCGGAAGGTAACTCGAAGGCCCATATAGGATTGTAAATAAAACAGATGCTTAAATTACCGACGATCGTACCATTACGCTGCAACTATAAGACCAGACAGCGGAAGCGGGCGTCAGAAGTTCGCGTATACCGCGAACTCGAGACACGAGAGAGTATCAAACCTACGCACACTTTCGCTTTGTTAACGGACGCGAGGAGATAGGTAGTTAGGTATAGTAGGTATACACACCCAACGTTTTACCCGTGTTCTGGCTGTCCTGGTGGGAATTATTGTGGCCTCGTGGCGACTACATACAGTCGACAAGGAATTTTGCAACCGGTCAAATTGTAAGATAATTTATACATTAAGGGTATAGGGTATGTGTACGCGTCCTCGCAGTCAAATCTTACAATTAATCAGAGTTACCATCGATATAATCGCGTTTGTTGTATAAAAATCGAATGATAAATCGTAACTGCTTTCACACGTTACGTTACTATACAAGCAGACAACAATTATAACGAGGTGTAAGCAGCGTAAATTTCAAAGCAGTTAATTTAAATTAAAACCTATTTAACGAGTCATTATATTGCTCATATAATAACAAAGAATAACAATAATAACTCTTTGAAATTTTTTATCGATTTGTTAAACAAACCGGAGTTATTTTATGCAAAATAAAAAATTATTAGAAAATTATAACCTCGAATTGATACAGAAATCGAAGAATGGCATTATTGTAACAAAACTGTTCACTTATGCTACGCTGACCTTAGATCGTAACGTTTTATTCTACCATAATCGTTATTGAATACGCTGTAACTAGTACGTGAGGGTTATACTATACCAACTAGTTGTGTTATAGCGATTTGAGAAAAACACAGTTTAGATAGGATCATCGACGGCAGGCGGTTAATAACGAGAGAAAATTATCGACTTTAATTTTAACAATTCATTCAATTACGTTGCAGGATGACAACGGAAGATACTTGAAAACCGATCGGTTCCAAAGAGTATAACTTTCGCTCATCGCCTTCAGTCATTACCGAAAGCGTATCGATTTAAATGAGAATTTTAATTCTATAAAAATCGAACTAAAAGAACCGCGTGTGGACTTTTTCGTCCGATACAATACGATCACATGTATCGGCGTGTGTTAATAGAAATAAAAATTTTTATGCTTTTAACTCCCGTCTCAAAAATCTCCAGAATTACGTCAAAGAATCTATTTTTCGAAACGGACATCGTTGTCATCAAAATCTAAACGTCGGTCTAAAGATTTTTGGATTGAGAGATCGATGAAAAAGTATATTCTGACATACCCGGATAACTTACGGGGTATTTTATGCCATTTCAATTGTGGTCCACGTAAATTTTTTGTTTTTTTCCCGATAACAAATGTGCTGAGAATATTCTCTACCTGCTACGGTATGGCGATTTCAGAGCAAAAACATAAACAGAACAAGATGCCTGGGAATACAGTTAATAAAGAGGGAAGAATATCGTATAGTATAAACGTTTTACGATTCGTTTCCTTAAAGAATATAATACAACTTAGGGTAACGAAAATCGGCCAATTAGTACCGGAGAGTAGCTGCTTTCACCTGTTGTTAGTTATTACTGAAGGCATATAGATTTAATATAATAGACGCGTTGATGATTTAACCGGAAACTAGAATATCGAAAGAGATTTAAATTCTTTCATTTTGATTAAATTATACGTTCGGAATGTTTATCAGGAATTTTCATAGAGTATTCTACATACATCGTACATAACGCGGAATATCATTCCATGATCGTATCCGTTATTTCGAAGAATTAATTGAAATGAATAACGCGTATATCTAAGCAATAAATTTCACCATTACAGTAGATATATAGCCGTGGAAATTGTCAGTGTAAAATACTTGCAGCCAATTGTTTTTGCTTTACGGTTTTTCTTCTTACGAGTGAAATCTTATTGGAGATACGTCGTGTATATAAGTACGTGCCACGAGTTAAAACCGAAACGCATCAAACGTTGTTGATCGTGAGGTTGCAGTAAACCCTGAAAGATATCTTTAAGTTAGAGGTGGAATGGACCGTTGGAATTCTTGCACGAATTACACGATACTTTACGCCTCGGTTTTATCTATTCCTACTTTTCTATTATTATAGTCACGAAAGTCCTGGACACTAGACGCAGGTTAAACATTAGGAAATGAAAGCGAAGTTTGTATTACATAGAAAAATCTTTCTGGTATATGTATACATATACGTATATACATAAAACAATCTCTGTAAATGTAGATTTACGATGACATTGCCTTTGTATAGTGATGATTGCACCCGGTTAGCAGTCAATTTCTACTGCAAGAGAAAAGCGTTCACTTCAATTTTTATCGATTATAAAGATTACTATGCGGAACCGCGTGGCTTATTTTTTACTTTTTTAACATCTTAAATTGGCATCTATTTCATCGTAGTGAATTATTATACTAATTAGTAATCGCATTTTCTGGAAAATCGAGTCATTATTCTGTAGTTAATTCGTTGTTCCTTATTTGCACGTATATACCGTGTGGTTCGTTTCTCCGCATGTAGGGTACGAATTCATATTCAGGTAATCGTTTCCTAACTGGTTTCGTACTAGCAACATGAATCGCTGTTGTATTTTCGGCGTGAAGAAATTAATATAAGCCAATTTAGTTCGTGAACATAAAGAGTTCTTTTTTAAAGGACACATCACTGATGCTTTGTAAATATATCCGTGGATTTTAATTATCTGGATTTCTCAGATCTGCTTGCTTCGATAAATCTTCTACTTTAACAATTTCAAAAACAGTTTTACAATCGTTGTCTACGTTTTATACCAAAAGTATTTCTCATTGCTATTTAAGAAATAGAATACCCTTGTGGCAGGTTGATGAAATAATTTGAAATTTAATACGAAAATCAGATTTGATCACACCTGACAAATCTTCTACGTTAATTGTTGTTATAGGTATAAAAATCGATTCAAGGCCGTACAAAATTCAGTTTTAAAATTTTTACACGCATTATTTGCTGACTGCATCGAGTGAGATTTTTTTTTTTTTCATTCTAACTTTCATAAATTTTAAACCCTATTTAGAAAACTTAGAATTACTAAGAAAACACCAAAAAATATACATATAAATTTTAGACTGTGTAAAAAAATCAAGTATTTTTTTTTTCTCGCAAATTATATCAGTAATATTGTTCAAATTGACGAAATAAAAATCCGCTCAAAATTTGAACTTTTAATATTAATATTAAGAAAGAAAATAATTGTTTGGTTCTTTTGAATTTTATAACTCATCAACGGATTAGCGTACTGGAATGATCAATATATATTCTTGTAGAGAATGAATTGCTCTACAAAAAAGGTGTTCTGTCGTTTTTCGATAAACCTACTGGTTCAAAAGTTATTATATCATATAAATTCAACTTTGAATTTGAATAACTTTTGAACCAGTAGGTTTATCGAAAAAACGACATAACACCTTTTTTGTAGAGCAATTCATTCCCTACAAGAATATTCATTGGTCATTCCAGTACGCTAATCCCTTGGTAAATTATAAAATTAAAAAGCAGCGCACAATCGTTTTCCCATGTTAAATGAATTACATTAATATTAAGAGCTCAAATTTTAAGAAGATTTGTTTCCGTCATTTTAAACAATATTTTCGATATAATTTTCGAAATAAAAAAGAAATAGTCAATTTTTTTGACACAATCTAATATATGTATATACTATGTTATATATAGATGATACACCCAGTGGTTGAGTTGTGCAAATAAATTCAATAAATTGGATCGAATCGCGCGACCTCTAAAGCCAGATTTGATTCCGATATGCCTGGCTTGGTCCAAAGCGGCGACAACAGTTTAGATCAAGATCGTCGGATCTATACCTCGTTTTATAGATTTTTTTTTATTCGTCACGCGTGATCGCTTCGATTCGTGCTCGTGTAACGACGTTCCTTTTCAGTCTTCGTCACTATCTCGAGGGAATACCGCATGGGACTTGAATTCTATCTTCAGATTATATTACCGATATAAAGTTTTGTGGAAGTTGTTGGGTAGGTAACACATACCTACGTAGTTTTCAAAGTCCATTGGGAAATCGTCAGAAACAACCAGAAAAAAAGTTTAAATAAAAATGAACAAAATGAATTATATATCTTTCTATCAGTTTCCGAAAATCTGATTTTCTCCAACTCCATTTGCTACGTTGTATTAACATTTCCTCTGAAATCAAGAGATCTGAAAAATCTTTATCGAAAGTTTCTCACAATTTATTCGACTGACTTTCTCAGCCACAGGATCCATTTTTGAATGAAAAAAAAAAAAAAACACTTTTTTGCCTTTTATTATTAGACTTTTTACTATAATTTTATAGGTACTGAAATTTTAAGCCCTTTTATCGACAAATCTTCCGATTAATTTTGCAGAATTAATATCATTGTTTTCAACTAAGAGAAGTCAAGTTTTAAAATTTTTGAAACAGCGACATGTGACAGCGAATAGGCTACTCAAATCGGGAATATTTTTAGTAATAGAGAAAATCGTCGATAAAATAGTACACAACACAACACAACTTAAAACTTTATTATTCTTCATCGGCTACTCCTGCTATGGTGGCTTTCCTTCCAGTAAAAACCTCACGACCTGCTTCCCGTATTGCCTGAGGCAAAATCGGCGTAAAACACGGCCTCAACTTTTCGCTCGTTCCATGATTTCATTTCAAACATTTTATACATCTTCCTGTTTTGAATCAAAAAAATTCCGTCAGGTAGGTAAATCAATCCGAAAGAACCTCGTGAATTTGGGAAAGACAAAAAGGAAACTGTACATCCTTGACCGCTAAGAATCAGAACAGATTACTATCATTAAAGTTTTTTTCATTTTCTGTTTCTGAGTTTGAAAAAAAAAAAATGTTCAAAACAATCGGAATATCCCATGAACCGTATAAAAAAATTGTTCCTATTACGAACGAAGTCACGTTCACGTTACTTTTGTAATCGTGACTCTAAGACCACGTGATATATGAATCAAGTCGCAAGTTTGTTCATTGATGACCGTGTTCACGTTGTTCGCATAGTTGGGTTACGTATAGTTGACGAACTATCGAGACTACCGCTTAGTGCATTGAAATGCTTGAATCTGCAATGCCTATACCTCGATATTTTACACGAACTCCATTACCTACCTTCGTGTGGCACATTATACGCTTATGGAAAGAATGAAACACACTGATCATGCGTGTGGAGGTTGTTCACTACATACGATCAGGGCCAAGTATGTCAGCAGGTCAGTGACTTCCTTAACGACTGACTGACAGGACGGACACACAGGAGTTAATCGTAAGCCGAAGACCGACTTACATGAGAGTTCCGCTCCGGTCCAGAATCGTGTGTATAGATTCTCTTCTCATCTTGGTAAAGGTCTAGAGTATCTTTGAGGAGAAACATAGAACACCTATCCGTCTCGAGTTTGGTATCGGAATTCTATAAAATCCTATCAAATCGCTTTATCATGATAAGACAAAAAATCATTTCTTTACATTGTTTTAGGAGGGAGACCGAGGCACGACAAGCCCCATAAGCGGAATTATTTCTTGTGGCTTTTGAGCACCGGATATAAATTTTTTATTTATCTATATCGACCAATTTTAACATCATTTTATAAAAATTTTAATAAATCAAACATTTTTTTTATATCAGGGGCAACCCCATAAGAAATCGAAAAATATAAAATAAAAAATTAACAAATTTTCGGAGACAAGAGGAGGAGGGCCGTCATGCCCTGGGTGTCTCGTATCACTCTGAAACTTGAAAAATATGTTAAATTTATGAAAACTTGATAAATACCAATTTTTCTTTAGGAGGGGGGTCGTCATGCCCTGGTCTCCCCTATAATATGGGAGAGGGTCATATTTTTTTCATTCTACTATATTACTTTTAATTGCAATTTTATATACCGTTTCAGATTCTTCAAACGGCAAAGCAATTCGATCATATTGTTGATAGTAATTAAAACCGATCGTTAAGTTAACAGAAAGTCGTAATAAACTTGACGATTGTGTATAGAAACTTGCGAGCCTATATGTATACGCATATGCGTATGTCTATACCTATAGGCCCACTTAATGTAAAAAGAAATTTAATTTACATCGAATAATGTCAGAATTTTAAGAGAACTAAATTTCTCGGACCTCATTCGGATATTCGTTGGTTATATATATAGTGCTCCAGCAATAATGGTTGTTTGCGAATAATTTAAGATTGCTCGATTGTTTCTACGTGTCTAATGAGAAACTATTCCCATATCTCTACCTACTTGTAGTAACTTTTACTCGACTTTATAGTAAATATTCTTGCAGTATGAAAGTCCCTATAGCTTTAACTTCCGTTAATGATTTTTAAATTATGCATATTTATACGTAAGAATTTTTAAACCGTATGTACAAGACAAAAAACAAAAAAATCCAACGGTTATTTCTCGCCATTAGAAACCCATATAGGAAAGTTACCTATATTATACAGATACACAACGTTTTTATATATAAAGACGTATATATGTATGTGCGGTGAAAATTTTGTGTATATTTCAAATTAAGTTTAAAACAGGTTTTGGGAATTATTTTAACCTAAAGATTCCTTAATTTTTTAAGAAAATAAAAAAAACTTCCAAATCCGACCCAAAGGCACAGTGACATCAACTAATTTATCATTTTCACTTTTGCGACCCGATTTTCTCCGCACGTGTAAACTTGGTATATTTCTATACTCATTGCACAACGTTTTCTTCTGTCATATATAATTCATATATTTATTGATATATGTCAGAGTTAAGCCTCTTTCGTTGTATGTATTTCCACTTGTTACAGAAAGCGACTACTGCATATATCGTGTATGCGTTAAATGCATTATTCACACGTCGGAACTTATGCTCATTAAAAATTGAGGCACGAGTTATATGTAGGAGTTATTTGTCCCCTGACACATTCGTATAACTTAGGTGTTATTACAATAAAAGTATATATATATATTCTCTGTTGAATATCAAGTACCTTTTACAAAACGCTTATATAGGTATATATACCTACGGTTATATCGTCTTTCTTAAAACTATGTATAATACCGTTGTACCCTACTTTAATTACATATTTAATATAAACCTATTCTAAAAAAATTTCCAGTTAACTTTTTTTCACCTTTATATAATTACAGGTGTGAAAATTTCAAGTGCAGAAGTTCGGAAGACTTGACCATGGCCAACTTGATCAAGCCTTGAAACGGTGAATGTAGCTATTGGGATTACTACTTGCTGCAGTATTTATTTTACAGTTGAAATTTTCAATTGTCGTTTAATTTTATAAATATTTTACAGTCTTAACTCTCTGCTAATTATCCAGATTGCCAATTGTATATAATACCCGGATGCATATTGCAGTATATACGTGATGGAATCTTATAGTTAGAAAAAAATAGACAATAGGAAGAATTGACACGATCACGTAATTCAATATCAACTTGTTGTTCAATTGAAAGTATATAGCTGGCATTACTGTGCAGTGTTAAAGAAATATGAAAACCGTGGTAAAATTTCAAGACAATGTATACTTATACATGAATCGGTTCATTGGTGACTTTACAGCTGACCACTGTCTTGTTCGATTGCACAAAGTTGTTCAGAATGATTTTTATTATTTTTAAACCAGATTCCCCGATCGAATCGTTCATTTGCATACCTACCAATAGGCATGTCTTACGCTCCACTTTCTTTTCACGTAATTTCGTATATAGAAAAAATCTATATCCTAACTATACTATACGTTTTATTAATTTCAGATTTTGATTAACCCTTTTAATTGACAGGCTTCTACGGAGTAACGTACTTGACGCATTAGGGTGAATTGCACCTTAGCAACAAAAATTGTTATAACAAATAAACTATTCAATATTTTAGCTTTTCAATTTTTTCAGAACTTCTTAAGGGCTTGCATTTCAAAGTTATGTAGGTTATATAGCCAAAAATTAAAATTAAGTATAAGAACAAAAATTAAATATTCAACAAAATTAAAAAAATTAACATTTTTACGAAGAGATTGGGGTGGTTTGCGTTAACTGAGGGTTAACGAATGAATTATTCTTATAGAAACGAATATAAATAAGTGAAAACCATATATCGTCCTTTTATCAAGTTATACTTAGTGTTCCATAAGAATTTGCAACGTATTAGGCGTGTCCGGTATAATTTCCAGTTGATTATTCATTTAATTCATCATTTATCCTTAAACAACATGTTTACTAATAATCAATTACTAGTTGTTGTCGGACTATCGACCTAAAGTAGCACCATTCAACACGTGCTATCGAAAGTGTGTCAAGTTTCTTTCATTTGGGTTAGAAGCGAAGACTAATATCTGTACGATTCGTCGAATTATCATTTCGCGAATAGATTGTATATACATATATAAGAAAATACTGAATAATCAATTATCAAATTTATAATATATTACGATCAAGGTATCGCGTGGTCATGGTATTGCAATTCATCCGAATTACTCAGTACGTTTAAAAACCATATAACAGTTTAAAAATTGTTAAAGAAAATATAAAATAACATTAGAATATTTTAAACTTTAAATTATTTCATGGCAATAAAATGCGATAGTATGACCAGTGCCCACATACGTCGTATATATGTTACTATATACCTACGTATATACCTACACTGAATGTTAATTGCTGAATACGGTATATCTAAATTGGTACACCGCGCAGTAAACCATTTGCAATTAACTTTACCTATTTATTGTTCAAGATTGTAAAGAAGTCCAGTTTTCTTATCTCTAAAATTTATAACAGTATAACGAAACTATTGATAACAGATGTGCACTGTTCCAGAATGCAGACATTCATTGATGCAGTATTTCGCATTATACGATATCTAAACGAATACTTAGATACTTATAACCACGTCTCGACTGAATAGCTTCGAAGTCGAAGCTAAGTCCGGAATTTAGAAGCGCCTGGAAAGTTATAGAAAGAAACTAGCTGCTGTGAGCTAGGTCAATCTAGGCGAATCGCTCAAGATACGAGTTTTATTTTTAACGGAAAATTAATATCCAAAAATTTGCAATTCGAAAATATAATATCGTTTAAAACTCGAATTATAGACATTGAATTGTTCTCATTTATAGACTATGTCACGAATCAAATTGATACAGACGACTTTTATATTCTTTAGAATTTTACGGATGGGTCTTAATACGGTGGTCATCCGGTTGAGGTGTCAATTATTAACTGTTTGCGATGGCAAACCATTTATAAACTCGACTTGGCAGCTGGTTCACTAACCTCCTGGGAGACAGGCTACCCAAAACATACCCATCACAATCATCATTTGTAGTCACAGTCCAGTAAACCAAGGTCTGAACCTAACCAATTTGGAAGTGACTGCAAACTTGATTCTATCTTCATTTTACACACGAAAATACTACACGTAAATTTTCAGGTACAAAAATGCCCGAGAAATCGTGAAAATTGATGAAAATGAGGACGGAAATTTTTGTTTTTCGCGATTATCTCGGCAACGGTAAAGAATTTCGAAAAACAGTTTCGTATAAAAGTTGTAGAAAATTCTGCGTCGAAAAATATCCTCAGAATTTAAGAAGTGACAACGAATTTCCCGATTTATGTATTAAAAATCAAAAAATTCATTGTCACTTCGTAAATACTGTACGAAAGATAACTTTTGAGGACATTTTTCGACGCAGAATTTTTAGCTCTACAACTTTTATACGAAGCTTTTTTCGAAATATCTTAACGTTGCTGAGATAATCACGAAAAACGAAAACTTCCGTCTTTTTTTTAAATCAATTTTCACGATTTCTTGGATGTAAAACGAAAATAAAATCAAGTTTGTAGCCATTTCCAAATTTTTGAAATTCGACCTTGGTTCACTGGACCATCATTAACTTGTTTGTAAGGAACAATAACGATTTGCGATACGGCATGATATAATATCCAATGAATGGTGCGCAAAACTTACGATCTTTGGTTGTTTGTTCCTTTTGTTTTATCTTATCTTGGTTCCAGATTTTATGTAATATCCTCTGAACGTATACATTGAATTTCGGAAACGGATTAGTCAGTCTTCTTTCCTCCACGCTAAGTGTATACCTATAATACGTATATAGACTTTTCTCTCACGTTTGAAATTTATAATTAAGTCCGCGAATTCATACGCTGAAGATGAGTCATTTTCGGGTTTTCTCACAATGACAATGAAATGAGTTTTTTTCCTAAAAGAATTTCTTTGTTTAATTACTTAAAATTCAACATTCGTAATCCGTATTCTTGGATACAATTTTAATATATTCTAAAGAATATCCGAATATTCGCTAATCCAGTATAAACCCGATATATTCTTTAATATCTTTTTAGAACTGATTAAAAAATCGTTATATTTTCCGGTTCAATAAAAATTCTCAAAATATTGAAATTTTAGAATACTTGCGATATTTAACCCACCCAACTCCTTATTCTGCGGTAGATATAAATGTCCTCTCAATTTATTCTATGGTGCGTCTTTCCTGACCAAGTTTCAGAAATTTCCTCTTCAGAGTGATCTGGCTTAACGATAACAATCTAATCGGAACTCGAATTAATCTCAGTCCTTACTCCTCCGTTTTACTCGATCGATACAGATATCTACACGCGATTAAATCTTATACCTACTCAACTACCAGCGGGTATTTTTTCTTTACATCATGCTAAAGTTACGGTGTTTAAATTAGCAAGTGATTATTCGACATGATTATTTGATATTCGTTTAAAATTGTATATATACGAACCCTTCAATAAGACGGGATCATTCTGAAGATAAATAACAACAGTGCAATCTTTCATATGATAAACGCGTGTATGATATGTATGTACATACGTAAGTATTTATTAATCATATAGTACATAAAGAAAGATTGATGTAACCTCTCGAATATTGCAATATTTAATTATGCAACCATCTCTTCTTCGCACGGTGTATAAACTAGCCGGTGTTTTCTCACGCACTAGAATCCCAGCAACGTTCCCTATAGGCCTGCAAGTATACTTGGCATTTCAAAGTCCCATATATAACTATATATGTATATATGTATACTTTATAGGTATATATATATATATATATATATATATATATACATATGTATGTATGAATAGATAATTTTATTTCAAAAGTAAAACCTTTATCAGATATGGATTCAATTACTGGAGAATACGGTAATAAACCGAAACATATAGGTATATAAATTTATACGTATGGACGTTCATTTGCCATCTTATTACACAGCAGCGACTATAATATGTATCACCAAAACTAAGAAGTTTAAGAAGTTAGTATACATACAACAATGAATATATGTATGTACATACATACATGTATAAATATCTACGTATATGTCTTCAGGTACATACATATATAACATAAATGGAAAACTTTCTTTCACCTGCGAGGTAAGTTCACATCGATGCGATGCCTGCAGAGTCTCCTCACCGCCCAAGAATGGAACGACGTTCGGGTCGTTAGTAGTATGTTAAATTATTGTTATTACCTTATCCAAGGAATGCATATACTCGATTTCATACGTAATGCGTGCAGCGTATACGTATATATACTCTAATTGTAACTGCAGATATCTTGGTTATACTTCTTAGTTTCTTTATACAGATAAACATATACATGTGTATATGTATACAATGACTTGTATCATATACTTCAAAGTGTATATATACATATATGTGTATCTATTAAACCTTCTTTGGTACCTTACATTGCCTTAGGGGTAGTGCAGTTGTACAGAGTTAAAACTTTGAAGGCTTAATGTAACCAGGAATAACTATTACGCGAAAGTGCAGCGATAATTTGTTCGATAAGACCTATCCTATCACACACCTAGACTATTTATCGTATATATTATACCTCTACACATGTTAATCCTTATAGGATTTACATAACCTACCTATACAAGAAACTGCGTAGTTGTTGTTGCTTTGATAACGAATATATATACATAAACTATTGAAAATGCGAAAGGCTGTAGTAAATAAATAATTTTTTTTATACTTGATAATTCGTCTCGGACGATGAATGTTAACTGAATAAAATTTACGTCGCTTAATCCTATAGCTGTGAGAGAAAATCATTGTTTTTTTTTTTTTTTTTTTTTTTTCATATATATTATAGGACCGCAAATTTCTCCTAACGTTTTGAGAGAATTGGACCCTGCGGCTATACTGTCATTTCTACACCAAAGGTATAGCAGCCGGTTTATAGTTTATACTTGATCAGAGTCAGCGAACCGTTTAAAAGAGACTAATCAAGCTGCAGCAGCACAACGTTGTACGAGATACGTAGTGTACAAGGTAGGTATAACATCATGCCTCAAGGATGAGTTTCAGAATGGACGCTGCTCGCTTGGTTTAAAAGAAAGAAAAAAAAAAACAAAAAAAAAATAAATAGAAGATAAAAGACAAAAAACTTCACTCACACAGTACCGAGACGCGAAAGGAAAGCGCCTTGTCCACTTTGGCTGAGGGAACTATCTGCCTATCCTCAAGAAGCCGCAAACTGACATTTCTATTTTGTTGATTCGAGCGTAGTCAACCGTGTCGTTATTAGACGAGGAATTACAACGATGAAAGTCTTTGGTAAGATTTAGGGGATAATATATTATTGAAAATGAATAAATTCGAAAATATTTTTGCGAGTTATCATCCACCGTATATAAATTACGTATATGAAATAGCCATAAGATAATTATACAGTTAAATAATATATTTTTAAACAAGAATTCATTCCGCAGTCTTCAATTTATAGAAATACCTATAATAAGAAAGATTTATGACTCGCGATATACAATTTACGATTACCAACTTAGATCAACAATTATTATTCTATCTTACAGATCGTTCGATATACTTCGTATATACATATATAATTGAATAGAATATGATTACTCCGGATAAATAATCCAGTATTTGAGATCGTTCATGAAGATATTAGACAAGTTTTACTTATGCGAACAGTAAAAGTTATAAATTCGTTTTGAGTTTCTCAAAGTCGATGATCGTTGTACACGTCTCAGTGGAAAGTCCTGCTCTTGTATTAAATGTACATTTATACAGGCTATATATATATGCATCATTTGTACAGATATAATTATTCACCTCTTATTCATACGGGGAATAATATACGTTATAGGTACATACGTATATCTTTAAAGTTATGGTATACGAAGCTGAGAATACAGACTTTTATACATAGAAAATATAATATATTGTTTGATGTCGTGAATGACGAAGCCTGCTTTTGACGAGTAGATATACACATATGTATGTGTATATTAGTATAGGTATGTAACAATTGACTTTACATATGGCATAGATCCGATCTTCACGTTCTCGCCGTATTTGGAATTATACGACGTGTTTATGCGTGTTAAATTTTCTATATGAGGATAGATATACCTACCTACGTATACATATAATAGTTTTCTATTGTTATTGTTCTGTAAATACGGCAGCTGCAGTGATATACCTACTTTAAGAGTTCGAGGCTTATGTATATGTGTAGATATTTTGCAATTATATTATATTATGTCGCATAATATTTAAATGAATCGATTTTTTGCCTTTTATATATTCCCTGCCCTGTTTCTTTTTACAAAAAGCACTTATGCTATCCCGCATCCGTATAGATAACAATTGTGTAACGATGTGGCAGGTACGATAAAACAAAAACATTATAAACTAAAATAATACAAACACGTGACTCATGCAATGCCTATCTGCCTGCCCTTTTATTGATTTTAAAAACCACCACCAAAATGGTTCGCAGATGGCGCCCACTACCAATCTGCGTGCAATGTCCAACAACCCTACAGGTTCAAATGATTCGAATAAAATTTACTTACGCACCGCTAACTTTAATCTTAACACCATTTCTCATCGCACGTTACTTGAGGAACAAAAACTTATCGAACCTCTATCGTTACATATTCGTTCAACAATGTATAATATCCTATTCGTTAATTGGAGTCAGGATTATTCATATACATACCTGAGTATATTATTTTGATTATTTATTCGACATTTATTACTCGATTCGGTCGCTGCTAAAGCCGAGCAATTAATGTCGAAAATAGAATAACTAGTGTAAAACAAGTTCGCGATATCCGAACGACGAGAGGTCTTATCGCGTACGACAATAAATCGATTGAAACCGGTAGGCGTATGACTATACATACGATTAGTCATTTGGAATTTGCGTATAACTGCACTTAGGGTATATTATTAAATGTATAAAATTTTATGTTCAATTATTTATAACACATGTACTCTGATTGATACTTGACAAACTGTTATATATATATCCACTAATTGTCACTGCTGGAGTCTCCCTATTATGGAGATCGTAAACAATAAGGTAACTCCCACAAGCACCTTGTGGTCTGCATACCTAGACAGTGCGATAGAACGATCTTTCCTCCCACGTTCGGTATAATGAATAATTAATAACATATTAAACGGTATCGGCTACGTACGTGTATATGTATAACATTCATTTTTAATTTATGTATCTACTCGTATTCTATATCTACGTTGGAGTGGGCATTCCGTTTGCAATTTATCTCGTAACGCTACAGCATTCGGCAATTTGGTTAGCACAAGATAGTTACTCGAAGATAATCCATGCGGCTGATGAATACGATATGGAGGATGGTAAAGAAAAAAATAAACGAATGAATAAAGAAACAAAAAATATCGAAGATCGTTTGTGATTTAATGTACGTCAGGTTCTTAAGTAATATCGTATCCTCTGACAGGTAGCGGTAAATTTTGTCAGTCCTTTAATTATAATTCCACACCGCGGTATATACCGGCATAAATTGCAGCTCATATAGTTCTCTCTATCGATTTCAAATTGTTCATCTGCATCTATTCCGAACTTCACGATGGGAGAGTTTACGGACTTTATTCTATATGAGGTAGAGCTGCAGAGCTAGTAATTTATAAAAAAAAAAAACGAAAATATAATAAGTAGTAATAAATATAGGTTATTATTTGCATGTAATTCGATAAATTATTGTAATACGTAACGTATAAAATAACTGAATAAACAAAATGAACAATAGAAAAAAAAGAACATTCTGCATTCAACAAACGACAATGACGATAATCCCCTGCCGATCTTTCGCGGGGGACGACCCTCGACGTTATTTCATGAAACCGAGATGCGTCATGCGGAAAATTTAGGTTCCTAAAGCCTATATTATTCATACGTGTAGTACAACTACCTAGATGTACAAATATCGTTATTATACCTATATTGAATGGGGGGAAAGAGTAAAGACTATTTTGTATATCATATGGATATATTTAATGTTCTACCTATACGGGATACATATACATATATTTCGATACGGGCTGTTGCAGCTACTATACCCATTGTTAACTAACGAATAAGAAACTGTAACGTTCACTGTCACCTGCGAGCTACGGTAACACCTGTTTCGCCCGAAACTCGAAAGTCTAGACCAATGGCTCTTACTATTAAATAGTATCGAGGTGTACGTATGTATACGTAATAGTAACCTGTAAAATTGTTTTTGTAACGTTTTCAACTCAGTCTCAATAAGCACGTGTATCTATAATACTCACCTCTTTGTGTTCTTATATATACCTATGTATAGCTATATACTATATATATTGTGTATACCAACATTCAAGGAGAAAGATGAATATAGAATTAGGAATATAATATTATATATTTAACAGAAACAAACTACAGTGCAGATAGTCTTTTAAGTTTCATCAAACATTTTTCACGCGATTGCACAATAGTTAATTGCAACGGGAGCAGCTGCAGCACAGTTGAGATAGGGTATAATACAAGTTGCCTTTATACCTGCACCATGAGGCAGCGTCTCGTAAGTTGGATTATAATGTCGGTATAATTACTAATTGGTTAAGTATTATTAGCGATATCACAATAAATGTGAATTTTTTTTATCTATACCCCATAGAATTTTATGCGCATTTATCATAAGGTTAATATAACAACGTGTTTTTTTTTTTTAAGATTCGCATAAAGTTTTTTCATGCGTTAGTAGTATAGGTATACATCTTCGTGCAAGGTGAGAATGCAGGAGCGTTGGCATCAGCACATTGTGCCTGGGAAGATCAACGTCCCGTATATATACGTATGGGTATAAGGTATAAAATAAATAGCCATATCTGCATACATTATGCATACGAATATATGTTTATAAACTGTCCGGTATTAATAAAGTTGAAATATTTTAATAAAACTAAAATTTTTAACCCTACCATAGATATAATTATAATTAAATTGTTTAATTCATAAATTAGCATATACGAAAATATTTTCATACCGATGCGCGAAGGCTGTAGACATGTTACTATCCATGGGGTGGTTCCATATATCGCAATCCTGGTACCTGCTTCGCGGAAGTATCCGGTACCACTTTTTTATGTATGTATGTTTTTTTTTTTCTTATTCAATAGAAACTGATATATAATTTTCTGTATTAAATTATTTCCATCACTATTAGAAGATTCGATGAATCCCACGTTTGTTATTTTAATTATAATTCGTGGTTTTATTTTGTTAGTATAAATTATTTCGCGCACGGATTCGAAAAATATTCCGGATCACTAGAAACCGGATGAATTCGTCCAGTTGAAATCGTCAACCTGGATAGACTGAGTCCCGAATCAGTCCGTCCGCCCGTCAGTGTGGCAGCGGCGCAGCGGTGGACGCATCGGAGGGGAGTTGGAACGACCGGCTTGCTTGACTGCCAACCAGCCAGCCTGCCTGCCTGCCTGAGCAGCCTGACTTGCCTGACTGCCCGCCTCTCCCTTACCGACAAAGCGGACCGGAACCCGAGGTGTATACTCAACGAGATATTCCTTCCTATCGTAATATTCGTAATACCGTCCTCGAGAGAAACTATATAGAATCCTACAGCATTCCACAATTTATAGTTGCCAATTTAAAAACAATTCCAGCTTACTCAATCGCAGTTTTAGATAGTTAATGTTATAACAAATTTTTATATCAATAACCGGATAGGATAGTTAGTGTGAATTTATTGCAGACGATATACGGAGGTATTCGCTACTTCCGGTTCATGGATATCAGGAAAAACTACTCTCTCCGATATCTAGTTTTCTAGAATTTATCCAAAAGTATATTTTAATCGATGAATATAAACTTCGCGTTTATCCATCTTTTTATTTCTTGTATTATATATTTTATCATGCATGTTATAATTGTAACCCGTAGAACTATGCGGAGAAACTTATTTTTTAGGCTGTACAGTGAACGCCCGTTTGCAATATCGACCCCGACCACAGCCCTGCGACTATGTATACATATATCTACGTATAACACCTATCTGTACCGCGACTCCCGTTGTCTATACTGTACAGTGTACAGCGTATAGTTGGCTATAGTCGTCGATGGATTGTACAGTGCAAGGTAGGTATGTATATGTATTTATGCATATATGTATGTACGAAGAAATGGTCTTGCTGCAGAATACAGACTAAAGGATCCGTCCAAGGGACATAATGCTCGAGTCTACCCTGCATTTTGCATGGTTTTAAAATTGAATGTATGTTATATATTATAATCTATGTCACAATCATTGAAATTCTGTTACGGTGATTACGTTATAAACAATTCAGAACTATGGAGTAAGATATAAAGAGTGTATTTAAGTATCTGAAGTGATTTTTGTTTGTATGATAAATTTTGATATAATAAAACTACTTCAGAATGACGAATTGACTTTTTTTAATTGAATTTAAGAATCCTGTAATGAATATAAAACGGGTTGAAAAATATACCTACTCGGTGATCCCAAACTGCATTTCTATTGTATCGTACAAATTCGAGATATTTGTCGATACGCAGCGAGTAACTACTGCAGCGTAAAATGCACCCCGGTCGTTAAAGGGTGGTGCCCGGTACAGTCATCGACGTTGTACGTATATGTATGTATGTATGAACATCCATAAATGCAAGGAGTCACCCGAGGCGTGGACGAATACTATTCTGTACGTCTATATAACGACGAAACTAGGAATCTCCTGCGCAATATTCTACTCCTATATACAGATGTATGTATGTTCGTATGTATGTAGATTGTGTATGTGGGGTGCCCAGCCCCTGCGCATACTGCAGTTCCCGTATGCGCGATAACAGGTGAACTTTGACCTGACAACAGAACAGCAACGATTTTAATTAAGAATATTTTGAAATTTTGTATCATTAAGGAAATCACGTCCAGTGTAATGAACTCGCGGAATTCTATGAGAAAGAAAATAATCTTAAATTTAATAAATATATGAATTTATCGATAACTGTATAATCAGAGGTAATAACTTCAACGTACGGTCATTATACGAATTCGTCGATACTAAAAAAAATTGGTCGTAAAATGGAGCTAAAAATTTTATAGTGAAATTACATATTTAATTAGCAAAAACTTTCGGTATGTTCATTTAGTTAATTTTTTTATATTTTTATTTTTTTGTTTTAACGTTACGCAACGCGTGCAATCCTGGATTATAGCAAACCAGAAGACTTGATCTTTTTTGTCAACAGAATTTGACTGAAATCAGATTTAAAAATCGTAAAGATTCTTGCAAAACCCTGCATCGTCTCGTTTTACTAAAATCTACTATTTAGTCAATTTATCAATTACGCGATATCTAAATTTTCGAATACCTTAAACTCTAGGGCGTGATACTCTAGATTTGTTGGGAATTGATCCAGAGAAGTCGGTGCATACGAATCTGTCCTGCAGTATAAGTGGAAAACTACCCCAAATACATGTTTTATCGCTTCCGTTTTCCCGACTTTATTTTCAGACTTTGTTAAAAATTTGACGACGTATCTTGTTGATACATGTCATCAGGAGTCGAGACGCTGTGAGAAGAGCTCATTCGAGTACATTCACGTACGTATATACGTATACATACATATGCGGGTGACACAGATCACCGACACAAGAAGTGGTGTTTTAATCTCCTTGACAAGCTGCTATATAAGATGCAAATTGCAGGCTCAGGGCTCTACATACTCCACGTGATGACAGTATGGGTTCAAGTCTACAAGAAGGCGTCAGTATACTGATACCGTGTACCCTATAGGCACATACATATATTATTCAGTCGTCGAAGTGTGATTTTTCTTTGTTCGGAACGATATAAAACTTCATGAAAAAAGTCTAGCTCTATAATCGGTTTATCTATAAGCCTTTACTGTTAACATCAGCCGCGCCTCAAGCGCCAGCCGCAATAGTTTAGTGCTAAAGACAGATTTCAAGTGATGATTTCACGATTCACGAGGTGCTTATACATATACATGCACTCAAAAAACTGCATTTCACGAAACAACGAGAGGTCAGAGACCTTGATATTTGGAATTTGTCTGAATTATTTTTTTTCTTGCGTATTTCCGTATATCAAACACATCTCTATATAAGGATTTTTTGATCTTTATCTTCATTCAGCCAGAGTAACCCATCAAAGATTCTCATAAAATGAAATTTTGGGCAAATTTTCAAACAGAAGGAATGAGACTTCGTGAAAAACTCAAAGAACAAGAAATGCTAGTTTTTCGAGCTAGGTTCGAAAAGGAATACGACAATATCGCAGAATCACGTGAGAAGAAAATAAACACTTTATTTTTAGCTTCTGAAAGTATACCATTTTTGATTTTTAGAATTCAAATAATTCATATAACAATTTCTCAAATGATGACGCAACTTTTGAGCCTGATCTGAACGTGGACAGAGCCGATCTTCGATTTTTATTGCATGATTTTTGTTCAGGCTTATTGATTTTTCGTTGATTTCTTCGTGTATAATTTGGCTGGAAGTAAATAAAATAAAGACTTCGTTAAGTTTGAACAAAACTGTTGTTCAAACTTAATTTTCTTAATTAACTTAACGAAGTCTCTTTCGCGAACGAAAAATCAATAAACCTGAACGAATATCATGCAATAAAAATCAAAGAATCGGCTCACTATCAGTCCACGTTCAGATTAAGTTCAAAAGTTGCATATTCATTTGAAAAATCGTTATGTACTTGAATTTCAAAGATCAAAAATGGTATTTTCAGGAGCCAAAAATGAAATGGTTATTTACTTCCCACGTAATTCTGCGATATTAAAAATTCGTCTTTTCAACTTTAAACATTACAAACAATTATTTTATGTTTATTAAAAAAATCAGCACGTCGTATACTTTACTGAATTAGCTGATGACTACCTATAAAAGTAAGAGTTCTAACCGGATTTATTGATCAAAAAAATCTAGATCTTCAGAAAATTTTTCGGTATTTAAATTAACAAACTGCTAAAATTATGTCCTTTTTAGGAAAATCAAACTCGGTAGTATTAATATCGTTATGAGCTGCGTACGTGATAACGGCAACATATTTAGCTAATCTCTTCGATACTTCTACCATTTTATCATGAATTTAATCGTAAAAGAAATAATAATATATGATGGAGTTTGAAATTGACTAACAACCAAAAACGAAATAAATTTCTGGAATATTGACATGGAGTTTATATGCAATAGGTATAATTAGAGTTCTCTAGGTATAATAGTCAAAATATAGGACATCATAGGTTGTTTTGTATTTCATTTATTACTCGTACAAAATGCCTGATATACATATAATAGGTATATCATTAAAAACGAAAACAAAAAACCAAACAAAAAACACTTCAAAATAATGATTAAATTTCTTAATTTTATATCAACGTCTGTATAATATTTATTTGTCTAATAGACAATTGTAAATATGTATATGTATAACAATTCGGAATGTTGTGTATATAATTAATTGGTCAAATACTTTCACTAGTACATTAATACTTTGTACTGAGTACTTAATATATTCATGATATGATTGTATGAAGCTGCCTTAACATCTTAAATTCAGTAATTATTATTTATCATAAATTTGTAGACAATATAAAAATAGTAACGACAATCTTATATTTTCAATATAAAAGTTTTAGTTATACTTGTATGTACGAAAATTATTTGTAGTTATGCAAACGTATGTACGTATATATTGCATTACGATTATACCGTATTATTCCGAATGTAAGTCGAGGTTTTTTGTTGCTAATATCGCCATCAAAAATCGCCCTCGACTTATATTCGGGATTTTTAGAGTTTTAGTAACAATGGATAATTCAAGTGCAGATAGAGTAGAATCCAGGGGTTCATAGGAAAATGAAAGGATTCAAAATAGGTAGTTACGACGCAAATTTCAAGATAATGGTGGTGTAGGAATGAAAAACACAAATAATTGTAGAGCTGGGACAAAATTTGAGATTTGGGTATAAAAAATGTAATTTATAAATGTATACGTAATTATACTTTTGTTATAACAATTTTGTCATAAAACTCGACTTATATTCGGTATCTAAAAAAAAGTCTTGAAATGCAGTCCAAACACTAGGGGTCGACTTATATGAGGGTCGACTTACATTCGGAACAATACGGTATTTGATGAAAAAAAAAAAAACAAAAAAAAATAAATGAAAAAAAATTTCAAGAGATTTTTATCAATCGTGTATAATTTTCAAATTGAAGGAAAACGATAATCAGTCACTTAATTCTAGATAAATTAGAAAAAAATAATAATCCACTAAGATATGTTTTACACGTTGATAACTGGACGCAAGATATAGAAATCTGCAATGTCAGGTTTCACTCTATAATATTTAAAAAAAAAATAATAATATTTATAATACCTATATTGTATTATACGAATAATGGACGGCATAACACTATATTCCCGCAAGATCTTTGATCAGCGAATCGATGTGATTGTCGGTGCGCAATGCAGTAACTATTACTAACACCTGTTGATCTAATTCTAGAACACAATATGAATTATAGTCAAATGAATATGTTGAATAAAAGCTGCAGATGATGAATTAACAAAACAAAAATACAAGAAATTCATAACGGATGAGTGGCAAAGATCCCGCGGGCTGTATCCTAGTATCGATTTTTTGAATGAGTTGAAGCCAAAGGTGGTTGATGCGAATCTGCATCTGGATCTTGTAAGTATTGAAGCTCCTGCAATTCTTGAAACTTTTCGTGATCTCGAATGTGAGCGTAATTCGCGGAGAGGCACATCAAATAATGAATCAAACTAAGGACAACTAGCAACGAGGCGACTGTTGCCAGAATAAACATTACTTCAGCCTTTTCCACGTAATCCTTGCAAAAGAGTTTTACCTCCTGTGAACCACAAACCTTCATGTCTTCCACTCGTGTATTATTTGGAAATAGAAAATCTGCCAGAATAGAAAATTATATTATTAAAAACAAAAATAAAAAGTAAATATGAGAGAAGTAATTGCAATCTTTAAACCATGAATTGTTAGAGGATTTCGAATTACTGGATATTCGAATTATTTTAACGAAAAAAAAAAAAAAATGATCAGAGAATAAGATTAATAAATCAGAATTGATAAACAGTCTGAAAATAATTTTTACACGGATCAAAAGAACAACTTGCCGAATTGTGTGAAATCAATGCACTGATCGAGCGACTGAACTCTTGGATTGCTACACATTCCCCAAAAAACAGAGAAGATTAAAGTCGTTATCACAAGAAATGCGAATATAAGGAGCCAGCCAAGTTGTAGAATGTATGTGATTGTCATAAACTGAAAATTAAACGATACATATTAGTTAAAAAAGAAATTCTCACATATACCTACATACGAGTATTTAATCATGCATAACATCGATCATATAAATAAATCAGCTGCAGTTATAAAACAGATTTATAAACTCAGTTAGTAAAATTTGAAACAATAGTATAATTGTTGATTAATAACAAAAAGAAAAATATGTAATCTCTGAGACAAATCAGACTCACAACTGCACAAGAAATTCTTCCACCAACTCTGGATCTCCAAGCTCGATAGACTCTGTGTCTTGTAGCACCCGTTGCTAAGCATCCAACACATAAAATCATAAATCCTAGAGCAGCCATGCCTGCTCCAACTATAGCAAAAATTAGCTGGACAGCCTCGAGCCAGCTCAGACGTAAGTGAAATACCTGAACGATCAATCAAGAAAATATTATTTATACAAAACAGTTGAATTTTATTTATCTATATCTTAAAATTCACTAATCTACACATCTGTAATACGATTTAACACAAGAAATTACCTGATCCAACATCAGGGAGGCAAGTGTAGCCCCGCGATACATTGTTCCACAGAATATTCCGACTCCTAAACAACACATGATAGTTGCTATAAGTGTGGCGTACGGCACTCTGGCCATAATATCGTTGCATATGTTTCCTAAGACAAGAAAGAAAAAAAAACAATTATTTCTTTATTTTGTGGTAAAGAATTATGGTGAAAGCACATGAAACACAAATATTACTGTTATTCAATCAAAAAAGAAGAATGGGGGTAGATATTTTTAATACAACTGAAGATGGCATGTTACTCACTGGTTTCATCGCGTATCGCATGGTTATCATGTATGTTATGTTCCGAATACCTATCCAGACTAATTACACTGTGAAACCTTTTTTTATTCAATGGTACAGAGACAGAAGTTTCTTCCATGGTTCTACTACGTCTATATTGATGGGCCATAGTTGGATTTTGAATAAATTTATACTTTCTAACTGATTTTATGGCGGATAAATAGGAGCCTATACTTTGATCAGTGCAAAACGTTCAACGATGACTAATCAGACTACGTAGCACGGTAGATTATTGATAAGATTATAGAACACACAAGAGTGTTTTAACGATGCGATCTAGCAGACAGTATAAAATGAGCATTAAAAAAAGTGAAAAAACGGATTTTAAAGCAAAAAGAAAATGAATAACGTATTTTTAACTAAATCAAGTTGTTTTTTTTTTAATTTTCTTTTCTCAGTTCGGATGTGATTATATTCAAAACAAAAATATACATGTATGACACTTGCCACACCCCCCTCTTATGATAAAGTTTTATCAATGATGATTGTAATTCAGAGATGATTAGATAATAGCGCTTACCCATGTCTGCGTTAGTAGATTCTGCTCTTTTCGGATGAGACGTTCTTGTCTTTTGTCAGGGTACTTCTAATTAATTGACTAAATCAAATGAGCAAATGGTAGTGGGTGACATTCCCCGAACAAATTCACTAACACGTCATATGCTTCTGGCTCTAAATCACGCTCGTATTATATGTATGTAAGTAAAATGTACACTTGGTGATTATTTGAGAGGTGATCTTTAATAAAAGCCATTAAATAATACGTAGCGATGAATTAAATGTGAGCAAATATGGTTGAGAATGTTATCTACAAGCGTCACTAGACGCCATTTTTAAATAGCTGTTTGCTATACTATATTCATGATTCATGTATACTACATGCATACACGCACACGCCTGTGCGTTCGTTAGTCACGGATGTACATTATTCGTTGTATTAGAACGACGGGATAATCATTTTTAGTGAGAGAAAGCCATGTGTAATCGAATTTAATTGTATAAAGTCTTTGAAATAATATACTAATTCTTGATTGAACGTAATTGTAGTAATTAAATAAACTAAATGAAAAAATGAAATGTATATATTTTTAAATGTAAGTTTATGCAGGGTTACGGATATGAGATTATTCAGAATAGGCATACTTCATTTGGAATTTATGATCATGCAAATCAGCGCATGTAGCTGAATAATCAGCTGTTCGTAGAAAGTGGAGAAAAATAAAAATTAAATAGAAACCCACAACTCCCGATATTATATGCTGACTGTTGTCTCAAATTTCAGATCAATACAGGCTTACGAATTATATGCTTCGTGTTCTTCTATTTCTTTTATTATATTTCGTAGTATGCAGTATTAGTGGCACATGGAAGCTATATGGACAGTTTCCTATAGTCAATGAAAGGAAAGATGAAGAATGCATTCATGAATATATCATTATGGTTATCTAAAACTGAATCATAATTCTTAGTGAGAACTCCAGACCGCAAAACGATTTATAAATCATTCCCATTTCTTATTATTTCAGCTATACAACGGTCCATGAGTTACATGATTTATATTGAATACATTTTTTCCGCGTGACTAAATTTCACAAATCACGAAATATTTCAATTGTCATTATACATATTTTGGTAATAAATGTTATCACTTTCAGCAACAAATAAATGATCTTATATTCCACTACTTGTCATGATGAATTTTATATTAATATCTGGATATTCTCATGCTTAAAGATTTGTGGTTTATGAGTAAAACACTGGCCTTGAATGATATGGCAAGATATGAATGTAGAAGATATTAATAATAGGTAATCGTTTGTTCTAGCAGTGAATGCCTCGTTTCCTGCTCAGTTTAACATCTGTCTTGAATATGGAAACGGATATTCTTTTTGTTTTTGGAATTTTAATAGTGATTTCGCTTATTCTGTTGCATGAATCTCGTTTTCAGCAATGATAGACTTTCAAACGAGGAATCTGTAAACTAGTATGAAATGGCTAGTAACACGTATACGCTGAGGCGGTACCTACTTGCATGGAACTCGAAATCAAAAGTCTAACAAGACAAAAGCAAATTGGAAGTTCGTTTTCTATTCGATTCAGTGAAAATGATAATGTAGAGTGAGTTCGAAGTAGTATTCATGATAGCATATTTGTAGGAAGATTCGTCAGGTGGCGTCGTTTGCTTTGCGCATTGGAGTTACCGACGCATGTGCATGAAACCGTACCGTCGGTAAGAATGGTATCTGCAGTAGTTGCGCCCATGTATGTAGCCACATGCAACAGATACAGAATAGGGTATGAGTCACATAAATAAAAATAAAACTGAGTTAGAAGAAAACGTCATCTGGTCTCCGCAAATCCGAAAATGAAGAACAAACATGATAATACTATATGAGGAATGTCGGAATCAGACCGGACTAGTTAACTTAAATCGAAGCCAATTTCCACTTTTAAGGGGTTCAGAAAATTTGCAGAGTCTATAGAAAAGCCGCTGGAGGATTAGAATGTGAAGTTTCACTAAAAGTCACCACAGTCCCACGAAAGTAATAGGGGAGGGGCGGGCAAAATGGGCACCCTAGGAAATGAGCGCTCCAAATAAAGGTTTGAATCAATGGATCACAAATAATCAAGGCAACAAGTAGTTACTAACTTTAAACGTAATTGATTGTAGAATTCCCAGTCATTCTGCGTACTAAATCTTACAAAATCTCAAACGTTATTGCCTTCTATGTTCTTTTACCAAAACGGTATTAAAGTTGAAATTGAAATCCCCACTTTTAGGGATTGCTCCAGCACACCTCAGATCCTCCTTCTTTCCTGCCCCTAACTTGAAACTTAACAATCTTTGCTTTCTTCCTTTTCGCCTTTCTGGGTATTTCCCAGTAACTGATATGAGGTAGTTGACAATTTTAGTAAGGATGGTTGCCGGAGGACTCTCTCATTGTTTCCAGTGCGAGTTATTGCTCGCGCCTTTCCCATTACTACAGCAAAGACTTTCCAACGATTTCCAATTTTTATGGTCACTATCCGTTGGAAGGTAAAAATATCACGTTCGCTTTTGGAAAAAGCGGAAACAATAAATAGGACACTGGAAAATAGAAACTTTTGAGTTTGCCAGTGCATATGTGGTCTGCAGGCATACACAGTGCGACCTTTTTCGTATATGAGGGCTGCTTCGGTACTTTATGGATATTTCAGAAAAATGTAGAAAGCGAAACTCGAGAAGGGAGATTGTTTATCAGTATTTAAAAGAAAAAGTAAAAGAGACAAAGCAACAGACTTAGCAATATATTTACGTCGACGTCTAGGTTTATATACAAAATACATATTTATACCCAGCTTATATACATATACAGTCATATAGAGATTCACACACACACAAACACCTGAAGTCTATCTATAATTAATCATATTGTGGGCAAGAGCGATGTATTGCGGTTCGAATATTGCGTTTCGATTCGGTCTTATCCTTCTTCGTTTCCCTATATTATCGACGCGGCACGGTAAGTGTAGTCAACGGTTGAGGCAAACTGCGTCGGGCGCGTAGCAAGTCCGCAGACGTAACAAGATTCGTCATGTGGCGTCGTTTGTTTTGCTCATTGGAACTACCGACATGCGCATGAACCAGTACTGTTGGTAAGCATGGTATTTGCAGTAGTTGCGCGCACATAATTGAAAATCAAACTGAGATAAAAAAAAAAAACGTCATTCTGAAATGAAGATTAAACATAATACTATATGAGGAGTATCAGAATCAATCTGGACTAGTCCACTTTGCTAAATTTTTAGTTAATCAGAAAAAACTGTAAGTTATCACTGTCGCCCGAGGAAAAAAAAATGTTTGAACCTGATCAATAAACCGTTAATCGGATCATGAAGATTTTCTTTTCTTGGTATATCATAGAAACAAATCGAAGCCGACTTCCACTCCTAAGGGATTCAAAAAATTTTCTGAGTTCATAGAAAAGCCGCTGAAGGATCAGAGTGCGGAGTTTCAACGAAAGTCACAAAAGTCCCACGAAAGTTATACGTCCAGGGCAGTCGAGTGAAACTTGAGACATATTTTTTGGCTAGATTAGAGTTCCATAATTTCAGTAATCAACAGAGTTCTAAACTATCAAAGGCAATTCAAACGGCAGCAGTCATCCCTTTTCAGAGTTCTGAACATGTGATGGACATTACATTACTGTTTTCCCCAAAATACATGCAACACGTATAATTGTAGTCAAAAGCAACAACTCTTTGCAGTATATTTTTATCCATGTAATTTTCATCTCTGCGATCACTGTGTCTGCGATGGACGCTCTATGTTTGTTGCGTTTTGGTTCTGCTTAGTGATTGACGACGGAGAAGATGAAAATTTATCGTGAAACTCACCTATCCGATTTTATAAATTATTATTTTGGTCTTAAATGAAAGTTTTTTCGACCCTTATTACAAAAAAAAAAATGTCGTTCCCCGTTATAACACCAATTCGCTGTATTATACAAAAAAATTGTCCCCATACTTCGTTCAGAGGTGCCTCTACAGTAAAAAGACTCGGTCGAGTCGCGCTTGTTAAAAAACTTTCTTTTAATGTACTTGGCGCGAAACTCTAACGAATCTTTTGATAGTAAAGTAGGATAAATGTAAATTGAACCACTAGGTAAATTGGACCGTTCAAGTTTTTGGTATGAACGGTACCTATACCTACACCATATACCTATATTTATTTTTCATCTATTACTTTTAGTTGAAAAATTGAAACTCTTATTTTATGACGTTGTTTATTTTAGTGACGGGTGCAACCGACGCGTCTTGAGATTATGACGATTAAAAAGCATCACTTCTTTTAGTCCTCACTGATTATTTCGCAAATGTTTTTATCAAATAATTAAACCACTTCCTGTTTTTAACTCCGAATTCACCGGAGTGTAGGTAGCAGCGTCGAGCCAAACATATTTCACTAATTGATATCGGCTCTCTTGTCGACTAGATACTCGACTACTTTCCATTTCCTATTCCTTGCAGTGAAGTGTATTAGCAGCGTCGAGACATCCTTTTCTTGAGAATTGATATCGGCTCCTTTGCTGAAGGTATTTTGTGAATAGTGCATTTTGTGAACTGATATCGGCTCTATCTCGCCGACCAAATACTCAATTACATCCCATTTTCTCTTCTCAGCAGCGAAGTGTACCGCCGTCGAGTCAAACTTAGCGAAGTGTAGCGCTAAGCTTATTTTGTGAATCGTATTTTGTGATATCGGCTCCCATACCGACCAAATACTTGACTACATCCAATTTTCCATTCTTAGCAGCAAAGTATAGCGACGTCGAGCCATTCTCAGCTTGAGAATTTATATCAGCTCCTTTGCTGACCAAATACTTGACTACATCCAGTTTTCCCTCCACCATAGCCTTGTGTAGTAGCGTCGGGCTAATCACATCTTGCGAATTGACATCAAAATTGGTTCCTTCAATCAGCAATTGTATTGTGTCCAAATGCGCGTATTCAACTGCCTGGTATACCTACTGCTGCTTGGCCAGATCGGTCCTTAACGTTAATGAGGAACTTTTAATCTCCAGTATTTGCACTGAGGCAGTTCACGAAAAATCTAATTATATGACCGTTATCTTCTGCAGCTGCTACGTGAAAGATAGTTCCGTCCCACTGAGATCGAAATGCTTTCAAATGAAGCGGCGAAAACTTACCCGCTGGTACACTGGCATGTTCGTTTAACAATAGCCAGTCCATAAATGCACGAATAGTTTCGTTATTTTATTTAAGCAAAATATCGCCTACGAAGACATTCCCATTCCCACTATATCAGAAATAATCACAGGCTCGTCATGGGCTGTCAATTGATCTTCGTTAAGATATGTCGCAACTGTCCTATGATCATTCTCGTCGCTCTCACCAGCATCCCTATATTCCACTAAATGATTTATATCTCTCACAGATTTCTTTCATATGTATTTTCCTTGTTCCCATATCAACCAATGAACGTTACGGCTTTCATTTTCTGCACATAGATCGTTGAATTGTTTCTCTTCTTGATCACTGTCTGAAACGGTGAAGTTCCTTGTACGATAAACTGTTTAACAAACTAACTGAAATTGACTGAAACTGAAATTCTGGATCCTTCTATGACATTCTATGACACTCTGCAACCTTCCAGATTTCTTATGTGACGTTATATACCTTTATTCAGATTAATCGAGACGTCACAAGTTCAATGTGAGACTTTCCAATTTCCCAAGGTTTTCAAATGACTCAGATTTAATGCTAACTATATTGTTGTGGTCTAGCAGAAGACTTGACAACTTTAAACAGCTTTCGACAATCTTAAACTAGAAATTGTTAAAATGTTGTTCTGGTGTAGGTTTAAGTTGTTCAGGTTCGAAATTCTGTTGAAAATCCCACCTGGTATTTCGTTGATCTTGTTATTGGCCAAGCCCAAGACCTTCAGCTTAGGCAGTTCTTAGATTAATTAGGAATCAGTCTAATAACGTTGTTATCCAGAAGGAGAGTGATCAATCTGGGTAGACTAGTGTAAGATCCAGATTCCAAAGTAGAAATCAGGTGGTCAGTATTGAGCCATAACGTTTTTATCGCGAGATTTTTGAAGGCGCTAGATTTTATTAATATCAAATTCAAGTCTTCCATGCATAGGTGCAGATTATGCGTGAGTACGATTAAGAGTTCAAAGAATGGGTTAAAACTTGTAGTAGTTTATCGTTTGATACATATTTAATTAATCATGAATCGTCTCACAACCTTCAAAATGAATTGTACAATATGACAGTTTACTGCGAAGATCAGGAGCTGAAATAAGGCCAAAACGAGAAACAGGAGATGTAATACGACAGTAATGAGAATTCAAAGAATTGGTTAGATCGAGCCAGTAGTTCATCATTAAAAATAGTTTTGATTATTGATAAGCTTTGAAATCTACAAATTAAACTAAACACCTTGATAGTTAATTGTGAAAATAAGGAGCCCAGTCCTGATCACTCAATTTTGTTGATAAATTTCACACGGTTATAAAGTTTCTAAATTGAGTATTTGGTATCGAATACTTACCTGCTTAGCTCAGGACTGTCAATCCTTGAATCATAATTGAAAACTCGGAAGACTCGCCAACTGTTGATCGCACAAAAATCTCGTAGGTGATATTAGATAAAACCCTGATCTGCCTCTTTATTGTTTAAAAATTTTAAGTCATAGTGGCTAAGAAATGTAGGGAACTACATTATAGGTATGCGTATTATAATTGAGCGATGGAAAGTATTTTTTTTCGAAATCGAATCGCAATACCTCCGAAATGTCGATTCTTAATATTAGAAAAAAAGTTTGGAGAAGTCGAAATTCCTCCGATTTAATTCGAAAATTTTTTCTTGGTTTTCACTTTACCCCAATAAGTATCTGCATTTGTAAATCATTTATTTAACGATTCCATAATAATATTGTGTTACATTTACAAATTTAATATAATGTTATAACAGGTCTTTGAAAAATGATTCATTGCTGTGCATACTTGGTAAGCAATTAGAAGACTGTAACGAAACTTTCCAATTGAATATTGATTCGGTCAACATCGGTCAAAATATTGCCATTTATATACAGATCCTGCAACTTGACAAGTCCACTGAATAATCCAGATGGTAACATGTGAATTTTGTTGTTATCTAAGTGTAGATATCTTAGGTCCCAGAGTCCTTCAAATGCACCAGCTTGGAGTTCAGCAATCTCGTTACCGTCAAGACGTAGGAATTTCAATTCACTCAAGCCAATAAAAGCGTTAGATTGAATCAGAGCAATCTTATTATGACCGAGATCCAGATTCTTCAGTTTCGGACAACATCGAAATACTTCTTCTTGCGTTACAGACGTTAGGTTGTTGTTTCGCATGTATAAAGCTTGAAGTTGAGTCAAACCTTTGAAGGTGTTGGGCGTTATTTCCGGTATTTTATTAAAGTCCAAATTAATACGCTTCAAGTTTCTAACGTTTTCAAATGACCCAGGCGCGATGATAACTATTTTGTTGAAGTGTAGCCATAAGTCTTGCAAGTTTGGAAGTCCGGAAAATGTACCATTAGTTATTGAGGAAATATTATTATGGGTTAATGACAACTCTTTCAATTGATATAGCCCATTGAAAGTTCCATCTGGTATTTCGTCGATCTTGTTATTGTCCAACCACAACAGATTCAGCTGAGATAGTTCTTGGAACAGATTGGGAATCAGCTTAACAGCGTTGTTACTTAGAACAAGATCCTTCAATCCAGGCAAGCCAGTGAAAGATCCAGATTCCAAAGTATTAATCTGGTTGCCAGTAATAATACCCAATCTTTCAATCGTGAGATTTTTAAAGGCACCAGGTTGTATTGACACTAAACTGAAGTTATAAATTGTCAGTGCATCAAGACGTTCATGTTGAGTTACTTGAGTTAAAACCCCTCCAATTCGACACACTTCATAGCCAGTCTGAATCCTGCAAGTTGGCGTCGTCTGAGCCAGCACAATAGTGAAAAGCAAGTTCACACTCAACACGAAACGATACATGATGACTCTCTTGTTCTCGTTCAACTGGTTCGAATAGTCATATATGCACCGCATATATACATCAAAGAAATCGCTTAAACTTCGGTCGCTAATGATTTGTTAGCAAAAGAAGTGAGTGTGCTTACGGAAGAGACATAAACGAGATAAGCGCAGCCTAAATCAATGCTGTTTACTCAAGTTTCAAATCTTTGACCCGACCCGCCCTCCCGATGTTTAAAATGCTGAATAGAAACGACGATAGGATATACATACACAGTTGACAAAAAATGTATGGCACACAATTATATAGGTATTATTAATGTAATTGTAAATGATTTTTATTACAGGTTCGGCGACATTGGTGTGTCATATTATAAGCTTATCAGTATGTTATCACATGAAACGATAGGCTGATGAAACTTTGGCTGAATAAGATCAAGAGTTCAAGGAATCGGTTGGAACTTGCAGTAGTTTATCGTTTAACAAATTTTTAATTAATTATAAATCACCTTACAATCTGGAAAATGAATCAGACAATTTTGCAGTTTATTGCAAAGATTAGGAGCTCAAATAAGGCGGAAATAAGAAACAGGATGTGTAATACAACAGTATAAGATATATTTGAAGACATCGATGAGAATTCAAAGAATTGGTTAGATCAAGCTAGTAGTTCATCATTAAAAATAGTTTCGATTATTGATAAGTTTTGAAATCTGCAAATCAAATTAGTCATTTTGACAGTCAATTACGAAAATAAGCAACCCAGGCGTGATCACTCGATTTTTTTGATAGATTTGACACGGTTAATATGACGTTTCCAAATTAGGTATAGGCTTGTGGTATCGAATCCTTACCTGCTCAGCTCAAGACTCCCGATCACTGAATCATGACTAAAGACTCAGAAGACTCGCTGACTGCTAATCGCAAGAAAATCTCGTAGGTGATATTAGATCTGTTTGTCTTTCTGATAATGTCTTAGTTGTTTCAACTAAAACCCTGATCAGTCTCTCTATTATTGATAAACATTTTAAGCCATAGTGCGAAATATATGTAGGAAATTAGATAATAGATATAATTATTAGGATTGAGCGAAAAAAAGTACTATTTTCGATATTGAATAGCAATACCTATCTGAAGTGTCGATTCTCAATATTAAAAACAAAAAAAACTTTGTAAAACCTTTACGATTTAATTCAAAAGAATTTTCTTTGTTTTTGCTCCAGGCTAATAGGTATACGTATTTTCAAATCATTTATTCAAATATTCTGTAATATTATTGTGTTGGATTTATAAACTCTAGCGGATTTTCGTAATTGAACGTGAGTTCGGTCAATTTTAGTTAAATTATTATAGGCCACAGAGAGAAACTCCAACTCGTCAAGTCCAGCGAATAATCCACGTGGTAACGATTGAATTTGGTTGCTACCCAAGTCTAGATATTGCAGTTCCGAAAGTCCTTGAAATGCACCAGCTTGGAGTTCAGAAATCACGTTGTGACAAAGGGTTAAGTCTATCAATCTACTTAGACCAATGAAAACGTTAGATTGAATCAGAGTAATCTTATTGCTTCCGAGACCCAGATTCTTCAGTTTCGGCAATCCACGAAATGCTTCTTGCGGTATAGACGTCAGATGGTTGTTATCCAGGTATAAAGAAAAAAGTTGAGTCAAACCCTTGAAGGTGTTCGGTTCTATTGCCGATATTTTGTTCAAGTCCAGACGGAGAGTTACCAATCTCCCAAGGTTTTCAAATGACCCAGATTCGATGCAACTTATGTTGTTGTATGCTAGCTGTAAATGTGATAACTTTGAAAGTCCGGAAAATGTACCTTTAGATATTGTCGAAATTTTATTCAGTGATAGGTCCAACTCGTCCAGCTTCGAAAGCCCGTTGAAAGTTCCATCTGGTATTTCGTTGATCTTGTTATTGAACAAGTTCAAGAAATCTAGCTGAGGCAGTTCTTGGAATAAATTAGGAATCAGTCTAACAATATTGCTATCCAGAATGAGAGTGGTCAATCTGGGCAGACCAGTAAAAGACCCAGATTCCAATGTAGAATTCTGGCCGTGAACTGAAAGCGACAATGATTTTATCGCGAGATTTTTGAAGGCGCCAGATTTTATTGATACCAAATGCAAGTCTGCAATTAGTAGGCGATCATGCTGTTTTTCTTCAGTCACCTCGGTTAAAACACCTCCAATTTCACACGCGGTAAAGCCATCCCAAATCTTGCACGTTGGCGCTGTCTGAGCCAGCACAACAGCAAAGAGCAAGTTCACACGCAACACGAAACGAAACATGACGCTAACTTCCTTGTTCTTGCTTAACTGTTCCGAATAACCATCTATGCCCTACATATAGGTATAGATTAGAGAAATCGTCTGAGCTTTGGTCGCTGCTGATTAGTGGGCAAGAACAGTGCGTGTACCTACGAAAGAGACACAATCCAGACGAGCGCAGTTTAAACCACATGTTTCGGCTGTTTACTCTTTGGACTTTGACCCCCCCCCCCCCCCCTCCCCCCCCCGATGTTTAAATCTATCTATCTCTCCCGGAAAATTGGGAAAGATGGTCACGTACAGTTTGTATGAAAATAACCACCATAAAGCGAACTGCAAAAAAAAAAGAAAGGCAATTAGAAGGGTGTTTAAGAGTAGTGATGATGACAATGTGATCAAAGACGAGGATAACTGCAGGGCTGGTTGCTGAGAAAATTATTATGAAGCCCGTTTCATCGGAAGTTGACTTCAGTGCATAGTGTGCCAACTTTGGGAACTCGAAAATTGTACGGAATTCAATGATAAAAGCTCTAGATGTGTCCAGAAGAAGGAAAAAATAATTAAAAACTAAAACATAAAACCAAAGAGGGAGGCAAGAGTAGAATTTAGGTACTGGCCATCTCTCCTCTACTCCTATGGCTATCTCACCCGGATACTGCGGGAGCGATGGCCAATCACACTTTTGGAAAGATGCTAGAAAATAGAAAATAGATAAATAGAAAATGGCCAAACAATGAACAACGTATTTAGTAGAAACTAACATACTTTTTAGTAAGCATCATACAACTAGAATATTCCGTTGAACGGGCCAGACAAAGTACAAGGTATTTTTGGATTTTTTCATGTTCAAGGGAAATACATCTACCAGGGGAATGACAAAGTTACACGGAAATTAGTTTTAGAGCCGGGGTAATGATATTATAAGTTTCAAAATAAATGTCAAAGAAATCAAAACGTATTAATTTGAACTTTTCGGTATCGAATTCTTTCGGCTGCCTTTTTTTGTCTAAAATTTCCTCACTTGTCACCTTCACTTTCCTCATACTGAAATAAACCCATTAATCCAGAATTTGAGGTGTTACTAAGAAAATGAAAATGGACAGATATAATTAGAGATGCAGGCAAACGTTATAAATTCCCCTGATGTACTTTTAATTTTCCTGACCTGTATCTGAGCAGGGGAATGTCGCCAGGGAAATTACGGATTCAACCTTAAATGCTTAAATTATTGTTAAAAAACTTACAAATGAATTTTTCGCTGATACAATGTTTTTTTAGCTTTCATTTTACATCTCAAAACACATGAAATATTTTGATATTCTTTAGCTAAATACAAATTACACAGAACAGTGGAATTACAAAACTTACTGGCACGGAGACGGTATTTTTTTTAATAGCTCGTACTTTAGGTGCAAAAGCGGGGGCAGAGACAGGCCAGGGGAATGACACTTTCCATACTTGAGCTGATTTTTTAGTAAGAATAAATAATTATGTAATTTTTAAACATACCGTTCTGAATCACAAGATTATTTATCTGCAATTTGATAGTTCGAAAACTTAATTATATTGAAAATTTGACCTGATAATTGAGGTGCCGTGAAAAAACCACTTTATCAGATATTCACCCATCCATACATTAGCCATTACAGATTTATTAGTGAAATTCAATATCTGCGATGCAAGTAAAATTTTTATTGGGATACAAATATCGAAGTTTCAAACTACTCCTTGAATCACAAATATTATGTTTCAGATGTTTGAATTTCACTGCTCATTTTCAATAACAATTTGCATCGATTCACGCGACTTTATCAAAATCATTTCACCCTTTTACGTAAAACCGATTATTTATTTCTCAGTATTTCTCAAATCATCTTGACGCCATTTTCTTTGAAACTTAATACTTTATAAATTAATTTTCCGCAACGTAAGATTGATTCTTTATAATTATTCTGTGACTGTAGCGATCCAGAAACATCGGCGTTCATTATCAATGTCAGCGGACACAGTAAGCACACGAATCTGAAAATTTGGAGCGCATCGGTGTGGTTCGCCGCGGTTTACCGCGGCATAGTCGGCGTCAACCTCATTCTAAGTCCTAATTACAAGTATTGGCATTCAATTGAAATCTATAAGCTTCTTCTTCTATAAAACATTTTTTATTTCTTCGTAGTTTTATTGCTGATAAAGAGATAAAAACGTTGGTGTAAATTCTGGAAAACGTTATCATTCAGTAAAAAAATTCATCACTTCATCAAATTTCAATTCAACAAAAATCGGTTCCATAGAAGCTTTAGAGGGTATCTTGACCTTCAAAACGATCCTAGGATTTTGACTTTGAGATACATATTTCCGTAGTATCTTATACGGAGCGTGCAACTACAAAACATCCAGAGGCGAGGAAACATTAGGAGTAGGGGTAGTGGATTAGCGAAGGGGAGCCCGTAGTATCTTGTACGAAAGTCTCTTGTACAAAGAGTCGACTGTATATGGGGCTGTCTATGTCAACTCAACACTTCCGAATCGATTTTTAATTTTTTGCATTATTACTCCATCTCTGGAGAACCTTTCAAATTTTTTTTGGAATCTTTGAATCAACCCTTACGGAGCTATTACCCGTGTTAAAATTATCTAAAACATTACGATACGAGCTTATACATATAAACGAATATGAGGCTCATTGTAAAATGAAATACTCATTGTGTTTGCGAGACCGTATCTCCCGAACGGAGCAAGTTGGCATATTGCCGCTTGGCAGAAGGATAGCTTATTTGGCCTTAAAAAACATATCGAAAGTTCGCAAAAATCAAAGATGGGGTTTTTGAGATAATCAATTTTGTAAAAAAAAAAAAACTGTTTCCAGTTTTTCCCATTTATCTCATAAATTTTTCAAGTAATTCAAATGTTGAAAAAAAAACGCTGATAAAATTCCGCACATTTTGAAAAAAAAAAAAACATTTCGATAGGATAATTTGGGCCAAAATGACAGCCATTTGAAAAAAAGTGCATTATTATTTTCACAATGAGAAAAAAAAAAAAAAATGAAAAATGAGAGAAAAAAAATGAGAAACACGGGTCTCATGAAATTTGATGTAGATTAACATCCCAAAGTTTGAAAAAAATCGAGGCGATCGATTTTTTTGCTTGTAGAATCCATATGGATTGGGGCAGATATTAATTTTGGTTGAATAAAATTTACATTCTTCAGAACATGAAATGATTCAACTCCTCCACAAATCCTGATGATTTCGAATACTCTGTAGAATTCCATGAGGAATATGGTCAAATTTTTTAAAAATTTAAAAGAAAACTTTTTTTCAGGAAAAATTGATAAACAATTCAATTGTTCATTACGGTTCGAATATGCTATTTTTCTAAACCTTGCTAAATTTGTACAAAAAGTGTATTCCTTTACCTTTAAGATCAGTCATATACCGTCGTTCTACAAATAATAGTACCGGCGACATTAATTCCTGAACTAGCTAACCGCGCGCGGGTTTTGCGACTAAATACATTAAGGAGGTTCGTAACCAATTCGTAAATGATACCAAAATTTTGAAATTTTAATCATCGGAAGATAGATAATTGAAATGCTCACTGCCAAAATTTCAAGTCGATTTACTACACCGCTTTTGAGAAATTAATTTTTGTATTTGCTTCTTACACACGTAGAGATATGGAGAGCCGATAAGATTATCATGAAATCTTTCGAAGCACTCGCCTGGTAACATAGATTTCATGCTAACCTTATCGTCTCTCCATACCTCTACGTGTATAAGAAGCAAATTCAAAAATTAATTTCTCAAAAACGGTATAATGAATCGGCTTGAAATTTTGGCAGTGAGCATTTCAATTATCTATCTTCCGATGATTAAAATTTCAAAATTTTGGTATCATTTACAAATTGGTTACGAAGCTCCTTAATTTACAACTTCCGTGAAAAACTACTTCGGCCAAATGACGAAATACATATAGACTTTTTTTGCATTTGTTACTCGTAATAAGAATTTCAAACGATTTACTAAAAATACGACATCAAAAACACACAAATCCAGACAATTTGGGGTGAAACTTTCCCTAATACGTATTTTCTGAATTATTTTAAATTAAGTAATTAATGATGACACACATATTAGCCTGGATACAACCTATTTGAATTCTCAGCTTCCCCAATTCAAAACAAAAAAGTCAAATCTGGCGGTGATTACGATCTTCTATTTTCCAATAATCTAAATATCAAATTCAATGTTCACTAACCACAGTTTTGATGGTTTTTTGCATCAATAGAAAGATTTTTCACTCCAATTCCGAAATACCGCGGATATGTTGCTAGCACGACCTTATAACATTACCTAATCACGCGATATGGAATTATACAATTATTTTATGAAACTGATATGAAAGATCCCTGACCTTAAAAAGTGTTATTAGCAGATTGTATTAAGTTTGTCAACATATGTGCGAGGCTGTAAACTATGCGAATTACAAATGCAAAACGAATATCTAGTTGCATGAATATTGAAAAAGTTTGCAGTATGTAAAACCAAAAGGAGTTAAAAATTAGTTAAAAATGATTCATTTCGCCATTCCCTAATCCCAATATCTCGATATCTCGAACTGGTTATCAGAGATTTCTATTTTCTATTCCTTAAAAAATTTCTCTTCGATAAATTTAGTTATTAATAATTTCCTATGTCAGCAAATTTGTGATTCGGGATTAAATACGAGCAGACTGATCCTCTTATTTTCCGGATGAATCCCTACATACATAAACCTTATTAAATAATCTTCAAAGTATTATAATAATCTTAGAAAATAGAACGAAAGGTAAAAGACAGAGGAGAGGTAAGACCACATAAAAAAAATAAAGAATAATATACAAGTTCTAAATACAATCTTTATATTTATTTATTTATTATTTCACACTAGACTAATATAATGCTTTCGACCGTGTTCCTGGTATATATGTATATATATTTCAAATAGACTATATTAATATAATATATCGAATATCTCACAAAAAAAATGAAAAATAAAAAAATAAATAAATAATAGTCGAAAAATAAAAATCACAGACGAAGTTATAGAGTGTATATAGCATAATATAAGTTTGGCGCGAAGAAAACTATCTATTTCGCAGCAGCTTACTGCGTCTGTAAATCGCGGCTTACAACACTCGATTATAAACTTTAATAGAGTATCATCTAGCCGTAATATACATAATGACACATATATAAGCTCTTTTCTTTTATATTTCCACTAAACATAATACACAGTCGAACCCCTCAGATTGCAATACTAATTAGTACGTACGAGGTAAAGCGAGCAACAATAACTGAGAGGTTCCAAACTGCAGATCATAAGTTTTTCAATTTCAGGATTTCCATTGTATACGTAGACTTTGTTTTACTTAATCAATAGTCTAGCTGATCTTTCTTTCTTTATCTTCTTGTTTGTTGTTTTTTTTTTTTTTTTTTTTTTTTTTTTAATATATATATACGTATATATAGAGAGATTCTTATAGTCTAAGCCTCACATTAGATTCTGAACACTCGTGTAATAAATTCGAACGTGAAGCTTATATTTAAATAATTTTTTCGTCCAATCTTCGGTACCACAGCCGACGATGAAATATAATCATTTATTTAGACTTTCAAGTGTTTCCGAACAGCCAAAGAACAACAACAACACATTTTTAGTGAACTGACAACTCTGGTGAAAATTTTTCTCTGTCATCACTTAAATCTACGATTTCAAAACTCTCGGATAGTTTTTTTTTTTCTTCATAAATCCGTTAATTAATGAAAAGTTTTGAGAAAACTTAACTCTTAAATTTTTCAAAGAAATGTTGATTTTTGATTTAGAAAATAATTAATAAATACAAAAATATCGCAGACCTTAAACCTCTGACATACATATTTCAGAATATTTCCGAAAATCTATCTGCTGATAGTTTATCATGAAGACAAAAAAAAAAAAAGAAACAAAATCAGTATTTTCGCGATCAAGTTGCAGAATTCAATTTACACCAGAGAAATGTCCCAGCTACGATATAATAAAGATTTTGAATTTATTACCGGACTAAAAAATGTATATAATATATATATACTACTTTGGCAACACACAGTTTGGTATAGCAGCGATTGTCGATGGCGACAAAGTTAAAAAAAATAAAAAAAATAAAAAAAAAATTAATAGACTAAAAAATCAGTTATTAAATTACAATTTATATATAATATAACATTATATGTATATAGTATATATATTACTATCAACACTATAATCCAAATGTTTATTTTTCCATCGTTAAATATATATATATTTTAATTTAATTTATTTATCTTTGTGCTTGGTAAATACTTTCTTATATGGTCATCAAATGGTCTGTTTTTTTTTCGAAGTGTCGACAATATATAAATTACGACTTCGTATAATATATTTCAATATATAATAATATATATATAATTCGTAAACATTTATTCTGCAACAATTTCACTTATATAATAGCTGCAGCATACACGCCAAGATGCTAAATGCGTCTAGAATCTCAATAATCTATATAATATGTATACATGAATATATAATATACAAGTATAGGTATATGTATACACATTTAACCAGTAATAATACTCGATTTTCAGACTCAAGATACTGTCAAACTATTATTCAATTTTAAATCACAAAATATATATATATATTTTTTTTTTTTATTTTATTTTATTTATTTTTTTTTCCAACAATAATTCTTCAATATAATAATAATATCAAATAAATTACATAAGAAGATATAAAAAAGCTTGTAAAACTTTTAAATTATAAATTAAACAGTTTGATTAGGCCGATTCTTCATCAGGCCCATTTACATCGCTTTGACAAAAATATATATATATATATATGTTTATATATTCAGATTTTATATATTTTTTTTCTTCTTTTTTTCATTCATTTTCATTTATTTAGGAAGTATCCACCGCTTAGCGTATAAGAGCGGAAGTAAAATCGAATAAACGAAATTATATTCAAATAAACCATAAAAAATTATTATAATACCTCAACCAAACTCGATTGTGTACCGTTGATAATTTCTGTACCATTATTGGTACAGTACGGCATAATTTTACCATGAAAACATGAGTCCGTTGAACTCGCGGTAAAAATGACTAGCAACAAACCAGAAATCGCTGCCAACACTCCCGAAATCATTAGTCCAAGTGCAGGCAATTTCTTAGCCGATAATAACGAACCTTCTTCAAGTCTCAGGTAACAAAGTGCAGGCAAAACGTAGGCTAATGGTACTGCAGCTAAAATACCATTCAATTCAAGAACAACGCCAAGGCAGTCAGTGGACATTGAAATTAAATATGTCACTAAGACAATGCTCAGAGTTATCAACAAGTACTTTCTATCAGACCCAGAAATGTAGGCATCATGATTCTCCGTTTCATCCGTACCCTTTATTGCAGTCATCAATACCTGTGGCATCGAAATAAAACACATTATATACTAAGCTCAAAACCAAGAACAATCGACCCCGTTAAAGTTCGATAAGTAGACTTTATTTGTAAGCAGTAAGTTTTTGGATTAGTCAATAACGAAAAACAATGGGTTCGATCGTTCAGGATAGTCAGAAGATTATTTCTAACAATAAATAGTCTCGGATTTATAGTTTATCCATGAAATGTTGTCTAAACATGACAATTAGTAGTTTCCTTTTTCGATAGATAGTATAAGTCTTTAATAATCATATTCATAAAAAATCTGCGCGATTAGACCGAAGCTTTATCAATGAAACACATGTTTACACGTTATCTGTAGTTCATTGGCCCACGAAGTAAAGAAATTTAAGAACTAAAGCTGGACCGAAAAAAAAGTGTTATCATATTATATCACTCACACAGTAATAAATAGTTAGCAAAACCCATGTCTCAAGATTATAATAATCGATTTAGTCGTATTTATTTACAACGATAACACTTGAAGTCTGGTTTGTCTGTCTACGATATATAAAAACGCCATGATTGTAACTTTTTCATAGATTATCATACTACAATATGAGCAAATAAATTTCGAACTGCAACAGCTGATGATAAGCATGACAATTGCACATATAAATTCTCGCGATAATTACTTACAATAAATAATAATGATAAATCGATAAATGCATAATTAGAAACGTTATTTCTATTACACTTACCTCTCGAGTAACGAAACACTCTATAGGATAGGTCAGGAGTATCGTTCCGCTGAACATGACCCTGGACAGATTCATAAGATCGTCATCCCAGCAGTAATTTTCCATCAGATCTCCTTGGACGTATGCAGTGAAAGTGGCGTACCCCGCAATACCAAAAGCAGCGGCGACGATGAAGGATGTGAAAAGAGACCAGTGAGTGACAACGTCCCATTTTTGCTGGGTCACTCGTTCGATTGACCCGTAAATGAGGAAAGTATTGTGATGGCACATGAACGCAAAGGCCATTATACCAACCGCTGGAATAACCCCTGGCAAGTTGGCGAATCGCCAGCTGTCTTCGTGACTTGGTCTAAGAATTATTTTTATGTGTATTTATTTATCGATATACCATAGATACTCGTTTTTTAACATAAACTGCGATTGAATTATTGTTTATACGTATTCGGATTAAATGTCATTGATATCCTTAGTCTGGATCAAGACTATAATAAAACTGTCCAAACTACGTACTTTTCATTCCTTACTTTACGTAGGAATTCAGAAATTGATCGGATCATAGATTGGCTCTGGCACCCGGGGTAACTTAATATAGAAATCTAGAGATGACTTTCAAAAGTGACAGGTGAGAAGTAGAATTTCAAGAAATTCGATCGCTTTTTGGGAACAACAACAGGGTCTGAAGTCTTTGAACGTAAACTGGCGAGAAACAGGAATTATTTCAGGCTGATCTATACACAATTCTAAGTAAGAAAGTGATCAGTAACTACATACAAGAACATTTACGTTATACTGATAAAACATATGTTTGAATTCCGCCTAACAAAAAATAAACCAACTTTGTGAACGAGTGTAAAACGGCAGAGTTATACTCACACCACCGAATAGAGGGTCCCCATCCTCACGAAAATTGCTATAAGGATAAATCCCACGCAAACGAGGGATAAGAAAGAGATTTTTGCAAGTCTAGCAATATTTCTGTAGAGACAGAGAGGTATTGTGATGCACAGGGTCGCCAGGAGAATGACCACCTGTCGTCTGGCAAAGATGTTCGTTTCTTCTATTCCAGTAACCCTGATCAGAACTTTGGTCACCGTATCACCGACCACCACGTTGTATGACACCATTGCTAAGCAAGGAACATCATGATTTCAACAGGATTTAGCATAACCATAATTTACTTGACAGCTTAAGTTCTAAATAATTGCATGCAAATTTGACGCTATTCATAAGTCTGATAATTCAGTTCAAAATACAATTTATTTAAGTATAAATAATTTAATATGAATTTCATTTCGCGGCTTGTATATTATTGAGTAACAGTAACTCACCTATGAACGGATAAATGAATTGCAAAATGGTGAGTATGTAAAATCCTGGCCGTCCAAAACTGGCTCTCATTAAACCCTGATAACTCATTTCTCCACAAATGTGACCACTTCGTACCATCAGGATTAGAGAGTAATCGGTTAGAACTGCCACAAGAACTAGCAAACCGAGACCCAAACCAAAACCAGCCTGATGTAGGGCGTAGGGTATACCTAAAATTGATTGAAATTTTTAATTGAATAAGTTAATCGTCGAAATCAGTCAATTTTCGAGATAAAGCAATGGTGCAATTATCTTCACTATCGTCTGATAGTGAAGCATTAGTTTTTAGGAACGGTATACGGCCAAATTGAGTCTGTTCGTAATATGATATAGTGAATCACGTATTGTAACTGTACTAAATATTCCTCAGAGTCAAATTATTGAAAAATTTTAAGTTTAAAATAATGATTCAGTAATAAATGCACGTTACTCATTATCAGCAACGTGGTTCTAGAGTAACCCCACGTAGCCAAGAAACGTGATGTTAATAGCGTCAAGATCTTACGCGGTTATCCTATTAGATAGAAGCAGTTATCTCGTCATTACAACTGTGAATAGGTAGAAACTGATGCCTGTTGCTCGGTATAGTATATGTCATTCCGATATTCGATACACATCATATTGTTAAATGCTGAATTTAATTGAGTGCTACAATAATATTATTATGCGATATATCCGCCTGAAAGAATTTCGGGGGCCAACATTATATTTGGTCAAGTCATTAATGAGGAAACAACCCCCCATACTCTGGAAGTTTAAGCCATAACTACCATAGTATTAGCTACAAACAGGAAAACACTTTTATGGTTTCGTGTTTCAACTGTTTCAAGGCGTGTATAATGAATATTTTTTACATCTTTCATATGGCCACACGGTGGTAATTAAAATTCTTACGGTAATTATATTCGCAACTATCACGAAACGAGCCTACGTGCAAATTCTGATTAGACTTGATTGTTTTTTTTTTTTTTTTTTCTTTTTTTGTCTATATACGATAAAAATTTACTGTACATACTACTTGTCAATTAGTTGGGCGCCAAATAAAACAAGTATAGTAGATTGCCGATGTGCAAAGGTGAAAAAAGCACACACAATATTCAAAGGGACAGAGTCCAATTATGTTCAAAGAGCATATTTAACGTGTTGATCAATTTTCAAATACTTTTCTCTCATTGAATATGCAAACACCTCAATTATTCTTTGAGGTAATATATACCGAAAAACGAAAATAAAAATTAATAACGAATTATGATAAAGTCATTTGACAAATGATAGTAACATTATACTCATGCTATTCTATATCAAAGATTAGGTATTATACAACACTTGACAAACCGGTCAGTGTCATATACGTAACCGTCAGATAGCATCCAACTGCTACATGAGTGCATTATTTATATGTCAGAAGTATTATTTTTTTATATATTATCTTATGTATTAATAATTTTTGTTTATTCATATTCAAAAAGAGATACCTAGCGAACGAATTGAAAGAATGACATTTTTAACATACCAATGACTCCACTGCCGATAATAGAATTAATAAAATTAAAACTGGCCAATGGGAGGCTGGTGAATTTTTCTGCATCTTCTTCGTCAGCCTGTAATAAAACAACAACAAAAAATAATAATAAACAATAAAATATCAGCGTGAGAAGAGTGAGGATATATTTTATACGGTTGAATTAACGAGATAATAGTACATATATCGTTATATGTATGTATGTATATATAACCGATGAGAATAATACAATAAGAGTGGTTAATTGGCACACACCAGCGATTACACACATGCAGATGCAAATGCAGGCTCCCATCTTCACCTTTGGCTGCGTGTAGGTTTAAAAAAACGAGAAAAATAACCGAAAGCTTTGACCCGCGACTATAACGTATGTACATACATCATATATGTGTATGTTGTATATCTAGTCCAGAGGTTGGAAATGTTTCATTACATCTTATTTATTAAGAAAAAAAAAAAAAAAAACAGGTCTCGTGTAAAAAAAAAGTTTTAGAGCAGATGGAGTAAATTGAAGATAAATTAATCAATCGAGAGTATAACAACTAACATTATAATAACCTCGATAGAAAAAATAAACAAACAATGGAAATTACAAAACAGTAATAGATTAAACAGACAAAACTGGTGCGGAAAGTTACTATGAATCATATCAGTGGATAATAATAATAAAAAATAATAATAATAATAGATTACGGATATATTTCCATGCCTGAGATGAGATGAAGCGGAATAGAGTTAACGACTTCTATAATCGCCATGAATACATAGAAGCGAAGCTGTTCATTCACCGGCGATTTATTGAATATCTTTTTATATAATTACAGCATAAATGTACAATGTATCGGTATGTCCAATATATCTTCTCTATGATGCCTATTATCACTGTATATTGTCACTAGTCGTTACGTTTACGTAAAAAGTAAAAACTTTGAAAGACACGACGCAATAAGAGGTATCGATAATTATAACAACACAATAATGATAAAAATCCAGTTCGAGAAAACACAATATTCACATCAAGAGATTAGCTTATTTCACAGGTGTATATACATTTACAATTAAAAGAACTAACGTAACTATAAACTATTGATAAACTTATATACAATACTGTGAAAACATTATTATTATAGTATACATGGCAAAGTGGCAATTTGGCGGATGATTGTCAGCTGATGGTTAATTATAGAGCACGCTATACTCAAAGATACAGAAAAAATTTTAAACATCTAAAACCCATAAATGAAAAAGCAAAAAGTGTCACTTCCTGAGTGATCACATACACCCACTTCGTACTTACTCTCATATAAATATGGGTATATATTAAGGCGATGTGGACATGATTTTTATCGTGCCACTCGTAATCGTAATATAGGTATATACAAAGAAAAAAATTAAGTATAAATATGTAATGTATAGTATAAAAATATTTTATAGGTATATATGTAGAAGTGCGAAGCGAAGCGAAGAACAAGAAGTAAATCCTTAGTCTTAGCCTTAGCCTTAGCCTTACCCTAACCAGCTGCTTCATGTCGTCGTAAGTATCATCTGATCCAAGACTGCCACCCTGTCGAATCGAACGATCAAGATATGACCATTGTGCAATAAATATTCTAGTACGAAATGTATACGTGTACTATTCGATACGGTGTAAATAAATATACAGTAGATTTAGTTGCATTATTGCAATATGTCTTAACATTATAGCTAATGAAACTCTATAGGTATATTCTATGTCTTTACATATAAAAATATTGTAAAACTCAACAGTAAGGCTGCATACATGTAATTATAATCCGTCTACATGGAGGCTAATCTAAAGAGCCGTCGATACATGTCATGAGCTTCATATTTTCCTGTCGTCAGCAACAAATAGCAAAATAATCTACAAATCGATACACAACTCGGAATGGACAGCGTGCAATTTCTTCTAAAACGATTACTTCTTTTCTGATTAGTAGATCTAAGGAACAATGTGTTCGCATACGTTAATATTCTCATCTCGGGCGGTGATCCTTAACTACGAAATTTTATGTATATCGAAGTTTCTGTACATGCGTGGTATACGGTCTAAAAAAATAGATATATAGATTATACTATATTGTACAAGTTGTTTAGCAGACGGCTCGCAGCATATAGCTACGAGTGTGTATAGCTGAATTCTATCATATCATTACTCGGTTTCAGTAATAACAGAAGAACCACACACATGAATACGTAAAAAAGAGACATACGCGATGCGCGTGTACATCTCAATGTTTCAATGTCCGTGAATCTTTTCAATGAGTCAACCGCTCTTGAATTATATACTAATCGTGTCCATAGAACAGCTGGAAATGTGAAACCTTTTGAATAGTAGTATGAAGTAGATGAACTAAAATGCGGGTCCCCTAGAAGCCACATTGTTATATATAATTAACCTCGCTGGCTGTAACAGAGGTTTCTGAGTTTCTTACGCGCGATAGTCTACGTATATCTATAAGTATATAATCACGCATGTACTAGATGTAAACGGATAATATGGAAGGCACTATATACATATCTACGTGTATGTGTGTATGTGACGCGATAATAATGACCGATATACTCAAGAACATAATCAGATTCGCGAGTACTATAGTTCACAACCATGAGATTAGTCTGAGGTTACAAATAGCAGAAAAATATAATGGAAGAGATAATCTCTCGTTCTGTGGTTTTATCGTTATAACAATCTGTCCCGTTGTGACTTGATTAACATAATTTTAACTTGACTTGAAATATAATTGTATCACCAGGGTACCTAATCATAACAGTAATTCGTAGGATTCAGGATTCACATTAGACAGGGATAAAACAGTTGAAAGCAAGGAATAAATGTAATAGAAGTAGGTCAACACGAGCGAGCATTAGGACATTTGAATTACAAATTTAACAGTCGTAGGGGTGCTTTGAATCCCTTATTCAAGGTTCAAAGATCGTCTTCAACTCAGTAAGGTATAACGCACGCAAATGTTTAAAAAATTTCATGTGAAGACTTGTTAAGCTTGGCGAGATATCTGCGACGCCGATCTCCAGTGCTATTTCATTTCCCATGTGCAAGCATTTACGGAATTTAATATAAAGCATTCCTGCAGTTCATCGGTACAACTCTCGATAATAGATCAAATTATTTCTTGAATGTTCCACAACGATTTTTTTCACACTTTGGATACATTTGTATATTATGAAACGATCATTTTGTCCTATTGTTGATTAAGTCACGAACATATTGCCATTAATCAAATACCTCTCTGTTGATAAAAATAATAAACGAACTTACAATTTTGTAAGCTAACAAGTGTGACAATCTTCACTGTTCGAAGTCTGAAGTGAGTGGAGGATAAAAAATATATATATATTTACTACAATGTAAGAGATCTTGAAACTAATAACGATAGTGTATTTATTCGGGATAATATGTATATCGATACGAAGTGAACATTCTGCGTACATTATGACATGACACGCTTACAATTGCCAGATCGTCTTCGATAGAACATAAAAACAACTGAGATCCGACGGAGAACATCAACGAGTCGATTAAAATTTATTTCATTCATAAAATCGCACAACATATTACCACCTAATAGTAAAATAATAACAGCAATATGCTTGTATACTTACATCTTCAAAGTTCTTTCTGGCGTCTAAGATATAACTCTTTTCGTTGACACGGTCCGGACTAACAAGTGCCATCGCTGTATAGTTATGTATACTATATGTATAATGATTTTCGAAAAAAAAATGTGATAACTCAAAACTTAAGGGGGTTCAGATGTGCAGGGCAAATTTTGACAGGTCTAGGCGCCGCGCGGGCCTAAGAGGAAGTGTGCGTTTGACTCGAATAATAGAAGTTTATTGATTACGCGGGGCAACTCTGGAACCGGCTATATGTCGCGCTCATGTATATATGTATATACGCTTATAGCTATATGTATATACTTCGTAACGAGAGCCAATGCGCAATGTCGTATAGCCCAAGCCGCAAGGATATTACACTATATCGCGGTTCGCTCGCGACGAGCGCGTCCTGCGCTTTGACCGGTTTCGTCGTGTGGTTCGGATCGGTTCACTTTGACGATAGCGTCGATCTCAGTGACCGATATTCCCTAGTTTGAAAGTGAACGAGATCAACAAAAAGATCGAGAAGATCTGGGACAGCCGGGAAACGGTAGAAAAACAAAATTTCAAATTCAAATATAGAATGCTTTGAAAACCGATAGATGGAAGTACTAGACTTTTGGACCCAATTTCCATTGGTAAAGAAGAAATCTTTCCGTAAAATTAACGAAGTTTGCTTATCTTTGACAATGGTTTACTCAATGCCCACAAGTCACATGATCATGTTTAAATATGGCGACGAAAAGTGACAGAAAACGAAAAATTAACGAAAAAACAACTAAACAGTTATCTAGTTTTTACGGAAAGTCTTGGATAATCATTTTGGGTAAGGCTGTGTCAGATATTAGAGGTGACAAATCACCTTAAAATATTTAAATATCAACGTGAGATTTTTTTTATAATTATTTATACATGGCGGGTAACATTACGATTGATGATATTCTGTTTCATTTAATTTCTAATGTATTATTTTAACAGCTATATTTCTCGCCTCTTTGCACCATGTACATGTATCGACATTGTTTGAAAATGATCGACATTTTTCCCACTTATCCGAAGTCGAGAGGGAGATGTCTTTCAGAACCGAAATGGTAATCAATCAATTAGTTTTGAAATTTATCTACATACACAGGAAGAGCAACTTATCATATATAACGTTTTTATATTTCAGGGAATGTATTATTCATATTACAAGACTATCGTAGAGTCTGAAACATTCTCAGAGGGATTAAACAAGATAAGAAATGACAATTTGACAGAATATCCAAACACTATCAACGCTGTAAAAAAGTTCAATTTATTTCCAGAGGTGCTTTATCAATTTTCTTTATGCCTAAAACTTTATTATTAATGCTTCTGATCCTGTTATTTATTTTTTTTTTTTTCAGGTTGCGATTGGTCTGCTTTATCACAATTTCAAATGGCTCGGTATGATACCAACAAGATTATGCTGGCAGGTATGTTATGTAGCTCTGCTATTATCCAACTGTGTTTAAACATTCAACGACAAATTTAATCAGGTTCCATGTTTCCCTATATAAACAAGATATGAGAGATATTTCATTTACCAATGAGACACACTGACTATACTCAATCTATTTTCATCTTATATCATGCTTGTACTGGTAGAGTAGTGTGAAAATGCTCCCAATGTATTCAGTGCATTCCAATAAAAATATGCCAATAATTTTTACCTTAAAATATTTTATTTTCATATGTATTATCTTGTAAAATGATTATGGTATATTTCATGATTCATTTATGATGATAGTTGCATTGGTTTTTTAAAATATATAAATTTTGAATAGTCCTATACGAAAATTACTGAATAAAAGCCAGAATCTTTTTCGAAATATAGTGCAGAACTCTGAATAATAATCCCCACTGAGTTTCTTTTGACTGGAATGAAAACAATCTTAAGAATTTATTAATTTCAGATCGAAAGAGGAGAGGGCTTGTCTCCTGTGACGAGTTGCGAGGGCTTAGGAGAGCCGATATATTTTTATTTGGAAGTTGTTTGGTATTGTGCATCTGCCTCTATTGCAGTGCTGTTTCTTTATGCTGTTAATCTGAGCGATTCTATTTATGGTGGTTTGATAGCAGCTGCACTATTCTTCTACAATCACAACGACTGCACGAGAGTTCAATGGACGCCACCATTACGTGAAAATTTTGCTTATCCAGTACTATTGTGCCAGATGTTTAATGTCACAGCAATACTTAGACAGTATATGAAAAACCGTAAAATAGCCTGGAATGATATGCACCAAGATACACCCAGCCGGGTATGTCTTCTAGACGCATTGTTAAAGACACTTTTTAATCTGTATCGTAGCGTTACACACTTTCATAAATGAATAATTTATTATTCTTATGAAATATAATGGCATAGGTAATGCAAAGTTAAAATGAACAATTAAATAGTAACTTGTTATTCCGTAAAAATAAATAACGTATATTTATATTTTCAGGACATGGTCGTTTGCACATTGCTGAGTTTGTTATGCTGGCAATTTTCACAATTTGTGTTTGCCTCGCAACTATTTGTGCTGTTGATATTAAAATGGTTGAAAATAATTCCTAATGAACTTTATGCTAAATTATCTCTTATGCACGCTATACCAGTAGCAGTATTCATTTTATGGACACAAAGTAATTTAGTACTTTGTTCATTGTATACTTGCATGCTTTTCACAAGCAATGTTTACTCTGTATTGAGCAGCAGAATACCTCAAGCGATTGCATTGCCATTCGACGTTGCTAGCACTTTGTTTGGAACACAATTTATGAAATTTTATTTACTTAACTCTGACGACGACGCTCATATATTTGATATTTTATTGGCAAAATTAACAAACTATAAAAACTTTCACACAATGCTGTATACTTGTTCCAGTGAATTTGATTTTCTACAGTATGATACCTACGAGGCAATAGTTAAAACGTTACTACTACCAACTGCTATAATGTCGGGAATATTGATATTGTATTACTGGTATAGATGTTTTAAAACAGACAGTTTTCCAAATTGCATAGAAATGGATGTGGCTTATAACGTATTACAAACCGGAGTTTTTACAGTTATGGCAATCTTTATAATGAGACTGAAACTTTTTATGACACCACATTTATGTATCATGGCTAGTTTAGTTGCGAGCAAACGGTATTTAGAAAAACTGGAAATACGGAGTCAAAATATACGATCTTTTTTACTCATTTTACTATTTGCCTGCATGTCATTCACTGGTGTGCAGCGTCTGTACGAAGAACACGGATTTGTCGGTATGATTTACAGTTTATTTATCACAGTTACAATTAATTAATACAAAAACAGATCCTCGGCTCTTTTACCATATGAAACTCTAACGTTATACGTTATTTCAAAATTTGTTCTTATTCCTTTGCAGGAGAATATAGTAATATTGAACAAGAACAACTGCTAGACTGGATACAAAAAAATACACCTAGTAACGCGGTATTTGCTGGTAAAATGTCGTTGATGGCCAACATAATGTTATCTACTAGAAGACCTATTGTTAATAATCCTTATTATGAAGATAAGGAGATGAGGTCGGTAGAATTAACGTGATAATTGACATAAAAAAAATTATAAACATTGATTTTCTAAAAGCACATTTTGTTCCCTATAATTATTTTAGAGATCGTACACTGAAGGTGTATGAGATATTCAGCAGAAAAGATCTGTCCACTGTATATGATACTTTGATGGCGATGAAGGTTGATTACGTTGTTTTAGAAGAAACCTTTTGCTACGATGCCGGTAACCCGTAAGTTTCGTTAATAAATAAGTACTCAACGATTAATTCCCATTAGTAATTGTAACCTTGTATTCATTATGTGAAATATGTGATCTAGTCAGCAAATGATTAAACACCACAATCAATTTTCTGTTTAAAAAATTGTACAGAAAGCCTGGATGTAAAATGACGGAACTGTGGGACATGGTGGACAAGCGTAATCAAAGAAGACCACCAATATGTCCGATATTGTGCCGTGGAAATCCTTATCCATTTAGAAGAGTATTTGTTAATCGTCGTTACGTCGTATTACGTTTGGAAAGATCAATGTCTGTTGAATTAAAACCGAAAATTACGGAGTATTATCAATTCTAATTTATTTATTTTGTATTTTTTTTCTAGAGAAACTAGATATTTGGTAAGGTGATTGGTCAGTGACACACTTCGCGAAATTCGCAATTGTTTCAAGTTATTCTCGAATAACGTAACGTAATAGTAGAACGGATTGCGGAATACGTCGAAAAAAATGATAATACGGTTTATTAGTAACTGAAGATAACTTTGATGGATTACAATTCAGCAAAGTATCTAATTGCTGAATTGTACGTGAGGGGTTGTATAGAATAGTATAGGAATGAAAAATTAGATGAAGAAGGTAATCTTTACGAAGTATTAATATATATTTATTTAAAAAAATGAATAATTTCACAAGAACCAAATAAAACGACGAGTGATCGCCAAGGGCAGGTTAAATAGTTAAATAAGTTGACTAGTATTCGGACGTTTTAATATAGGTAATATGTATTATTAAAAGAAAAGGTACTTCATTCGATATCTGTCCGTGTGAAAAATAAAGAACTTCCATAATTTAGGAAGGTAAAAAATTATGCCAAATGTTAGTTAGTTGAAATAAATAAAAAAAAAAAAAAAATTTTTGTCAATGATAAATAATATTATAAGTTACATTATTCGAAACTCGCAACGAAACTTAAGTACATTTTTTAAACTGATTTATATGAATGAATTGATGATCGTTTGTATATGAAAATTAATTAATTATATATAATTAATAGAAAAAAAAAACCAGTAAACAGATATTCTTGTGATAAAATAATATGTATTGTAAATCGGGTATAAAGATTCGATGCTGAGTAAGCACGAAAATAAAAAAAAAATAAAAAATTGAAAAAATTAAAAATGTAACGTATATAATATTAGACTCGAGTTATAATTACAATGTACAGCTATAATACCGGTTAACGCTTAATAATTAATGTTAATATTAATAAATATTTTTATTCAAACAAAATATACTTTTCAAGAGTTATGTATGTACCATATACAGCCCGCCTTTTCTTTTTATTTTTCTTTATTCTATTTTATTGTAATTCAATTTCAGTTTGATCCATGATTACTTACCAAGCCATGCAACTGCTGTACTATAAAGGGCTACTACTGCCCTATTGAACCACTCCCGTTTATTATCACTTATTACGGTCAAACAATACGGATAACATACCTTAATCGGACTTTTAATGACTCTCAGTTAATCCAAGTCAATTTTATACTTTTCAAACACTCAAAACCTGTACTTCTATATCCTCTGGTCCAACTCATGGCATGTTTCAATACAACATCTAATATCGAGATAATTTAATTACGAATAATATCATCTCAGATATTTGAACTATTTCTTTTATCTTGTATAATACGAGAGATATTCCCTGTTGCGTTATCGCCGCTATTCACAACATTCTTTAGGTCATCTTTCACAACATACGGTATATAATTAGTCTAGAGTCATTTCATGCCAACCAATATCACTTCGTACACACACAGACCATAGTTCAAATTATTATGCAATTTGCGAGTTTTATAAGATTTGTCAAGGAAAAAATACAATAATTTTCAAGATTTCTCTGAGATTTTTTTTAATTTATAATTTAAAACATGCAACTGTTTATCGTTGCACAATGTTATACTTACTGCAGGTTCTTCATTATGTTATTTTAGAATTACTTTTATCCTAAAGAAAAATATCCATTCATAGATATACCTACAATTGACAGAATACCTGTACGAAGCTCGTGTTTTTAGCTTTTTACCAGAAAACAGAACTACGTTCCTCGTTCATTTATTTCTAAATCATTCCGCTATAAAACAGTTAACTGACTCTAAACAGTTAACGCATAGGTTGAATGAAAAACAAAAATTAAATAAATAAAGATAATAATGATAAATCTCAAAGGGATGCAAGGTTTGGGACGAAGCCGTACACATTTCCTAGGGCATCGAAAACCGGTCTGCAGCCGACAAGAAGGGGCGGGTGGAGGGAGGGGGAAGGTAAAGGGGAATGCAACGAATTGGAAGGAGTTAAAAGGCAAAGAAGTTGAGAATCACGTTCGCTTTGTAACACGGCACGCTGTGCTGCTGACCCAAATGATTGTTGCGAGTCCCAGTCCCAGTAGAAGTTCTAGCTAGGTGTATAGGTATACCCAAAGCCAGCCAGGGTTTCTAAGCGGGGCGGACTGCCGGCAGTACGGTGCGACGGGCAGTGAGAGGAACAGAGCCACTGTTTCTATGCCCCGAGAGTTGCCGAGGTGCGTTGAGCGCGCAGTGTTATGTATACCGGGCAGGTTTTTTTTTCTTACTGTTCCTTTTTGTTTTTATTTATTTTTTCTTATTTTTTTTAACATATAGAAAAAAATGTGATCTAAAAACGGTGTTCGTACAGTGATATTTTATACATTTTTTATAAAAGTGATGGTTGATTTGTTTACGATTTATAAAAATATTTGGAATGGAATCTTGTATCGTGAATTTGTGGAAGGTTGATATTTTAATACCACAAAAACGGATTGTTTATTTTTTTTTATTCTTTTAATTATTTACTGAGAAATTGATATTGGTTGACGGATAAAGATCGTAAATGTGATTTTACTGTAAATAAGTATTATACCTAATGGTGCAGTAAAACTGCGAATCTGGATCACTGTGCGTGTTTAAGTTTGAGCTAAAAACGTTTGGAGCAGACTTTAGGTGACTTCAGTTTCCTGCTCCGTATTGAAGACGTCCCGAAATACTCCGGTGCAACCATACGGCTTCATGTATCCGGCACGATCTCGCTAACGCGTTATCTATTGTCTATTAATAATACGCCTACCAGAAAACAACAAAAGGAAAATAAACAAACCCTGTTTCAAGAGGATGAGGCACACGCTGATGGGCCAAACTCCGAGTACCGAGTACCGCAGTACCGATATTACGAAATCTGATTAACGCTGCAGCTTATGGTGGACCCCGAAGTGAATATAAAGTGAAATAGTAGAGCAAACCCCGGAGAAGAAGAAGAATAAAAAGAAGAGGAAGAAGAAGAAGAAGAAGAAGAATAAGAAGAGGAGGAGGAAGCAGTAAAATATACATTAAAAGAACGGAAAAAAGGTCTAGGGAAAACTTCTAGGAGACATTTTTATCCAGGCGATGCGGTTGGCGGTGACGACTTTCCAACCCAGCAAGAAAGCCGGTCGTATTCGTTAAACGCTATACCATTGCCAGTAAGTGTATACATTTGAATAAAAACTATGTAATAAACTTGGAAAATACATAATCCTGTGCCTATGCACACTGACCATAATTAGACTATAAGCGCAGCCTTAGTTTAGATCGGTATTTCAAAGTGAACACAAAAACGTATACGTGTATATTATACATTAATGCTGTTCGTTTACATATCGCCAAGCCTGCAGCAGCAGGTAATATGCAATCAGCTTCAACGGATGGTTTCACCACCAAAGTTAACCGTTATATAGAACGCAAACGAGTGTTTCGATTTTGGTGTGGATCTGCAGATTTATCCCATTATAAATTAGTTCATTTTTTTTTCGTTATTTAAACCGTTTTACATTATTTTGTCACGGGTCTCTGAGCAAATAGCTTTTGGGATCACTTGTCGATGTCTGTATATACGTACACAGAGCCCTAATTGCAAGTTTTTTACTGTTTTCTTTCGGTTATTATTTCTTTCAATGTATAATTAATTTATGCCTATAATGCATTGAAGAAAATGACCGTGTAGGAATCTCTGGAAACTTTTATTGTACATCAGGATATGTTTTCTCGTTTCGTATAACATTAGGATTAAATTTTCGCATGCTCTTTTGGTTCTGAGCTACGTATACCGAGTCCGTCTTGATGATCGCAACGACCTTTGTCGCAATTAATGCAATTAGCTAACTTTAATGCTTCAAGCTTGGGCCGTAAACTGCCAACCCACGTTGTCCGCGATATTTGATACGCAAACGACCGCCAAACACGTGTGGTTTTCTTCATTGCACTACACATATTGGTCTCCATAAATTTAAATGAACTTTACGAAGGTCATGGGAAAGAAACGAATGAACGAATTCCGTAATTATCATCTCGTAAATTTTTATCTATCTTTTAAACTAATTGGAAAAATACTGTTCGTGATTGTCAACTTTTTCTCAGTTGGTCTACACCTGCGAAACGTTAATTACATTAATGGATGATATATTAAACGTTTCGTTATTTATTTCCTTAATTTTAATTTCTCTTGAGAGAGAACCTAGATTATAAGATATTCCTTCCAATTTCATATTCCCGTCAATGTGTGTAGAGATACATTCGCTGCTGACCTTACTCGCCGTTTATATTAACCATACTATATACATATGGGAACCCGAACACACATACACATTCGAAGCTTTTCTGTCTCACACTACTCCCTGACCTTTTCTGTTAGTCGAAAAAAGAGAAATTCTTTAATACCTATCTCTGCAGTCAGTTATGGGTGTTTTCTCTTAATAATCTCTTCCACATTATCTATTAAAATGAATAAGGTAGAAAAGTTAATCTAGTATATTATATCCTATCCTTATAATTATTCTTGGTATCATAACGCTCGTCGAGAAACTGTGAAAAGAAGAAGAGGAAAAAAAAAAAATAACTGTTATACACATAACTCTACTCGTTATTTCAAATTTATCGTTCAACAGATGAAACCTGTAATTAGATTCTCGAGGTGTCATTGACCTCAGCTAACAAAAAATTCTATAAATATTATCAACAGGAGAGATAAACATTTTGAATGAAACTTTGACGTGGTTTTTTCTTTAGTAGGTATGTACTGATGACCGATTGCCCTCCTCACCTTTTACCTGACTTGTGAACTACGGCTAAAGTACCTGCGGGTATGAAATAGTAATAAAAAAATTTAAAAAAAAAAAGAAAGAAAACCTTTATTATTTTATAAAGTTAGATTGGGCGGTTTTAATTATAGCGAATTATAGCTAGTATGGAAAAAAAAATAAAAAAGATAAAAAAAAGACTAGTATTTACTATTTTACGAAACTTGAAGCAACGGTGAAACGTAAAGAGAACGCTACAATGCTCGTCTTAAACGCTTGCCTGCGTCCTGTTTTCGCGACCTTGGATCACTATACGCCTCCACATTCCAACCGAGACAAAACGTCGACACACCCGCACTATAGGTACAGTGTCTCACGATCCTTTGATCCTCGATGCGCAATGCCTGCTCTTGAAACGCTGTATGTGAAATTATGGCGTTTCATCAGCTATCGGAGTACGGTACTTATACCTTCGGTTGTCATAAATATACATGAGAGTGTAAAACTCAGACAACCTATCTTGTCAAAGCGATGAACTAGCTGGAGGCTGGAGGCCAGAGACCTAAGAGGAATTCGTATAGACTCACGAAACTGTTAATACATATATTATAGTCGGAGCTGAGACCAGCTAAACTAATTTTAAGGTCGCCCAAGGGACGGAATATAGCGTTAGAAATCCTGAGAACCACTGCGGTACCGTTTTTTCTTTTTCTTTTTTTTGCTGTCTTTAAATTTTCGTTCAGAGGAATTTTATCACCAAACAAGAAAACTTCTTTCTCACTGTTGAATAATATAAGTTTAGACAAGGATACACTATACTCAAATATCTTCATCATAATATGATTTTTGTTCTTTACATATAGGGCACGCGTGCTTATCCGTCGACGACGAAAAGATTGTATTTCTGATCACCGATATACACTCTACAGGTATATTTATATACTATTATAGGTATATTATGTGCTCGTATGTGTAATACGTAAATATTATCTTAGTAGAGAAATGCGAGTCGAATAATTTCGGCCTCTTCTTTTTTGTTTAATCGAGTTTTATACTAAATCAGATCTTCAGGGTCTTCGAATAGTGTAGATTATTGTACCTTAGATATATAGTTAGGTTAGGTTATAGTATACGTCTTGATATGCGTTTATTGAGTAACCATTATTATTTATAGAGCGTAATTATATTAGCAATACAATTTCAGCAGCCGTATAATATATTGCAAGTGATTATCATCAAAGTAATAAACAGTTTTCTAATTTTCCTTATATACTTGTAAATATGGTGTATTGTAGCTGATGTTAATTGGTACCTATATACGTGCGTATAGTTGCCCACTGTCTGTCATTAGCTATAACGAAAGGTTAATTAATTGTAGAAAACTAGGAAGTGGATTGTATATGAACGTATATAAATGTATATATATCTACGTGGAAATTCTGCACGGTTCTATAATATATACATTATACATATATATCTATATACGTTTTGCACATTCGGACGTGCGTCGAAAAATTAATAAAATAGGTATATGTATGAATGCAGAATTATATAGCGAAGTGTAAGTCTGGAGCATGACATCTTTCGACTTCTCTGCCACATATTACCTACCGCGACTTTCTATTCGCTTCGGTGTTATCCGACTATACCAACGTCGTTTATACCTCAACCTCTTTGACAACTAAATTACCTCCTCGCTACGGTTATTTGCTTTCCCATCGTGGTCCAAAACTACTGCTGCTGCTGCTGGTTTTATACATACTTATATATAGCCAACTCAAATATATTTGACATCGGATATATTTTTTTATTCGTGTTAGATTTCACTTATGTGCGTATATTAAAATACTTTTTTCTTTTTTTTTTTGAAAAAAAAGCGAAATTTTTTCCCTCTTACTTTATTTAACTACACGCAAATCGGTACATCTATGCAAATTTATGGATATTTATAAATATATAACCACCTACGGTTGAACGTATAGAAAGGTTCAACGTAAAATTTTTAAGTTACATATATGGTATAAAGTTTAATATGCGAGAAGAACGTATGTACATACCTTAGAGAACATAGAGGAATTTTACGAGTACCCAATCATGAAGAAAAGAAGAGAAATAAAAAAATAATAAACGAAAAAATCGTATTACTATATGAGTTAGGGTCCCAAGCGATGGATGTGATGTGTATGGGATGGGCAATAGCGCATTTGCATTTTTTGATTAGTTTTAAATAATCATCTCACGATTGGGTTTCGTATATACATACCTATATATTAGGTATATATGTATATACCTACCTATAGGTATATATATATTATATACGAAACCTACTTAATCTATATTCTCGCAACACGTACAGTCCGAGCAAAAACCTTATACGACCACAAAATACTTTCAGAAATTATAGCAAAGCTAGAGGCTTTATAGATATATACAGCTATAAGATATTTCCCAGAGTTTGATTTTTCCGTAACATTTGTTTTTGTTCATTCCTATTCCGTAACTTCAAATATGCGACACTATAAATCGTTCTTAGTTCTTCTTTTTATCTACCTATACCTACTATTAACAAAAAAATATCCAATTACATTTCAATCTAAACTCAGCTATGTTATGTTACATCGCGTATTCAAGTATATCCTGCGGTTTCTTTAAACATTTTTTTACACTTTTTCTTTTTTATAGATGAATGTATATTATAGCAGAACCATTTTACAATATACAATTATCTTATTATTTTTTTTTATATTAATCTAAAAAAATTCTAAAAAATCTGAAATAATTTTCAGAAATTCTGTATGATATATGAAAATATTTCAGCAATCATCTAATAGTAAAATAACTCCCGATTTTAATTTTTTTAACCTTTTGTTTTCGGAAAAAGCTTGAAAACAGTAAGAAGGAAAAATCTCCCCACTCCGGCTCTAAACTTAAAAATTTTGATATCTGACACACGATTTTTCAGAATGTTTTTAGATTTTTAAATAGTGTCGATCAATATAGTCGTTTTCAAAAATTGTAGAAAATTCAAATCGATTTGAAAAAAAAAAAAAACTGAGGGTCTTTCAAAGTGAGACAAATCATACAAAAATTCACGAGCCCAATCCGAAAGGTCAAGGGTCAGATCTATGTTGAAATGACATAGAATGCCCCATATACTTTTAACTCAACTTGTACAGCTATGCACGCCTTGAAGAGGAAGTTTTATACAATTCATACAGTAGAAATCTCACAACTATACAATACGCAGCGGATATGATTGCTTTTTCATTTATTTCTCTATTTATTATCTATTCAAATAAACAAACAAACACATAAATAAATAAATAAATATTGGTCATCAATCTTTACCACACAAGTTATTTAAAACTATAACTCAATCTCCACAGCGTGTATGTATATACCACACACATATATCTTTACCGCAATTGACATGAAATTAACGCCGTTTCGATTCGCCAGACCTTCTGATTGTGAGGGCCGCGCACTAGGTGCTTCGGGCACTTTCACGTATACCTAGATATGTAACGTATACGTGTAGGTTAGGTATATCTATATTATATAGGTACAGACCTCCTTACGTGCTCAGCAGACAAATGAGTTTGGGAAAAAGAATTCTGCAAATATACCGGTACCTGACTTCTTGTATAGCAATATATAGTTATAGGTGATAGTATACCTACAGTAACTAATTACTTGTCGGTTTTTCAGCTTATATAATTAGACAAATCGACTGCAGTTGCCGTAGCGAATCTCAGATGCAATCAGCGATGTATCAGATATATCAGAAACCAGTATCTTCATATAAAAGCTGCAATGATAGCAACTTATATGTATATGTGTGTGAACTGATATCAGTTAAATTTTGAATTAAAAAATCGATCATACGATTATCGATATTGAAATTCGAAATTAAACTATAAACCACACTCTGAGTATCTTTAATTCGTTCGCACTTGACTATAATGGAAGCATTTTCTGCAGACCCAGATATCCTGGGATTACGGTTTAGAATATCAATTTGGAGCGAGAAGGTCGCTTAGTACTATAAGTACACTTACTTCCTGATTCCACGACAGACTGGCGCGAGTTTTTGTACTTCGTTATCGTTAGGTAGTTCATTTTTATTGAAAACAACACCCAGGATCATACAATTTTATTTTCCGGCAGATAATTATATTCATAACCCGGAACTATAATGCTCTCAAGTTTTCAAATTTATCGGAAACAGATCGCTTTTTTTAAATTCGATGGCTGGAGGTAGAATAGAAATTCTAGTTTCATTTTCTAATATCTCGATTCTTTTGATCTTTAGTTTTGTCGACAGAAATATCATTCCTGTTTTAGTAGAATTATGTCCTACGTAATTAGGATTCGGAATTGTAAATCAGAATTAGAGCTTGCACTTGAAATTCTGATTAGCGTCTACAAATTCCACTAAATTTTCGAATTCTACTTACAACCTCGAAGGTCTGCCAATTATATCAATTCAATGGATCGCTTTTATAGTCCATTTACCCAAAGTCTGAACCTAAAAAATTTGCAAGTGGATGCAAATTTCATTTCTATCTTTGTTTTACACCCAAAAATACTATAAGCAAATTTTCAGGATCAAAAATCCCCGGGAAATTTTAAAAATTGATGAACAAAGACGAAAATTTTCGGTTTTCGCGATTATCTCAGCAACGGTGAAGAATTTTTAAAAAAGTTTTCGTATAAAAGTTGTAGAGCTAAAAATTCTGCGTCGAAAAATGCGCTCAGAAGTTCATTTTCGTTCAGTATTTACGAAGTGACAACAAATATCACAATTTCTTATGCATAAATCGGAAAATTCGTTGTCACTTCGTAAATACTGGACGAAAATTAACTTCAGAGGCCATTTTTCGACGCAGAATTCTTAGCTCTACAACTTTTATTTATAAACTTTTTTCAAAATTCCTTACCGATACCGAGATATTTGCGAAAAACAAAAATTTCCGCCTTTTTTTTTATCAATTTTCACGATTTCCCGGGCATTTTTGATCCAGAAAATTTACTTGGTTCACTATACATATTATTTTGGACTCAGAATTTATTCGCCAAACAGTTCACAACACATTTTATTAAACCTTCGTGGTTACCGCGTGTCAAAACGACCGGAGCTTGAACTATGAAAGTAAATATCGTTTTTTCCCCAAAACAAATACCTTTTTCGGAACGCACACTATAACACTATTTTCTCTCCGAAAAAACCATATTTCAGGAGTATCCCCATTATAATTTCACTCAAAAATATTGAAAATTCAAAAAGTTGTGATTCTTTGAGTAAAAAAGTGTCGTTTTTGCGCACTGATCGATTTACGATTTTTTAAAACATTTTGCCATTTGAATTTTGATATACCAACTTTTGCTGCTTGTTCTAGAATGTTCAAAATATTTCCCAGTATTTTTTCGGTCTTGATTGAACTGATAGTTTTCACGCAGCAATCGTTTAAAAATGGGCTTGGGTCAATTTGACCCGGTTGTGACCAGCTTGATTAAAATCGGAGGTGTAACCACGAATGGTTAAAGATTAAAGAGCTATAAGTCGAAGCCGAAATCATGAAGCCTCTTTGAATTTTAGGACCTAGAGGTTCAAATTAGAATTGCGAAGGCCCAGCTTGACTCTAAACTTGCTCAAAGCGGACAAAACTATATCACTTTCAGATGCAAACCAGAATTTCATAACATTCTTAATTCTACCCTCAAATTTTGGTTAGCACCTCCAAATTTTCGGTGAAAACTTGTAAACTAAAACTAGAATTTCAATACCAACTAGAGAATCTGAACACCTTCTTTCTATTCGTTTTTACTTCACTCCCTGACACTGCCGTTAACTTTTATTTAATATTTTTAGAAATGCGAAGAGAAGTTGGCGAATGGCTGGCCACGTGCGTCGGGTCACCAATCTGCATTCTTTTAATATCATGGACGCTTTTGATCTACCAGAATCAGCCGTCGTGTAGCAAGCGAAGAATTGATCTTCTAGTGGTTGCCGTACTTTCGCAGAGTCTCGTTCACCAATTGGCTCTGCTTTTATATGCAATTCTCACTCTTATTAGAGCAGTAAATAATTTCGGTGGTACGTTAATAATAATCACACTACTTAACAGCCTAAGCTTTGAATATAAATTTTGTTCTTTAAATAGAAGTGCATTTTATTTCAGAACTATGCTCGACGTTGGTATGGATGTTAAACTCGTCTAGCATCCTGCAGGAATTGTCACTAACTACAATCGCCATATTCGCTGCCATAAGCAGCGAGGAAGTGACTAAAAATCACCTAAAGTATCACTTACTAAGCATGAGTATCCTTAGTGCTTGTATCGGTGTTACTGGTGTGTTAAACTTCGAATCAGATACCTGCGTTTTCATGGCACATGAGTTATCGCCCAAATATGGTATCTTCTTCAATTCACTGCGAGGACTGCTCGTCCTAACCTCAATCCTCAGTCTTTTCGTTACATTTTATAAGGATATCTTTGCGAAACCTAAGAATGAACTGCTCAAGAGTGTATCTGATCTGTCTGATCTTAGTTCAAAGAATTCTTCTGGCTTTGAGTGCCATCAGGATCGTACGTGGGATCCTTCGAGTGTCTCGTGTACTAGCAGTTCAACCAACAGTAGGGCCTGTCTAAGGAAAAGGAAGATAGTGGACGAGAACAATAGCCATTCAACGGTTTACAGCGTTCTTTTCGTCTGCTATATCTGCAATCACATTCCTGTACTGGTAATTAATTTTTTATTTATACACATATTTACAGTCAATTATATGTCACATGAAGTTTTTCTTTCTTTTTGTTTTTTCTTCTCTAACTATGAGAGGATATCTTTTTATCGATTTGTATGTATCATGATCGGCCAGGGCCAAGTGATCGTTTCGTAATATTAGCAAGTTGGTGTACCTACTTACGTAGAGCGTATACCGCGAAATAAGCCAACCATGAAACTTTCAACTCGCGTGCCGCAGTATCTAAAACGTAAATGATTTTGTGCTAAAAATAATTTGCTATTTGCGATTGTAAATTGACGGAAATCGACAGGTCCTTGAAAAGAACTTCGTTCTATGATTTTAAAGTCGTAATTTATACACGGGAAATGATTTTCAAGCATAAAACCAAACGTATATACATGCGGCATTGCGTCGTTTAATTTGTCATTCAGAATCAGCATTAACTTATATACGTAGTTTATAACAACATCGCAACGTAAGCGAGAAAGCGACGCGATCACTAGCGCGAAATAATTAATTAAAAGATATAAAAAAATAAGGATTTCCAATGACTGAATTCACGACGGATGTTGTTGGAACCTTCATGGAGTCTGCAGGTTACACTGGAAGCTATTCGTCGCAAAATGATAGACAAAATTTATTTTTACTAACTTAATAGTTTCATTGGCTTATTTTCTCAATAGCTAAAAGTATACAGAGAGATTGTTTTTAATTATGAAACTTGATCAATTTTGATGTTTCAGCAGCAAATAAAATTCGGAATTTAAATTAGATAAACCGAAATGCAATCTTTGACTTCATTTAAACAATTTGAATAATTTTTTCAATAATATTAAGAAGGAAAAGCTAAGATCGAACATAAAAATGTCGAAACTTAAACTATCGACTAAATTACGACGGAATAAGCCTTTGCTGTTTTTTTCTCTTTAATAACAGGCTTGCAGGCTTGCAGGGAGGCCAATGACTTTTTATGAATCTAGAGTTTGCGTGTGCACCCGTCGAATCTCTTCATCGTTAATTTGAAAGTGCATTTTGTTTTCACTTACAATTAGGTACATACATAATTTAAAACTGAAAGTTTCATCCTGTTGCACCGTGAACTCGTCTTTTTCATATCCCTGCTGATTTCATTCTATGACTAATTCATGTGCTCCGATTAGTCCGAATTATTTCTAATTGTTGTTGTTTATATGTATACCATGTTGGGTATATTAATGTATTATGTAGTTTGCGTATGTATATGATTTAGTAAACGTGTACCTTTCTATGTACAACATTACCTACATGAAGGGCTAACATACGTGTTCGTAATTGTACGTGTGTATTCAGTTTCGGTTTCGGTGCACAACCGTAAAGCAAAAGTAATATCCTCAACACGTATACGTATGTAGTGTACGTCATTGCAGTAGCTCTCCCCTGCAAGTTCGCAAGAGCGGATCGTCCGCTATTAATTAAGAAATTATAATTAAAGAAATGAAATCGAAATCTCGAGAAAATCCCGGTAATAATTGAGTATTTTTCATTTGTTCTTTTTAATAAATTTATTTTATTTCATTTTAGTTTTTCCTCATTTTTTTTTATCTTTCATTTTTCTTTCGTTCTGAAAGCGAAATTAACAATTTTGTAATGGTCTGAGACTGTAGCGCGAACTATAACGCGTTCTGCACTCGTATAGTATAACTATCTGGGTTTCATTTTACGATTTCTCTACTTTGAAACTTGTAACTATCCACATTAAATGCCTGTATACGAATGTAGGTATAGCTGTTCTGCCGAGTTGCGCTTAAACATTACAACGTATAATTTTCAAACAATATTAAACAGTTTTTATACTTGCTCAACAACTATAATAATTTTTCACTCGTCTATTATCAGCAGTTTTATGTATATATAAGATCGGGTAAAGAAAATTTGATGATAAATTTTCTTGGATATTTATCTTTTATTTTTAACACCGTATTCCACAATTCGAGATAATTCACATTAATTGAACGGTTTAGTTTTATTCGTTTTTATTATTTTATCATTCTCAGGTGATTTCAATAAGGCCGGAACTGCTATTCGGCTTCTGTTCACCGCAGAATATAGCCACGTGGTTGCCACTGATTCAAGATGTTCTCCTGCCAATATCTTTAGCAATTTTTGACAAGATGTTTTGTCATTATGTCGCTAAAGTCTACACGAAACAGGATCACGCCAGCAAAGTATCACACGGTAAAATAAAATTAAAGAAAAGTAGAAGAAAAATTTCACTTGTACAATTAAACACATTCGATCTTTATTATCTTTTACAATAACAACAATGCGATGCAATAACCAGAAATTTCGTAGCTTTGTGATCATTTATCATTCTCTTTGATCCGGTGCTTATAGCCTTCATCAATTGTAAGTTTAATTCAATCCATGATTCAATTAATCTGATTAATACTTACCGGACTAGAATCCCCTGTCTATTATATATAGGTATATATTTATTAACCGAATGAAATCATTGAAGCGTTCTACTTGCTACTAAGTTACGAAATAGTATTTGTAACAATTACAGTTATATACTTTTCGTAGAGAATTACAGCCTGATAATAATAGAAAAAAAAACGACAAATAAGAATAAAGAAATGAAATAAGGCAAAATTCTTTGCGATAGGTTTTGCGTTTATACGTAAATTAATGAATTTAATTGAACAGGTTTATACGTCTATAATACTAATGAAGTAATATAACATATATTTTTACGAGAATTAACTAATACCAAATTAACCTTGATGTGAACTTTGAAAAAACGTCATGCTATGGTCGTTGAAATAACAGTTCACTAATATACTGTTATTTTTTTCTTATCTAATTTAACTATAAAAATTTGATTACGGCATAGGTGGAATATGTGTTTATAAAACCGCAAGTCAATTCAGCGATATTACTGAAAATAACAGTTATAATGATCAGAAGGTATTCATCTAACTGATCATTACGTGCGTTCCACTTCGGTCTCTGAAAATGTTTTCAATCAATATATTTTGTTTGAATTTTTGAATTCATCTATAAACGATGAGTATATTTATATTTTATTCAATATATTTGATCGTTTTAATTAGTCACAATCGGACTAACTATCCTGTACCTACAATGTATTTACATATATGTATGCATGTATATCCATACGATGCAGTAGAGTGCATTACAAATGTGGTATCTAATAACGGCGATGGCGACCACGCGTAACGGAATTCCTTGCTTAGAAATTGACTAATTCTCACTCACCTTCTCACCATACTGCATATCCGTTGATTTATTCATTAACAAAGACGTATTAAATGCGATAAGTTATCTGAGATAATTGTAATAGTCATTGTTGAATTCCAGCTGCATGAGGTTTTGCGTGAATCAATCCCGAAAGGATAAAATAAAATAAAAAATACCATTTAGATTATTGTGAATGCGGATTGTAATTTTTCTCGATGCTTTTGGTGTAACAATCTTCTTTTTTTGTTTTCATTTCATAAAACTTGCATGACTCTTTGTCTTTCCTAAGCCTTTTATAACTACACAAAGAATGAACGTAATACTTTCGTCTGCTGAAATCCATTTTTGCTTCAGGTGGTATCGATGGAAAATTCAGACATTTCGAACAGGACGCCGAGTATAAGTTGCAGTTAAATTTGAATCACGGCTTAAAATTTCCTCTAACTAATGGGAGTCTATATGGAAGGTTGCATAACCACCAGAATAGAGGTATACACACTTTATACGTTATACCATTATACTCATGTATATGCACGCATATTGTACAGATGACAAGCACTACTTTTATTTTTTCTATCTTGCATTATTAATCCGAAAATGAGAAAAATCTGTATAATACCTACTATAAACTTATACAGTTTTTTTTTTTTTTTTTTTTTTATACAACGGCCCCAATCTGCGGGATATTAAAACCAAAAGAGGACAAAAAAAATTGCATAAATTTTCAGAAAAAATTGCGCTATATGATTTTTTTTATACATTTGATAGTTCAAGATTTGACCGTAACTGATCATTTAGCCAAGCCGGATTATCTCACGATGCATTGACAGTCGTTGTATTCTTCATATTATAGGAAGAAACGGTACCATAAACATGGGAATTCAACATTATCCAAGGTCCCCATCTCACGAGGAAAATGCCTACTCATCCCTCCCTGCCGAGCTGACCTCCTTTGCTAGTTCCACGTTCGAGCCACGTCAAGAGTCAAGGATGGGTTCACACAGCGGCAAGGTTATCAAGGACCAAAACAACAAAGTTGATAGGATACGAATAAACGATAATTTTGAATTTGGTAGTAAAAGGAAAATCGGAAGTACTGACGTATTCGGTCAGAACATGGAAAATCTCGTGCAGCTTGACGATTCGACAATTGTTAACAGAGTGGCAGGATCTGTTCCAGGTATTGGAATGGCGCGTAATCATTACGTAAAGGGAAGTCTAAGCCAAATATGTGAAGAGGGTCCACGAATACACGTACCCAAGGTAGTTGTAGGACTTGAAAATTGTTCAAGACTTGAGAAAAGTTTGGAGGGAAAATTGAAGTACAATTCGTGTACAGAAATACACGAGATACCGTCGCGGAATAGAAAATTAATGCGGAGAAATCAGAGCTTCGATGAATCCAGCGTAAATGTTGTTCATCTCGAAGGTGATTCGCGGACTTATGTAAAGGGCAAACGTTATCCTTCAGTATTTGAAATAAATTATGGAGTGGCCGAAGCCACCGGAGCTAACTACGACACTTCAGATGACGAGAGCTGTGACATGGACGCCGATTTTCCTGACTTTGGAGACACGATAAGCTCCTGTAGGAGCTGTTGCTCTGTAACCACAGTCGCAAATGATGATTTTGAGTTCTTTCAACGACAAGAACTTAGAACTGACGCACCAACGGCAAAAAAAACATCAATCAACACCGAGGCCAGTATGCGTACATTTACTCCCAAAATTATTGATAAAAATTTAAAATCCTCTAAAACTCCAGTATCTTCTGGAAGAGATCCTCGGAACTTAACTAAGCCTACGATTCACTCGTATCATTTAAAGAATAAAATGGCTTCTGGTTACTCAATGAATGACTTAGACAAGTTGACAGTGGACAATAAAGGTCTTGCTTTATCCATGGAAAGTTTACGCAATATACTGAAGGATTCCGCAGTAAGTTACCTAGATAACGGTGAACTTTGCAGGCACGATATAGGCGGTTCAGCACCTGATTTCAAGAAGATATTCGTCTCTGAGTTTATATAAAATCTGTGTCTGCTAAATTATTGTGAACCATAGTATTTTTCGTTCTTTTTTTTTCTTACAAATAATATTATACCTATAATAGCCATCTTTTGCGAACTGTAAACTATTTTCACATTTCAATCGTATTATATTATAATAATCGCGGTTTTATATGGCGATATTTTTAATTATGTAAATATAACGTGTATATTTGTACTCTATTATTATTAATATTATTATTATCATTATTATTATTATTATTATTATTATTATTATTATTATTATTATTATCATCATGATTATTATTATTATATGTTATTTAAATAAAGCATGTATGTATTTTTATTGTTTAAATAAAGGCTACGTATATCGTTGTTGTGAAACCTTTGTAGGTAAGTGCACGTTTTTACCATTAGTTGGTCATCAAGATATTTTATAGCCTATACGTTGTAGAAATTTGTATATATAAACGCTTTCTAATCGGAAATATTTATTATGCCCAAAGAGTTACAATGTATAGGAAAATTATGCAAAAGACGTTTTATTACACGTACCCTGAACAATTTTATATTACGTTATCAATATATTGGATCATTATTTTCAGAGTTGATAATTAAATTGATAACATGACGGAATAACTCGGTTCTTGTCTATTGAGAATACAATTTATAGAAATATGTATGAATATCAATTCGAGAATTAATATGCCGACAAATATTTCGCAGTAAGTATAATTGGCAGATGTATTACACAATGGTCGAAATTAGATACACAAGTAATTCTAAGATATGTCTTCGTGACTAGAATATTATAAAAGCATATATATCAACAGTTTATTTTTCTTAAGTATAATACAGATTTTATTATCTAACGAAAACATTTTTTGAAAACGAAGTTCATATACATAATAACCAAAAAAATAAAAAAAAAAACAAGTTTAGAATTTGCCGTTAAATTTTTTATTTAAATTCTTCGCTTGAAATATCTGTTGAGACATCGCCGTAGATATGGATCAAACCGCAATCGCGTCCGCAAAGAATGTATGTATACATAGAATAAAAAAAATAAAAAAATAACGGAAACAATAACAGGAAAAAAATTGAAATAATGCGTGCACAGAATGATAAGCTAACCTACGAGCTATGAATAGCATTTGTCCAATACCAAGTAAGTATCTAAATCGTTTGGCATACGAGTTTAATTGCTTAAGTTGTAAGCAATTCATCGTCATTTAAGTCTTTGCGGATAATTGTATGCGCAAACAAAGAACGCGTCGATTTGAATGTGCCGGAGGTTTGGCTCGTACTGCGCAGTCGCGTGACTTAGAGGCCTCGTTGGCCAGAGCGACTGCGAGAGGTAGCCAAAATGGCAGAAGGATCGGATGTTCTTCTCTTCGATTTACGAATTGTCCACGATAATTTCGATCGTGCATTAATACAGGATGATGACGTTGAAATAAAATTATACCTCGAAGCATACAACGAGTTGTACAAGTAAGTTTAAACCTAAAATATAAATAAATGTTAATAATTTCGCGGGCTAGTCAACTGACAGCTACATTCTTTTGTCTGCTACTAAACTGATATGTTAGTCAAGCTGCTATCCACTCTTATCCGGATCACGTGACTTTTTATGATCACAGGTGTTTCCGTGTTACGAATTTTCATATCATAATTATTTAGTAACAGTTATTGTTTATTTTAAACAGATTCTTTCAACTTATGGGATCGGTCTTTAGTTTCGTCTCTTCAGATTTGAAACAGAAAATCGATATTCTTTCTGAACTGATCTCTAAGGATGAGCAAAATTTTAAAACTATTAAATCAATGATACAACACGAAACGGAAAATAACTTATTACAAAAGACTGACTACGTCAATGGTAGTCGCACGTTGTTGAGACTCCACAGAGGATTAGGTAAATACGATTTATTATCACATCTTGATGTAATAAATGATAAAGTTATAACACTATCAAATTTCGTGCCATTATTAACGTCTACGAATGACACAAGTTGTTCCGTAGATATTATATATGAATAAATATATGGCCTGATATCCTTCTGTATTTCAGATTTTATTAGAGAATTTTTACGACAGTTGGGTGAGTTATCAGACGGAGATAAGGCCTCGTCCTGTTGCCAGGATGCATATAACAAAACACTTGCCAAACATCATCCATGGATTATTCGAAAAGGAGCAATAGTCGCCATGTACGCTATGCCAACTAGAGAACTCTTGTTCAAAAAGGTATGTATACGTATAATCTCGAGTAGCTATATCTATAATCGCGATTTCTTATCTGATTCATTATTCGTCAAGTTTCATGTTATTACAGATTACAGAACCATATACGGCAGTACACTAATGAATTCAACCTGCATGTATCACTGTACACAACAATTATTGAGCTGATTTGATTAATCGCTCATATTATTTCGAAGTTATAAGCTTAAGAGTTTTGAATTAATCTTTGATTTCATTGTTACTGTTACAATTTTTAATATAATGTCTATATTATGAAAAAACTGCTTCTAATTCATTAGTAGGTCGGTTAATATTATACACTGTGGGTTGTAAAATAAATTTTTTGGTTATTTGAAGAAAAAAAAAATCTATTTCGCACATGATATAGTTTTTTTTTTTTTTTTTTTTTTTTAATAACTTATAGCTTATAACAATTTGTTCAATTGAAATCTGTAATTCATTTATTTTCGAAGGTTTGCGGAGATAATGTTCAACGAAACATCGACATTTTACCAAAAATGTTGGAAGTAACTGCCGACGTGTTCAACAGGACTGAGAAACTTTACGAAATAAACAACTTGCACGCTTTGCCTTGAAAACGAGGGACATAATATGTCTGCATATATGTCTCTATTATTTCAATAACGCGCTATCTTCATAACATAAACAAAAAATAATTAAAAGAATAAAGAATACGAAAAAAGAAGATCAAGTCTTGAGAGGAAAATTGACGATTTAATTAGGAACTACAAATGTTTCGAATTATACCTACGCTCGCCAATTTTTACGTATTTTAATCGTGTATATATAAATTACGAAAATTTGGCATCTTGTGTGACTTGTGGCTTTTTTTCGTATAATTAACGCGCGTTATCTTGCCTTTCTTGCGAAACGAATTGTTACGACTATTATTTTTATTTTTATTTTTGTTTATTATCAGTGAAAACATTCCGTTTGTGATAATATTCTACTATACATAGATATATTACAATTTAAAGAAAGATACAACACATACCCACACACACACACACACACACACGTACGCACACACGCAGGTTCAGATGTATCACATATTACCTAATATAAGTTTTGATACATTTAAATATACTTTTTTGAAATATCAAAAATATTATGTATCTCACGAATACAGACAGATTATTGATTGGAATCGTAATAATAAATGCCGATTTGTATTGTTCGGACATCTGACTTGAAAAACAAAAAAAAAATAAAAAATTGAAAAAGAAAAATAACAAATGTATGTACAGAGTTTAAAGTCTTAAAATATTTCTAATTGTTGAAAGACCAATCTGTCACAACTTTGTGGCAGAAAATTAATAAAGCTGAATCGCTATGCCCCCCTCATAACAAATCTTACCGATTTTTTAATCAAAAATTAGTAATTAAACTGTATTTTTGACGTTGACTCTTTCCACTACGATATAATTTCCAATAGACTTGTCAAGATTAATGTTATAAGTAATTTTATGTCATGTGAAAATAAAAAAAGGGGAAAATAATTCACGTTCACATAGCATGCTACAGTAGGCCAGAGATTTTATCAAAATGACAATGAATTAAAGAACATATCATTGTTTTAGTAATTACATATTATTAAAATTATTCATAATATGAGAGCAGTTGTATAGGCTGGAACCTAATTCTCATAAACACACTCACATAACACACACACACACGCACATATACACGGAGATAATCATATATAATAAATGTACATGTATGTATGTACAATAGTGTCAAATAAAGTATCTACACAAATGTTTTTGGGGAAAAAGAAACAGAAATAAGGAATAGCATTGAATAAAACGCGGTGTTGTATCATCAATAAACAATGCTTTCTCCTGTATCATATTTTCCTGTATAAAAATTTATTCTATAAGCTCGTGGAATTAGTACTTGAAATGGTTGTGTAGAAGTCGTCTGTCATGAGCATACCTGTTGAAAGAAATTGCAAGAAAAAATCTTATAACGTTGAAGTGAAACTCTATAAACGAAAAATATTATTAAAAATTAGAAAATATTTACGATTCTTCTTACCGGCAATACAGGCCGTTAAAAAACATACGGCGCTTCCGGTTATGAAAGCACGTGCAGCTACGCTGGCAATTTGCGCTCGTTTTTCTGGAGCCATACTTGTGAGGGCTCCAATCATTATACCGACTGAACCGGGGTTTGAAAAACCACAAATCGCGTATGTGGCGATTGCTTCAGTTCTTGAAGAGAGCATGTTCTGAGCTTTGTACTCGCCCAATCTTTCGTAGGCTACGAACTCGTTAACAATTGTTTTAAGTCCTATTAAAGTTGCCACTGCTTCACATTCATCCCAAGGGACACCCATGATCCAACTTAGTGGCATGAAAATTTTTGTGAGGAACCACTGAAGGAAATATTAATTAAAACAAATTATACAACAATGAACATTGAATACTGGGGGGTGGATATCAACTTATCACGTATAGACATTTACCTCGAAATTGATATCGCTGTAACCGACTAAACCTCCTAACCAGGAAACTACCCCATTCAGAAAAGCAACCACCGAGACGAACGCGATCACGTTAGCGATTACCCCTAAGAATATCGGCATTCCGGCAAGCGCACCTTTAGAAGCTGCGTCCAAGATGCTGGTGTCCTCTCTGAGTCGATCATAAAATATAAATCAAAATCGGTTTATCAATGGCTAATTTAAGGTGATATTTTTACACTCTTGCAATCATTTTTGAGTTTTTAAATGAGCACTCCGGAGACATTCAAATATCCCAAAAGCATCACATTTTTTTACGTTTCTACGAAGGATCACCGTGAGAGATTGTTAAATTGCGATATTTTCACCGGCTTATCTTCCTAATCGAGAAATCGTTGGCACAAAAGTAAGACGCCAGGATTGCTGCACTCTGGCTATGGATCTCAGACATGGCTACCGAAAGGAAAATGTGAAGTTCTATTTGAAGATGTCAAGGTGATTTTGTTATCTTGATGAAACTGATAAATTTTATGAATTTGCGTACGTCTAAAACTGGTCATCGTAACTTCTAGTAAACAAAAAGATAATCGAGCAGTTCTGCTACCTCGAAGATGATGAAATCTACCATAAACTACTTACGACTTTTTTATCTCGATAGTATCTCGGCCAGTCTTGCTTTTTTCTGTCTCTGGATAGAACAATTTTGAGTAACACAGCGAGGCTGGAGCTGACATTACTGATGCAGTAATCAGATGTGCGGGCTCAGCACCAAATCTGATATACGCAGCCAAAACGGTTCCTGGCGTAAAAACCATCAATCTTTTATTAAAATTGATCTCCAAATGATTCCACATTTATGACAGTGCAGTGCAAAGTATAAAACGTTCACAATATATTTACCCGAAACTGTGGCAAAACCTGAAGCCATAACTGTATGGAGTTCCGAAGATGTTAGACTAGGAACGTATGGTTTGATTAGAAGTGGTGATTCTGACTGAAAAACAATATTAAGAGAACTTATAAAAAATAGAAAGACTGTGATAAGATTTAAACGATCGATGAAGGCTTGAATCCTATCAGCTTCACTAACAAAAGTCGATCAAATACTCATCCTGGTTAGTAGAAGTGCTTGGACTCACCATGCTTAGGAATATGTTGGCTACGGTGTTGATTGACTCGCAGACAGTAGTGCCCATGATTGATTGCAATATTCCACCTAGCTTTTTAACGAACCATTGCATTGCGCCCACGTAGTAAAGGATCTGGACGATGAAGCTGAAGAAAAATATGACGGGAAGACTCTGGGGGAAAAAAATATCTATTTAAAATCGGTCCAGATGGTGAAAATTTTATCGATGAAAAAACACTTACTGCAAATGCAAAAACTCCGTAATCAGTAACTAACGTTTCAGAGAATACAAATGCGGCACCTTCTAATGCATAGTTTAAGAAAGTTGCCGTTTTGTCGGCGATACATTGAAGAATTGCTCTACCCACTGACCATCGTATGGTTAATACTCCAAAAACGAATTGAAGAATGAGACCCCAAATAACTGGCTGCCAGTTAATCTGCGACAGGAGATAGAGATTCATTAGAACAACATATAGCAAAGTTTGTCAGATGGTGGATGTGGGCTTTTTTTAACTACCCTAAATGATTCCTTGAGAAGAACTCTGTCATAACCGAAACTGGGAGTTGAAAATAGATATCAGAATGTTCTTGCAATACGTATTAGATAATAGTCAATCATTTCAACAGTGCCTAATAAATTTTCTAATGTTTCAAAAAACGTTTTATCGATAGAAAACAAGCATGGCTACATGTATGTACAGTTAAATGAAATACCAATTGTTTCGTGAGCAAGTTGACATAATGAGCTTCGGTGCAAAATCGCAATGGTCATATCACGAAGAAAACTTACGTGTGCTGGATACTTGGAGAAAATCCAACCCAGTACCATGATAATAACTGCTCCCATGAAACTGATCAGCCGATCCCGGGATTCGGCAGTATCGATGATCATGAAAACAATAACACCAGCCAATACAGCCAAGTAAAATATTGATGCTCCAAATCGTGCGATGAATCTACGGGATAAAAATATTGCAATGAAATTAATTTGCTTTCAATTTGTTTAGCTCACTGATCTAGTATATTGGCTCAACTCTGGATATTTCAACTTTTGCAAAATTGGAGTGTTAGTTACATATGTGCCGGACATTATCTCTGCTCAGAAACCGTCTAGCAACCTTTAAGGTAATTCAAAATGTTTCGATTTGAACAAAAAACATTTCGGTTTCATGTTTTTACTGGCAAAAGATCTGTTACTGACATATTTTTTCGTGCTTTTGTCAAGGAAGTAGTTAAACGGCTATAAAAATTCAGACGTTGATGTACAAAAAATGAAAAATAAAATTCCCTATTTGCTCATTTATAAAAATTGAAAGTTCCAGAGATATAAATAAGCCCATATACATGATTACTAATATTGATATGCATTGTATACATTGTGATTCGTGAGTGATTTAAAAGTGTCACAAAATCATCTCATATGTGTTATACCCTCGATTTCTTAATTCTTCTTTCATCGACTTACTTGATCTCATTGAAATGGTTAAAGCATCTTCCTAACGGACTGAAACATCTGACGATAGTTTTTCCAAAATATTTCTTGACTACGTGATAATAGATAAGACTACCGTAAATAATTGCAAGCAAAATGACGAGTATGCCATAACCATCGCACCATTGACCGGATAAATATCCGTCTGTGAAGCAAAGCCGTACATTGATTAGTAGGATATACAATCAAGTTGATATTCAAAACGAAAGTCGATATGTCTACAATGTTTTTTTTTTTTTATTTTATTTGTTTTTTATACGTACATGTGATATACCAGTGTCGAGTAGCGAAACCAAAGTGTACAAAAACCGCAATATTAAGTACCGAAATCCACCCAATTCTTACCGCTCGAGGATTTTTGGAAATTATTGATCCAATGGCATTGCGTCCTGTTACAAGAAAACCAGTATTTCGAACGGGCAGTTTATCCTCCTAAAAGAAAAGGTGATAACGTTTTTTCATCACCCCTAAACACACCTGTAATTGCTTGCAGATTTTTTAAAATTGAAAATTATTTTACGAAAGTTGTCAACCCTTCCTCTGACACAGCATTTTTCGATTCATTTGATTATGTCTTATTAGCAGAAGCATAATCAGTTAATAATATACCAAATTAAATGACATTTACCTCATCGTTTTGATCTTCGGCTCCTCTATGTTCTATACCATACAACTCAGCCCCCTACAAATATAAGGCATTCCATTACACACACGCACAAAGCAAAATCAAATCACAGAATGCGAAACTATTGAAATATTGAATGCGGAATGCAAAACTTGTATACTGTATCAACCATATGATATGTTATACAAACAAATATGAACATTGATAAGTTAGCAATTCAGTACCTTTGGCTCTAGAGGTATTTGCAGGCTGTTGTTACCGGAAGTTCGTTCCATCTATAATATTGAAATCTTTATTACACTTGATAAATGATAAGCATTTAGTGTCCGCACGCGGCTAAATACGTAGATTATGTTACGTTATGTAATTTCAAAATACTTCCGTACCTCTGCTTCAAAAGCTTCGTTCGTCACCCCAGTCATAATTGTAGTATTTCTACACTAAGAACTATATATCCTCTGATAAATTTCCTCCCTGTTCACGACTAAAAAGAATTTTCACATAATCATTCTCTCTCTCTCTTACGACGTATAACAACAGCTGAACACATGTGGTATCTGAAACATAGATACAGTAGCAGCTTTCGATGGCGTAACAAACTTGAGTTTATATCATAATCAGGCCGAGTAGCTAACTGTTACCTGAACTCAGTATTTGATCAGTAAATGCCACATTAACTCTTCGTGGTCACCACGGGTCTAAATAAACCGAGCTTGAACTTTGAATGTAACTATCGTTTTTTCCCCAAAATAAATACCTTTTTTGAAACACACACTATAGCATCATTTTTTTCCTAAAAGTTCCATATCTCACGAGTATCCTCACTACAATTTCACTTAAAAATATTAAAAATTCAAAAAGTTATGATTTTTTGAGTTAAAAAGTATCTTTTTTGCGCATTGACCGATTCACGATTTTTTTTTAACATGTTGCCATTCGAATTTTGATATACCGACTTATTCTGCTTATTCTAGAATGTTCAAAGTACTTCCCAGTATTTTTTCGATCTCGATCGGACTGATAGTTTTCACACAACAACCGTTTAAAAATGCGCTTGGGTTAATTTGACCCGGTTGTGACTAGTTTGATTAAAATCGGAGGTGTGACCACGAAGGGTTCAATGATCATTTTTTATCACTTATTCTATTCATTTATCATTTTGTTGAGAATTGATAACTTCAACAGCAATAGTGAGTTTTCAGAGCAAACTAAGTATATTCGATGACCCGCTTGCTGATCGCTACGAAACTCCTAGCACTAATGCGATAAGCAGTCAACACGGTCACACGTGTGTACCTATCATAGAGAGAATTTTATCACAAGCGCTATCATAAAAATATAAAAAATATTTTATTGCGAAAATATGATAAATGTTAACATAGGTATAATATACTGACATCATGTATAATAGAACATTTTTCTCATTATCGGAGTAGTCTGGAACAGTGGCATAGTAGGCATTGTCATATTATTACGTAAAATGAATGAATTGGTATAAAAATTAATACGGTTTTATTAGCAGAGTATAATAACAGTTGTCATACTCTGTTGAAGTAAAAACGAGTACGTATGAATACATATTGTTATTAAAGACTGTGAGTGAGTATACGACTGTCTCTCGAAATGTTATAACCATTTATTAGTATAAGCTTGTTGATTTAATATTTAATTATATTTATTACAGTCATAAACATATTTGTTAAAATTTAAGCAAGACTCTAGAAAAGACTCGACTTTTTTTATATCAATATAACTAAACAAGGTTCAATGTAAACCGATTTCTGTATTTCTAAATTAGAGTATTGGGTATATTGAATAATAAATCACAGCACACTATAACGACGAAAGATTCAGACACAGGATAGGTTTTCATATAAAGATTCACAAAGATTATACCGCGTAAGGTTCTCTGTATTTAAATATCATTGTAGAAGATAGTGAATTTTTTTGTTCATCAAAAATCCCAACGACGTTATTGTATACGATTCAGGAGAAAAAATTTCCTTACATTTTCCAAAGCCTGCACTGCTCATCATCTGGAATAAGTCAGTCATACTTCTACCCTATACTTAAATGACAGCATTTGTCATAAAATTTCCTCCGTATAGGTACTTATCTTTATAGTTGAAGTACGCGACAGATATATTGCAGATAAGGTAAAATAAGTATGCAGTTATCTCGTTGGAGTCAAGTGACTAATCAGCGTTGTTAAAGAGCGAAATAATAATACTGGAAGTTTAGAAAATGTGAAGAAAGATGATTATCCGCTGCTTGAATTTCAGTTTTTTTTTTTTAAATAAAATTATCTTTTACGGATTTATCATCATGATGTTGTTTTATCTTCATTGGCGTTGTAAATACTTGAACATTGTCATATATATAAAGATTAATTTCCAGTGCAATCAAAACACTATCACGAAAAGATAAATTAGTTTTATATGTGCAGTGTGAAAAAGTAGAAATAATTATAGCAAAAGGAAACCGTACACAATTCGTAAAAATGATCCACATGATACATCATCATATTTTGAACCTCGAATAGGAACATTACCAACTAAAGTTTCGGAAACAGTAGGTATGGCAATTATTACCGCATAATTTTTACTTAAATAATACAGCCTTGAAAACGGTATAACAAAACAAGGAAAATACCTAGATAACACGCTTAGTGGATTTGCCTCGGACGTGGTGACGCAGTCTTCGCAAATTCCCGTCGCCGTCTTACGTTGTCGGTATGTGCTGTTAAATGTTCTGAGAATCTTAAACACATATACGCTACTTGAATATATATTAAAAAAAAAGAAGACTCGAATCTTCGTTACACTTAATTTGAGCAATTACGATATCTGACGAAACACTTTCCTCTTTACAGATGTGTGAACTGAAATCTAGGTTTATCTGGAGACTATAGAAATTTTATCATGTAAAAACGAGTGAGAAATTAATTTTCTGACACTACCTGGCGGTATAACTAACGATAAATCTTATACGTTGGTCTCTAGAGACCGAGTTACACCAAGAAATGTTATAACAACACGCCACATTGAATTAATCAACCGCGTGTATTCAAATAGTACAGTGACTGGTTATAACGAAGTATAATTATCGCAAATATCCCCAACACCTTAATGAATTTCGATGTACAAGATCAAGATTAGATAAGATTAGATTCACAATGTAATATAATATTTACTGTAAACTCGCTTATGTATGACTGATTGTACAAGTAAACTGTTCATATATAGCTAAAGCACAACCGGAACTTTCTCATCAGACATTTACTTCAAGTAATAACAAATTCTCGATCGAATTCCGAACTGTTCGTATACCTACATAACTTTCTTCGACTAGAAAGTAAGCAAGAAGTAGTATAAGTAATATTTTAACTTACCTTTACACGCTTGATCGGTGAAATATAAGAAATATCTACACATCTAAGTAATGCCTGGTGAAGAGTCCTTATTATAACGTATACATATATATTTACGTTCGGTTTACGCCCACGCTAATTATATGTAGGAATAATATCCGAGAAAAAAAACTACACAGTTAGGACACTCAATATTCTTAAATATTTAACATACATGTCGACAATCTTTGCGGAGAACTCTTCACGTTTCACTCACGCAGCACTGATGTCTGGTCGATTAATGATTGAGACACGTTTCGAAGAGGTAGATGCTAAGAAGAAATGCGATAAATCACTAACAATGAGAGGCAATAGCATCAGTACAAACGAAACAATCGACAACATAGTAAATGGCGTGTGGTACGACCGAGAGAATGTACGTCTGATCATTACGCGGAAAAAAACTATAGTCGATGTGTACCTGGTTTACAGTTTTGTTATATCACCTGCGCATCTAACAGGTTTTTATACTCATCACGCATCGTGGCAGAAATTTTTTGATTGGACCCTTACCTTCACACAACGTTGGAATATTGTATAATAGCTTCAACTTGGAGAAGGCCCGAATTCTACACTTCACAATCTCGGTTGAATTATACAGTAAAAAATTTTGCAATAAAAGTACCGTTTTTCTGACTCAAGTGGATAAAAAATGCGAACGAGGACAACCAGACTGCAGGTAAAACTATTTTAAGTTAGTAATTTATGCATGGAAAGTGATAAGCTTCGGTCGTCGAAGCTCAAATCATATGATTACATCATATTATATTGATGCAAATATTATATGCAAATTCGCTAAACAAAAATCGCGAAATAATATTAACAATAAACGAACACCGAGTATGAAAAGTAATACGAATACCACAGGTAGAACTTTTATAGACTGTGAGCTAATTATTAAACAAACTACATTTTTTTCTCCAAAGGCCCTTTCAAAAACTTGTTCCTTATCGTCAAATAACAAGCCTCGAAAAATTTGAGCTCCTAATTTTAATACTTAGAGTTCGCTCATCGCGATTTTCTATTTCCTATTTAAATAACATGGGAAATTTTCTTGTGGCACTTTTCGATTTTCGTATCTCAAAAACTAATCTACTTAGGAAAGATTCTGCATAGCTACTTTGGTTGAAAATTGAAGGCTCTACAAAAAAGGTCTTTTGCTCTTTTTCGATAAATCTAACTGTTTCCAAGTTGGTTATTAGTTATTGATGGCAATTAATCATGACTAACTTGGAAACTGTTATATTTATCGAAAAAGACCAAGAGACCTTCTTTGTAGAGCGTTTGATTTCGAACAAAAGTAGCTATGCAGAATTTTTCTGATTAGATTAGTATTCGAGATATAAAAATCGAAGTGTGCCACAAGAATATTTTCCATGTTATTTAAATGGTAAATATAGAAAATCCCGATGAGCGACTCCCAAATATCAAAATTTAGAGAATAGATTTTTCCAGGCTTATTATTTGATCATAAAGAACAAATTTTTGAAAGGGGCTTTTGAAAAAAAAAAACTGGGCCCACCCTATTGTGATAATATTTAAAATAATTTTTTATAGTCAGATTCTAAAATTGTAATCAAATTTAATATATACGTTGTATGTTGTATAGATGAAAAATATATTCCCACGTGAACAATATAATGCATTAATGTATTTTTTACGAGTGTGAAAGGGCCTCTGAGAATTTTAGCCTTGGGCCATTTCAGGTTCAATTCCGGCCTTGCTGTGTTACATATGAGACTAATCAAATCCCAGATTCAAAAGAATCTAAAGAAGTTAATGTATGTTGATTTTTTTTTTGTGTAGAACCAGACCCGTCATTAGGTTTAACAAGACTGTGGCAACGCGGATTCCGACAACGCGTTATCGTGGAAATTAAATTTGTTAGTGTCAGATTTGCCTGAGGCTGTAGTACAATTCTAGTGCACAAGAAGAATGCGATGGAGATAGTCCAATTACAAAAATCCTAATTGATGTTTATAGCTTTGAAATTACCTATACAAAATTAATAAAAAATAACCCGAAACATTTTCTGATCAATGTTTAAGAAAAATTCAAAGTTATAGCGTGTTAAACGTGACATGGAACAGCCTGTAGATTATACCTACATAATTTTCCCAACTGTGTCAAATAACAGTCACCGTGAATGTTTCGTGTGTAGGAGGTAGATACATGTGCCTGTCTGGTCTATACTGTACTATTTTACAGGCTTACTATTTTACGACGTTCGTAATTAGATCCGTTCAGTTTACGAAAACAAGGTGGCCTCGGGTATTCACATAATATCGAAATTATAATTAAGGATTAGAAAGGCGTAATGCACAAGAATCAGCCGTATGCGATCTTCTGATTCTTAACCCTCGATATTCGTATGAGGCTTTGCAGGCCATTTCGACCAGCCCGTAACCCTCACCATTTTTAATTTTCTTTTTGCTTACACATTTACAAAAAAATCGGTTTACACGGTAGCGTTTAAAAGCACATCTCCGAAAATACTCATCATTTAAAAATATGATTTTCTTTTATTATTTCAGAACCCAAAAGCATTGACCTTTCCAAATAAAGAATAATATTTTCATGATCATTGTTCTGCAAGAGTCATTGAATTTTCTCAAAAAATCAACGAAACTCACTGTACCTATGATTATTCTCCTGAAAATTTGTACAAAAAATTTTGTCAGTTGACTAGTTATTTTTAAAAAATAGCCTATGGTATAGGTTGTACGATATACCGTATGCGCATTATCACGCATGATCAGCTGCATGTCTGAGACCCACGGACTGTTGCTTCGTCTTGGATAAATTGGCAACTTTTCCATTTAATATGAGGAAGATGAACCCCTCCATATTTTGTCTGCAGGCCTTGAGACCAACTGTTGGCCGCATTAAAAATACATCTTGTATCATATGTCATTTATCGATACGTATTAATATATTTATAAAAATTTCATCACTTTTATCCCATCAGCGTTCCAAATTTTGAAAAATTGGAGAAGAATTTCGTCCTTAAATATTTCTTTTTTTATCAGAAAAATAAGCTTCTTGAAAATCGGAATTTTGGCATAGAATTTTAACATTTCACTTACTGAAAGGGCTTGTATTAGGGTAAGGTGGGGCAAAACCGGCCACCAAAAAAACAAAAAAAGCTTAATGGTATTTTCGAGTTAAGACGATTAAGACAAAACGGTATGCAGAGTGCCTCCGCTGAAAACGATAAAAATTTTGGAAGGTTGGGCAAAACCGGCCACATAGGAAAAAATGGCTATAAATCATATTTTCGCGTTGAGGTGAGTAAGAAAAAACTGTACCTAGCGTATCTCTACCGAAAACGATAAAATACCAAGACGATGTCACTAAATAAAAAAATTATATGAATTAACGTTTATATTATTTGTAAATTTGTATTATTTGTAGCATTTGTATTAATTGTAGTGGAGATACGTTAGATACAATTTTTTCTTACTGGCCTCGTCGCGAAAACATGATTTAGCCATTTTTATTTAGTGGCCTGTTTTGCCCCACCCTCCCAAATTTTTATCGTTTTCAGCAGAATCACTTTGCATATCGCCTGTGTGACCAGCATCGATAAGAAAATGCTATTTTCTCATATTGTTTTTTTTTGGGTGGTCGGTTTTGCTCCACAGGCCGGCTTTGTCCCACCTTCCCTCATATATTGGAATTAATCTGTTAATCTGTTAAGAAAATTATTGACTCATGCATATGATATGATATTACTGTAAGGCCAAAAATCAATACTCTAAACCCGACTATAGAATTTATACTGAAATGTCTGAAGAATGTCATAAAAGCGTGTGTCACGTTGGGCTGTTTTCGGAATTTGCTGACGACGTTCTAGCCCTTTTGGAAACGGGATAAATCCGGTAAAGTAACTTTCACAAAGAGTCATATATTCTTCAGGATAGTTTGGGATCGCTGATTGCAAAGTACTGCCGAATTCAAAATGGCAAATCAAAAATGGTCACTAATTACGAATCTATAAAATTCTAAACTGCGAACCTGGAAATGGCGTACCTATTTAAACTAAGGATTGCATTTAATTTAGAAATTTTTATGTCACATCCGTAATCAGTAGCGACCCTACAAACATTTCGAAAACAATTATTACAAAAATGATGACCATGATTTCACCGGGACTATGAATTTTAGAATTTCGAAAACAATAATTTTTATGAAATTCACGTAACTCTTCGACTTTTGGACCATCTGGTCATCGGTATACCTAAAATTTTAATTCGGAAACTTTGAATGTCCCAATTAACTGTATATTCATATCAAAATTTCAAATTTCGTCACTAATGCGCTTCGATCCCTTCAATACTTTGTTAGAATTTTAGATCCGTAACAATAACATGGGAACAGAATTGCGGATTGAAATTTCGTCGTCACACGTGCTCGTCAAATCCAAACACTGCAGTCAGACAAATGTTTAAAGCATTTTTTTGATTATATAGAACGCTACAAGGGCTATTTATATACCTACAGTAGTCGCACTGCAGACGTACTACGTATTTTCTCTTCGCGGTAGACAGCAGTGGGGTGATCGCGCACGGCTATGGTTAGGTATACATATATCGTCGCTTAGATTTGAATAAAATCGAATAAAATTTTCGCTCTTCTCGGCACGCGCGTCTCACCACTGCGCTGCTGCGCTATGGCCGCGCAGTTTGTTCCATTTTTAAACTCGAAGATGATGTAGTACGATATATACCGATAGCAAAAATATCTCGTCGATATACAACGAGACTTTATACTTGAACTTCGTTTTCCAAATTAACGCCCTTTTCGTGTCACCCTATATAAACAAAATTGGCTGAAATTTCCTTTTTTTAAAAACTGCATACCCAGTACCGATTTCCTGAACTTACAAATTATTATAAATTGGAATGAAAACGGTAGAAAAATTTTTTCAAACCGCCAACTGATGCGAAACAAATCCTAAACCTGCAGACAGGCTTGCCGAAAGCTGTGAGACAAGAGATATTATTCATCTAACTAGTGTATCTGCAGAGACTACGCGCGTTCATTGGAATCGAAAGATTATACTTTCAAAGTCCGCCAACGTGATGCTGTATAGGGATGTAAATCAGAGCAGTTGCCGAGGCACGCGCGCTTTAATCTACATATCAGAAGCCGACAACACAACAAGATAAGAGAAGCGGTCTGGTGCGATTTGATATATGGAGTGGGTGATGTCCGAGCGACCGCGACGTGTCTGCGAATTGAAGGGAGGACCGCGCGCCGCGTAAAGTAAAAATCTAAATTTCGAATCGCACGATATCTATTGCACAACCTCGGATTTAAAATAGAATGTTTTCATTTCGTATAGCTGAAGTTCGTCCAACCGTCTACTACCACATCGATGCATTCCGATCGCTGCAGATTCCGAATCTCTTTTCGATTATTTCGGAACTAAATTTTGAAGCCAGACAATTCGTAACAAAAAATTAACGCATTCCTAAACGGTCATGAATATTCTGTAAAAAATCGCCAAGTTCACGACTCTAACTAGACATCAGTACCATATCCATCGTAAATACAGTTTTCAGTTTTCAGTCTAGGTGCTGTTTACTAGATTCACGCGTGACCTTTTACCTTGAAGTTGTCCTTTAGCACTAACACAGTTTGATTTATTCGATCTAGTATTGATAGATCTCGTTTTAAATCGGTTCGATCTATCAAGATTTCAAAATACAATAGTCTGGCATAGGAATTTCGCGAACTGTCAACCCCTGATCGAATATTGGCGAGACTTATACAAACTGAAAACTATCAACATTTCATAGTATCTATAATACCGATATTCTCTACTCGAAAAGCAACCTATTACTATTTTGATAGTCATCATTATCTCCCCTTGCAGTGTTCTACTTTCCTTAATCTGATATTACGATTGATTAGAAATCGACTCTGATACGACTTGATTATTGTTATTATATTGCTGTGAAATTCTGTATTTTTTAGTATAGAGATGAAGAACTAGAAACTGGAAGGAATCGATAAATTATTCAGAATTTATATTTTGAATATTGTTTAAAACCGGTAGGTACCGGAACCGATTTTTCGAAATGCAATAAAATAGCAAAGATTGAGGAAACGTGACACACGTCGCAAAACGATAAAGATGTTGCGCAGTTTCGCGCATATAGATTCGTAAACAGTATACTTACCTATATATGTGTATTGTATGGAGTAAGTGGAGATCGAAGAAGAGTCAGACGATCAATTTGCATCCTGCAGCGCATTTCACCAGCATTGAAAGATTTACCTGTCACGTGGCTTCTTTCAGGTCTACAGTTACCATTTCCGTAGTTAAAGCAATTTTGACTTCCGCGCGTCGAATTCCTCTGTGGGAAACGCACTAGCCAACGTCTCGAAACAAAACACCTCTGTTTCTTGACTCGTCGACGGATTATAATTATGATTTTGCTCCAAAGCTGACTGAGATACGACGACGTTAAACCGCTGTAACGTTTCTCAATTAAAATACAATAAAAATAAAGCTAAATAAATAATCGGAATACTTGTGCATCATCATAATTGCCAATTTAAATTACACACGGATATTAATTTAAACGAGGAATTAGATTCGTCTCTGATTATGATTGTGGAAGAAAAATAGAAAATGATCAAAAAAAAAAAAATATACCTATACTCGTTTCGAAATTAATGCCAAACTCCACGAGAATATCAAAACTTCAATCGCTGCAGGGAACGATAAAAAGTAATTATATTGTCTCGTGAACGCAGTCTGCGTTCGCCGCGTCGCGTTGGGTATACAGGGAGAAGGATGGAAAGAGATAGGGAAAAAGAGCGAGAGACAGAGACAGAATGAATGATGCGAAATAAAAAAATATAAAATAAAAAAAAAAAAAATTAAAAAAAATAAATAAATGAAGAAAAATTTTTAGAGAAAGAAACATAGAGTGACGGGGTGAGACAGGGGGTACAAATGCTCATGCAGTAGTAGCATCGTGCGTTCATACGAATATACCAAATATACCGCAGACTAAACACAATATCATTTATTATGACGACCGCGACTGCTGCGGCATAGGTCAGACGAGTTGATTCGAAAAAATTATATTCAAATGGAGTAAAATAGTGAAATTTTTTTTAACGATTTATTACTTATATACAAATTTTGCAGATTACATAGTTTATTAACAATAATGTTACTAATATCAACTAATGTCTTACGGCAGCCGCATCTTCGTCACTCTTCTTCCGTTTCATATACATATATTCTCCATTTTACCATGTCCTAGCGCAAAAATAGGAACGTGACTGGATGACCTTTCTGCAAACTGTCTGCTATTTGCAAGGCGGCTCCGCTTACCTGCGGTTGCTGATAACACAAGCCTAAGTTAAAGCGTCCATTTCATTTTCCATATCTAGGGTACGTACAGTCGGATAATGTGAACATTTGGCATCTAATATGGATCTACCCAAGTCCAACAGCTAGACGTTGCATCATCATTTACTTATCTGAAAAATTTCTCCCCCTGGTTAGACTGAGGCAAACAGAAGTAGAAATTTTATCAAAGGTCACGAAGGTGTTACAAACTTATTTCTTGAATCTTAATACATGATCATTCGGAAGAACATGATGATGAATTCTTGATTATCGCCAACAGTATGAAAGTACTCCTATAAGACTGTCTCTTTCTACAAAAACAACAAACACAGTTAAAAATGGAACTTGTGACATGATTATTACTAACTGCTTAACACGATGAGCAGTTACTGATGACTATAGAATAGAAAACTCATCAACCGTTCTAGGTGTGAGCCATTTTGTAATAACTACCCCAAACTTTTGGTTTTATTAAAAATAACTAACACAGGGGTGGTTAGTTCTTCATATAGAAAGTAGATTTACACTGACCACAAAATCGCAGTGTTTCATTTAGATTGAATATTGCAGGACTTTGAAATATCACTTCACAATACCCTTTTAGGAATCGAAGCATAGTAAACTTATCAGTTTTCTATTTTCCTCAATTTTTTTTTTCAGAGATCGGAGAGAAAGAGACTTGGACGTTGTGAGCCCGATCTCGTTGGTTGCATAACATTGCAGTTGAACCGCATAGATAAACGCCTTTTTCTCGACGATGATCAACGAAGTAGATAGATACCCCATAGAAATCGGCATTTGCGATATTATCCATATATCGTTAAATATGGCGAACGGTGTTGCACCAGCTAGAAATGAGACGAGCAGCGAAATGCAATGAAAGATGCAATTTGAGCCAGGCATCGGTGTGTCCGTGCTGACGTCATGTCTGAATTCTAGAAGTGCAGGGTGACCGGGACTGGCCGCAGGGAACGGTCGGGACGACCGGGGAAGAGTCGAGCGAGTACCGGGCGACTCGACACTCACAATCAGACAATTCGGCGTCTAGACGTACGAAAATAATAATAATAATAATAACAATAATAATAATAATAACGATACGGCCTCGTCGGATCAAATTGTTGTTTGCATTCGTGTTGTAACGGTGATAATGTTAAGTATATTGCGGTACACTTATAAGTAAACCGTATATCACTTACTCCCATTATTATTCGGTAAAGTAGGCATTATGTATGGATATATATAACTACATGGGATGAAAAACCCCGGGGGGTCCTAAAATTGTCGAAATCATTCGAAAATTGACCTACGAGAGAATATCTTTGATGCTTCACTCTCATGATGTACGGATTTCTGTAGTGGGCCACAATTTTCCCATTCAAGTAGGTATTTCAGAACCGGAGACCACGGCACAAGCTTCTCATTTTTGAGATCGAATAAGTAAGGGTGTAAATGACAGGTTTTCAATTTTCATCAATTTCGTTAATCCGGAAAGCCTGGGCTTTTATCCATGATGAAATTACCGTATGAGCAAAATGACTAAGAGAATGCGATTTGTTCCGTTTGTAGAAACTCCATTTTCACAAAAGGTATAGACCGTCATCATAACTTACTATAATTATCTTGAACTCTATGTATGACGTGATAGTAATGAAATTTTTGGATGATTTTCAAATTATAGTATAGAAAAAATGAATCAAGTGAACCTAAAGAATTGCATCGATCGTCATTTTAAATCTATGAGATGTTCTTCCGTGGTTTTTCTGGGTCATGGATTATACTCTTCGTTAATTTGTTACTTAATAAGAATTCCCAGGTTTCAATGTTGAAAATAATGAATCTCAGTCTGCTGCGTTGAGTCAATTAGGAAGCTGAGAACGTAAACATCTGTCGGTGTCGAGGAACGACGAGATTGTTTTGATAAATCGAAATTTCTTTGTGACAATGATTGATAGTAATATTATTATAGACATTTACGGTCATAGACACCAGAGGGTCTAGTCGTCTGACATAGATCTCCTGCAGACGATCTTTGAAATCGTATGAGTTAACCTAATTTTCAGATTTGCAACTCGTATGGTCCACGAGACAATTTTTGGCGCGAGACACGTTGCCGTAAACGCATCTCATATCGTATACCTATATACATATACCTATACATATATACATGTATATTTATACCAAAGTATATTTACTTATACATCCGACTTACCTACCTGTCTCAGAATTTATCAGTCTCGTATGCGCGGATCATTTACTACGATACATATACAAGTATACAAAACACGTATATGCACAGTTACTATAATATATAGTATATACCATATACATTAAAGACGTGATTTCATGTATAAAAATGCATAAACTTATGCACAATCTGTATGCAAATTATTAACTAATTAATTATCGTCTCCTGCTGCTGCGATGCACTCACTCACTCAGCGATGCACGACGACCTGGAGCTGCCAATTCTTACATCAGATTATTCCGGTTTGCGGTAGTAAACTCGCCAATTAATCACAAGTTGTATATGTCAGTCACCAATCGACGTCTCGCTATGCAGATCGTTTCTTGGAATAAATCACGACGTGCATATTTGCGCCAAATTTTTTTATTTTTATTTTTATTTATTATTTTACGTATGTATGTATGTTTGTAACCACACTCCACGCATTTCTACATAGAAATCTCGTCTTTGGTGTAAGAGCACAAAAAAAGCACCAAAAAAGAAAAAATCGGTAATAAGCAGAAAGAGTTTGAAAATAATAATAAAATTCTTAAATACTAGATTGATAACTTATACTTATGTCATTTCAAGCTATTGATATTTCTTATTGATGTAAAATACATAAAAATTGAAGAATTTGTGGAAGTTACAAGTTTCGTTTTTGGTAAACTGGTAACCTTTATCTGGTCAAATTTTTTCGATATATTTGTAAAAAACAAAAGAAAGAAAGAAAAAAAAAAAGAAAAAAAAACTAGAATGTATCATCTATTGATGACGTAAGCAGTATCTACGACGTTGATTATACAGATTTATTTTTTCTTCTCAACATATGATACGATAGGTAGCTGGTAATTTATTGTTTGTAGCGCACGTGGTGACGGTGACCGCGCGATCAGACTAGACGGGTGAAGAGTAGGAAGGGAAAAAGGGGCACCCTGTGGTAAGGCAAAGAGTGATGGACTGATTTCAAATTCGCATTTATTTTATAATTTCGAGGTATCATCTGATGTTGTGATCGTCGGTGAGTAGACAAATCGAGAAAAATATTTAGTCGCGTAAAATGATGATTAAATTTCAAACAACGTGCGTCTGGACAGACCATCATCGGTAGACAATGTATCGCAGTTTTGGGGTTTGTGACACTGATAAATCGGAGTCAATACATTATGATTCAAAGATTATATCTTCCGATTCGTCTAGACATTGGAGAGGGAGACACCCTATATAAGCCTCGATCTTAGCCCCTCAGAAGACATCTAAACTCGCAGTCACCTCAAGTATACAGAGATTTTGTTTCAGCAGAATCATTTCGTGATCAGAAAACAAAAAACAGAAAAAAAAAACAAAAATTAATAATAATAATTCGGGCATTGCGCTTTCTGGCTTCATCGCCTTTTGCTCGCCAAATAACCATCACATTTCACCACTTACATCCGTTGAATATATACCCACGTAAATCCGGATAGAAATAGCTTCGTACAGAACTGTGGTCGTAATATTTCATCTTGGCGAGGAATATCGCGAGCTGGAAGAAAAATCAGGGTCAAACTAAAATCGAACTCTTGTATAAAGAATACGTATACTTGCCGGAAGGATCGAGGATACAAATTGAATTTTGCTCGCGAAGGAAAGATCGTTAGAAAACTACTATATTGTTTATATTCGCAAGAATCTGATTGTTTGAAAGAGGATAGAAAATTTCGTTGTATAGTTGCTGGTAGTTGTGGCTGGGAATTACTGAGTAGACAGAATTATGTCTGTAGTGTCTCTGCTCGCCTCAGTTGAGACGAACGCCTCAGGCCGAGCACACGCACAGGAATCTTCGTAGAGTAACGCACCATACCGTCAGATACGATTTATTTGATAAGACATAATCGATTTTTATTACGATTACGTGTTTACCAAAGTTTAAGTTATCCGAACGCGTTATACCTTGATTATTTCAAATAATTTTCACCTGCTTAGTCGCTGGGAAAAACGAGAAGGAAAAAAAAAAATTATACACTGGACAATTTATAATTTCAACGCTAATTATCATCGTCAATGCATAAATGCGTGATTTGAAAAATCGTTTAACCTCGCGGTGTTGAGAAGAAAAATATAACGCGTCGTTTAATACAAAATAAAAAAAAAAACTAACTTCATTTTCTGTCACAGAATTTATTCTTCTAAGAATATCCGCGATCTATTGAAATAATAACATATCGCCACGATATATAATAGCCGCCCAATTTCATTCGAGTTGTGACACATTTACGTTCAGTATATTCTGTGTTCAATTACCTTGCATGTACGAACGGTATAATTTGATCGTTAATAATCGTTCATTTAAAATATCGCGTCGTATAATATTTTACAAAAATAAAACGTCCGAAAAGTTGATGACAAAATGAATTTATTGGGAATACTGTCGCTCCTATTAATAGCGTCGAGCAGTGTTTTGTGTCGTCGTATTCACCGTCAGGATCCCAAGGATGAGGCCGATCGAGAATTTCCTGATCCGCCAGAAACGAGAGAAGAAACGGTCCAGGATACAAATCTTAATTTGGAACTGGAAAGCGGCAATGTGACAACATCAAGGACCGATATTCTGCAGGAAAACGAAACGGTTACTACTCAAGATGAATCTACAGACAGCATTTCGTTCGGGTATCAAGGTAAACTCGATAAGCCCATGAGTAAAAAGAGGATTCAGAAGATGCTGATGAAAGCAGTTATAGAAATAATTACTGGGAATCTTACACCCTCCGACATGTCCTTGTTGAAGAGTTTGAACTATGATGCGGAACAGGTTCGTAAGATTAGGGAAGAGGAATTTGGAAAGAAGAAAAATATCCAAGAGATAATTCATGAGAAGATAGAGCCGAGAAATCGCACTAGTGTTGACAATGAAAAACCGAAGACAGATCGCGATTGGGAAAAGATTTCTGCGGACTCAAATTCAACGTCTGAAAATGTATATGATTATGAAGCTTTCAATAAGCAGGCAACTTTTGACTATGAATATGCGGCCTCAAATTTTGAATCAACAAATGGCTCCTGGGACGAATCTGGATCCGAATATGAAGAAGGTATGAAAAACAGCAACGAGACATTTCCGGATATCGGTAGTTCGTTGAAAAAAAATGTTGTATTCACTATTAGTTATAACGATTCTCAATTCGATTCAAGTTCCGAAGAAAATCCAAATATTTTTGGTAACGAAAATCATGAATCTACCCCTAATGGTACAGGAAATAACTTTCTCGGATCTGTTACTTCCGTTAACTCTTCTCCTGCTCCAAGAGATGACCAGATAGATACTTTAAGCGAACTTTACAACGTACCCAAGAATTATTTCTCTACAACTGAGAATACGGTAGAAGAGAACAACGAGATTGACAGTCAAACTATACGATCCAGGAATCAAAATGAAGATCTTAAAGTTCCGGTTAGTAGTACTCACCTACCAGAAAGTCACTTCCGTTACGAAACTGATCAAGAACCTTCTGAGAGAGAGGAAAATCGCACAGGAATTTCGGTGAGCTTGTCTACCCTCTTGTCAACTACGGAAACACCAAATATTACAAGCAATTTCACTTCGAATGAAAATCGCACGAATACGACCCCCAAATACAAAGGACTTAGATGGGTCCAGGACAACGTGTATCAAGTCATCCCTGAGTACATAGACTTCCTGCCGACCGAAACTGAGAACCAAACCATAGATTCTTCGTACGATGATGCATTGTATCAGAATATTGACGATGTGATAATTAGAAATCCAATGATCACCGAAGACCTCAATCCAGATAATGGTACGCCGAATGTCTTGTCCGATTCGACCCAGCTGCTCAATTCAAACGGCAACGTTACCGTTGAAGATTTATCCAACATGACTGCCTATCAACGTCGTCAAGTGTAAGCATTGCGTTATTGTATTTTATCTATCTGTATCTACACTTTTATTTCACTTTCTTAATATCTTACTTTATATGTCCATAATATCGCATCTCAATATCCTTTACTCTTACTGTTTCATTATTCCAGTGGAAATATCTCGTCCTTTATCATCAGGTAAGTGATTCTCGTCATCTTGATGACGGTTACCAATTGGTAAGCCAAAATGGTATGCAAGCGTTGATTTAACAATTTGTTACTGTTTTCAGCATGCGTAATAATTTCTTTTATAAATTATAATTATGTATGATGCTATGCAATCTATAAGTATATAGCTATGTTTTCGAGGATTTATTTTCGTGCACGTTTTAAATCTATACCTCTGAGAAAACCCTGCTTGCCAAAACAGTTCTAACTATTATCTATACTAAAACATATACTACGTCAATCGAACTGTTGACGTCGTGCTGGCATTCTGAGTACAGAAACTTTAAAATTTAGAAACAAATTCCCAGAATTGAACATCTTTACTTGCCAAAACTTTAAAACCACCCACCACATATTTTTTAAATAATATACAACAAAAACCGAAACAGTATAGCGAAGATTTCAGGTTGTCTGGCTCGATAACGATACACGGTGATCCTCCATTAAAAAAAAAAAAAAAAAAAAAAAAAAAAAGTGAACAAAAAACCGATGCCCGGAATTCTCGATTTATATGTAATTAAAGTTTTTTTTTTTTTTTTTAAGTCTCATAATTGATTCACTTGTAATACAGTCCCTCATCTATTGCGTTATTTAACTTATTCTCTATTTATCGAACACATGTTGAATCGCATAGTGATCCTGACGCATAGCCCACGTTATACACGTGGCAAAGGTATCGTGGAATTTGATTTTGGTATCTACACGCGGTAGCGTTATAGTTTAACCAGTAACCGCGATATAGATAAGAATTACTATCCGCATATTATTGAAATAATCCCCCAATGCATTTGCCTCGTGGCAACGGTATATATGGTATATATAATTTCTTTTATTTTATTAAGTCTAGACGTTTGTATACTACATACATGCATTCGGAGTCATCCCGTTCGCATAGGCGTAGTTTTTGAATCACCGACTGAGGTTAGTTCCAACGATTATGTATACGTGATGCTGCAGCTGTCTTCATCGCTTCACGCTCTGTCTGGTTATACCCAATACCAAAGGGAGCTATAAGCAAATAACTAACAATAAATGTTGAGAACCCCTATAATGACCAGTGTCTAGTCTGAGTGCAGTTAGGCTGCTCTTATATGTAGTTATGTAATACATTTTAATTAAATGCTCCGACCTTGTCTATGCGCCTTCCTATATGTTACATTCACATATCTATTCATATTTTCAACCGCAAGTCTCTCTCCGCGGGTGCAGATTATCATATATCAATTAATAATTTTCATCATTAAATTCTTCTTTTATATTTCTTTCTGTTATCATCATCAGATATAATTCAATTTCTACGTATTATTATTATTATTATTATTTTTTTTTTTTGATTTTTTTACTATCCATGCTCCAAAGACTTGATCTGTTCATTTTACGTTGACACCGATAGCTCGCACGTACAAGACCAGCACACTTTCTTCAACCGACCCGCCAGACAGATAGAAATACAGATAAAGAGAGGGGTAAAAAAAACAAAAGATAGATACAAGACGTACGTAAGAAGACGTCGATGAACGTGACTTGGGCACACCTAGATGCAAAGACATGTCTAGAATTGAACTCGGATTGTAAGAATTTCGAAGAAATTGCGCTGCCACAACTACCACTACAATTATATTATCTATGTTTTCCGCTATCCGTCTGAACCCGGTGAAATAGGTAAAAGAGGCGACTCACCTTGGCTTCTGGGCAACGGTGGTGGTCAGTGACTCCAATCTTGCCTTGAGGTAGTAGGGAGCAGCTGTTCGTCGTCCCAGACGCTTGCTAGACAGGGGGGGGGAGGGGGGGAGGAAATGCTAGTAGTAGGTAGTTATTACATAGGCAACAGAGAAAGATATGTGTATATATATATATATATATATATACATACATAGTCTGGCGGGACCACGTCCTGCAGGTAGACTGACTGCAATTAATTATGCTAATCAACCTGTCGAACGATGTAACTAACATGCGCGTGAAGACAACCCAGACTTGTTTTACTTTACTCCGATCTCTTCGACTTCCGTTTTCCTTATACCTATATATGTATGTATGTTTTTTACGCATCGTATTGCACATGAATTTTAATAGATGATTACAAAAAAATCTGAATTACTTTTTGTTTAGCGATACTATACATTAGACTTATTACTAGAAAAATTACTAGTCGTTGCACGAGACAGTTGAAGTGTTTATAAATTTACCTATTTTAGTTTTTGAAACTGTGTGAGAGTGTTTTTCAATTAAATATTGAACTAAAACGTAGCATGTTAAAATTGAGGAATTCATATAAATAATTGAAAAATTTTTTCTAATCTGTTCCCTTTAGTCAGAGGCAAAAAACCGAGGCCGAAATAAAGACGAGGATCTTGTCTTTCACTGGACGTCTTAATTTTACGGGTAATAGTAATCCTCTACAGCCACGACGGGAAAAGCTTGTCATGTTCTCACCTACATGTAAGTAATTGGGATTCGTAAATACTAGACCTAATTAAAAAATAAAAATAAAAGAAAACTCTTTACACGATATCCAATGTTGATGTTTTTGGTGAATCAACGTTAAACACCCCTGCAGCAAATAATTCGATAATTTGTTAAAATTGATAATTCTGTTTTTGAAATCAGGTGGAATGCCTCGCAATGCGGACTCTGAACTGTGGCAGGATTCACACTCAATGAACATGCAGTTCATATTGAATTTGACATCCAATCAGCACTTGGTTGCCGCAAGATTAAGACTGTTCAGAATACCTCAAGATAATACAACCACGACTACATCAACGATCCTCGATGGTGTAGAAAATGAAGATAAAAAGATCAGAATATCGGTCTATTATTACACAAAACCGCTGAAAAAACATCACCGTTAGTATATCCGTGGTCAATCTTTGAACTCCGTTATTTCATAAAACGGAATTATCAGCTTTGATCATATTCTGACTACATATTCCTCTCTCTCTCTCTCTTTATTCATTTAGCGATCAGGAAACGTCTGATAGATTCGAAAGTGGCTTCCTTGATAACAACTGGTGATCATCTGGCTCTAGACGTGAAAGATGCGGTCAGACATTGGCGCCACTCTAGTGGCTCTCGTAATACAAATCACGGACTTGTTGTCCTGGTCGAAGATCAGGAAGGACGCCCTTTACAGCCAAGCCATTACATCCAAACATCGAATTGCAATAATCACACCGACTTGAATCTACAAGATGAGAAGGCATGTGAGTGTGTGGATCTAACAATACTAACTTTTTGTTCAATTATTTACTAATTATTGGCGAACGCGTCGGTCAAACTGACCGACAAATTATTATACGTACTATGAGATCGATTGATTCTGTTCGTTTGTTCGCCGATATGTATATGCTGTGCGTTAATTAATTTTTAAATCTTACTGATCCTCGTTAGTCTAACAATTGCATGATTTTAATTAAAATACTTGCGCTAATCGCAGCTGAGCATGCGCACGAAATTTTTTGCATTACAACTATTGTTTTTTTTTTGTCGTTTGAGCGTTTTGAATCATTTTCTGAATTTTTAATTTATACGTTCAATGCTAAATGATTATTTTTTTCACATTACTTCAAACAGATCAGCGTGTCCCTGCACTCTTCATCTGTGCCTGTACTCGTTACGTTCATATCGTAGGCAACAAAGTGGAAGAAAACTGTGGGTCAAACCCCGAACTCGGTTCTCATCAGAGAAAGGCTTACTGCGACTAATAAAATAGAGAAAAATATTCGTGAAATATTTTCAATGAAATGTGTATAATAGCTTCGTGTAACATTTGAAAAGGGCGAAAAACTGGAATGTATATCGCGGATTTAAATCACCTGCAACTAATCGTATGCTCGTCAATCCCTATACGTATATAATTATATATGGACCAACATTTGTACGCGATAATATACAGAGCTCAGCTCAATTATAATCGGGGGAAAAAAATCTCTTAAAATTTTAACAACGTGTAGAAATAAATATAAAAAAAAATATATATATATATATATATTTCTTCGCTGTTATTTAAAAACGTTTTTATAGGTATTATACCTATAACGTATTATATCATGGACCGCATAAAATGACGGTCCATATACTGTTTTTTTAATATAACTTAAAAATTAACTATTTAAAATATGAACAATTATACGTGTAGATCTAAAGTAACTGTAATTCATAGTTATACACATATTATATTATATTATATTATTACAGTTGTAGATGTAATGATTATACTCCGATTTGTACATAGCAGCGGCAAGATATAGTTTCTATAGTGAATATATACCTATAAACTATTAAATTCTAATTCTATATTAATATTACCATTGTTGTTATTATCGTAATTAGTATTAATACTATTTTTTAGTATATTAGCATTACCATTGTTCTTTATTTAGGTATAGTACGTTGTTTTTCGCTTATTATACATATGTTAGATCTGTTTTCAGATATTTCTTTCCGACTGTCTTTATTGTCAGAGTCTAGTTCAGATTGGAAATATATAAAGTATATAGTTGATCACAACGTCCGTTTATCCACAATATCAATCTTAAAACCTAGAGATAAAACGTTACGATTAGTCCTGTTGTGTAAAACGCTCTCTGTAACAAAATCATTGACTAATTATCATTGTAATTATTTAACAAAAATATTAAGTCAATCTTTCAAACTATATAGGACAAACCATTGTATATAATGTATATTTTTAATTGTGTTTAACAATAAATATTTTACCAATATATAATTTTATCAATTAATTCACTAATTTTTGTACACATACGAATATATATGTAGATATTTTTTATCTATTTATCGAACACTTAAGCTAAAAAGGATAATCTCATTCTCGTGTAGAGAGACGAAACCTTGATCTGTAAATTAATTTTGATTCTAAAAAATTAATAGAAGAAAGAATCCCTTGGAAATCTTGTAGCAATAAGATAAAGTAGTGCTTTGTTTAAATAGAGTTTGACTCTATTTACTAAACTATGACAAGTTTGTGACTCGGAAGAATTATAGAGTCTGATTCATAGATTATTCGGACAGGATCAAGATGGATTGCAAAATTAATCTTCCTAACAATTACGAAATTTGAAAATGGGGTATAATAAATTCTGCTAACCGTTCATATTTCAAAATTGGTTTGAAATCATGTCCTAGTCAGCTGACAACATCTTTACACCATTTTAAATCATTTCTTTATTGATATTCATTGATTTGATAGTGGATTATCCTCTTTGCCTAGAATTTATTGAAAATTGTTGCGCTTCCGTTATCGCTTATCTACAGTCTTCAGAATTAATCCAAACCCCTAGTGCTTAAGATCTTTTGTCAACCAATGATATTGCAAATCCTACAAGCTTGTATCTGATGATGATCGTGGTTAAATTTCTACCTATACCTATACTGTAGGATTATTCATCAGCTTAGGTACAGATTATACAATTCATCAGTTGACAATTTGATGTGCAGATTAATGATGTCAAATAAAAGTAATCCTACTTATCAGAGATGAAATATGAATTAATGGAGTACTGGATTTATAACGATGATTGAGGACGATCATTGCATAACTATAACACAATTGTTAATCGATAACCGTACTTATTTTTTTATCTTCGGATCTTTGAATAATAATAAAGGAACGAGGAAACGGTTTCTGTTTTCATACACAACCATATGCAATTATAATATTTAATCTAAGATATGTATGTAATTGGTATGCATACAACATAAATGGGAAATTTCGAACTTATTCATCTGCTGAACAGAAAATCAAATAGAAAATCTGGTCTGTCTCAGAAACATACTTATCTGTATAAATCTGAAATATTTTATGGTTGATTGAATAATCTTGTACCAAATTTCATTTTCGATCTTCCACACGCTCAGGCTATGTCAATTTTAAATCATTGTAATACTATAATTCATTGTCTCATTCACAACCTGAATGAACTACATTGATAATGAATTGCGATCGCATTAATTCAAATTTTTTGTCAAATCTTTTGTATGAAAATTAAAAAATTTTGTATGCAACACAGTACTGCAGTGATTTTATCAAGTTTCATTGAAATCGCGAGCTTATCTCTTATAAAAATAATTCTATGAAATTATATGAATTTATAGGATAATTCGAACTTTTCGTAGTTGCTCACATGAAATTTTAGTTGTTTTTTTTTTTTAGTTTTATTGACAATAACAACGAATTTTTCTGAATTGTTATGAAAATCTCCGATTTTTTATGATAAGCCGCGGAAATATACAATTCGTCATGAAAAGCTACGAACTTCTACAATTCTTTATGATAAACCATGAAATGTTCGAATTTTTCTAAAAATACGTAAAAATTCGTAAAAGTAAAAATTTTCACTAGGGTTCAGTCACCTACAACTCTGCAGATATTTAGAATTTGTAATTACTAATTTAGCAGTTACGTAGGTTTTGCTAATTATATCGGTCTAAAAGCCGAACGATCAAAACTGATATTTTACGTGTCGAGATTAAGACAGTATAAATTGTAGCATTTAAATTTTATACAGATTCGTAGATTGGAAATTGAATTCATTTCAAATCTCGCAATTTTTGTTTAGTCTACTGCGATAGTTTTATAGGCGAACACGAACAGTTTTTCTTTTTCTATTTCTTTTGTGGGAAAACAAAAAATGCCAGCCAGTAAATAAAAAAATTATTACAGTATCCTTTATATTTACATTTAAAAATGATTGAAATTGTAGTTTCGGTAGTAAAATCGGTTTACTTTCGTATATTATCTTAGAATTCAGCAGAAACAGTCTCAATTATCGGCAGGTGCAGCCATCTATTGAGCGTCGGGTAAAGATGGTATCGACTTCCTCGCCGCGAGCGTTCATGTCTATCCATCCCGTCCATCGTGGAATCGAGGGCAACAGAACAAAATCAAGAAGCAAGGGTTTAAAAGGTCAATAACTAGTAGTGCTAGTTTACCCACGAGTAAATCTTCATTTAAGGACACAGACGAAAAAACAACTAGCAATTCGGCTCGAACCGAGTGAATCGGGTAACTAAAACCTTGACGAATAAAGGGACGATACTTTCGCATCGATAGTTAATATACCTCATACATAAGTGAAACCTTAATGTATAAATTATATAGACGGTAAACTTTGCTTTGACATTCGATGCTATTGAGAAAATATCTAATCTTATTAAATGCACATGTGCCTCGCAGTATTACAGTGACAAAGATAATTGACAATAGTGACAGTTCCGTGACAGCTAGTGTTATTAAAGGTTTATTAAGACGCGCGTACATAGATCTGGCCAAAGGAAACAATAATAATAACAAAAATAAAAATTCATTAATCGGAAAATGAGTGAAGCAGAAGTGATCCAGTTGAACTTAAAGTGGGATAACTTTTCGTCTCACTTAGCACTTTCTTTCGACTCGTGTTACGAGTCACAACAATTTGTCGATGTTTCATTGGTGTGTAAAGATGGGGAAGTGATTAAGGGTCATAAAATGATACTGGCAAATACGAGTAAATTTTTTCGTCGTTTATTAACTGAAAATGAACATCCTCATCCAATGATTGTCCTGCATAATATTGATGCTGACGATCTTAGAAGTCTAATGACATTTATGTACTGTGGTGAAGTACAGGTATTCCAAAACGACCTTAAAAAGTTATTAGAAATAGCAGATACCCTGGAAATAACTGGTTTACAGCAAATCCAAGAACTCGATAATCCAGGGATTAGATTTGGGGTGAAAAATTTTGCTACTTTAAACTCTGACTTTGACCAAACTGATAATCCGAAAAATGATACGGATTGTGAAATGATTCCAGGTCGTTCGAACAAACCAGCTTCTAACCTTCTAAAATATGTTTCAAATCTCGGTAAAAAAAACTTGGACAATTCAGTTCCTGAACCTTTTGAAAGTTCGAGTAAAAAATTGCAAGAAATGGCAAGAAAATTTGAAAAATGTTCAAACGTTGGAAGCTGGTCATTTCTACAGCAAACACCTAACAGTAATGAGACTAAAATAAAAGAAATATCTAACGATTTCACGCCAAAGACATTTCAAAGAATACCAGAAAGCGATCCAGAGGCTTCATTGGCTCTGAAAAGTTCTAGCCGCAAGCTCCAAGAGATGGCAAAAATGTTGGAAAGCTTAAATCGTAATCCTGCATTGTCAGAGGTATCAAAAGGGACTTCAGAAGGTCATAAGAGGTCCTTGGACTCAGAAGAAATGACGGAATCTCCTTCTAAAAAACCAAATCTGACTCAAAGTACTCCAAACACTTCTGAAACAGAGCCTGAAGTTGAAACTGTTGGAGTCAGCGCAGCGCAAGACACTAATGCTGGATGTTCAATTAACGAAGAACAGCTTATCCAAAATTGTGTCTTTATCAAAGATGAACTTGAAGTAAACACAGACTGTAGTACCACTCCGGATGTGGATTTGGACAACTTGCAAACGGACAACTTGAATGTCACCAGCAATGGGGAACATTCTGGGACTAGCATGTTGGCTGCTGAATTATTAAAAGCTGTAGCAAACAAAAGAAAAGGTGAGTAATACGGGAAGGAAGATTGATACACAGATTTTTGTGGTACTTAAAATTGAGAAATTAAATGAAAACTGTGGGATAGAGTGACTGAGTATGGTTTGTTTTTGTTTTTTTATAACCAAAAAGGTTTTCTTAATTGCGAATTGAATATGGGCACAGAACAGAAATAGATATAAAGGCTTCTTGCAAGTGAAAAGGGAGATTGTTGCAAGACCCATTGCATCCCGGTGGAAATCATCGATAATCCCAGTCTTGGCATATAACAGATTAATAGTTATTGGAAGGATAATCAAGTTTTCAAAATTTTTGAGCTATTGTTGATTTTATTTAACCACAGTTTGGACTTCGAATGGAATCTTTATGAGATATTCTTGTGCAGATTATTCATCGAAAGACTATTAAACTGTTGTTACAGAACTTGGTTATTGAAAATGTCTTGTTAGCCATTTTCCAAAGGTGCGAGTTCCTCCTTTATCTTTTTACTTAACTGTTTTGCATTGAGTTTTTGTGGCAATGTTATGATAATATAAATGTTGAAATTTAAACCACTGCATCTGCATACACACGCTTTCCTATCCAATGCATTAAGGATCCTCAAATGTTGTGCTCTGATGGGTCTCTATATAGTCTGTAATTATTAGCATGTAAAAAATTAGTAGAAAAGGGCTGGTTGCAGATTGGGCCCCACTAAGACTTTCAGAGTTCAAGATTTGTTGGTGATGGCATAAAATCTAATTTAAAAATTAAAATCCAGATATGTACATATCAGTTTTAAATTGCCAAATCAATTTTTTTTCCTACTTGAATCAACCGCCACTTAGCTTGGGCTTAGTTGATGTTACATATTCTTCTACGCAGTGCCTTTCGATGGCCACTACTCTAATTAGAACATATTTTCTATGCAATTCTCGCTATGCAATGTAATTGGTCTAGATTGAACTTCTTTTTAGTACCATCGTCAAAATAGAAGACCTGATACAAAGTTTTTACGTCTTTCCTAATAGGAAGGTCTGAAAATCATAGAATCAATTTTCTGAGGCCTTGACTGAACAGGGTAATTAAATAAGATCCTAATGGACACTCTCAGTTATTTAGAACGCCACGGTCCTAGCTGTATGGTAGTAAAAGTTTACCATCGTCATGTTTTATTTGTAGAAAAAAAGAAAGCGATTTTACAGCAGAATATGCATCAAAAATTAGTTTCACGTAGTTTGACGATAGACAAGGTGTCCAGTCATGAACATTCTGGAATTGTGGAATTTTCATGAATTTTTATGGCACCTTGAATAAATGTAGAAATCACAGGCAATAAATTGTTCATTAATATTATAGCTGGACACCCTGATAGAAGATAATGACCATGAAGTATTAATTTACTTACAGTGAAGACAAAGAACTTGCTTTCACATTTGCAAAGGAATAATTTGCTGTTTGTACTTTTATAAAAATCGTGAAGCACTATCGTATAAACATATGTTCGTTATTGCGCCTACATCCTCGCTCATACCGCCATTCCCGCGTGCTGTACCGGTACACTAATGTCCCAACTCCAGAGTGAGTGTTGTTCATCATGTCGGTATACGTAGTGTGGTTGTGATATTCAACTTGAAGGCCAACGAAAGTAAGTAATATCGAATAATCATACGTATATGCTAAAAGTTAGCAGTTGTAATATTTACTTTCAACACTATTTGTCTGCAGTTCATGTTTTAGCTATATTTTGTTAAGAAATTACTGACAGGGTGTCCAGTGATCTGAAAAATTTGTAAAAACTGAAAAGTTCAGGAAAAATTCACGTTATTTCGTTAAAGTATCAAGAAATGTGTTCAAATTAACATGGAGCGTGCAATTTGCCTTTCAAAAGCCTTGAAAAAATTGAGATTGGTCATATCTTGTATTTAATTGCCAAGCGAGGTCTGTGCTATTTACTCTGAAAATTTTGGTTTGGAAAACCTGAAATTGTTAGGAATTTCCAAAATCGTTAAGCCGCTGAACACCTTGTCATTAAAAAAGAATAGAAAGAAAAAAAAAAATTAGAACAATTTGAAGAATTTATTTGTTATAGATCCGATCATTGAAATTCAGTGCTGGAACAAAATTGGGTAACGAAATACATCTCGAAAAATATTTAACAAAAACATAAAAAATAGATGTACAAAATTGTTGTCATATTATAGCGGTGTGTACAACTATCAGGTCACAAAGTTATTCAGTATTATTAATAAAACACAGGGGTGTGTTTTTTGCAAACTTTAATAATTGTGATTAAACTATGAATCAGGAAATTATTCTGGTCCGAAGCAGGTGCACACCGTTGTAAATTTCTAAGAAAAAATATATTACAAAAAATATCCCTCTCCCAAACAAGTAGTGTGAGCAACTCTTGTGCTGGGAGACCTAGAGCATTGATCCCCCTGGTAACGTAGTCAATTAATGATCTAAAAAAATTTATTCAAGGCCCTTGATCACCTATAATATATGATAAGTAATTGTACACGATTTATGTATATGTTTTCAGAGAATTGGATGACCTATATTGACCAAAAAATTGGTGATTTAGAAAAAAAAATTAGCAATGAAATCAGGTCTTCAAGAAGAAGTATATTGTATGAATTGGAAAAAAAAATTAACGAGGTCAAAAACACGATAATAATTTCAACCGGAGGGGAGGCACGCTCAGAAAACATATCCAGTGCACGCGACAAGTTGGGTATTTCTTTACCGATAACAAATCTCGAAGATTATTTGGCATTCGAAGACCAGATATGCAGTGATCAAGAAAAGAAACAATCACTTGTAAGTAAAGATTGAAAATTAATTTCCTCATGGAAATGTTTAATAAACACTTATATCTATGTAACCAGTTTTTGTTTTTTAAAAATACTTATAACCACATGTTTCTCTTCTTATATTATTTTTACAATTACGTTCAACAATCTATCATTCAACACACTTTTCTCACTGTTTCCAGAAATCATTGTTCACAGTTCTAATTGCCGGTTCTACCTCGTGGAAAGATGATGTAGGAAAATTAATGAATGCAGTTATATCGAAAGCTGTTCAAATCCACTTTAGTGGGTGTGGTCGAAAAGTTAGAGGAGAAGGAAAGCGAAATTTTAGTGGGACCGGTGTATTTGAGTGCATAAGAGGTACTCAATGACAAGTATTCTACACGAATTCAATCAGCATTTGATAAAATTGTATAGATGAAAATTAACCGTGTATCTACACGCATAAATTTTTTTTCTATTTCAGATGTTCTTGAGGAACATTATAAGGATACCATGCAACCATTGCAAATGATATCTAGAGTAAGCCGATGGCTTGCTGGTGCAGGAGATCGTGAGGGTGGTCGACGAGGACGAAACTCTACGTAGTTTTAAATCTCTAGAAACATGTTCAATGTATAGAGTGTTCGCAAATTCACTCCAAGTGAGCAGGGAGCATTGTTTTTCATTACAAGTAATGATTATCTCATTGGCTGTATTTTGCGACTGCATATCACTGTATCCGTGTACCCTAAAAAGTTTCACGACATTATCACTACCTCAGTTTTCAAGGGCAACAAAGCTGCGTGCATACTTGCAACGAATTTTGTCATGTTCCGTATATTACGACCTCAACATGAACCTATTATCTCGTTGTAAGTCCTAGCTGGTTCCGTGATATCTGGGAAAATCCGCGAGTAGTTCGGGAAAACGCGAATATGATTTACTATTTGACTTTGTCTATTTTAATTACCTGCCGTGACTCACTCAAGCTGTGTATCTTTGTTTTAATAATTTTAAAATCATGTCATGATATTCTGTTTAGTATCTAAAGTCAAAGCTACCTGTTTCTTATGTTGGGCTACTTGGAACAAATATTGCACACTTTTGACCGGATTAATTTTGACCCCTTTTCAGGTAACTTTGGCCATTACGAGAAAATATGTTTCTAAATTATCCATTGCTTGAGTCCATTTAGTATTTATATATACCGAGAATCATTCGCTAGCTCAGTCAGTATACAAATACGCAAAGGGGCAATGTTAATCTAGTTGACAGTACCTAATACCACGAAATATTCGTATTTTAATTACATTTATTACGTTCACGTATGTATAGGTATTTTTGAACTGCATATTTTATGTATAACAGTGTAAGTACATAAAGAACTAAAAAATTTGCATTATTCAATCACTCAGGTGTGACTAGCCTGCGAGCCTTTTACATTATTGTTATTTAAAATAAATAAATATCATAATTCAACAAGGTTGAATCAAGTGATTATGTCAAGTGATTTGAATAATTGCTTCATATCATTGGATTAAATTAAATGAAGTGATTTTTTCTTAAATCATATTTTAGTGCTAAAAATAGGAATCGTTGCTCATAACTTGGAAAGGATATTATTACTGAAGAGAAAATTCTAAGAGTTAAAGAAACGAGGAGACTTTAGAATGCAGAAAGGTTTATTAAGCAGAACCGTGCAAAGGTATACACATACTAACGCATGGTATACGTCATACGCGATGATTCATTAATTTTAATTAAAAAAAGAAATATAAAAAAAAAAACACTGAGTGAAATCTGTTGCTTTTGATTTATTTTTATAATCATGACTTTCCCTGACCCCTATAATTTAGCCGCGATAAAGTTTAGTCGTCATTCTCAACTACGTTTATAATATTCTGCTTGTCTCTTTTTTTTTTTGACGATTTCTTGTTTGGGATGTACTGACTACACTGAAAATAAGTGGATTGAGCGCGGAGTTTTGATTACCAGTTTTCCTGTGCAATTGCATTTATTTAAGGGGAAATTCCCATATTTTCAGGATTTTTTAAGTGTATGTTCAAAAATTTTTTATAAGGAAACTGTTGGGTTTATTGAAAAGATCCTTTGGGTATATGTATATGTATATTTTTTCGGCGTGTATGAATTTTTACAAGTGTCTGTAATGATTACTGTATAAGTGGAAGGCTGGACCGCAAGATGTTGCATTTTGCTTAGGACCATGATTGCGCCGGTTCCGCAATCTGACATCAAAAAACCAAACATATTTAGAATCGATAGATGAGTTTCTGTCGTACGTATCGTGATCACATGAAGAAAAAAAAAATCCAAAGAATGGTAGCCAAATTACGAAAAAAATTAATTTTTCCATTGTTTTCTTAGTTTTTGGAAATTCGTGCAGGGCGTAATTTTTTACTTAGCTAATTTCGCGTCACGGACGATAGCGATATGTTTTCTCAAGGTGCCCTCCAAATTTGAGGTCAATCAGTCAATTGGTTCCCGAGATATCGTGGTCCTAAGTTGCGGAAATGTTACTTCGAGAGAAAAATACGTTTAAAGTTACGGTGACAATAATGATTGATTCAAACCGTTGTCTTCAAACCGCTATGACTCCGCCAATTTTACGAATGTTTTCATATTCTTTGGAGGAAATATTCTCAAAAGTATGAGCTTTATGGAAATAAAAAAGAAGTACCGATTTTTTGACGCCAAAATATGGGAATCTCCCCTCAAACTCATCAATGCAAGTTCTGCGGAGATGTGCGAGCCATTTTTGCTAGCGCTTTGGTACGTGGGTGTGTCTGATTTCTGAATATAATAAGCCGCATCTTTATTTTCTTCTGATTCCTTTCTTTTTTTTTTTTTTTTTTTTGAAGGGTGCGCGATAAACCTTGTTTAATGCACTCACAATCAGTGTGCAAAAATATATTAGCACTCTGTTCATGCCAAACGAAATCGCAATTAGACTATCAAACGAGTTTTGTTAATTTCAATTATTACTAGTTTAAGACTAAAATTAGCAAAAATATATTAGCTCGGACTGGCTATGCAAAAAACAACACCCATGTGGCAGTCAGAGCCGAGTAGACATTAGCTACCAACGTGGGACCAGTGTCGAAAACCAATCCTGCAGGCACTATATACAAAAGGTCAACATTGGACTATCGTTGGACGCCAGTGCCATAAGCCAATCGTAGGCTTCAATAATACCAGTGTGGCGCCAGTGCTGGAAAACAGCGTTGTAACAATAGGGCAAGAACAATACTACTGTTGGACCAATCTTGGACCGATTATACAACCTTACATCGGTTGAAATGCGGCATTTTATACGCTCTTTGAAAGCTCTAGGCCGACCTTTTCCGCGGAAAATCGTGGAAGGAATTACTACCTTAACCTTCGTCCCCTCAACTTTGAGGTTGGGCCAATGAGCAAAGTCCTGGCTCACATCCATTCTACTTGGCAATATCTAGCTATCTCTTTAATTCCATCCTATACCATCATCTTCCCACGAGATTCGAAGAAGCAGTGTCTATAACACCTGAGACTTCAGTAAGAAACAGAAAAATGCCCCACAGCAACATCTACGCCCTACAGAAGAAGTTATGAACTAGTAACATGCCTGTTAGCTGACAAAGAGCCGAAAGAAAATTGTCGAGGACTCCTGAGTCCTGGTTGAGACAAACCACGGCAATCAAAAGAATGACGTTGCACTCGGAACCCTTGTAACCCGGCAAAAAGCAGCAGTACAAGCTCGACAGGTGCTATGTGATCCACCTCGTCCATGGCATACGGCATATTAGAGTTTTTGTAACCCTGCATTAACTGCATTGATGATGAGTGTGTACTATCTTTATCAGTTTTCATTGCATGCTGTAAGAATAGGACCACGAAACACTCGTTTTCAGTCCAGTCTGTGCATAATATTCAAAATCACTAATAGATGCTAAGTGACCTCTCAGACTTCGTCAATTGCCCCGTATAGTCTCTTGGTCGCTTTTCCTCTACGAGTCCTGCAGTAGGCCAGCATAAGCCACATTACTGTTCCTACCTTTCTCTGTACTTCCCTCAAGTAGTTATTGATATGGTTCCGTTTGATTTTGTCATTTATTTATTCCGTTTTCGATTTTTGAATTTTGTGATGCAAACCGAACTTTACTTTGTTGGAACACAATTCGAATCGATTTGTGATTTGTGACAAGACTAGAGATTTTCGGATTAGCTGCCATCAATACGAGTAAGTACTTCGATTTATTTCCTCTCCCGATAAACTCTCGAACTTTTTCTATGGAGCTTGTTACTCGCGTATAGCGTCTCCCCGCCTCTGCGACTTGAAAAAAAAAAAATAGTTTGTAAATTTGAATTGTGCAAGATTCTCTCTTCGTGAAGTCTTTGAATTACTTGGTTTCCTCCCCCTGAGTTGCTCAGTTTTGCTTTTTCTTGTTTGTGGATCTGACTATGTGCCCTTAAGTACTCTTAATTAATAAAGATACGTTGGTCCCTTTTGCTTGGCTGTCCTCACTTCCTTTACTCCTTTCCATCGCGGAAAATTGCCGAAAATCGAAGGAGGTTCGATTCCTTCTCACCTGACGCCTTAAACTCTCCCTCTTTCAGGAGGAAGTAATGCTCTTCATTTAATCCGGTTTGGTTAACAGGTCGCAGATTGTATCGAAAAGAATTGACAATTAATCGTTAACTTTAAAGTCATTTAATGAATTATGAATTGCATCATCCATTTCGTTTCGTGTTTTTGTTGCAGATACTAAACTACTGCATTCTGCAATTAAAACACTGACTTTTGAAGTGCGGCGTCAAAGTAATGAAATCCAAGAGCTTCGGAACTGTTTGAAACGTCGCGGGTTCCTGAACAAAAGCGACACCGTTACTGTTAAAAGTTTTGCCGAGGAACATGGGTTGACTTTGCAGTTGCAAACAGTTGAGGAATTCAAAGACTTTGACCATCGTTTGAAAAATGAAACCGATTTTTGTACAAACTTTGTAAGTCCCAACTTCGATTACCGAATTTAAACAGCAGATGACAAACACGGGAAAATTTTTTCAAATATGTATTCAAAACACTTGCATTTTAAAGCTGAACTTCTCATCTGCAGGTATCTACACTGGAGCATCTTCTTGAAAAAGAAATACAAAAGAGTATCACAGCAATATTGAAAAGCTACATTAGTAGGGATTTGGCGATATCCTGCACCGCCATAAGGAGATCAAACGACAAAATGATATTCAAAGGCACAAAATTCAACGATTGTCTTTTCGGTAATAGTTTTTTTTTTTAAGTATTTCATTCGGAAATGAAACAAGTTGAAGTACATAGTACAATGAACGTTATAAGTTAAATTCATTACAGCACTCATTTGTCAATATCATCGTGGAGACCGGAATGAACCAGTAACTGAAAAAGAATACTATCAAGCTTTGTCTAGCTGCTTAAGCAACGCTAAAGACTGGCATGGACACCGCCTGGTGCGTAGACAACAAGGCGCTGCTATTCGCCGGAATACAAACGGAGATAGAGATGCTGTAAAAAACACCGTGGGAAATAGTGATAAACTTGACGAGTTGGGTGACCAAGATAGTGGGAACATCAGACCCGAATAATAGTGTTTGAAACAATGCCAAAGACTGAGAAAATAGGGTTAGCATGTGCAAAAAAGATTTATAGTACTTTAAAATCGACAGTTTTGCGTGTTAAGATTTAATTATAATTTTAAGAGTGAACTATAGCATATTACACACAAATCTAAGAAGTTTCCGAAAAAAGAATCTGTCTCTCTTTTTGCTTTGGCCGATGCTATTGAAAGCCACAAACATCCCCCAACCCCAAATTCAAACTTTCAAACTCAGTGCGTAGTGGGGGACGTGAAAATAAGCTGAAAGAACCATTAGAGGCTTCTTGGAAATTAAATGTCAAATGATGTGTATTTTATCATTTGGAAAGATTTCGATATCGACTCATATATTCGCGTGCGCTCTGAGTTTGGAAATCGTTCGGACAATCATTTGCCATCATTGAACTTTTCTCAAAAAACAAAATTCTAGCCTCTATACTTCGAACATCACACATATCTGCAAAGAGGATCATAGATTGATTATAAATTTGTTGCGTGCAAAAGTCGTGTAAGATATTTAATAATACCGTATAATAAATTGTACAATTTGAAAAGGCGTATTTTTTGGGAAAAAAATCCACAGTGTCCCTATAATAACTCTATTCTGCAGTTTTCATTTGTTTTTCACAGACTATAGCAAGACAAAAGCCGAGGCACTCAGTATCTCAGTGTTTTTGTGAAAAGGACCCTACATAGGCGAATGAAACAGCACAAAACCAATATGTTAGACAAAGAAAGAGATACTGACGACGTATTTCTTTCTTTTTCTACGACATTGTCAGCCGTCTACAGTTCCGTTTGATTTCATTCCCCTATGAGGGATTTCCACGAAAACATCTCGTATAATATACATGAATAATGTGTTTAAAGAATTAATCTTTGTTGCAGCGGCTGAAAGCGCCCTGGCCGAAGGAGCTTGCAGTGGTTTCATCGGGGGTTTATTACCGGACCAGAATTTTTCGAAATGTATATCTAACAGCCGGGACCGAAAATTAGCTTTTCACGAACCAAGGCCGTGTGACATCTGTAATCGAGTTTACAGGGATGCAGCAACTCTGAGACAGCATACCTTAACTATGCACTCAGCAGGAACACATTTCTGTGGCTGTGGTGTTTATTTTTACACAAAATACGAATTGCTGGTGCACAAAAAGCAGGCTCACTTTTGAAGTTGTTAATAGCCAACCACCAAGAAGTTCATTAAATGCGTTTGCGGCAGTAGAAACGAACGAAACTTGTACATATCTACTATAAATAAATAACTCGCAAGAATAAATGTAAACTTCAAGATTTTTAAAACAAGAATTATTCGAAGATGTGATTAAGTATATTATTGCTATGTGAATGGATATTGGTAATGAGTTGATAATAATTTATGTATCGTCTTGTTGTTCGTCAAATTTACGTTCAAGGCTCCCGTTTGGTAATTGGAGGATTTCCCAATAAAAATGGGATTTATTGACCCCAGTCACGGTCGTGAAAGAGTTTCATCCTCTGTGTCATGTCGGCACTAAACGTGTGTCCGCACACCAACGTGGGCATTGGTTTCCATGGAGACAAAAGGGTTGTTTACGGAATATGCGACGTGTAGCAGTCAGAAGTAACAGCAATTTCCGAATAATCCTAAGTCCGTTTTAAAATGGAGATCACCGAAGAATCTGTTGATAAATTAACCCGGGATTCGAACGTAACTGAGGAGGAATTCCAAAACTTTATGCATCGCGTGCATCAGGTTGGTAAGTGATTTCAAATATCCAGAAGAAAACGATTTTTCGGTCAATACTATCAAAACTTTTAAAATGAATAATGAATCATAATTTCGTCCACTTTAATATTAAGTGATTTTTTTTGACAACAGAAAAAATCGTAAAAAAACTGGCATCAGATGACCCCAAGGAACAAAAGATGGGATCAATTCTGGCAGACGAAATCTTGGATCCAAAAGTTAAGACCGAAATTTCGGATATTGGCGAATTGAAGGTCAAGAGTAGCAGAACAGTGATTAACAGATTACCGGTGACCGAAGAAGAAACGGACCCGAGTAAAATGTCGCAAGGTATCGTGTAGATCATAATACAATATGAACACACAATTTTTATCTTTTTCGAATCAAATCTAAACGATTTACTTTATGATCACAATTCTAAAAGTTACGAATAGATTAATAAATACAAACCCCAAATTTTTGACGTTCTGAAATTTTCAGTGGCATTCATGAGAAGCGTGGAAAAGGATGCAAAACAGAGGGCAGAGGATAGAAAGGTCCGAAACGAACGAGCAGACACATTTAAGAGGATTGCCAACAAAGCATTTAAAGAGAAAAATTACGAGAAGGCTGTAACTTACTACACCAAGGCTACAGAGCAGAGAAAGGACTCCGCCATGCTTTGGAACAACAGAGCTCTTTCTTACATGAAATTAGGCCTGTACGAAAAAGCACTTCACGATTGCGACTGGGCCCTAAAAGTGAACGAAAGTAATATCAAAGCACTTCTCAATGGTGCAAAGTGTTACAAACGATTAAGGCAGTACAAACAGGCGGAGGAATTTATCAAGAAAGCGAAAGATTCGAATCCTGAGCTGATTGACTTTATAAATGGTAATCCATTGGCTGTTAACTTAATCTTATTCGTGATTAATTCTTTAGCAGAGGATTTAGCTGACAATTGAAATAGAGGATATATTTAATTAAGTTTTATGGAGGGAGAGGATTTAGTCCAACTTAATGTTTATTGACTATTTATTTATCGACAGAATTTGCAGAGAACATGGATAAAGAGATAGAGGATCCACTAAAACAGGAGTTGAGCTACGATTAATAATTTTAGTGTAATAAAGCAGCGATATATAAACTTGGAAAACGTCAATGCATAACAGAGTTGATCCAAATACGTTCAGAGTATGGGAATAAAATAAAAATTCATTATTAACAAACATTTTTTATTCCGAATTAATTCTCTTTCCATGTAATAAAATAACGTGCGTATATAAATAATAAGGGCTTTCGTTTGGGACTTATTTTATTCCATCTAGATTTTTAGCACCGTGTCAGGATGGATTAAGTCTTTGAGCGTATGCCTCTTTGACTTCGGACAACGACCTTGGCTCGTGTAGAAAAACTGAACATTCAATTCCCTGAAAATAAAATGAGAAAATGTTGTGTTTTGAAATATCTAAATCACAATAAATTTACAGGTATAGTAAAACAATAGATCACCTGCATCCTGGCTGCTCTAACGAAACCCTCATTAGCTGAGACTGTAATACTCTTCATATTCTCTCCCGTTGCAAAAACCAGCCTCGAACGATCCTTGATTCTTCCCCCAAGAGGTAATGTCTTCATAATCCTTTCGCATGGATCATCAGGTACAACTTCCACTCTCCTCATCAGTTCCTCAGTTCTCCGAGTCTCATTGGGTCCTCCAATAACACTGATTATATTCATAAAGTTGTCATAGGCAGTTCGACACATGATCAATCTCTTTCCTCTGAAGAGTTTCTCTAGAATTTGTTTCACAGGACGGCTTCTTTCCCACTCTGCTTGTGTAGTAAGCAGAGGTTCCCGATACTCAAACTGGGCCTGTCCATTTGTCATATTTGTCACATAAGCTAACAGAGTGGAAACGTCTAGGTTCAGAACCTTGATCTCGTCCGTGTCCTGGGCATCTGCCGAATTTATCACGTCAAGCATCGGTATTTCTGTAAGCTCATCCTCATCCGAATCTGAATCATACGAAGCTAATCGCGCCGGTTGCGTTTCATCCGCAAATTCATCCTTAAAAGTTGCTGGATCTAGGTACGAAACATCCTCCGGACAAGAGATCTTCTGCCCTTCTACTATGACGCCTAAACGTTCTAGTCTGATGGCCAGTGGTGCTTCTATCCCATAAGCAAAGTGGAATAAAACTTCCGGTGCTTTGTACATATGGGGGTGTAGAGTTGCACACTTCAAATAAGATTCAGCCTGATCCAATACAGATTTTTGACCATATTCTCCATTCCCAAGGGATATCAATGTCAAGGCTCTAGCATTTCTTGCTATAACTTTTACCCAAGTTGATCCACCGTTGTAAACAATGTCTACCTCAAGCCGTGAGTTTTCAAATTTGAAAGGTTTAATAACGCTAATTGGATTTTTGGAAGAAAGAAGCCTATCGACCAATGCGCTCAAATGGATTAAATTGGTACTTTGCAAGTGATCCTTTTTCACCTTTCCTGTAGATTGTACCTTTTTAAAAACGTTAGAAAGTCATTATGCTTAAGCTGCCTATAAACAAGAATAGATATACAGGGTGACCTATTTTAATTTCCCCAAGCCAATATTTTGAATTTGGACTTTTAGAAAAAATAAGTTTCCTACAAAAGTAATGTATTTTTTTCGTGTGGATTTTGAATCTGCATTAAAAAATAGGAATTCTCATACAAGAACCGAAAGTTACTTCATAAAAACCCCATAAAACCCCATAAATATTCAAACTTTTACTATTATCAAATGTCGCCTTCGAAGCTACACAACTTTTGTTCAAAACATTTTTCACTATTTTGCTTAATTCTCGAGATATTGGCATAGCGAAATTAAAATGGGACACCTGGTATGTTATAATAATAATTAATGTCTCATAGCTTATATGCAGTTGGTTCTGTCTCATTTAGATGCACTTTTATTTTACGAAAGTGAGGATTAGAGCAAATTTTTTATATTTGTATTTGAAAACCGCGCCACCAAGCAGTAGAGCTCTGCATTACCGACCCCCACAGATAACGTAGGAAGCAAGTAGTGAGAATTGATTTAATAAAACATTTATATTATAAACACGATATCAAGCTTTCAATACGACGTAAAGAATAAATACTTTGCTATATTGATATATAGAATTGATAAAACAATAACAAATACATATTGGAGAACTCACCTTTTCAAGAAATTTAATTTCTTGATTTATTTTTCTAATAAACTTGTCAACCCCGTCAACATATTCCAATGGTTTTAACCGTTCTATCATCTTTTTACCGTCTTGAATTTTTTCACCAAGTAGGCTTAATAACTCCGTCTTTTCGTCCATAATATATTATATTATACCTATTCTAGCGAAACACTTTACCGTGATAATTTCTAACTGTCGAACTGTCGACGCACGTAGTCAATAGAGTCGGCCATTTTCCCATTAAAGTCGATACTGTCGGTCGGTAGGCTGCTTGTCAAACACCGCTAACCTATCACTATATTATTGTTATAAATAAATAGCGAACATCGGAGTATTGACACAGAAATAAATTCTAACCGCGTTGTTCAGTTTGTGGATCGGCATTAATTTCGGCCAATATTAATAATCGAATCCTAAAATAAAACGTGTTTAAATACATACATTGGGAATTAAAATAAGCCGCCGAATCGGAGGACTAGTGTAATTAAACAGCGTTAGGTGTTATGTGGATACGTTATAGCTATTAAACACTGCGATAAAACTCTTATTCAGTTTATCAATAGTTATTCTACGAATGTCAGCTTCGAAGACTATAGAAAATCCAGAAGTTCCCGGTGAGTCGCATTAGCATTAATTAAATACTACGTTCGTACACAATATCACAATCCTGACTTTATTCTTAAGTCATCGTGTAGTAAATTAATCGGTATACCTATACATGCTTGCCTTTTCTTCGAATCGTACCGAAGGCTATCGTTTTATTTTTCAGACGGAGTAAGATAATGTTTAAGATAATGTATTAGACAGAGTAGAAGATGCCGGTTAGCTCAGTCGATAATATAGCCCGTTGAAACGCTCGTGCTTACCTACGGTTAGATCTACGATATTATTAATTGATTACAAATAGAGTCTGCATTTGGTCCTAATATACCTGTGTATTATTTTAAGCTACGCTTTCTATTGAATGTTTATAATCTAACACATTCGATTATTATCACACCAAAAATAGTATTCTATGAGAAAGAAGTTTCAGTAACTGAAAAAGAATGTATTATGCATTATGAGCGAAAACTTAATTATCGCTTTTTGTTTATCAAAGAGTACTAAGCGGTTAACGAAAAGTCAAAAAAATTCAATCGTGGCAGGATTACCGCTATTTAAATTTTTCAAAAATTCTATCACACCTATCTGCAGTAGAAATTCATCTAGAATATTTCTGACAATATGTATATCGTAAAGCTTAATGATTTTTAAAAATTCTTTTAGCAAATGACCAACCTTTATCGAAAAAATAATATTTCGAAAATTGTTTCCGAACTAGTTTCACTGATGTAGCTGCCCATGCCGTAAAGGCTAAATCAATTTCTTCGAAATGATTCCCATGAATTTATTGAACTTTCCCCTAAAAATTCGTTTACACAGAATTTCGGGAGTGCTATTGCTGTTTTTGAGAAACAAAAGTAATTGAAACCTACAGTTGCCGTTACTCGGTATACAAATCCCGCGATGTTTGCATGGAAAGAATAAAGGAACGATCAACCAATTCATATGCATTATTTTGAAGAAATATGCCGATCAGATTAATGAATATTGTAACAAAAATAAATTATTCGAAATTATTTCTTCAAATATTATTTTTACGCGGTTAGAATTTATACATTCTATTAGCCTTTCCGATTTCCTCGACTTACAAGATGATTTTTTATACGAAAAAATTCGCGTGACAATTTAAAGTACAAACTTGAGTTCTCTTGAATGGGTTATTGTTCAATCTTTCAAATTACATACATAAGAAAAATTTTATCGCACGTGTTCAACTCGCGTAGATATATAATGTTAATGAAAATTTCCGTTATTTAAGGACTAGAATGTTTGTTACCGCCACCGCCGCCTCCACCACCTCCGGTATCATTGTCAAAAGAGACGACTGTGGTAACCACGCAAATCCAATCGCAGAAACCTTCTAACGATCACCAGTCCCCAGAAAATGTTGCAGCTACATGTACTGCTGTGGCATTGGTACCGGCTGAATTCCCAGCCACCGCCACTTCTCCTTATTTTGTCCATCCCACGATACAAACGCAAAGTTCGACCCCGTGGTGGGTGCCAAATGAAGAAGATTCCGCGGAAGTTTATGACTCGCAATACGCCCAATGGTACGAAGCAACTTACAAAGTTCCACCGCCGGCAAACATTTCCAGCAAAGCTAAATCCAAATATTACAAACGCAAGAGCGAATTTATTGACCCAGCACAAGATGCAGGTAAATTATTAATGCTTATGTATTATTTTAAACAACAGGTGACCTCCAAATATTCCCTGACCATAATGTGTTCATACAGTTATCTGTTCTCTACAATTTGATCCACTGTTAAATGGTTTCTCATCTATTTCAATATCAAGAGTAATAGCACAGAGTATACTCATATGATATGACGCACGTTATTGTATATACGAAATTTCGACTATATGTCCTGGATTAAAAGACGGCTTATCTTTCTTGTATTCTGAGGCTGGATTGGCTTTTCTTGTCCCAATCAAATAGAATGTAAAAATTAAATACCTACTTTAAACTGACAAAGAATGTAAGTGCTACATGCAATCGTTGATTTTTTTAAAGATTGAATACTTGAATTGTTTCAATAATTGTGTAAAATTCGAAACTCATCTCATCTCATCATTTTCTTATATTTCTTTCAAAAATATCGCATTGTCTAAATATTATTCCTCTCACCTGTGCGCGAAGAAAAGAAATTTGATGTAATTTCATAGAATTTACAATAAAAATCATGAAAATCACGTAAAAAGTATACATGGCTTTTGCAGTTCGGAAGGAAAATTTTTCAAAACTTACCACACGTGATATTTTTTCTATTTTCGTTGCGAGTTTAAATAACTAACTTTAGTTACACATAAACAACCGTGATCTATAATTTTATAACGAAATTACACTGCTTGAAAAAATTGCTCTTCAATATAAGTACTTACAGTCACCATATTATCAATTTTTGAATATTTTTAGTCAGTTTTTGCTCTTTTTTAACATACTAATCTGATGGGAGCTGCCCTGTGAATGCAAGTGTAAATTCAGATGAGATCGGCTAAACGAGATTTAGCCCCCAGGGCATCCCAAATTCGTTCACATGCATGAGCCAAGGCGTTGTCGGGAGTTGAAGTGATCTTTAAAATTTGAATAAACTCTCAATTGTATCCAGAATCTTTTTAGAGTTTGATTAATTATTATTTTATTTTTTTTCTCTAATTTCAGAAAAAGTAGCGAGTGCTCAAAGAGAGCTGTCTGCTCTTATGAAACCTCTGAAATGTGATTTGTGCAATGCAGTTGTAAGATGAAAGTTTTTAACATTCTTTTTATGATATTCCATTTTAACTTTATGGTTCTGATCACGTTCACATCAATTTACAGATGAACTCCACCCTCCAAGCAAAATTACATTACGATGGTAAACCCCATCAAAAAAAGGTATCCATGTTCTTGAATCAAAGTGTAAAAAAATTGAAAACTGAGGACAGTGGTCAGGTTTCTAGTACCACTGAAGCGGATTGGAACACATACTGTGAGGTAAAATTCTGAAAACTTGAAAATTCGCTATCCCTAAAGAAAAAGAACAAAGAAACATCTCAAATCTTATTCACTATAATTTAACACAGATTTGCAAGACTTGGTTCACGTCACAGACGGACGCAACGCAGCATTACGCTGGAAAAAAACACCTCAGAGCAGCAAATGGTGGTCCACGTGTTAGGTGAGTATTAAAAAGTAAAAAATCGGATCTCAATATAAATCTGTGAACCAAATTTGCATAAAATTCTTTAAAGGCCATCAAAAAAATACCAGGCTCAAAATCAGTACAGCCAAGTAGACTCGACTGGACGATTTGGAATAGGAATGGCTTTTCAAACTGATCCACCGCCGGCGGTAGTTCCGCCATTAACAGAGGCTGCAATAGTTGTACCCGTTGTACCTCCTGTACCTATACCACCCACAGTTGCACCGCCACCAGTCAGCGCACCTCTTTACACACCTCCGCCATATCCAACACCATTGCGTTGTGATCTTTGCGGTGTATCTGCTAATCGACAAGATCAATTAGACACCCATCGCCGAGGAGCAAGGCACCTCAGAATGCTTAGAATGAACGGCCTACCGGTACCTGACCTTGGTAAGATTTTTTACTAGCTATCGAAGTTCAGAGCGAGAAGAAAAGCTGAAATTTATCACTGTTGTCTAAAAAAGATCCTAAATTTTAATCAATCTTTTGTTTTCTAGTACCTGAAACTGAAACTGTACCGGCAGCTAGTGGGCCGATAGATTATTCAATTTACAGAACTCCTTCAGGTATGTATGATTGTAACAACTTGCCAGAAGAGCTAAAAGCCAGATTATTTTTGGAAAACTGTTTGTTGAAATGTATATTTAGTTTTAAACGTAGAGGTGATGTTCTATTTTCATTTACTAGGACAATACTACTGTGCTCCGTGCAACGTATCTTTAAACTCAGAGAGCAGTTTTGCTCAACATGTTGAAAGCAAGAAGCACAAGAATCAGTTGAACCCAAAATCTCCTTCCTCAGCTGCTACCTCAGCCAAGAAAACAAAGTTTAAGAAAAAATAGTATGTTTCATAGCTGTATCTTTGAATCATACAAAATATCCATATTTAATTTACATATAGTTGGTCTTTAGTTCTGTGATACTCTTCTCATATTCTGATCAGTGTTGAGAAATTTCTGAATCGAATATTTCGGATGAATTTTAACCCTCCGAGATCAGATTTTGAGTAAAAACAACCTCTAATTATATCTTTAGCCAAAAATCGCATGTGTACACTTTAAAATTCACTACGGAGTTGCACAGTCAATGGGTTAAATATATATAACAAAATTCATTGTTCTCTGTATTGATTAACAACGTTATTATGTTTATATTTGTTGCTCCATTTCTCTAATTAGATTTATTGCACTTCCTCAGTATTACGAAAATACGAATAAAATTTTGTGCAACTCCGGTTTGAATTTTACACAAATGCTCATAATTTTGTGCCTAAGTTTCTGAAAATTTTTTTTTTGTTTTTGGCTCTGATGAAATTCAAAATACTGTGATTGATTTCTCAATACGAATAAGTGTACTCATGAGTTATACATTTAATATTGCAGGTGACTAATACTTTCTTAATTTTACTTGTGATTCGTTATATTGATATAAGACAAATTCAATAATTTATTGTTGCATTTCATAAATCATGCAGAAGTAGATTTACGTGCATAATTTACTTTAATCATATGTATTTATTTCAGTATACGCATAATATAAATTACGCTATTATCAGTTTAATAAAATAGCACGGGGTTTATTGTAGATACTGCTTTTCTGTGAAATAGGAGTTGCTAGACTTTATGAGTTCCTATTATAATTGTAGATCAGTTAACTTCAATCCATCATTAATATATCTATGATTTTTGCCAAATGATTTTTGTTCATTGTGAATACAACATTATATTATGTTTATAATTAGTTATATTTTAGTTACTCGAAATTCAAATGAAAACAGTACACAAGTCGTTGGTGCAATAGTTTTTATAAATAAAATGATACTGTTACAGTTCTAATATATGCGTTTATGAAAGTGAATAAGATTGATATTCTGAAAATAAAACCGAAATAATGAATATTTAAAACTGTGAAAATGATAATATATTGTATAGGTATACATATGTAGAATAATAGGTAATTATTTTTCGACGTGATATCACGAAATACTGTCTTTAAACAACGCGTGTAATTTAGAGTTGAACTATATGTATAGAAACTCTAGTAAAGTCTTATCAATAGTTTATGTGCTATGGTTCATAATGAATGTAGCTTATATTGACGATGATCTAGACGAATAGCTAAAATTAATACTGTGTAATGTGAAAATTCAGTATTTGGTATCGAATTTCGTATAGACCTTCAGAATTCAAAAGATTTGAACAACCTTACGATAAATTGTACAGTTGGAATTGTTTTCTTTTAGGTATTTATAAATAGAATGAAATTCTAGATTTGGAATTGGTTGTTAAATGGATTATTCTGAAAATTCAATAAATTCTTATTTTGCCATGAGATAATAATCAACCCCCATTCCATTCCCGAAATATTCACAGCGAATAAAAATAACCTATATATATTATAAAAAATATTGCAGAATATCAAACGATTCAAATTTGAAAAAGAAAGCTTGTTGGAAATAAAACCGCAAATACCTATATTCAAAACATGATCGTGTATGGTACGGAACTAGATATCAACTGAGTCAAATCTTAGTTCTAATGTCTTCCGAGAGATGGCATAACGTTACTCGAGTCGTCTACTCTTGGTTATCTCTCCAAACAGATGACGCGTCCTGAAGCTCATCCCACGTCTAAAACATTGCTAGCGTCTTTGTAATCACAACCCATGTTAATATGTGACAAAAGAATTTTCGAGTGCTTAGTGAACTTGAAAGATTTGTAATTTATTCGTGCACATAACATGACTTAACATTGATTGTATCGATCGTAAGAATACAAAAATAAACATTTGATGATCTGATGTTCACAGAAGGCTGTGGGAGTGGCGCAACTAATTCAGGGGTCTTCTTTCGATCGTTAAAACGTTACAGGATTTGCTACGGAACTTGTACGTAGATAAGAGACTTGAGTTTATTATTCTAAGGGAACTTCCTAAATCAAGTAACCAGAATTATGGATTCTCGTCTTTTTTTTTTTTGTCAGGCTTAGTACGAGCCAATAAAAAGGGATATTTAATCCGATTGCGTGCCCTTTATATTCTATAAGTAAAAGATGAAACAGACGCATACATTAGCCGGCTGCGATGTGTCAAAATCTGCAAACGAATACTTGAAATATTGAGGACCATGGGGCGTTGAAAGGAATGTTAATTTCTTTCGAATCTTTTATTCAAAGAGTGAGCCGGCGCGCGTTTAAGCCGACACTTCTCAAAAGTTCTTCAATTAAATAAAGCGGTATAGCGAGCTTTTTTTCCCGCGTATATAGTATATAGATATATGTATATGTATATACGGGGCATGAGAGGCTATCCGATATATGTTACAGCCTCAATTCAATTAAAATACCGGCTACATTACACCCTAATTTTATAAAGTCACGCAAAATATAGAAACACGAGTAACGATCAGAATGACTCTTATCATTTCGAGCTTAAAAGCATCCCGTCAACTTCGCAAAGTCCATCTCATCTCATCATCAAATATCAGTCCGCAATTGCAGGTCAATTTTCGAGTCTCGATTATATCGTGTGTATATACCTATACGCACTCACAATTAAGAAAGAATTCACCGCGTGATGCAGTCACGTGACCACTCAGCTTTAATTATCAATATAATTATCTCAAATCCCAGAAGAAATCATTGAGATGTTAGAAAGCGAAGAAAAATACTCACATCTATAAACCGATTGGAAATTTCATATGTTATTTCGAAGTTCCATTAACTAAATAAGTAAAAATAAAGTATAAAATATACAAGAATTAATTTATACCTACTATATGTACATACATAACTACTATGTTTTCTGAACGATTTGTTTATAGAAAAAACTTAATTTGAGTTCATATATACAGAAACTATGAGAGTAGGGTGATGAATGGTGATGCATTGCGTAAAGCGCAACTTTTCATCATGAATCAGTTTCTGACTGAATCGTTGGTCTGAAACAAACTCAATTGCACGCGAGTATTGTTCACCTGGGTATGTAGTTATTGTGTGTGGCTCGTTATACTTAGGGTGCAGACAATTATTTTCAACTCTCTTTAAAAGACAAAAACAAAAGAATAAAAACCACTACAATTTTTTTTCTATTTTTTTTTAGTGTCAAATTAATAGCGTCGAAAAAATTTGCATCATTTAATCTATCGCATATACGAATTATTTGTGTTGCGGAATATTACACAATAATATTACATATCTACACAAAATTTACATGCAATTTGATTTGTGTCAGAACTAGACCAATAACGGTTCCACCACGCACTCGGAACATACTGAAATCAGTGTGCCTCTGGGTCGTGATCATAAATTGAGATTTTCCATCACTAACGATACACTAATCGTGAAAGTACATATTATGATAACCTAATGTTGAATTACCTATACATATAATCGTGTGCTTTTCTATTTAGGTGTAACAAAGGTTTTAAACAGTAATTTGAATATAGAACTCAGATTTTTAGTCCAGTATACCAAGGTTTGAACCTAAAAAGTTTGGAAATGGCTACCAACTTGATTTTCATTTTCATTTTATAGCCAAGGATACTATACGCAAATTTTCAGGATCAAAAATGCCCGGGAAATTGTGAAAATTGATGAAAATAGACTGAAATTTTCGGATTTCACGATTATCTCGACAATGATAAGAAATTTCGAAAAAAGTTTCGTATAAAAGTTGTAGGGGTAAGAATTCTGCGTCGAAAAATATCTGTCAGAAGTTAATTTTCATCCGGTATTTACAAAATGACAACGAATTTCCCAATTTATGCATGAAAAATCGTGAAATTTGTCATCACTTCGTATACACTGAACAAAAATTACCTTCTGATGGCTATTTTCGTTGTAGAATTCTTATCTCCACAATTTTTATACGCAACTTTTTTCGAAATTTCTTACCGTTACCGAGATAATCGTAAAAACATAAATTTTCGTATAGTATTCTTGGGTGTAAAATGAAGATAAAATCAAGTTTGCAGCGACCTTAAAATTTTTTAGGTTCAGACCTTGGTTTACAGGACTATTTTATGTGCTTTTAAATCTGGCAGTCTCTTTCCCGATATCGCCACCTCACCTCACACGAAGTCATTATTTCCTAATCTAATGATATATCGATAAGTAACTATTCTTCCAATTTCCAATGTACGGTATATAAGGTATAGAATATGGTGGAATCGTGAAGGGGAAGATTTCACCCATCGCAAAATACTCGAGCCTTATATATTGCGAATGAAAATATTGTGAGAAAACGGTATGGCGTTTACCCTGCTGCAAATAGTTATCAAATCGTGTATAAATCCTTCCGGCAGACATAGGGGAACGCAGATCGACAATTGTTTTCGTAAACGTGAAATGGTGGAATCAAGGAAGTGAGGAAGTAAAGAAGGGTATAACTATTGTCCCTGCAGCTAGATTTGAAAGCTTTGGCCTTATTCAGAACACGACAACCCCCCATTCCCATCTTAAACCGTTAAAGTTTTGACGTTATCCGGGTTAGCACAGTGTGCAGTAAAGCTACTTAGGAGTTAGTATGAAACAATTCGTACGAACAACTCTTATAACTTTGTATAGATGTATGCGCTTTTAGCTTTAATAGTTAATTGCGGGGAATCAGATCAATCTATTATTTTATTGAAGAGGTCGTCTCGACAATAATTTTGCAATTGGAGACAATATACTCCCGTCGAGCATGGTCCACGTGTCGATATGATTAACACCACGTGCCGTGGGGTGGCTGCAGGACTCAGTGGTTGTCCGTTTCTATTATACCTTACTGCATATAATATCAATATCCTTTACCTACACCGCCCTTTATGACGTTATCAAACAATTTTGTGATCCGTTAACAATCACAGATCGAAGTCTGTATCAATACTTGCTTAAGCGATAACCCAGCCTTCGTTCTCTTAAATGAAAAATAAATCCGTCATGAATTAATAACGCTTTTATAATTTTAAGAACATAATAAATAGATATGTGAATTATTACAATACGTCTAATTATTATCGTTTTATGTACTACGTATACGGTGTAACAAACGGTATGAAAGTTAATTAAATAACGTTTTTCTTCACCTGAATCGAAAGTATACTATTACGTGCATGTAAACTGGGCGGAAAATGGCTCTTTTATGCTCTAGTACGGTAAAGTGAGCTCTAATGCGGTAAAGTAAGCTCTTGTGCGGTGAAGAGAGGTCTAGGGTGGAAAGTTTCACTTTACCGTACTAGAGCGGAAAATCAGCGCCTGCTTTCCGCCCTTGATACACAATAGACTATTTTTGGATGTATAAAAGCATCGCTGCAGTTCCCCAAAACTATATCACATACATTTCATATGCGCATGTCTCAGTTTATTCACATACATACATAACATATTTATATATCGATGTATTTGGGTGAAATAACTGCAGAGGTACGCTTTCGCGTAAATTGTATTATGAAAATCGAACGTTATATGTAGATAAGGTACACTTGGAGTGCAGACAATCTAAAAGATGATCAATTTTATGAGTTAATCGTGCAGTCTAACGAAGTACTTAGTGATAGAAATATAAATATGTTAAATTACGATCAGACGTTGTTGAAATTACGTTCGGATTAAACCTCGATTGAATTTGTACAAAATTAGGCTGAAAATTTAGCCGTTAAGTAAGTAGATACATATATATTGTATATCTATATATAAGTACTGATATATAGGTATATATAAACGTATACCTTAAGTGAGTTAACTGACTCCGTCTTAACTAGCGGTCTAACCAGCTACATTTATTCAATTACAAAATCATTAGTCTCCTCGTGCCTTCCAGCCGGGGGTAGTAAGTAGCTGTTGCCTCGAAAACACGTAAAGCTTTTCTACATGCAGAGATCAACGCATATATGTCAGTTATTTTAAATTGTAAAACTGGTAGATAATACAAAGCCGGCAAAATTACTATCAAAAATTTTTACAATCCAGGGTTCAATTATATGTATGTATAATTAAAAAAAAAAAACCAATTCATATGATTGAACTATGAACTATTCATTCTGATAATCATAGATAAACGTGTTCTGAAAATACAAAATAGGGGGAAAAACAAAAAAAAGAAAAAAGGGACCGTTGAAAGAAAGTCGAAACTACACACTTTATCCATGTTTACATATACTGTTACATAATATATTGTGCGTATACACTAATGGTGAGACATTTTCCCACCGTATTCAAAACCAAAAAGAGACAAAGTTCCCCCCACCCCCCTGTGTCTATTTCGTTTTGTTTATTTTTTTTTCTTTCATTTTTGTTCTCAAGTTTTGACTTCTGAGAAGTCCCATGCACTTTGCATTCGTAATAGTCGAAACAAAACACAGACGATTTTTGAATAAATTCAAACAACGGCAATTTAGGTGCGTGCTGGATTTTTTTTTTTTTCTTTCTTTTTGTTTTTTAAAGCTTCGTTCCTATATCAGCGAGGATCTTCCCCGCTCCTAAGTCTTACGACGCAAGATTAGGATCTTCTCTTTCGTGAAGTTGTAGGCAGTAGATACCCACCGAGTCTGGCATATACGACAGTGTGCGTTTACACATGTACACATCGCACAACCCATACGAACGTTCATCCATCGAGGTTATACCTTTGCCTCGAATTTTACGACTTTAGCGTTCAGCCTGAGAGTTGCTTCATTTTCCACGGCTTAAGCTTCTTTCGACTCTTCGATGTATGTTGTACATACCTATGTATGTATTGTACATACATGTATGTAGCTCTCATATAAATTTGCTATATATTCGTACAGCGAGCCTCTATACATTTTCCTAATGATTCTTGAATTTAGAACGCAGCTGTACTCTTGGACACGATTATTTTATTTTCATATTATGTGAATTATAGTTGTAATGATTGTATGAAGATTTTTGATTCAAATCACAAACTGTATAGGTATTAAAGCTTTTGAAGGTGGCTATACAGCGTGTAAACATATACATATGTATAAATTGAACCGGTCAAAACTCATTAAATTGGATTAGTATATTAGGTGGGTATTACTTTTCGAGATATTTTGAATTTCCACGTAATTAATTTTTACCTATAACCCACGTTTAATATCTCCGTCGTATTGGTAGCTCCCCCCCCGGCCCGCCGTTCGAGTCTACCCGCTCACGCTCTCTCTCTCTCTCTCTTTCTCTCTCTCTCGCAACCCTGTTCGCTCTATTAATATATAAATTACATTAACGTCGTAAAACAGATATCTACGTTATCAACTTTACTCACGCAACTCCTGAAGGCGGTCTATATATAGATATAGATACAGAGAAACAGGTATATATCGAGACTCTTTATACTCTCTTCTAATTTTCATCTTGCCGCATAAATTCATAATAGCTCTACTAATTGACAAAACTGGTTGCCCAATCTTCCGTCGTATCCGCAGCAAATCAAAAAAACTTTAAATAAAGGTATAGAAAAAAAAAAATAATAATCAAAAAAATTAACAAACAAACAAAAAACAACGTAAACCTGTGGGTCGTTATACGCGGTACGTGTGTAATATAGGTACGAGTATATGTATATATACAGTAAAGTTACGTAATACATGGATTAAATAATTAAGAAATTACGCGACATTCACCACGTGCACTGCATATATTCTGTGTGATCCTGCTCGTATATAATATACGGATTGTTCAATCAGGTGTACAGAGAAAATTCTTGAGAAGTATTAAGTGCATATAACGAACCCGCTGCAGACCCGATAAATGCTTTATCTTATTAAATTCTGAATTTTTTTTTATAATTTCATTTTTCCTTTTTTTTTATAATGTCATGGTTTTTGCACGCACCATTACTACCCATACTGCACCCACAACCGTAACACCCCGAGGCACGGGATATCGTAGATATATACGCGTAGGTATGTACATACATACGTACGTACTACATAACTTATATCGCGACATGGCACACGCCTAAACATGTAACATAAGTCCAGATATATAGCGCAGGTTGCAACCGCAGGTATCCCCTGCACATTTATAATCTAAAATACACTATACAGTATATGTATGTATGTATGTATGTATGTATGTATACATACATATACGTGATGCAGCTGTAATATTACATACTCAGATATTTAACGCTATGTAGGTATAATAATATAGGGTAATACATACAGGTATAGAAATAGCTGGACTTTGACTAGCATAACCAGCCAATAGGTATATATAGAGTTAATTAAGTAACTTATTTCCCATCGAACGTTTCCTAATAGCGAATTTAATTGAGAAGAGAAGATCTCCTGCGGTTGAAGAACGGTTTCTACGCTTCAACTACGCTCGTTTGTATATATAAGTTACCATATTATATTGTACATATATATATACATATATACAACTGTACACTATACATATATATATATATATATATATATATATATATATATATATATATATATATATATATATATATATATATATATATATATATATATATATATATATATATATATATATATATATATATATATGTATATATATATATAATAACTATGAGCCTCGGTCAAAGTAGCTCTGGACTCGTAGCTGCGTCTAATACTGCTAATCAACTGCTAACGCTGTTAGCATGAGAACGTTGCAGCGACGCCAGGGTCGGCAATCTTCTTTTGTTTCGTAGTTCCATTGTTCGTTGCGCGCTGAGCGCAAGCTGGAGCAAGCAGCCGCAGAGTCCTTTTCGGCGGGTAGTGAACGCTGGGTGAGTAGCTAAGCCGATCCGTGAACTAAGGGCGAGGGGGCGGGGCAGAGGGACGGGAGGGGGCTACGAGGGCGAGGAAGAGGGAGGGGGTCAAGTTGCGCGCGTTCTATTTTCAAAATTCAAACAATTATTTCTCGATTAAGGAACCGAGTCCGAATCGCGTCGAGGTTTTATACTTGTAGATGTATATGTTTATGTATATGTATATATATGTATGTATGTATGTATGTATATAAAAAAAAAATAGTCGGCGTTATGGCTGCGACGTATACGTCGAGTCTCACCCGTTGCGGCAATATATGACTAATTGAGGAAGTTTTGTGGACAATTTAGAATTAATAAAGCTGTTTTGTAAGAGAGTATAGGTGGAAAAACTATAGTTAGATTCTCACTTTTTATGCTCAAGGCTTATTATATTATCTATATCTATCTCCTAGACGAATATAGAAAATTACGTACTTCCTGCAGGCATGGTACCGATATTATACCGCATGCGAACTGCAGTTATACGTATATATGCGGTGACGATCGTGACGTTCCGCAGGAGACGCGATTGTTTTTTCCCCACTTTTTGTTTTCTTAATTTTGTTTTTTTTTTTTCGTTCTTTTGTTTTTTTCTCTTTCCTTATTTAATTTTTTTATTTTATTTTATTTCTATTCCAGGTAGGTCTCCCGTACCTCAACACTCGAGGGCCCCCTCATCAACGACCAACTCCCCTATACCAACTTCTTCGTTGACGAGCGTCCTCCGCGTTCTCCGTGGCCAACGCTCATTGGCGGTTTTACTTATTATATTATATTACAAGTCAGTGCAGTTGCCGGGAAAGTTACAACTTTCTTTTTCTATTTTTCTTGTTTATTTTTTTCTTTTTCTTTTTTTTTTTCTTTATCAAGTAATTTTTGAACAGTTACCTCAATCGACACTGCAGGCACCTACAGCTGCAATGATCATTGTAATTAAACGTGTTGTTAGAATATACATTCAGGTATTACGGCGCTAAAAAAATCTTACCGATGTAGTAATACCGTTTGTCCCCACATGCGCATAACGTAAGTATATTATGTAGGTGTATATAATATCTATGTATATATGTATGTACATACATATACACATATACACATAGAAATATATGCTGCAGGGGTTTAAGTCTACTTGCGCGGTGGTGCATTTCAAGAAGCCGGGTATAGATAACGTATACTTATTCGTGGAAAAACCAAAAAATAAAATAAAAAGCAAAGTAAAAACAAAAAAGAAAAGAAACGAAAAGAAAAGAAAAGAAAAATAAAAATATTTTTCTCGTAGGCACGTCACGTTCTGACGATACCGTGAATCTTGAACTATATCAAGCACCCTGCAGGGCCAAACTTCTCCTGCACAGGTTGACAATGACGAACGACCCATACTGTGTCCCAGCATGACCAGGGTGCCAAACTCAACGGAAGCATTTAACTTCAGAGGTATTTTAGTATACGGTAGAAATTCGCTCAAGGGTAAAGATGCAAGTGTATCTTATGTACATATATACATACATAGATAATTAGATATGTATATCTACATCTTTATACCTTTTCACCAAATTTCTATTCATACTACTGATCGGTGAAGAAAAGCCCATATTTACTGATTGCAGGCTTAATTTATATGTGACCATGCAGCTATATTGTATATGTATATACCACGTATATACACTATACATTTATAGACTATATGGATACAGGTATTAGATATACACACAGAATACGTCACTACCTGTGTATAACGTATATCCATATAGGTATAACAATAACTAGGCCTTCTGGGTAATTGGAGCGCTTGGTCGTCGAATCAAAGATCAGAGATTTTCAAGTGTTCGAACTGCAGGTTCGTTAGTCAGTATTCCGCTAATTAATTATTTAAAAATAATAATAATGATAATAATAATAATAATAATAATGATAATAATAATAATAATATTAATAATAATAATAATATTAATAATAATAATAATAATAATAATAAGGAAAAGAATGAGACGACCGCGGCGTTGGTGGGTGTTGCAAAACCGCGGCCTCGGAGAGGCGCTCTGCGTTATATGCTGCAGAAGTATATAGACATAAAAATGAAAAAAATAAATGGAAAGACAGGTCGAAAAATGCCGTCTGAAAAGTATAATAATAATAATGATAATAATAATAGTAATAATAATAATAATAATAATAAAATTTGAAAAAAAATGGCAAAAAACAAAAAAAAAATGAAAATCGTAACGACTAGGTCGTCAATGCTTTGTCTTTCTTTTTGGTCACGAGTTCGCGGAACGGGGCTGCCTTCCCGTCTAGTCGTAAAATCCTTGCGACTCGTCCTAGACTTGCGATGCAGACTTTTGCCCCCTTCTCGTTCCCGCTGTACAAGTCATCTGTCCCCAACAAGTTTACAAGGTGTAGCGTATCTACGACAATCACGATTCACGCCTTGGACCTCCCTGAATATATATACATATATATATATATATATATATATATATATATATATATATATATATATATATATATATATATATATATATATATATATATATATATATATATATATATATATATATATATATATATATATATATATATATATATATATATATATATATATATATATATATATATATATATATGTATATATAAGTATACGTATACATGTATGTATGCATATGTACATAGGTATATAGGTATACACGTGATTCGAAATGAAGTGGTTTTGCTCCGTCACCAAAATAATGAGGGAGTTTAATTAATTTCAAACTTGCGTCGCGCATTACCTATTGCACCTCTCTCACCCCCGTCAGCCCTTTTGTTGATCGTAACATTTTTTTTATTTTTTTATTTTTTTTTTTTCTATTTTGGTTTTTATTTTTATTATACATAGCGGCGTCTCGCTTCCTTTGTGTTTGTCCTTACGATGTCTTTTTTTTGTTTTTATTTTTTTTTTTCGGTTCTGTTCTCTGTTTCTTCTTTTATTTATTTCCTTTTTTTCTTTCATTTTCTACATGTTTTGTTTCGTCTTATTTGTGATGCCCTTTCGCTATGGAGGGAATAGGCGTGGTGGTGGTGGTGGTGGTGATGGTGGTGGCGGGATCAAATAGGGGGTCGACGGAACCGGGGAACCGGGGAAGGTTCGAGGAGGGTTACGGGGCCGGGAAAGGGAATCGTTCGCTGCAGGTGAACGAGCGGTCTTGCTTGAACGGTCCTGCGCGGAGGTCGATCAGGTGAAATAAGATCAGGTGAATCGGGTTCGATCCGCGTCGAAAATGGAGACGCAGCCTCATCAAAGATCAACACCGCCTCAATAAGTAGAAACGTACCTACATATATACCTATATACACCGGAAATCGGCACTCGACGAAATTCCGGGACTACAGCTTTATCCTAATACACAGATGGCCAATAATTTTCTTATACATATATACAGGACCGCGCGATGTTCATTATACGCGACTAATACCAATCCGGTATAAATATACATATATCTATAGTACATATATACCTATACCTATAATATCCACTTGTCCATGCGGTAATAGACAATCGATTCGTGGTTAACAAACAAACAAACGAAAATAAAAAAAAATCTATTCATGTAGGTATGTATACAAATATATGAATAATCTACACTTAACGTAGGTATATATATATTATACTTACATACAAACTTATATCCATAGTCCCATATCCCGTATAGCTACAGACGACACTTAACTCAAGCGGTGATCCATCTCGAAGAATTCCATACCATCGTATAGGTATATAATATGTACATATTTCTTAGTTTAAACGATTTTATTTCGACGTTTTCTTTCATACTTTGGCTGCGGAGGGAGTATATTATAATAGTAGTTCTACGATCTAAGAGATCGCGACTTATCTATATATTCGTCGACGACGGAACTCGCGGCTGCGTTTGGAAGAAATCAAGATAAAAGCAATTTATTGTAGATTCAGGAGACCGGGAGATGGGGAAAAGATGTAGGTAAAAGGCGAAAAGAGCTGATTCAACACAACTATATTTTTGTATATATACGTATATACATACGTACATAAATACCTATAAAGACTTTATTTACACAAAAATATATACCGCTAAAAATAATCGCTCTATTATATATATATATACCTATAACGTCTATATGTATCGATCGGATTATCGGTCTTTCTTATTGCGGAGTGTATCTGTTACCTTCTTTGTCAATCAAGATGTGACCGAAATAGACTTCGATTATCCATCTAGAACGAACCAGTCTTTTATTGTCAATAATTTACATCGTCGAAATGAAAATAATAATTTTCAAAACGAAAAATCAAATTCCGTATATTTTATCAATTTTCTTTGTCGTTTTATATACGTTATGAATTACAGAACACCCTGTATATAGACGGGAGTGCGGCGGTCAAACGTTTTGCTATCTCATGGAGCCCCCGTGGCTCGTAGCGTTCGTTGTTTTGGTGGAATTCCAGTTTACCCATTTCGGGGCCACATTTCAATCTGTTAGCTTTTCGTCCTGCAACAGTTCGGAAATCGTCTGACTGACGTTTCACGCCTTTTTGTATTTTTTTTTTTTTTCTTTATTTATTTTTATTTTTTTTTTTACTCTTCAGTTATTCCAAAAGTCAACATTTTACAACCTCCACATATATATATTATATGTATACCTGTATTTATAATGTACAAGTAGAAAGTTGATGCAATGTGTACATACATAAAATCATTGGCAATATATCGCACTCCATGGGGACGATCATTACTCGCTATAGCAGTGAACGTTACTTGGGAAATGATTCTGTTTCACTGAAGCGAACGTAGGCAGGGATATGTATAAATATATATGTATATAAATATATAGTATATAGGTATATAGAAAGAAAGGTTCTAGGTGAATTTAAAGTGCATCAGACTCTCCTGCTGTTAAGTACGGTCTCACCTCACTGCACTGTTCTCAGCGACCGACCGTTTTCCTCTTTTATTTTCCACCTTTTTTCCACACTATTTTACCCCCCTCTACGCCCGTACGCCTCTCTCTTTCCCTACTCTTCAAGCCAGGCTCTGGCTTCTTCTGGTTCGTTCGTCTTCGCCGCGGTCCATTTTTCGGTTTAAATTATTTTCCATTGTCGCTGCGGTTTCCGGTCCTCTTACCTCCGACTCCCCCACCCGTGGGCCCTTGTCCATCGAGTGCTGCGGGGGCCAGTCAAACTATATTGTGGGCCTTATAGTTGAACCCTATACATATAGCGCACCTTTCAGGCACGTCGCGCGTCCTCTGTCTTTTCTTTATTTTTATGTTTGTTTTTTTTTGTTTCTTATAATTTATCTTCATTATATCACCGAGCGTAGGCCGTAAAACGCGACTATGATGTCCAATCTATGAAATATTACGTTTCAGACAATATTTGAGAACAAAAAATTTTTTTCTTCTTTTTCTTCTATTTCCTTTAATTTTAATCACTTCAATTTTTACAGATTTCATATTTTCGTTACGTATTGTTACAGATATATGTTATAACTATCCTGAAAAATATGATACGCGTCGAATTGTCCAGGGAATTTCGTCGGGGTTGTCAAACCATTGTGATTATAAAATCTAGAGCAACGAGTCTACAACCCGGTATTTTCAGTTTAATAAATCAATTTTCATTCGAGTCTGGTGAAGAATTTTTCTCGTGAATTAATTTATTTTTCACTAATTAGAAAAATTCTACCTTAGGTTATATCGCAGCTGCTATATGTATGTACATATACATTACCGTAGGGTATGTATAACTTAAGTATAAATAGTTAAATGTATATACATATGTTGCATGTAGGCACATATATAGCTAAGTATATAAACGGCCGGTTTTCTCGACATTTTCTATATCCTTTTTTTCCACTCTGAAACTACCGCATGAATCAGTCAACGTTGTAAATAAAAATAAAAAAAAATTAATGATACACCTGTCGATAAATTCTCAGCTGTTGACTGTGATGCATTACAAAGTATACTTCGTACGAAGTCATTTGCGGCTGTAAATGCGCATAGCTTTGGTATCTACTATATCCTAGTTGTATGTGTATGTTTCCACGCTAACGCTGCGATGGCAAGAAAGGAGACATGCGTTTTAACGTGGGATCTGTTTAAGACTCTAACCTATGTCGCGTAGGTAACTTTTCCTATTTCGGAATTGAACAAAGTTTTCATCGCATATGTATTCGAAGCAGAAGGCACAACGGTGCGTAAATAGTTTTAAAGATAAGATTGCTAGCGAACAATCGCCTTATTCCTATATATTTCCAATGCCACATGTTACGGAGCGATTCGGACACAACGATCAGTTTCGATAATGATAAAGAGAGTTTTTAGAAACGTCAGATTGTCTTATAAAGTAATATTTCTTTAGCTATTGTATTAGATATTAGCGATTTTAGGTCTGAACGAAATCGAATTCATTTCCATCCTATGGCGCCGAGCTGTTTATTTACAATATACTTACGAAGCTGTGACGGGTTTGGCGAGGGATGTAGCCAGGTAGGTATTAAAAAAGGTAAAATCAAAAAAACAAATAATAAAAATAAAAAAATAAAAATAAAAAAGAAACACGGAACGATCGAACGGCCGTGGAGTGATTTTGCGATTGGCAAAAGTCACCAGAATTCCAACCTCGGATATTCTGGATGAGTAGGTTGCATACGTCAAAACGGCCAAAGTCAACTTTAGCCTACTGCGCATGCGCGCGGATTACACTTGAGCGGATGAAAAAAATCAATGATCTTAAAAACGTTCGTACCTAGCTCGGATGTACGTTTTGGTATAAAACAACCCTTACGAATGTTGTAGATAATTTAACGAGGAAAATTTTATCCCTAAATACTAACCGTCCCGGAAGTCTAATTTTTAAGATATATACATTTTTAATAACCGCCAATGGCGGCGCTAGTGTAAGGCTGCCCTATAGCGGTAAGCGAGGTTTCCCTCCGTAGAAACCAGCCTGGCAGGTCTGGGGGTCGGCTTTGGATTCAGCGTTCAGTTCAGTTCAGTTCGAAGCTCGTCGTTGAGCAGTGCAGCTCGGCACGAGACGATTCGATATTGCGCACGCAGCTAAATCGAAGTAAAAGAAAGAAAAAAAAATAAATAAAAAATTAATAAAATAAAATAAAAAAAAAAGTATACGAGAAGAAGGAAGAAATAGATTTAAAAATAAAGAAAATAAATAAATATATACAGATATATGCATTAAAACCGTACGCGTGCATACATTCATTTAATTCTCACATGTAGACGACCTGCTTTAAACCGAAGCCAGACAATAATATCGTAAAATAAAAAAATAACATAAAATAAAATAAAAAAAGCAATCGAGAGATAAAGAAGAGAGTTCATCGACGAGTGTGCGAAAACAAACGACGACTATAATATCAATCCTCATCGAACCGTTTTATAGTTTATATCTTTATAAAAACAAATGTTTAAACCGAACAGTTGATAGAGGTTTGATTAATTATTATTTTTTATTTCTTTGCGTATAACCAACCAAAGTATAATCTTTCATTATAATCATATACCATTTAAATAGCAAAGACACGGGTGATTGATTTAGGTGGTTGGTGTTTGTTCGACGCTAGTGTTTTATTCGCAAATATACATACTTCTACGATACAATACAATACAAGGCTGTGTTTCATGCAATTTATTGAATAATAATTATTTATTAAAATCGCGATATCGTAATTACTCAAAGTTTCAATATTTATACAGTTTTTTTTTTCATGATTTTTTTCTGTTGTCATTGTTGATTTTTTTTTTGTTTCTTATTTTTTTATATTTTTTTTTTATTTGTCTATTTATTTGTTTTTTTATTGTTGCTTGTCTTAATGCAGATGGATAAAAAATGGCGCTTGCATTCGTCGCTAGCGAGCACCCTTATCGACCGTAACAAGTAATTTAACAAAACAATCGAAAATAATTAAAAAAAGAAAAAAAAAAAAAAACAAAGAAAGGTGTTTGTTTTAAAACTTTCTTTTAAAGAATATAATAATACTGTAAACCCCATTATCAACAACGAACTAAATACTGTTTTATAAAAGTGTTATTATTACATCAGTGAATAGTTGTGAACCAAGGATTTTTTGAATAGAAAGAAAAAACAGATATTTCACTGAACGATAATCGAAGGTAAGTCGTCCTTTTACTGTTATATACAGAAACCTGTACCAAAACCTCTTCTTCCGTTTCGAAAATCTCTTTTATGTATTTTAATATCGTCTAAACAATCAATCTCTTTTGTTTTAACTAACTGTTTATAGTCTTTTAACGACCATCAAGATCGAGGCGCGAACCTAGATTAAAGCATCTTCTCTGTAAACTTAAAACTGAAACTAAACTAAACTATAAACTTTGATCTATTTTATACCTGCGGATACATAACAGCGGCGGATTTAATTTAACGCTAATTATTTGAAATGTTTATTATTAAATCTTTTGAAGATATTTAATTCCGTGATAGGTACATAATTTTAAATAGTCTTATGTTTAAAATTCCTTTCAGTTATTAGAGCGATGAGAAAGTCGGTTTCTAGTG